>CANTUR010000461.1:2400000-3600000 GCA_947683625.1 Mallotus nudiflorus
TTATTTTATTTATATCAACATTTAATTTTATTAAAGCTAGCTAGTGAACTATGATCTAATTCAATCGAATTCATAATTTGAAATGCTCAAAAAAAAAAAAAAATCAATCGAATTCCAGTACTTATGGACAACTGTACTTAAGCTAACGTGCAGGCGTCCACCGGCCTACCACTAATTTGGAGAAAAAAAATATCCAAACAGTCCTCAATGTTAGTATGAGTTGAAATGAATTGAGTTAGTTTAACATTGACCGAATTTAATTTGATTTATTTATTATTAAATTGAATTTAAAATAATATTTTTATGTCAGTTATTGTTCACGAACTAATTATAAACTTAAATATATATAAAAATAAAATGTATAAATTTAAATATAAATTGTTTATGAAATAAATTGTTATATATCTAATAAAAATTTGAATTTATTTTAATAATATATTTATTATAAGTAAAAAATTTACATTGTATGTCTAGCATTAAATTATTAATTATATTCATAAAATTTTATAAAATTCGTTTGAAAATCTTATAATTCGAAGTTTGCACAAATAGAACTTAGCTAATTTATTAAATAAATTTTAAGATACAAAGTTGGTTGTATTTTTTTAATAAAAAATATTTAGAAGTCAATTGAATTTTAATTAATTTCAAATATATCAATAAAAATGATAAAGAATTTAAATAACTGATCAAATTCTGATTAGCGGATGGCTGTTGGGAAGTCAAATTGAATTTTTGAACCACCCAAACAAGCTCCAAATAGTTTATAAATTTGCTGTGCAAAAACAGTAGGGCTGTAAGGCCACTACCACTGATGCTGAAACGTGCGATCTCATGGCAGACAAGAGAAAGCGAGTGTACGTACAATAGTTGTCCAGAAATAATACAGTAACATTATGAAATGACGAAAAAACCTTCCTATTCTTACATTAATAATGTAAAACACAAGACCATTTTGGAGAATTCGGAATAATAAATATTAATAATTTGAAAGCTCAAATTCCAATGACTAATAAAGTGGCCACACCTACATCCCTAGATTTTACTTTCTTTTTAATTACTTTAACTGACAACAAAACTACTAAGTTGACAATTTATATTTTACATTTAATATTTTGAGATTTAATAGTTACAAAAATTTTAATTATTTTAAAATTAATTCGTATGGATTTATAAAATGGTAAAATAAATAATTGCCTCCTGTATAGTTTAAAACAGAATATTTTTATTTTTTAGGTCAGTTATCGTTATATTTCAAAAATCACTACAAATTAACATACTATTATAAATTGACTATAATATTATAAAGAACAATAAATCCTAACGTAATTAGTAAAGGTGGAGGCTACATACTCAATTCAATCCTTAATGAAAGCAATATCAAAAATTTTATATTTTTATCTCATCTTTAACTAGGACTTTTACATACAGAACATTTCTATTTATATATTAATTAAAGTAAATTTATTATACAAATTCAAAGGAATCTTTTTAAGATTAATTATTATTTTTCCCACATATTTTATTATATTATACTACTTGTTCATTGTCATTTAAGAGATTTTTTTATTTTTATAATATTATAAAATAATTAATATTTTTCTTGATTATAAAAATAAAATTATATATAAAAAAAATTATGACAGTAGTTATTCTTAAGCCTTATATTCTCTAATCTGAAAATATTGACTATAATTTTATAATATTAATTTTCTCTTTTTTGAGTAATTATATATTAGCTTTTTAATAATTTTTAATTTTAGCATTTCTGTCTATTGAAAATTATTTTACTATTTTAAATTATGATTATAATTTATTATTTAATTCATAAAAATTAATTATAAGTTTTTTTTATTAGACTTTAAAATAATTTATAAAGCTATGATATTTATTTAGGTTTTATTAATTCAAAACAAAGTTCATTTAATTAGAATATATATATATATATATATATTAAGTGTGAAGTTTCAAAGTAATAACTAAAAATTTAATAAGTATTTTTCTTCATAATTCACTATTTACGCCTAAAGGTTTATATGTTAAATTATTAAGATTTTTAATATTTTTTAAAAAAATATTAAAAAACCAATTTTTATTTGTTAAAAATTCTTATTTTAAAGTACATAAGTGTTGCATTTAATGCAAAACACTTTAATTATTTTGTGTATAAAATATTACTTTCTATTCCCATTAAAAAATATATCATTCATAACTAAAACATTCATCTTTTATTGAACAAAAATAACCTTTTCCTTTTTTATTTAACAAAAAAAGTAAAAAATATGTAACTTATCATCTATTTTTTTCTTTTCTTTTATTTATTCAATTATTATTATTATTATTATTATTATTATTAGTTGCAGTAGTGGCAGTGCTCTTAATATAAAAATAATTTAAAAAAATTGTTATAATAGCTTTTTAAGTTCTCAATTCTATAATTGATTAATTTGCAATTTTCAGTTTACTAAGATTATTCAATTAATTATTTTAAAATATTATATTTTTTGCATATTGTGCAAAGTGTGAATTGACAACCAGTTTAATTTAAATATATCTGAATATACTTTTTCGTTACACTGTATTGTATAAAATAGAAGTTAATCTAATTAAATAGAAAAAAATTTAAATTAATTTATAATTTTCATTTTAATTAATTTAATATTTAATATCTTTTAGTTTATGGTATTCAAAATAAAGGTTAAGCTAACTGAAATAGGAATAAAAATTTAAATTAAATTTTAATTTTAATTGATAGATTACTAAAATTATCTAATTTTTATATAAAAAAGTAAAGATATTTAAATTTTATTTTATTTATTTTAAATCAAATAAGAAAATGCAAACCAATCTGAACAAAAAATTTTCAGTTGGATTATGCATTTAATGCCAAACCTATTATGAGATCTCTCTAAATTTATCGACTTTTTAGTTTTAGTCCTCTCAAGATTTATTTTGTATATTTAAACTCTTGAACTTTATGAATTTAAAATTTTAAATCCTTATATTAATTTTTTAACATAAATTATTTATTTTTGGTCCATAAAATTTTATATTTCTAATATGCATACTATTTTTTACCTTTTAACACTTTTATCACTTTTAAAATTTTTTTACCAGTAAAAAATAAATATTCTTATTTTAATTTCTAATATTTTAAATTAAAAAAATAAATATATATGTATTTTTAAATACTTTTAAATTTTAAAAATAAATAAACAAGTTAATGTTAAAATAAAAAAAATATAATAAAACTAGTGTATTTTACAATATTTTAAATTATACTAGTTTTATTTTCAATAAAACTTATATTTTAAAAAATAAAATATTATGATAAAAAATATTTTATAATTCTTTAAAATTTAAAATTTATATTTTTAATACATTTTTTAGTTTTTTTACAAAATTTTAACTAAATTATTGTGAATAATTTTTTATAATTTAAATTTTATAAATAGTAGATACCAATGCATACTTAACTACTTGTACATCACCAAAAATGGTGATAGATATTCCAAGCAACTCAAACTTTTTATAACAGTTATCTTAACTTTTACTTTTTTTATCATACTTTTTGTGTACATAAAAAAAATTATATTATAAAAATTTATTCATAATAATTTAAAATATTGTGAAAAATAGTAATATTATTATAATTTTTTTTATCTTAGCACTAACTTGTTTGTTTATTTTTAAAATTTAAAATTATTTAAATATGTATATCATAATTTAAAATATTAGAAATTAAAATTAGCAAATTTATTTTTTAATGGTGAAAAAATTCTAAACGTGATATAAGTGTTAAAAAGTAAAAAAAATTGTATGAATGTTAGAAATATAAAACTTCAACAACCAAAAGAAAATAATTTGTGTTAAAAATTGATAAAAAAATTTAAAACTTCAAATTTATAAAGTTTAAAAGTCTAAAATTGAAAAGCTGAAAATTTTAGGGGTCTCAAGATGCATTTTACCTACATTTAAACATATTAATTATATCATATTTCACCTAAATCTCAATAGTATAATTAATAGTTTCACTTTATTTGTTGTACATGCAATAAATATATTTTACACATATTTAACCAACTAGCATTCACTTAATAATATGTACCTTTCTTATTTTCCTAATCAAACTTCTCTATATATATTCTAACCGGATGTTTGCACTCCCTCTATTTATAAATGCATTTCATTTCAATCTTTATATTAGATACAATAATTTTGGTATTCTTTAATAAAAAGTTATAATTCTATCAACTTAAATTAATATTTGTAAAAAAAAATTTTAATTATTTTATTTTATATTAATTTTTCACTACATGTAATATTTTTAGTATTATATTCTACCGTTTTATTAAAAAATTTTAATAGAAACTTAAAATTAAATTTACCATTAAATTTTTTTTTATGTTGTACATATAATACCATTTTATTAAAAAATTTAATAGAAAATTTAAAATTAAATTCACCATTGAATTTTTTTTACCATGTATAAAAACTTGAAACATTAATACAATTAAAAAATTAAAAGTTAATATTTCACAATTAAATTTATAAAGAAATATAACTATTTTTTAATAAAATTTTAGCAATATAAGTTTGTTGAACCTTGAGGGGTAAAACAATCAATTTTGATGGTCACAAGTAATTAAATAAAATTATATTTAATCCGTGTGTTTAAGTGTTTATATTAAGGTCTATTAAATTTGCAATATTTAGTCATAGTACGAATAGTGACAAAATGCATCATGACATAGCTGCACAAGTCAAGCAATGAAAAGTCAACAATTTGATTTTAGGGATAATTATTGTGTGCCCTATGTGTTTTGGCCTATTACACTATTTCATACATTTGAAAAAATATTAATTTATCCCTAACATTTGCAACCGTTAACACTTATTAGTATTTCTTTAAGGATAAAATAGTACACAATTTTGTAAATATTAGGGATGAATAAGTATTTTTTCAAATGTCAGGGATGAAATAGTGCAATAGGCCAAAACACAGGGAGCACACAATAATAATCCCTTGATTTTATCTAGTTTGAAACATTGTCATGAGTGGTGATGAACTCATCATGAGTGATGACAATAAACAAAGTCAAAGATTGAACTTTTTTTATCAAGATTTGAAGTCAAATTTGGTCAAACAAGATGAGAATCTTCATTATAAGCAATCACAAGCAATTTTCAATCATTAAAGAATTTTTTCAAGCAAATTATGGAGTTTTAATTTTCAATCATTAGTTTTTCTTTAGGGATGAAATAATACACGATTTTGTAAATGTTAGGGATGAATAAGTATTTTTTTCAAATGTCAGGGATAAAGTAGTGCAATAGGCTAAAACACAGGGGCACACAATAATTATTTCTTGATTTTATCAAGTCTATAACACTATCATGAGTGTTGATGAACTCATAATGAGTGATGACAATGGACAAAGTTGAAGATTGAATTTATTTATCGATATCTGAAGTCAAATTTGGTTAAATAAGATGGGAATCTTTATTATAAGTGGTCACAAGCAATTTCCAATCATTAAAGAATTTTTTCAAGCAAAATTATGGAGTTTTAATTTGTAAATTTCTAAAAGTTCCCGAGAGTTGTCATAACTAGTGTCATGATCATGTCAACCAATTCCAGAAGTTCTCGAGAGTTATTATGACCAGTGTCACCACTAGTGTCAAGATGCAACTGTCATAACCAATGACGATTTTTCTTAAGCAATGACAAATTTTTAGAGTTCTTAATTTTTAATGGTTGAACGATTCTCTATGCATCTCCAACAACTCTTTTTCTCTATGATAGTATAAATATTACTCATAAATAAGCTGGAACAAGAGATTGAAGTTGAGCAAAAACCTTAAGAGCCATTTTTTAGCATTAATTCTTGATTTTAATCTTCAACCACCTAAGATCTTCATCTTTAATTCTTTGTAACTTTTTCCATCTTAAAAGTGTTCTTGTGTAATAACCCTATTTTTAAATTAATTTATTTTAAAAATGAGATATGCAGTGTTAATAAATTCAAAAATTGCATTTAAATTGTTTTATTATTTGTGATTATTAATTGAAATTTATGCAAATATATATATATATATATATATATATATATATATATATATTATGTAAGTATGTATTTTAGAAGCTAATAAACTTACATTAGGGTTTATACCATTATTTTTATTTTGAGAATAATTATTTTAATAATATCATACATATTTTAAGCACAGTATTGTTTGATTGATTTACTTAATATTTTCTATATTATTAAATATTATTTAATTATTTCATAAGTATAATTTATTCTATATTTATCATTATTATTTCCAAGGCTATTATATGTATTCATGTAATATATAATTAAATTAGGGTTTATTATTATTTTATGTGTGTGTGTTATATGTGTACAGGTATGTGTATGTATATATATGTATATATGTGTGTGTGTATATATATATACATATATATATATATATGTAGTATGCATGTATGGTGTAAATTTAATATTATATTATATAATATTATATAGTTGTAGTAATATATATTATATAGTTATTAGTTAAATAAATATACATATAAATAAACAAAAAAACACAGCATCCTCACCTCCTCCCATCGCGCGATCTCGTCCGGCTACTGTCACTGTGCCTCTCGACCATCTGTCGGACCACCACCATCCTCCATCGCCTTCTCCACCTTCCTGTCGTTGTCCACCGCTTTCCTCTCCCTTTCCCGGCACCGGCAACGTAGAGAAACGAAGGAAGCCGAAAATCACCATTAAAACTGGCCAAGCTCCATCCGACCACCATTTCATGCCATTCCGATGCCATTCTCCTCCCCTTGCACTGGTGAGACCCATTCCAAGCTTAGTTTGAGCTTTGATCTTAGTTTGGTTGATTTTTAGTTTTGAGCTTTAGGGTTTTGAAATTTTTTTAAGCTTGATCTAGCTTGATTCTTGCAAACTCCCTTTACAAATGTTATTCCTAGTATCTCAATCTACCTCTATGAATTTTTTTTATGATTTTTGGAATTTATTTTGATTTTTGTGAATTTTTTAATATTTTATTAATTTTCGTAAATTAATTATTAAAATTATAAATTTGGTATAACTGGTGATATTATGAGTTCATATTAATTTTAGAATAAAGAAAATAATTTTTGAGGATATTATATAATTTTTATGAATTTTTATAGTTTATGTCAAAATCGAAAATTTAGGTTAGAGTTGGATTTTTATTGGAATATTGGTTTAAATATGTGTTTTAATTAATATTAATAATATATATGTTGAGAAAATAATTTTTATGCATTTGTATAATTTTTAGGGAATTTTTTTAGTAATAATAGTATATTATGTATATTTTTGTATTATAGGGGTAAAAATAGAATTTTGTACTAATTATAGCTAAATAATATATTGTAGTTGGTTTTAATAATATTTAAGGAATTAAAAGGATTTTTATAAATTATTTACTATTTTTGACTAATTAATACTAATTTTTGAAAATTGTCTTCAAATAATATATTATATATTATTTTGGGCACTAAAATGGGTTTTAAACTAATTTTATTATTTAATTAAACTATTTAAGTAATTAAATGTGAATTTTATTGATTAGAATTAAATTGTGATGTTTGGTTGGTTTGTGCTCGGTTGGGCTAAGTGTAGTATTAGAGAGCCGACTCGAGTATGGTTGAGTATGAATACTAGAAGTGCATTTTTCTATGCAGGAATGGCTCTACTTACGATAGAGAGATGTCCATTTTACAGGGGAGACTCTGCTAAAATTTCAGTAGATTTTCTCATAAAACGTGACATCTTACGTAATTTTCTAGAATAAATTAGGGTATTCCAATCTCTCGAGTCTTATCTAGTTTTTCCCGAGTCATTCTAGAGTCTCGTAATTTTATTAATTTCCCTTATTATTCCATAAGTATGATTTTTTTTAAATAAATACGTTATTTTTTTTAGAGAGTTCCAGAGCGGGAGCTTCTAGATTGAGACAGACACATGGTCATCAACCATCTCGCTCATCCTGTAAGTTAATGAATTGATTTGTGCATGTGTTTTCTTTAAATTTTGCATGTGCTCATATTATCGAGAATTTTCATTGCAATGTATTTATTTATTTCAAAATTAGTTTTGAGAAATTTTGATAGAATGGGCTACCTGGTGGATTTTAACCAGGACCATGTGCACATAGTAAAGATTAAGAGATGGATTCAAAATATCTATAACTTGTGGTTATAAATTGAGACGGGTGCCTCGGTGGAAGCCTCTGCTCTTGGGGACCGCCAATGATGTGAAAAGTTGAGAATGGACTGGGATGAGTGCCTCGGTGGATGCCTTAGCTCTTAGGAACCACCAGTGCCATGTGTTTGGATTAAGTGGATGACTACGGCTTGGTGCCTTGGTTGATGCCTCTGCTCTCAGGGACCGGTAATTTAGTTGGATTAAGTGGGCCCAGTTGGTCATTTAGAATTAGGTTTAGGGTTCTACCGAGATTTTTCAAAAGTTATATATATATATATATATATATTATAAATTATTTTTGCTACATCTATACAGTTTTCAAAAAGGTTTTCAAACCGTAAAGCTCTTTTATTAACTTACTCAGTGAGGTCTGACTTCCCTCAATTTATTTTTTCAGGAGTTTGAGATTTTTCTATTACACCTACTTCTCTACACCATGTAATGTCATCACTAGCTATTCTGTGTAGGTCTACTTAGTTATGTTGTGTTTATTTTTGTGTACTGCAGTAGAGAAAACTGTTTAACTGTATATTTTATTTGGGATATCATATATTTATAATATTTTATACTAAGACATTATTTGTATAACTGATGTTTATTTACTTTATGCACTATGATATTATGGTTTAAATTATATTGAGAAAAATCAGTTTGATAATGTGCATTGTAATTTAATTATTTATTGTAAAGTTTCAAAGTTTTTTTAAATTTCGCATTTTCTTTTAAGGCTTACTACGGGATTCAGTAGCTTTATACTTTCCTATTTCCTAGTGTCGGTCACGTGCCCTGGGTTCGGGTCATGACATCTTGAGTGTGGGTTGATGAGTGTTTAATACAATCATTCAATAGTTGAATAGTGAGATTAAGTGAGTTGGGATTGGGATTTAAATACTTATAAGCTAAGAGAATTGTTCTTAGCACTTGTATTTGAGTGTAAGCCTTACGAAAACACTTGTAAGCTAAGAGGATTATTCTTAGCACTTAGGTTTAAGTGTGAGCCTTGGAAAAATATTTAGGTTTGAGTGTGAGCCTTGGAAAAACACTTGGGTAGCTTAAGTTTAAGCTTGTAGAGTTTTAATTTACACCTTAAAGTAAATTGATAGTGGATTGCAACTCTTAACTTGTGGTTGAAAAGAGGATGTAGGCTTGGCGGCCAAATCTCTATAAATTTCTTGTGTTTTTTCTTGCTTTTCTTCTTTATTATTTTATGCTCTAACTCTATTTTTAGCTTTCTCTTTATTAAATATTCAAAATTTCCTACCTAGCTCAAAAAGCTAATTTACCCCCCCCCCCCTTCTTAGCACTTATGGAATTACATTTGGTATCAGAGCTTTAGTCTTTATTCTTAAAAATTTAACCATTTTGGGCAAAAGATCATGGCTTCCACAAGTCAAGTTGTTGCCACCCCCAATATCCATGGTCTTAGCTACACAAGACCTTCATTCTTTAATGGTACTGATTATGCATATTAGAGAAACAAAATGGAGATATTTTTAAATAGTGAAGGAGTAAATTTTTAGGATATTATTGAAGAGGGTTGGAGTTCTCCAATAAATAAAGATAATAAAGGTAATGAGTTGATCAGTCCTAAAAAAGAATGGGGTGATGAGCAATCTAAAGCCAACTTAGGAAATAGGTAAGCAGTTACCATTCTTTATTATGGCTTGAGTAGGGAAGAATACAATGGAATAGAGCATTTAAGGTCAGCCAAAGAAATTTGGGGATGCTTAAAGACCAAACATGAAGGTACTAGTTAAGTCAATAATAAGAAATTAGAAATGCTTGAAAGAGAGTATGAATTATTTATGATGAAGCCAAATGAGAAAATTAGTGAGATGTATAGTAGGCTTATTATGTTAATAAACTCTAGAAGAAAACGTAGTAAGAAATTTTCTAATGAAGATGTCAACAATAAAATTCTTATGAGTTTGCCTTAAAAGGTTTAGGAAGCTAAGATAACTTCAATTGAAGAAGCAAATGATCTTTCTATTCTACCTACAGATGAACTTCTTGAGAATTTTCTCACCCATGAAATCAAAATGAATTAAGTGGTAGAGGAAGAAAAGCCCAAGAAGGACAAAATCATTACTCTCAAGGCAAGTAGAGATACTAGTGCGACTCAAGTGATAATGAAGATGAGTATGTTATGATTTTAAGAAAGGTAAGAGATCTCATCATGAAGAAAATAAAAGGATTCAAGAAGTAAGACTCAAGCAAAATGTCATGACCCGAACCCAAGGCACGTGATCGGTACTAAGGAATGGAAAAACATACAGCTACCGAATCCTGTAGTAAACCTTAAAAGAAAACGTGAAATATTTAAACTTTAAAACCTTACAATAAATAATTAAATCACAATGCACATTATCAAACTGATTTTTCTTAATATAATTTAAACCATAATATTATAGTGCATAAAATATATACACTTCAGTTATACAATAATGTCTCAACACACAATATTATAAATACATGATATCCTAAATAAAATATGCAGTTATATAGTTTACTCTACTGCAGTACATGAAAATAAATTCAACATAACTAAGTAGACCTACATAGAATAGCCGGTGAAGAAACTACACGGCGAAGAGAAATAGGCCTAATAGAAAAGTCTCAAACTCTTAAAAAAATAAATCGAGGGGAGTCAGACCTCACTGAGTAAGTTAATAAGAAAGTTGTACGGTTTGAAAACCTTTTTAAAAATCGTATGAATATAGTGAAAATAATTTACAATATATATATATATATATATATATATATATATATATATATAGCTTTTAAAAAATCTCGGTAAACCCTAAACCCAATTCTAAATGGCCAATTAGGCCCGTTTAATCCAAATGGACTGCCGGTCCCCGAGAGCAGAGACATCAACCGAGGCACTAAACTGCAGTCATCCACTTAATCCAAACACATGGCCCTGGCGGTCCCTGAGAGCTAAAGCATCCACCGAGGCACCCATCCCAGTCTAGTCTTAACTTTCCACATCACTGGCGGTCCCCGAGAGCAGAGGCTTCCACTGAGGCACCTATCCCAGTTTATAACCACAAGTCATACATATTTTGGATTCATCTCTCAATCTCCACTATGTGCACACGGTCCTGGTGAAACCCACTAGGTAGCCCGTTCTACCAAAATATCTCAAAACTAGTTTTTTAAATAAATAAAATTCTCGATAGCAACATTTACTTCCAATCGATAATGTAAATAATATTAAAAATATGAGCGCACACAATTTAAAGAAAACACATGCACAAATCAATTTATTAACTTGCAGGATGAGTGAGATGGCTGACGACGGTACGTCTATCTCAAACTATAAGCTCCTACTCCGGTACTCTCTAAAAAAATAACATATTTATTTTTAAAATCATACTTATGGAATAAGAAGGGAAATTAATAAAATTACGAGACTCTAGAATGATTCAGGAAAAACTAGATAAGACTCGATAAATTAGAATACCCTAATTTATGCTAGAAAATTACGGAAGATGTCATGTTTTACGAGAAAATCTACCAAAATTTTAGCAAAGTCTTTCCTGTAAAACGGACATCTCTCTACCGTAGATAGAGCCATTTTTGCATAGAAAAACGCGCTTAACCATACTCGGGTCGGCTCTCCAATACTGCATTTAGCCTAACCGAGTTCACAACCCAACCAAACAACACAAGTTAATTCTAATTAAAAAAATTCACATTTAATTGCTTAAATAGTTTAATTATATAATAAAATTAGTTTAAAATCCATTTTATTACCAAAATAATATATAATATATTATTTGAAAATAATTTTTGAAAGTTAGTATTTATTAGTTAAAAATAGTAAATAATTGTAAAAATCATTTTAATTCCTCAAATAATATTAAAACCAACTAAAATATATTATTTAGCTATAATTAGCACACAATTGCATTTTTACCCCTATAATACAAAAATATACATAATATCCTATTATTACTCAAAAATTCCATAAAAATTATATAAATGCATTAAAATTATTTTCTCAACATATATATTATTAATATTAACTAAAACACATATTTAAATCAATATTCCAACAAAAATCCAACTCTAACCTAATTATTCAATTTTGACATAAATTATAAAAATTCACAAAAATTATATAATATTCTCAAAAATTAATTTCTCAACACTAAAATTAATAAAAATATATAATATCACTAAATAACCAATTTTATAATTTAATAAATTAATTTACAAAAATTAATAAAATAGTAATAAAATATTAAAAAATTCACAAAAATCGAAATAAATTCCAAAAATCATAGAAAAATTCATAGAGGTAGATTAAGCTACTAGGAATCACATTTGTAAAGGGAGTTTGCAAGATTCAAGCCAGATCAAACTAAAAAAAATTTGAAACCCTAGAACTCCATAAACAAAAATCAACAAAAACTCAATCAAATGGAGATTAAAACTCAAACTAAGCTTGGATTAGTGATCACCGGTGCAAGAGGAAGAGAAAGACATCGGAATCAAAGAAAATGGTGACCGGAAGTGATGGAGACACAGTGACACACAGAGAACGAGATGACGGAAGGAAAGCTACTGTGAGTTGTTATTTTTTCTTGGTTGGTTCTCCACGTCTTTTCTTTTGTTTGTTGTGTGTTTTGGTTGATTTTTAATATATGGTATGTATCTCATACATGGCATGCATGTGTGTGTGTGTGTATATATATATATATATATTCACACATATAATAATAAACACACACACATGCAAATAAAACTCACATAAAATAATACTTAATAATAATGATAATTCTAATAAAATAAATAGTAGAATTTGATAAAACAATAATAGAATTAACAATGCTCTAAATTAAATATTATTAAAATAGTTCTATCCGAAATAATAATTATAAATAATGCAATTTAAATGTCCAAAATAATAGGTTTCAAAATAAAATATTTACGTAGAAAATATAATTAAACATAAAATATTAATGATCAATCACTAAATAGTAAAATAAATAAATAAATATAACTTTTAAATTTATTATCACTGTAAATCTCATTTTATATTAAAATAATTTAAAAATTAGGGTTATTACACAAGATGGATTAAATAATTTGCTATGAATGCAACAAATTGGGTCATATTAAATTTGAATGCCCAAGTTGAAGAAATCCTTCAAGAAAGATAAGAAGTACAAGAAGAAAAAGAAGCAAGTACTTAAAGTAACTTAGAATGATTCTAGTGAGTCTAATGATGATGAAACCGATGGAAAGGTTGCAAATCTTTACTTCAAGCCTTGGAGGAACCTTCAAGTGATGAGGTAACTCTAGACTTCAAATCTAATGATAAGATATTACTTGCTTATGAAAAATTGATGCATAAATGTGATAAAGACTTGTCTAGAATTAATTCACTTAAAGAAATAGTAAAAACTCTAGAAGAAGAACTTAAGAAATCAAGGTCCTCTAATGAAAATTTAATCAATTCATTGAATAAAAGTAATTTTAAGAAAATTGAAATTGCTAATGAAAATGCAAAGCTTATTGAACAAAATATTTATTTAGAAAATGAAAATGACAATCTCAAAGAGTCTATCTCTAGATTTAATAAAGAAAAGGAAATTATTGATGGTATGATTTCTATGACTTTTGCTCCTTTGAAATCTAAAGGTGGTATTGGTTTTGAAAATGCTCATGTTAGTATATCAAAGGTTGTAAGCCCAAGTATCCTAATCATTAAGGTTTACAAAAAATCTAGTCTTAAAACCAACAAACCTAAAAAGTCTAATGGTGAAAAGACTAACAAATCTAAAGCTAAGAGCTCAAAAGGACTTAGGCCTAAGAAACCCAATCATACTCATTCTCATTGTTTTTATAGTTTTAAAAGGAAAGAGTATGCACTAAATGTTACATGCCATTATTGTGGAGTGATAGGACATAAAAATTTTAGATGTTATATTCTAAATACTCATTTGGGTTACTCAAATGATGAATCTTTTAATGTTAATGCCAAAGGGACCCAAATACATTTAGGTACCTAATATGAGATGAACCATTTCCTTATAGGTATGCTTGGAATCCATAATATGCAAAGAGAAGCGGTATCTAAATGGTGGATGTTTAAGGCACATGACTGGGAAAGCCAACCTTTTCTCTCATTTAGAGATGAAAAAAGGGGGCAAAGTTATATTTGGTGACAATGCCAGGGGTAAGATTATAGGCATTAGTCAAGTTGGTAAAAATGACTCTACTTATATTGAAGATATTCTTTTGGTTGATGGCTTAAAGCACAACTTACTTAGTGTTAGTCAATTAAGTGATAAAGGTAATAAAGTGACTTTTGAATCAAAGAAATGCTTTGTAACTTATATGGAAGAGAACAAAGTCATTTTCAATTGTGAAAGAGTCAACAATGTTTATACTATTGATCTAACCTCCTTGACTAACCAAGGTGTTAAGTGCTTTATTGCTATTAATAATGACACTTGGATGTGGTATAGGAGACTTAGTCATACTAGCATAAAGCTTATTAGAGATTTAAGGAAAGATAATCATGTCATTGGCCTACCCAAAGTAAAGTTCTAAAAGGATAAGGTGTGTGGAGCTTGTCAAATGGGTAAGTAACTAAAAGTTTATTTAAACCCAAAATAAGGTAATCTCTACTAGACCTATTCAATTATTGCATATGAATTTGTTTAGTTTTTGTAGAGTTACTAGCCTAGGCGGTAAGCACTATATATATGTTGTGGTCGATGACTATTATAGATTCACTTAGGTATCCTTTCTTACTCATAAGGATGATAGCTTTGAAGCTTTTAAAATTCTTGCCAAAAGAATTCAAATTGAAAAAAATTTTAAAATTTCTTTTTTAAGGAGTGTTCATATAAAAGAATTTAAAAATGATTCTTTCAAAACCTTTTACAATGAAATGGGAATTTCTCACAACTTTTCTTCTCCTTGAACACCTTAATAAAATGGGATTGTTGAAAGAAAAAATAGAGTTTTGGTTGAGATGGCAATGTTTATGCTCAATGAGTATAATTTGCCAAAATACTTTTAAGCCGAAGCCATTAATACCACTTGCTACATTTCAAATAGAGTTTTCATTAGGACTATTTTAAATAAAAATCCTTATGAGCTATGGAATAAAAGAAATCTAATATCTCATATCTAAAGGTATTTAGATTTAAGTGCTATTTATTGAATAATAAGGACAACCTTAGAAAATTTGATGCTAAAATCGATGAGGGAATCTTTATTGGCTATGCAACTTCTACCAAGTTATATTTAATAAAAGAACTTTAATTGTAGAAGAACCTATGCATGTTGCATTTGATAGGACTAATCGATTTGAGCCAAAAAAGGTTGTTATTGTTGTTGTTGATGATGATGATATAGGTATTCTTGAAGAGCTAAATCAACAACTAAGAGAAATAGAGAATCATCAAGTTATTTCCCTTTTAATTGAGATATCTCAAAATGTGGTGGATACTTAAAAAGAAGAAGTTATAGAGGAATAAGTAGCCCCCAGAACTTTAATTATTCATGAAGATATTCCTAAAGAGTGGCACTTTAAGAAAGACCATCCTAAGGAATTTATCTGTGGTGAGCCATCAAAAGGGGTAACTACTAAACACTCTCTTAAA
Source organism: Mallotus nudiflorus (assembly GCA_947683625.1). Lineage (NCBI taxonomy): Eukaryota > Viridiplantae > Streptophyta > Magnoliopsida > Malpighiales > Euphorbiaceae > Mallotus > Mallotus nudiflorus. The sequence continues at coordinate 2,415,884 of CANTUR010000461.1, forward strand.
TATTTAAATAGCCTTACCTTTATTGAGCCAAAGAATGTTGATGAGGCCTTAAATGATGAAAGTTAGGTCATTGCTATACAACAAGAACTCAATTAATTTGAGAGAAATAAGGTTTGGACTTTAGTCCCTAGACCTATCAATTATCCTATAATTGACACCAAATGGGTTTTTAACAACAAACTTGATGAATTGGGTGCAATTGCTAGGAATAAGGCTAGGTTGGTGGCTAAAGGCTATCATCAAGAAGAAGGTATATATTATGATGAAACATTTATTCCAGTTGCTATATTAGAAGTAATTAGGATGTTACTTTCATATGCATCATGCACGAATTTCAAACTTTTCCAAATGGATGTAAAGAGTGCATTTTTGAATGGTTTTATTGAGGAAGAAGTCTATGTTGAATAACCTTTGGGTTTTGAGTAACATGACTTTCATAATCATGTTTTTAAATTATCAAAAGCTTTGTATAGTTTAAAGTAAGCTCCTAGAGCTTGGTATAAAAGATTGAGTGCATTTCTTTCAAAAAATGGCTTTTTCAAAGGCAAAGTTGACACCACACTTTTCATTAAAAAACATAAAAATGACATTCTCATTGTGCAAATATATGTTGATGATATTATATTTGGTGTTTCTAATGAGCTTCTATGTGAAGAATTCTCTAAGTGCATGAAGAGCGAGTTTGAAATAAGCATGATAGGAGAACTTAAACTCTTCCTTGAACTTTAAATAAAGCAATGCATAAATGAAATCTTTATCAATCAAGAAAAGTACACTAAGGATTTGCTCAAAAGATTTAGGATGGATGAAACAAAGGCAAGAAAGACTCTAGTGTGCACCACCATCAAACTTAACAAAGATGAGAATGGTAAAAGCATTGATGAAAAGAAATACTAAGGTATGATTAGTAGTCTTTTTTATCTTATCGCAAGTAGGCTCGATATTATGTTTGTCATGTGCATGTGTACTCATTTTCAATCTTGTCCTAAAAAGTCTTATTTGAATGTAGTCAAAAGAATTTTAAAATATCTTATTGGCTCATCTTTTTTAGGACTTTAGTATCATATAAGTGCATTATTTGATCTTGTATCCTAGTTAGATGTGGACTATGCCAGGAGTATCCTAGATAGGAAAATACCTCTAGTACTTGTCAATTTCTTAGAAATTCTCTTGTCTCTTGGTTTAGCAAGAAATAAAACTCGATTGCATTATCCACCAATGAAGCAAAGTATATTGCTACAAGTTGTTGTTATGCACAAGTGTTATGGATTAAACAATAATTCATGGACTTTGGATTGGCTCTTGATCACATTTCAATATAATGTGATAATATAAGTGGAATAAATTTGTCTAAGAACCCAATTCAACATTTTAGGAGTAAGCATATTGATATTAGACATCATTTCTTGCGTGATTATGTGCAAAAAGGTGATGTTGTATTGGAATTTATTGATATAACTAACCAACTTACGAATACATTTACTAAACCTCTTTATGAAGAAAGAATGAATTTCATCAAAAGAGAGATTAGCATGTTAAATGGAAATTCATTATGACATGTGTTTGTTCGTGTCATTATAATCAAATGGTTGAACCTTAAGTGATCAATTTAATATATCCTTGAAATTTGATTGATTTTGATGCAACATTGAATTGGTCCTTATTGTGTTTGAAATGGCTCAACCCAAGTTCAAAGCTTTATTTTTTTAAAATTATGGATTTTAATAATGATCATTACACTTTGGTTATTGGTGGTAAAGGTTCTATTTTTCAAAATAAATTCACGTTTTTATCAAAAGAGATAATTATTGTGTGCCCCCTATATTTTGACCTGTTATATTATTTTATCCTTGACATTTGAAAAAAAAATTATTCATCCCTGACATTTGTAATAGTTAACACTCATTAGTCATTCTTTAGGGATGAAATAGTTCACGATTTTGCAAATGTTAAGGATGAATAAGTATTTTTTCAAATGTTAGAGATGAAGTAATGTAATAGGCCAAAAGACAGGGGCACACATTAATTATCCCTTATGAAAATTATAACTGGTGAAAATATTTTCATGATTATGATGATCTCATCACTAGTCATGACTCTTCAGTCACTAGTTTTGATGTTTTTAATATTTATGGACAGAAACTTTTATGACCACCATTATTACCTCTCTCAAGACTTAATCTAATTATGACAATTTTTGTCATGATCATAACTCTTTGTGTCATCAGTTATGATCCAATATGTTTTAATAATGGGTGAAAAGAAATTTGTCATTAGTAATGACACATTATTCTTTACCAATGACGAACTTAGGGTTAACACTGAGGTATTTAAGGATCTTTTTCTTTTCTTTCTTCCTCCTTACGCCATCCACAACCTCTTTTTCTTTATTTTACCTAATTTTTTCCTTCAAAACTTCACTATAAATAAAGTGATTTTCACCTCAAAATTGCACTTCATATCATTATCATCATTCATTATCATTTTATCATAAGTAGAATTTTATTGTGATATCTCTGTTTGTCATCACTTGAATCATGTCATTCACCATGGCAACACCTAATATAATGACAAAAATGGGTTCAAGGACCAAAACTAAGGCTCATCTACCTTCTCCTAATGAATATCACTGATTACGCATCTTCCATTCCATTTCACATTATAGATTTTTATTTTCCTTTTAACTAGGTTTTTCAAGTCTTTTTAGAACTTGATATGGTTATGGCCTGTCACATTTTAGACACATTTGCTTTGTTTGTCACTTTATGTCCCCACCCTCTCTCTTATTATTTTATATAGGAACAAAGGGGGAGAAAGGTTTGAGAAAGTGTAAAATGTTTATGATTATTTTTGGATATTATGAAATGTGTCTGGAAAAAAAGGTTTTCTTTGAAAAAGGGGGAGAAATGTTTATATGGTTGAGAAAGGTACTTTAAAAAAAGGGAAAAAGTTTTATTTTGGGGTGCTTTAGTTGGTTGTTAAATTTTGGGATGTTGGATATTAAAAATTGTTGGTTGATGAATATATTTTCTTTAGATATATTTTAATTGATGTTTGAAAGTTGAACTGTGATTGCTATAATCTTAATAGTGCTTTACTTATAATTTTCATTTATTGATGTATTATTGCTCAAATATGCAAAATGGACTTACTTAATATTCTTTACAATTTTAATTTTAGGCTTATTTTATAGGGGAGTATTTCCTTCCAAATTGTTTGTTACTATAAAAAATGGGGAGATTGTTGAACCTTGAGGGATAAAATAGTCATTTTTTATGGTCACAAGTACTAAAGTAAAACTATATTTAATCCATGTGTTTAAGTGTTTATTTTCAGGTTTATTAAATTTGTAGTATTCAGTCTTGGTACAAGTAGTGACAAAATGCATCATGATCATAACTACACAAGTCAAGCAATAAAAAGTCAAAACTTTGATTTTAGGGTAAATTATAATAACCCCTTGAGTTTTGGCCAAACTAACTACTTCATCCAACATTTGCAAAAGTCAATTAAATACCCCTTAACATTTGACACCGTGAACTATTTGCCCCCTCCGTTAAGTAATTTAAGAATATTCTGTTAGTCAAAAGAATAAATGGTGGTCAAAAGTGTTAATAATTATAACATTCCAAAATTACCCTTAGTTGATTAAGAATTTGGATTGATTAATATTTATATATAGTTCAATGACTAAAATACAAATTTGATTAAGAAGAAAATATCATTTCAACCCCTTGAAACTTCATCACTTCTCATTCATACCCTCTCCTCTCCTTCACTCACTCATTCAGACCGTAGACCACCACCACTCCTCTACCATAAAGCAACACCATCACCACCATTCTTTGACAAAGCAACACCACCACCACCACAACTCTACCATAAATCAATACCATCATTCTCTTCTCTTTGCACCAACATCACAAATCAACACCGCTGTTCTCTTTTTTGTATTATCACAAAGAAGAAGACATGTCTCTGCTTTACACTATTTTTAGATTATTAACACTAATCAAATATTTATCCAAAACCAAAACCAAAAGAAGAAGAACAACAAATTGATAAATAGTTGATAAACCAAAACCAAAATCACAAATCCAACACCCAAAATCACATTGATAAACCAAAAACAAAATCACAAATCTAGCACCAAAATCACAAACCCAACACTAACCAAAATTAGAACTGATATTAACCAAACCCAAATATTTGGCAGTGGTCAAGGAAGTGGCGGTGGTGATTGCTTCCATCATCTTCTCCATCTCATCTCTTCTCTATCATATCACCGATGGGGGAGCAAGCAGTAGCTTCACTGCTTTGTGACGCAATTGAAGAAGTGGAGTAGGTAGATGCTTGTAAAGGGTTGGCAGGAGCTGTAGCAGCTAGCGGAGATTCGACTTCACAAGAAGAAGCGGGTGAGAATTGGGCAATTGTGTGGAGGCATCAAGTGACAGATTTTTGCAGGTGATGATGATGCCAATGAATGAGACAACGGTGATGGGGGTGAATGAGATGCAGTTTTTATTTTTTCCGTTTTAAAAATAATAATTTTGATTTATGATTAAAATTCAAATTATATTAAGTATAACTAATTTTATTAATTATTGGTGTCTAAAAAATTTATTAATTAATTTTTATTTTTAAAATAAATAAAAATAAAAATACTAACAATATGTAAAAAAAATTAACTCTTGGACTTTGGTACAAAGTTAATAAAAATTTAAAAATTTTATTAAGTAGTTTTTATTTAAAAAATAAATAAATATATTAATATCAATAATATGTAAATAAATAATATAAACATAAATACAAATACTGCAAAATATAAAAAAATGGATGCCTTGATCTGGTTTATAATTTATAATAATTTTAATTTATGAGTTTAATTTTTAGTAAAATTAAATTTCACTTAAATTTGATGAATAATTTTAAATTTATTATTAATTAATTTTGTTGATAATATAATTAAAAATACAAATATTAGAAAAACAATCAAAATGGATGCCTTGATAATGCAACTCAAATCATAAAAATGAAATAAATATTAAATATATAATGGGCAAATTAGTAATTTTAGCTCAACTTAATAGATTATAATAAATAAATCTAACGGAAAGGGCAAATAATTCATAGTGTCAAATGTCATGAGGTATTTAACTGACTTTTACAAATGTTGAATGAAATAGTTTGACCAAACATTAAGGGGGGTAATCATAAGTTTACCTTTTATTTTATCAAGTCCATAACCCTGTCATGAGTGGTGATGAACTCATCATGAGTGATGACAAGGGACAAAGTCGAAAATTGAATTTTTTATCATGATTTGAAGTCAAATTTGGTCAAACAAGATAGGAATCTTCATGAGAAGTGGTCACAAGCAATTTCCAATCATTAAAGAATTTTTTCCAGAAAAATTATGGAGTTTTAATTTGTAAATGTCCAAAAGTTCCCAAGAGTTGTCATGACCAGTGTCACCAGCAGTGTCATGATCATGAAAACCAATTCCAAAAGTTTTTGAGAGTTGTCACCACTAGTGTCATGATCATTAAAGCACGCAAATTCAAATCTCTGTCTTGGGGCCTCGATTGTCTTAACCAATGACAAATTTTTCATGAGCAATAACAAAGTTGTAGAGTTCTTAATTTTTAGTGGTTAAATGGCTCTCTTCGCATTTAATGCATCCCCAATAACTCTTTTTCTCCATAAATACACTAGAACATGAGAATGAAGTTAAGCAAAAACCCTATGAACAATTTTTGAGCATTCATTTTTTATTTTAATTTTCAACCCCCTAAGATCTTCATCTTTAATTCTTTGTAATTTTTTCTATCTCAAGAGTGTTTTTGAGTGTGGGTTGGTAAGTGTTTAATACAATCATTCAATAGCTCAATAGTGAGATTGAGTGAGTTGGGATTAAGATTTAAACATTTGTAAGCTAAAAGGATTGTTCTTAGTACTTGAGTTTGAGTGTGAGCCTTAGGAAAACACTTATAAGCTAAGAGTATTGTTCTTAGCACTTGAGTTTGAGTTTGAGTGTGAGCCTTTGAAAAACACTTGAGTTTGAGTGTGAACCTTGAAAAACACTTGGGTAGCTTAAGTTTAAGCTTGTAAAGATTTAATTCACACCTTGAAGGAGATTAATAGTAGATTGAAACTTTCAATTTATGGTTGGGAAGAGAACATAGGCTTGGAGGTTTGAACCTCTGTAAATCCCTTGTATTTTTTCTTGGTCTTCTTCTTCATTCTTTTATGCTCTTATTCTGTTTTTAGCTTACTCTTTGTTAAATATTCAAAATTCCCTACCTAACTCAAAAAGTCAATTCACCACCCCCTCTTGGCACTTGTAGAATTATAAAGTTGAATATAAAAATAAAATAATATAATAAATTAATAAAATTATAAATAGGTATTATTTGTATTCAAGTTATTAATTTTGACCATGTATATACAATTAAGTTCGAATTGATTGTTGTAGAAAATATACTTTTCATAATTTTATGAAATAATAAAATATAATTATTTTGAATTATGGATAATTAAGTCATTTAAAGTGGAGTACAAAAATCCCATTCTAACTATATCTAGATGTATCTTGTAATAAATAAAAATTTATGTATTATAATAAATGATTAATTTTTTTTTACAAATAAATAATTATTATATTAACTATTTATGGCGTATTTAATATTGTTGTTTGAAAAATAAAATTCAAAATTTATTTCTTGTAGTTTTTTTCATTTTATTTTCAAATTAGTTTTTATTTCACTTTTTAATACTTTTTCTTTTCCAAAATTTTAAACTTCCATTTCTGTTGAAATTATAAGTCTTTTTAAAAAAAAATTAATTTACTAATATTTATAAAAGTAGATCTATAATTTTGAAATGAATGAAATAACAAAAAAGAATTTATTACTATTTACCATCTTTGTTTTATTATACGATACTAGCTGCTTAATATTTAAAAATTATATTCTTTACATAATTTTTTAATAATATTATACAATTTACAGTATTTATAAGTATTTTCATTAAAATTACCATTAATTGACATGAAGTGATAATTATATCTCTTAGTGAAATATATATTATTGAAAAATTATATTATTTGTGCCCTCTAATTTACCACATTTACTACTTACATCCTACAAGTTCAAAACCATATCTCTTAATTTTTCAAACTATTGTATCTTTGCTATTTTGATCAAAACCAAAACTATCATTATTAAAATATTTATAAATAACTAGAACAACCTTAAATTTAAAATTTGGTTTATTATTAAAAAAAATTTAAATAATTTATTTCATGCATTCAATAATTTAAACTAAAAATTAAAATTAAAAAAAGGTCAAATTTGAATATAAAAAAGAATTTGCTTAATTAAAATTTTTTTACAGCATAAATATGTCAAGTTAATATATAAGTTGAGATATTTTAAAATAAAAGTAATTAATTGGAAGTTTGACTGGATTGAAGTTAAAAAAAAAACATTTTTAATTTATTAAAGAGTATAATCGTAATTGTATAATTAACTAATTACAATGTTAACATAAATTTTGAATTAATGCTGTATAATTAATTGCCTAAAATATTTATTGAAATTTCAATGAATTATAACTCTATTAAGTTTGTAATATTGAATTATTCTACAGAAAAATAATACTTTATTATTTTTAATAATAATAATATCAAAATATATATTTACTATTTTATATACTATTACGGGTCTAAATAATTTTCTGTTCTTTATTATAAAAATATTGAAGAAATGTTGTATAATTATTAAATAAAAAATCTATTGAAATTATAATAAATTATAGCTGTATTAAGTTTGTAATATTGAATTGTTATATAGATAAATAATACTTTAATCATTTTCAAAAATTGAATAATAATAACAGCAATAATAACAATATCAAAGTAAATATTTAATATTTTGTCTACTATCACGAGTTTAAATAATTTTTTGCAATGTGTGAAGCATGTAATTATTTACGAGTAAAATATTTATATATTTTATAAAATATATATGATTTGGTGAAAATATATCTATTTTTGTCCATAAAATTTTAAGTTTGAATTTTTAAAATAATATTTTTAAATTTTTAGAAAAAAAAATTTAGTTTAATTTCTATAGGGTAAAAAATTTGATCAGTTCAAAAAAATCAACTCAGCCTACAATTACCATATTTTTTGGCATTGCGTGGAGGTATCTAAAGAAGAAACTATTAGGATGATAATCATGTCGGACATATTTTCATTGATATAACTTTCGGATATATATACTTGACAGTGTAATGGGTAATTCATATTTTTATTTTTATTATTTTTGTTTATTTCTATATATTATGGGCTAAAATTACTTTATCTTATAGTTTTTTTAAATTCGAATTTTAAAAAATTAAAAATAGAAAAAACATAAGTGATACCTTTTGAGGAATTTATAATTTTTATTAAAACAATTTAAATTGCATTTTACTTCACTCTCTTTTATTTAATTTTGAGACTAATATTAAAATTATATATTTGAACTTGAAAATATTGTTTCGAATTTAAATTAAGTTATTAAAAAATTCGACTCAGCTTGATGTCAATGGGTAGCATTTTGTAATCATAGGGGTATTTTAGACATTTCATAATTATGTAATTTCAAGAGAGTGATTGATGGAACATATTGATATCTCTTCCTACCATACTTCATTGTGTTATGCTTTTTAGGAGGGAGTGACTAGTCATAAAAGGCCTAGGATTGAAGATTTAACCACTATAGATGTTGGGTGTGTGCATTCCTCTTGAATAGATTCCCCCTGTCTACACCTTGAGAAACACAGTATTTGAATCGATGTACTAATTCATTTAATGAATAATAAAAGTAGCATCATTAAAATAATTCACTATACCTTATCATTTGTGTCTAAAATCATGCGTATGACTTGCTCTTACTCATTAGATTATTATATTAGCTTTACGATCTTAACCCAAATGCTAATTAATTATTTTTTTTTGTCTTTATAAATTTATTAGTCTATTCCCAAAGCTGACTTATTAGAAGGTGTTCTTAATAAACGTGGCACGATTCCTTTTTATGAAGTTTTGGCGAGCCGTGACACTCTACTGTACGCGCTTTTAAAAGTGTGGTTTTCACTAATCACCAATAGTGGCATGTCTGTTGGCTTTTGAAAGTGTGGCAAGTTATTGGTGGTTACAAATGAAAAAGTTCGGCTTTTTGGCAATAATCTTTTTACTTTGAGCAGGCCACCGACTATGTACCACACCATGCCATCCATGCATTTAGCTCAAGAATCCTTCTTCTTCCTCCAAGACAGGAGCAGCAGATCCACGAAAAAAAAAAGTGAATATTGTTTCATATTTGAGCAACAAAAATTGGGATTCCAAAGTAATACTTTGTTTTTGTGGGGAGAATTTTTATTATCATTTCTCATGGAGTCTAACATTTTAATTTTTTTTTTTTACAATATCAGATTATAATAAGACAAATGTAAAATTAAATAATAAAAATAAAGTGTGAACCGATAAGTTGGAAGGAACTTAAATATTTTATTTTTGAATATTGTATATATTATTTATATATATATATTGTTATAGTAATAAATAATATAAAATTAAATTAAATTATCTACAATTATAGTATTATAAATAATTATAAAATATTTTGATTTTTATATTAAAATTCACAAAATTTTTCCATTTAATGTTTTCAATATTTGATTGTTATATGAATTTTAGTTATTTTAAAGTTCACCTTATATAAATTAATAAAAAAACGTAAAATTCTCTTAATACATATTTTCTCATTATTTGAATCACTATATTTTAATCATATATAAGATCTTAAGATTTTATTTAAAAAAATTTAAATTTTTCATTATTTGAATCAATAATAATAATAATAATTATTATTATTATGTTTTCAATAAATGTTATAGTACTTATGTGGTGATGTGCTTTGCCGTTGATTTTGTCCTTTCTTCCACATAGCAAATTTATTTTACACATATATAATTTTTTTTCTCTTTCTTTTTTGCTAAATACATAAAAAATATGTTGAAAGAAAAAAAAATCATACAACAATAGAATGGCTTGAACATAAAAGAAATTAGACAGCTGATCAATATCAGATAATATTGCTTTTCTTGCCACAGAATGGACAAAAATGATGTCCAAACACAAAATGAACTTTAACAAAATTTGACATCAGTTTCTTTACTAATATCCATCAAAATACAGCAACTATTTCACTGTCAAAGTCACTATTCCAAAAAGCAGCTGAAAAAAAATGACATAACTGTTTCTTTTTTTTTTTTTTCAATTTAATCATTTCATTGCCAACCAATGCCACAAGGCAATACAACAGGAAAAAGGATCTTGCAGAATAGAACAAAATAAAATTATCTGTGTAGTAATTGGCCTATGAGGTGATGTAGCAGAAATTTAAAGAAATTATAATAAAAAGAAAAGAAAAGAAAAGAAAAGAAAAAAATAAATGAGATAAATATTAGAGTTCGTTAATTTGTGTATAAATATCAAAAAATAATAAAAAATAAATATTAAAGTCTGTTAATTCGCGCATAAATGTCAGAAATCAATCTTCTATAACCTATTGATTTTTGTACAAATACCAAAATATAAATATCAATATTCGTTAATTCATATAAAGGAATACCAAAAATTAGAAAAATAATAATTCTGAATAATCAACTCAACAAAAACTTCCTTACATAGCCATAAGACTTATATATTTATAGGGTGATACAAACCTACAAACTCTAACCCCAATTTTAATTAGGAAATAAAATAAAGACAATTCTAACTAAGGTAGGAAATCATATCCCTAACAACATAGGAAAGTTAATTTCTAATTAATACTAAATTAAAATAAAAATCAAATTCTAATAATAATAATAATAATAATAATAATAAAATTATATATATTATCCATTGTTCTACAAACTCATTCCAAAACTTGTTGCTCTGCATCATTCAATCAACGAATATTGATGTCTATATCATGGTATTTGTGCGCAAATCAATAGATCGTAAAAGATTGATTTTTGGCATTTGTGCGCGAATCAACAGACTTCAATATTTATCTTTTGTTATTTTCCAGTATTTATGCGCAAATCAACGGATTACAATATTTATCTCATTTGTTTTTTTATTTTATTTTATTTTTATTCTTATTTCTTTAAGTTTCTGCTACATCAGTTGGTATCAGAGTAAAACTTATCCTTATTAATCATGTCGACAGAGTATTATGAATAAAGCTTATTCTATAATACTGATGACGATAAGGATGAAGATGCATTTATTGAAAATGAGCCAGTATTTGATGAAGAGAATGATGACGATGTTGAACATATTGACTTCATTGGCATTGATAATTTTCTTTATTCTTATATTCCTTTAATTTTTATTTTGAAGGAATCATAAGTTGAAGACGAATTTATGATGTTCTATAGCAAATTTATTTCTAAATATTTGGGCAAAATTCGAGGGCGAATTTTCTCTACCCTTGAGGGAATGATGCAGAGCAACAAGTTTTGGAATGAGTTTGCAGAATAATGAATAGTAGATATAATTTATTATTATTATTATTATTATTAGGATTTGATTTTTATTTTAATTTAGTATTGATTAGAAATTGACTTTCCTATATTGTTAGAGATTTGATTTCCTACCTTAGTTAGAATTTGTCTTTATTTTATTTCCTAATTAAAATTAGGGTTAGGGTTGATAGGTTTGTGTCACCCTATAAATATATAAGTCTTATGGCTATGTGAGGGAGTTTTTTGTTGAGTTAATTATTTAGAATTTTTATTTTTCCAATTTTCGGTATTCCTTTGTGTGAATCAACAAATATTGATGCTTATATCCTAGTATTTGTGCGTAAATCAATAGGTTATAGAAGATTAATTTCTGACATTCATGCACGAATCAACAGACTTTAATATTTATCCTTTGTTATTTTTTGGTATTTGTGTGCAAATCAACGGACTACAACATCTATCCCATTTATTTTTTTATTTTATTTTATTTTAATTCTTATTTCTTTAAGTTTATGCTACATCATAAGGCTACTATAAAAGTAGCCACTTTCAATTCATTAGAGAACTCTCTTCACCTAAGCTGAGTTCAAAACAATGATTATGGTCAAAATTAAAAGATAAATTTCTAAATGCTCAAACTGATAGCAAATCCTAGAACCTACTAGAAACTAAAAAACTTAAAAATACAGACTATAAAGATTGACCTTAGAGCTCTTACAAAAAGACTAGTCTGTACTTTATCTTACCAATGAGAGGATCATTCTGAGGTTGTGTTGACTCCCTCTTGCATTCTTAGATTGACAAGGTCTCTGATAGAAGCCTCAGCAGGAGAGACAAGATTTCTTGCTCTGTTAGTAGGAGCTATGTTAAAAGCTAATATGGGCTGATGAGAGAAATAGCCTTGAACAACTTTGCCAATTGCACAAAATTAAGTGGTAGTTGGGCTACTAGGATAGGCTTGGAGTTGGACATTTGAGGATGGTGCCTCACTATTCATAAGCCTGAGTGAGCTTGATTTTTGTCATAGACCAAAAATCATCCATGTTGATCTTGCTTGGGTAGTTATTTTGGTTGTGTCCTTTCTATAGGAAGAAAAGAAATTATTTTCCCCAGAAGAACCTTGTTCCTACAGATGATGGCTGGTTAGACCATTGACAAATGATCTTTAAAGATTCCTTTCCTGTCACGCATACCTGACTCTTTCGCGAGTTTAAATGGTTCACCCGCTACTGGTAGCATATGAAGAGGATGAGCCAGTTTGGAATTAACAGTATCCAAAAATCTCTTCTCAATACATTTTGAACGAGTTGTTATATTTATTCCATCGGTGGTAGTCATAGGAAGACAAAATATTGCTCTCTTCATTTTCATTGAGTTGATTTATATGTACCTCCATGATCTCTTACTTATGTAGACTTTAGGAATTGGAAAGAGCAACTTGTTGCCTTTTGTAGATGGCTTAAATAGCTTGACCCTGTCTTTATCTTCTTGGCTGTGAGGCAAGAACAAGAAAAGGCACTTTATTACCAGATCTTTAATTTGAAAGTCTGTGGTGAAGCTCCAACCTTGAGCATAAAGGTACATCGATATGCTTTCTTTGTAAATCTTAGGGCTTCTTCTTATCCTGATTAAGTGATTTTTAGTCTGGTTAGGAGGTAGCTCTTTTAAGGAAGAAAGTTATAATACATAAAAATGATTTTCATTTTTGCTAGAGGAGGTCGTTGATGGATATCGGACGATGGGTGAAAAGGTTAATACGGGAAGAAAGAGAGTGGTGAAGTGAAAGGAGATGCTAATTGAAAACTTTATTGAATATAGTAGCTTTAAAGGAGCATTATAGCTTACTATTTATTTCACTGGTTCAGAGAACTAGGAAATACTATTCATGGCCACTTTATGATCTACTATGTCTATATAACTGTTATATATACAATAGATATATCACAATAATTTGAATATTGCCAACTGTAATTATTTTCTTTCTATAAAAAATATGTATGCTTTTAAAATCGATATTTATTATTATACATGGTAAGAAGTTTATATTTCCTTAAGTAACTTTTCAGAATTATTATGTATGAAGAAAATAAGTTGGAATTCTATAAGTAAGAGAGTAGTTAAATAATAACTCCTCTCTAAGGGCATCATGAGGTGTAGAGTTCGAATCATAATTGCCATCGATTTAAAAGGTGACGATTGCCCCCTATTGTGTAGTTAATTGATACTAAAGTTATATGACCTCTCTATTTACTAAAAAATAAGTTGAAACCCTTATAATTACCCTACCAGAAACATTATATGCAAAAAGTATATGTTTATATAGAAAATAAAAATATTTCATTTATTAAACATATTTAATATATCAAATATGAATATTTTAATAGGATCTAATTTAATAATTCTACGGCTACACTGGATGAATTAAAATTCACTAAATAATATTAAAGGATAATCAAATTTAAGTGGAAATATTATTTCAAATTGTAATATTCATTAGGGAAATAAATAAAATCTATCTAAATTTAACAAAAAATTGATTTAATGTCTAAGCATATAAAAGACATATTATTAATGAAAGAAAATGAATAATAAAAATAAAAGCAATTATTAGATATATTAAAGTATCAAACTTTATCATTCAGTTATGTATTACTTGTATTTAAATGTATGTCTTATTCTTATCATATATCTATATACTCTTGTATAAATACTGATTAATGCAATACAACAATACATTAGATTTTCTCATCATCCTATTCTAAGTTGGTATCAGATCAAAATAAAAATGACAACCAACTCTTCTTCAACCTCATCTTCTATCTCTTCATCTTCTAATACTTCTTCACCGATGCAATTATCCTCCTTACCATCTTTCTCTTTAACACTCTCTCATATTCAATAAACTTTTTCTATTAAATTAAACTCCAAGAACTACATCCCTTAGAAACTTTAGTTTTAGCCACTTCTGAATTTTTACAACCTCCATAGCATTCTTGACAGTTTTGAATCTCCACCACTAAAAAAGATTGGTTATCAACCTAATCCTGCTTATCTCACATGGTTTTCTAAAGATCAAATTTTGTTCTCCTGGTTGTTAAGTTCATTTTAGAAGAGATATATCCTCATCTTTTTTATTTAAATTTTGCAGCTGCAGTTTGGAATGCTTTTGCAACAGCATATGGAGTTATAAGTACTGCTCAAAAAACACAAATTTACATTAAACATAAATTTACATTAAACTCCATAATCTGTATAAAGAAGAAAAATCAGTTTCTGACTTTCTCTTTCAAGTTAAGACTTTTGCAGACTCTCTTGCTCTTGCTAGCCAAGTCCTTTCACCTGCTGAGTTCATTGTGATTGTTTATCACCAACTCGGGGCTGAATTTAATGGCATTATTGGCGCTCTTCAACAACGTCTCGACCCATAATCTTTTCATAATTTATATAATCATCTTGTCTCTTATGAACTGTTGCTTAAGGCTAACAAACTTCTCTTCCAATTGCTAATCTTGCTCAACAAACTGATAATCGAGAAAACAAGAGCAATATATATTATAAGGTTAAGGATGTCAAAATTTCTAGCCTACACTATATTCTTCAGTTTTTTGCCAAATTTGTGGCTATACCAATCATATTAATATTGATTGTCACTACCGCTTTGCTCAGTCCTTTGGCTCTCATTCATCAAAAGCCAACCGCAATAACTATAACCGTAATGTAATTCGAACCTTCTCTCTTTTGCCACCAACTCATCATTCAATTCTTGGCTCACCACCTAGATCCTCCTCCTCATCTATTTGGTACCCAAACACAGGCACCAGTCATCACATCACTCCCGATCTCTCTGCCTTAACAATTACAGATGATTACAAGAGTAAGAATAAGGTTATTATTGGTGATGGTAATGGACTCTCTATTGCTCACACCAGTAACAACACTTTACATTCTCCTAATTACATATTCAATCTTACTAATGTTTTACATGTGCCTAGTATCACTAAGCCATTACTCTCAATGAGGAAATTATGCATTGATAATGAATGTTTTTTTTGAATTTCACCATGAACATTATTTTATAAAGGATCGACTGACCAAGAAATAATTGCTTAAGGGAAAGATTAATAGTGGCCTTTACAAGATTCAAATAGTCAAGCCTAATTCTCCTATATCCATGATTGCTTTTCTTACCTCATTGGACACTTGACATGCTAGAATGGGTCATCCAACATCACTGGTGGTCAAGCATTTGGTTACTCAATTTTAGCTACTTTGTTCAAATAAAATGTCTAATCGTAGTGCATATTCTGCCTGCTATTAAGGGAAAATGCATTGTGGCAGTCTGCCATCTACTCATCAACGAAGTCACAAGCCATTAGAATTGGTCCACTCTGATGTTTAGGGACCCACTCCAATGTCTTCTTCTAATGGACATAAGTATTTTGTTATCTTCATTGATAATTTCTCTTTGTTTACTTCGATGTATCCTATTCATAATAAAAGTGATGTTCCTCATGTTTTCAATTAATTTCAAACTCTAGTTAAAAAAAATAATTCAATTGTGCCATTAAAGATTTTAACTCAAATTAGGGCGGAGAATACGGGCCATTATTCATAAAATTTTAAAAATTTGGAATCATACACAGACTTGCTTATCTATATACACAGAGCAAAACAAACATGCAGAAAGGAAGATTCATCATATAGTTGATGTTGGTCTCAGTTTGCTTGGTTATAATGGTGTTCCTTTTAAGTTTTGGCATTTTGCATTTGAAATTATAGTGTATCTTATCAATGGAATGCCATCTAAAGCACTTTCCAAAGCAATTCCATTTAACTATTGTATAAAACTCCACCGGATTATAATTTTTAAAGGATCTTTGGCTGTGTTGTATATCCTTTACTGAGACCATATAATAATTACAAGTTTAATTTTTGCACCAAACAGTGTGTTTTGCTTGGCCATTCATCCAATTATCTTGGTTACCATTGCTTGGATAAATAATTTAGTCGTTTATATAGCGCTTGGGATGTGCGGTTTGACGAGTATACATTTCCATTCCAAGATGTACCTATAACTAATTTGGTGTCTCAGAGAACCACTTCACCTCAAATACCCTTGTTACAACTTATTTTACCAACTACACAATTTCAAACAACCTTCAATACCTCACAAGGTGCATTATCCTCTTTTCCACCTACTCCTAACTCTCCATCCCTATCTCAAACTCTTTATCCCACTTCTTCTTCCCATATTCAACCTACTTCTACACTTGATTCACCTCTACCCTTATCTTCATCATATTCTATTTCTAAATGTACCTTATCTTCCCCTACAACATATAACAACCAATATAATCCTAATGGCCTATAACTATTCATTGATTCACCACCCAAATCACGATTCCATACTAATCCTTAATGAAACCATCCAATGAAACTCTATGATTCAACTCTTTAAAGCACTAAAAAATATGCCCACATGACCCAACGTGATTTACTTGTCAAACCCACCTCATACACCAAAACATCTTAATCAAAAGAGTGGTAGCAAGCCATGTCTGATGAAATCCAAGCTTTAGACCAAACTAATACCTGTACACTTGTCCCACCACTACTAAATATAAATGTAGTTAGTAATCATTGGGTCTTCCATATCAAAAGAAAAGGTGATGGTAGTCTAGAGCATTCAAAACTCATTTTGTTGTTAAGGGGTACACTTAATAACATGGAATTGACTATTCTGAAACCTTTCGCCCAATTATAAAGCCAATCACCATACGTACCATACTCTCTATTACAATCACATATGGTTAAAGTATCAAGCAACTTAATGTTACTAATGCATTTCTGCATAGTGAATTTAATGAGATGGTGTACATGTCGCAACCTCAGAAATTTATTGATAAACAATTCCCCAACCATGTCTGTAAGCTCAATAAGTCAGTATATGGGTTAAAACAGGCATCTCGGGCATAGTTTCAAAAATTAAGTAGGTTTCTTCTCTCTATTGGCTTCATAGCCTCTCATACGGATTCATCTCTTTTCATATATAATCATGCTCATACACGATGTTTTTTGCTCATCTATGTCGATGACATTGTTCTAACCTTTAATAACACTATTTTTTTTGAAAGAAGTGATTGATAAAATCTCTTTAGTCTTCAAGTTACATGATCTCGGTGCATTATACTACTTTTTGGGTATAGAAGTTCTTCCACATCTAAGAGGATTACTGTTTAGTCAACAAAGGTATATTCAACAACTCTTGAAAACTATGGGTATAGAATCTTATAAGCCACTCTCCACTCTCATGGCTGTAACTCCTCCACTTCGTAAGAATATGTCCACTCCTCTCTCATCTACCCAAACTACTCAATATTGCCAATGTTGTGGCTCTCTCCAATACGTTACCTTTACAAGACCAGATTTATCATATACTATTAGGAAATTAACTTAATTTATGCATGGTCCAATAGAAGCACATTTTTAGGCACTTAAACATCTGCTACATTTTCTCAAAGGAATTATTACCATTAGCTTGTTACTTTCAAAAGCTACCTCTTTCAATCTTGAAGCATTTGTTGACGCTAATTGGGTAGGGTCATTGGATGACCGCAAATCCATTAGTAGACACTTAATCTTTTTGGGACAAAATCTGATCAGCTGGAGCTCTAAAAAATAATCCACCGTTGCTAGATCCTCCACTGAATTTGAATTCAAGGCAGTTGCCAATATGTCTGTTAAACTACAATGGTTGAGCAAATTACTCAGTGAACTTTAACTTTTAGTAACTCAATCACTGTAGATTTGGTGTGATAATCTCGGTGCGGTTTTTATCTCCTTTAATGCATCATTTAAAGCAAGAACACACCATGTTGAAGTCGACTACCACTTCGTACGAGACCAAGTTGCTTCCAAACATTTACCAATGCATTCCATTTCTTCCAAAGACCAACTAGTCGACATCCTGACAAAACCATTACCATCACCATCCTTTGCATACTTCAGTTCCAAGCTTCGGTTAGTCTCCCGCCAACCATTAGCTTGAGGGGGTATTAGACATATTAAAGTGACAAACTCTATCATTCAGTTATGTATTACTTGTATTCAAATGTATCTCTTATTCTTATTATATATCTGTACACTCTTGTATAAATACTAATTACTACAATATAACAATGCATTAGATTTTCTCATCATTCCTATTCGAAGTGCAATAATATATAAATACATTAAGAAAATTAAAG
Source organism: Mallotus nudiflorus (assembly GCA_947683625.1). NCBI lineage: Eukaryota > Viridiplantae > Streptophyta > Magnoliopsida > Malpighiales > Euphorbiaceae > Mallotus > Mallotus nudiflorus. The sequence continues at coordinate 2,434,696 of CANTUR010000461.1, forward strand.
AATTATATAGAAATTGAAGATGAAGTACAAAAATGTCACTAAACAATATTAAAGAAATCTAACAATTAATCCCAATCGTTGCTATTATTAATATTTTCATTTAATTTGATGCAACTGAACTCTTAAAATTTTCTAATTAACGCAATTAAATATTTATATTTATATTTATATTATTTAATATTTTATTTGAAAATATTTATTTGACATTGTAACAATTATTCTTAGAAAATTATGTTGGAGGGTAAAATTATTATCTTAGAAAATGATTTCAGATTGTAAATATATTTTTAAAAAGTTCTTGTACAGTGCAAAGTTATTCATAAGAAAAATGATTCTAGAGTGCAAAAAGTTTTATAGAGTATAACAAGTATTTTACAAAATTTTTTGAAGTGTAATTTTTTTTTTTTTAAAAAATTTTAACAAGTATTGTTTCTCATTCTTTAAGTAAGAATGAAAGTGAAAGGAAATATTTTTAAATAGTACTTGAAATTTTTTAACTTTTATTTTTTTGATGTTGGAAGTATTTTTATAGTTAAATGTGTGAATAAGTAAAAAATTTCTAAATTTGTGTAATAGCAAATTTTATAAACAAAAATACTTATATATCAACCTCTAAACGTATATTAAATTGAACGTTAATCTTTTATACTATATATCATATTTTTCTTTACGAGTCTAATTACTTTTTGTAAATTATTAAAAATACTTTTATTTTGTTAATTATGATGGTTGAATTTTAATTTTTTATTATTTTATTTAAGTTAAATTGTTGTTTTCACATATTAAATAAAATTTAAGATTTTTAGGAATTATAATGATTAAATTTTTTGCTTTATTTCAGTTAAATTTGATTTTTCTTTTTACACATTCAACTAAATTTAAAAGAAATTGAATATTTTTTGTTTTTGAAATTATGGTTCAATTTTTATTATTTTATTTTATTTTAATAATATTTATTAATTTTTTCTTCAAGTCTAACATAATGACTGAAAGAAAAAATAAATATTCTAAAATTAAAAAATTTGAAAATAAAATATAATTTAAAAGAAGAAGTCAATTTACTATTTTAAAATGAGATATATAAGCACTTTAATTTGTAAAATCTTTTAAAAATGTCTTATTAATTTTTTGGTTCATAAATTAATTGTAAAAATAAATTCAAATACTAAAATAATAAATAAAAATTTCAAACACCATTTATATTTATATTTATATTTATATTTTCCAAATAATTGATAAAAAATTAATTGATAATTAAAAGTATTGAGAATTTAATTATACCAAGTGAATATTTTATTGGTATTAGTTTGAATTTGATTTTTTTCATTTAAATTAATTTGGTGTTTGTATTAAAATAAAAATGGGAAGGATAATTGAATTTCTTAGAAATAATTTTAAAAACTCTTTTTTGCCTTTAAATTTTATTTTGCATGTTTCGAATTAATAATTTTACAAGGAATGTGATTCCTACTATGTATCTTCTAAATTAAGAAAATACATGTAAAGTGTTTTTATTTTTATTAAAATGGTGCTCAATTAAAATAAGTAAGCCAGTATCATCATTTTTATCACCAATACAAATGAAAAATATATTACTTTTTCTTATTAGAAATATCAACTAATTAAATCCAAATATAAGTAAAATATTAGAAATAATATGTAAAATGACATCGAAATAATTTTTGACTCTAAATAAATAGTAGGTAATTCAATATCTAAAAATATTAAAATCATAAATTTTTTCTTAAGTGTTATACATAATTAGTAGTAATTGAAAACATACAATTATGTAAATATTTATATTTTTTCTTCAACTATTATAACTTTTTTATCCCTATTATGTATTGAATTCTAATTAATTTAATTAGATTTGTACAAAATTATAAGAACTGTCAAAATTTTCAATACCCAATTTAATTAGATAGAATCATACAATAACTAATTTAATATCACTAACTATATATATATACAACGGTACAAACTGAAAAAATAGTTTAAGCGATAACAATTCGGTTGACTGATCTCGTTGGTAATTATTATAATTTTTTTTTATTATAACTTATAAAAATAATTGATCTTTGTTTTTTATCATGTGAAGAATTAAGATTTCTGTAAATAAGCCCTGAGAGAGACTGCAGTAATATTAATACCAAAAATGGAGTTAACATGAACAAAAACAATTGGCTGCTGTCAGGGTGTAACATTCATCAACTTCAACTTTACTCCACAGTGAATCTCAACAGATGAATTTAACTTAACTACCCACCACCACCTCCACCTCCACATCCACCTCCACCCTTTTCATGCCACCCCATTGTTGGTTCCCAGCTGGATTCTGGACAGTTGTGGAGTCCTCTTCTCTTCCCCTACCTCACATGTCGTAATCAGCTTTTTTCCCATTTGCTTTTCCTCACACAGGAGATTCCAAAGTACCCATTTCTTTTTTTCCTTTTTTTTTTTTTTCAAATGCCGTCACTTTATTTTCTCTGATTTTTTTCCCTCGCCAAATTAATTTTTAAAGCATTTTTTTGACATCAACTTCTTGTTGTTTGTTCCCTTTTTAACCCTATAAATCTTACCTCTTCTTCACTCATTTCCCTTCCCCTTTTCCTTCTCTTCCTCCGCCTCCTCCTTTCATCAAATCGTCAGCATCTTTGTGGTGCTTTAGAGTCATAGATATTTTCTTTTTCATAGCTCCTCTTAGCTTTGAACTCAAGCAGCCTTCTTCCAATTTGGCTTCTTTCTTTGATCTTGAGCTTGGATTTCAGTTTCTTCAATCCTAGATCAAGAACCCATTTCTTATTTCACTCACAGTCTATCAATCAATTTCCTGACCTCAAATCTTCAAAAGTTGCCAACTTTTGTGTTCTTGGTTTGGTGGTGATTTTGAGACTAATTAATACTTCCACCATCTTGATACTGTACATCTTTCTTGTGGGTTTTTAAAGTTCATCTTGATGCAAAGTAATCCGTTCTTGATGTTTGAGATTCATGTCTCCAATTATCAGTGAAATCTTCCTTTCTGGTTGTATGATAAATTCCACCTTCAGGCGCAGGACCCATCTTGTTCAATCTTTCTCAGTTGTTTTCCTTTACTGGTTGTACTACGTTTCATGATTTTGGGATCATATTTTAGCTTATACTATTAAATCTTATATAAATCTATATACTTAGTATCAATAATCTTGCATAATAGCATTATTCTTAGTTATTGTCTAGTACATCTACTTGGGTCCTGTCTGCCATAACTCTCTCTTGATTTGCTCTTGTTTTGTGTACTTGTTGTTCTTTTTGTTGGGTCTTTATACATGGCTTCCTCCAGCGGAACATCTTCAGGGTCAAGCCTGATGCAAAACTCAGGCTCTGAAGAGGATTTGCAGACGCTGATGGATCAAAGAAAGAGGAAGAGGATGCTATCCAATCGCGAATCTGCAAGGAGATCGAGGTTGAGAAAGCAGAAACATTTGGATGATCTCATGTCCCAAGTTGCTCAGCTAAGAAAAGAGAATCAGCAGCTGCTCGCAAGCATCAACATCACCACCCAACATTACTTGAATGTTGAAGCTGATAACTCAATACTCAGAGCTCAGGTTGGTGAACTCAGCCACAGATTAGACTCTTTGAATGAGATCATTAGCTTCTTGACTGCTAGCAGCAGTATTGCGGGTGTTTATGGAGGAGAACCTGCCGCAGATAGTTTCTTGAATCCATTGAATATGCCGTATCTGAACCAGCCTATAATGGCATCTGATATTTTTCAGTACTAGATCAGATCCATCTCTTGGTCTTCAATGGATAACTAATGAATGGCAGATACAAACAGAGACATAGAGAGAGATAGCAGTGATGATGTTATTTTTATTTTTAGTGTTTAAAAGATTAATTAAGAGATTAATATTATGATTAGAGAGTGGTTAAAAATATTAATTAAGGAATAAGAAGATTTTTGTTGTACAACAAAAAAGGGTTTGTGATGTCGATGTTGGTCTGTAAATTGGGTTTTATGCTGTGTAATATCATGGTTAATGGACCGTTTATGAATCATGTAGTAGGTTTTCTTTTTGTTTTTAATCTCTTGTTATCATTTGACTGTATCTTTTGCTTTTTTTTTTACTCTATTGTGGATGTATCTTTTCTGTTTTTTTAGGGTGATTTCTCAATGTTTTAAAATAAGTAGTTATAAGTTATAGGTTTAATTTATAATTTTATGGATCTAAATTCTTAATATTCAAATTTTATTAACTCAATTTCATCTAAATAAGACCGAAAAAATAATAAAATTCAACTCAAAATATTACTTAATTGAAAATAATTTAACAAAATTTACCATTGAATTACTTAATTTTTGACATTTTGTTGCCACATCTGGTTCCATTTAATGAGTTGCTTATGAATTTATTTAATGCAAAATGCAAGTAAGACTTACATGAGATCAAGCGCACCCAAAGGTGGGGAAAAATAATAATAATAAATAAATCCCAAATCAAATCCAATTAATTGAATTGAATAATACAATCAACACATAAGTAGCACAATAAAAACAAATGCAGCCTTCCTGAGAGTGCTCAATGTTTCTGCCACCCTTTTTTTTTTTCCTTTTCAATAATTTGTATGTTTTTGACTAAAAAAGTTTTTTGATTGTTCGGCTGCTATGTGCATGTATGCGGGGGAGTGTGGATTTCTGAGGTGTCCATAATAGAATCAGCTTGGATAGGGTAAGGATTTCTAGGTTCACCCTCTAAAAATTTCAATGAAAAATTATCATTTATGGTTTTATCATCATCCAAACTTACATCATTTGTTCTGCTTTTCTTTTTCTATTTTTTACATAAATAACATGTATTGAAGATCTTGTATTCCCTCGAATTATAGTGTGTTTTCTGGAATTTCATGATGATGTGTTTGGCTATTTTTTCTTTACTTTTGATTTTTTTTTTATTTATTTTCTTTAAATTTACAACTCGTAGATTTTGAAAACCCAAAAAAAAAAAAATTTTTTTTGATAGAAAATTCATATCTCAACTTAAAATTTGTAAGTGTTGTTTGATAAAATGTTTTGATTCTTTCTTTTTAAAGAAATAAGAGTTTAATTTAATAATTATAAAAGTTAATTTAATTTAATTTCTAAATTTGATTGAGTTCATTTATATTTTATGTATATTTTTTTCTATTGTTGTTTTAGATTTGGTTGATTTTACTTTTTATATTTTCTAAATTCATATAAACTTTTTCATTGTAATAAAATGTGAATTTATATATATATATATATATCATCATGCTAGGCAATTTGGTACATGATTTGATATGGTATATGTCTGAGATCATCTTATGATTTGATATTTGTCTGAACTCATCCTATAAATACTATTTTTTTTCCAATGAAATTGCATTGCTGAGATGGGATGTTTATTAGTCAAATTTAGAATGATGTTCTCAACCCCAAAAAAATAAAATAATAATAATAATACAATTTTTTTTTTTTTAAAGAGATCAGGGTGCCACTATCTAGCACCACTGATTAGCAATTTCTAATAAAGGACAAAAAAAAAACAAAGGGCGAATTGGCTTAGCTAAAGGGCCCCAAATAATACAACTTCTAGACTTGTAGTCTGTGGTTGGAATTGAAGTTTTGGCTTAGGGATCTGGAATTTGATCTCAAAGACTAAGATAACAACTAAACTGAGCAAAATTTCACTATTTTGATTCAATTCTATTTTTAATAATTAAAATTTTTAGTTTTGACTGAATAAATAAAAATTATTATCATCATTATTATTAAGCAAAATATATGTAGTTCTGTAAAATAAATATGTCTATTTTTTATCTAAACTATCGGTACTAAAAATTAATTGAATTTTAATTAATTCGATTTGACACGAATAGAATTATGAAATTTAGTGAAAAATATGCCTATTTTCGTTTATAATATTTGGGTTCAGACATTCAAAATCATGTCTTTTTATTACCCAAAAACGGAGCCAAACTTGTTCCAAAAAAAAAAACAGAGCCAAACTAATTAGTTAGGTTTACATATGAATGGACTAAAGTTTTGATGAATTTAAAAAATTAAATCGAATATATCAGTAAAAAATAATCACTAAACTGCTTATTTACACGCTTTTTAAATATGAATGTTTGAATCTAATTCGCACTCATAACTCGTTGTATTATTAACATATTTTCTTTTTGATTTGGTATATCACTTTATTTTATATTTATTTAGTTTAATTTTTGTAAATAAAAATACTGATTCTAAACAAATTTTACTTCTTTATTTGATTACTTTTGTCTTTCTTCATTCAATTTCTATTAAAGCAATCAAAGGGCGGCCTAAATCTAAACGGAAAAAAAAATGAAAAGGGTAATAATAACAAGAAAAAAAGTTGAATCATAATAAAAAACGTGGTTAAAAAGAGAAGAGTAAAGCAATAAAAAGCTGAAAAAAACCATGATTTTGTAAAGGGCTTGCTATGGAGTGAGTGCCCTTATAATTGTGGAACAAAATCCCACGTGCAGGGAACAATATAATCGCCACAAGTACTTAGGTTATGGGCACATGCACCCTCAGATTTTTCAAAGCTATGGTTTTCTTGTAATTTATTAATTTTCAAGTTTCTAGATCCCTTCGTACTATAATAATAAATTAATTAATATTATATATAGGCTGAAATACGATCTTCACTTGTTGTATTTGTCAAAAAGTTAATTTTAATTAGATTAGAATGGTTATTTTAATATAATTTGTGGTGAATTTAAATAATACATCACCTATAAGTTAATTTATGTTTTATTTAATTATTTTAAAATATAATAAATTAATTAATTTTTCGAATTTTAGTTTTATAGTCTTTCATAAAATATCAAATGGTACAAATTTAATTTAATTTAATATTTTAGAATTATTTGTATATATATGTTCAAATTTATGCTAAATATGATTTTATGATTAATATTATTATGGATATATGTTAAATCATATGAATGATTACTAATTTTTTTAACACTAAATTTGATTAATCGATTGATTAAAATAAATTGTATTGAATTTTTTGTTTTATCAACAATATTTCATCATTATTGTTGATAATTTAATATTTTGGTGAAACAAATTTATTAGAATTTATTTTTAACACTTCAATAACCTTTTAAGACATAACACTATTCACTACTGAAAAAATGATTTTAGCACTATTTACTCAAATAAGCATAACTAATATTATGTATAAAATTTTTTTTTTCCTTTATGGAGTTTCCCCTCTACCTAGGTGTAGCTAAGGCTAGGGTTTTTTTAACCCTTAGTGGAGTTTTTTTCATCTTATCTCTTTGTTATTTTTTACTTTTTGTCCCTTTTTTCTCATTAGCATGACTTGTGACTTGAAAAGGATGATGGAACACTTTTCCTTAACAAAAGATAAACAATAAGACGTGGATATTAGTGGTAATATCTATGCGAATTGTATTGATGTGTATAAACAGTGTCAGGAAGAAAGGGTTTTATCGTGTAAACCTTTCAACTTAAAGGTTCTATCAAATTCCTTGAAAATTGCATGGCAAGTTTAGAGGAGATTCAAATTGTAGGAGATTGGTTCTTACCTCTTTGTTTGTGAATTTTGAACTAAGGTTAACAAAGTAAGGGTGCTCCAAGAAAGCTCGTGGCATTTTGACCATTAGTTGATGGTCTCAGGCGAGTTAAAATGCAATGAACAACCCTCAGAGTTATCTTTAATCACTGCTTCTTCTAGGTTAGACTTTGTATTCTATCTCTAAAGAGAAGGGACAAAGATAATATAATAAAGCATTCTAAGGTTAGGGAGCAGAAAGAGATTAATGATGTTGATGTTAATTTTTTTAGGAAGTTTGTTTGAGTTCCTGTGGCTGTTGATATCATAAAACTATTGAAGTGGTATTTGACAAATAAAGGAAAGAGATCATGGATTGATTTCACATATAAACGACTCCCGCTTGGACATGTAGAGTCAATCCTCTAAATTGAGACTAATGCTTTACTTCATGTATCCAATCCTAAATATTCCAAACAATAAGTGACAACTTCCATTATAAGTTATGAGGCGACGATTGCTCAGCAGTCCTACCAGCCATTATGAAAATATTAAGTTGGAATGTCCAAGGATTTAAGAACCTTAAGACATTATGTTCTTTTTATTTTCTTATTAGAAAATAAAATTCATATAAAAAAATTATAGAGATAAAGTCGTGTCAATTTTCTTAAAGTTTCTTTATGTTTTTCCCTCATATAACATGATTGCAGTGGATTTAATGTTTAAATTGGGAGGGTTGTTATTGATGCAAAAAAGATAAGTTCAATTACTTGTACAATCTTTCTTTTTTCATCATATTTTATCTGAAGTTTTTTAGGCTCATAATTTGGTTAAATGGTAGGGCTATGGGATCTATGGGTGGTTAGAATCCAATAATAAGCACTGTACTTAGGAGCTTATAAAAATATTCATTGTTAGGTTTCTTTGCCATATTTTTTTTTTTATGATTTTAATGAAATTAGCTACAACGATGAGAAACAAGGTAAATGAGCTTGTTCTCAATCTTTGATGGACTAATTCAGACTTTCTATTACTGATTATGACTTGTAGAATATAAGTTTTGGATTATCATTTACTTGGGATAACTATAAGCAAGGAGCTCATAATGTAAAAGAGAGATTAAAGTATTTTTTATGAAGTGGTGACTAGTTATCTATTTTTATAAGGGTAGTTGTTCACCATCTTACTTGGTTTTATTCTAACCACTCCCTTATATTACCTAATATAACTCCCTCATATGTAGCTTCAAAATCGAAGTGACCATTTCACTTTGAATCTTATTGCGTAAAGGAGTAAGAGTGTGAGGAGATCATCTCGGGGTCATGACACACGATTGGTGATACTATTTCTACAATATTGGTAATGGAAAAAAATCTTGATTTGTAGTTGATCTCTTCAAAACTGGCATGATAGCAAGTTTGGGTCATTGAAAAGGGATTTAAAAGAGTATTTAAATTAGAAAGTGTTCAGTATAGAATCTCCTATAATAATTTTGAGGTGGAGAAGCATATTTTGATTAACAAAATTCAAAGTTTATTGGAGAGTGAGGAGCAATATTAGAAGCAATAGTCTTAGGTTTCTTGGTTGAGTGAGGGTGATCACCATACTTAATTCTTCCATAAGAAAGCTAGTGAATGGAGATGATCAAACACTTTGGTTTGCATTAAGAACTCTTTTAGGATGTGGAGATTGGGTGAAAGTGATATCTAACAGGTGGTATATGAGTACCATGCATAATTATTCTCTAATGTTTCTGCATTGGGCATTGATTAGTGATTTTGACAATTAACAGCTCTCTCTCTCTCTCTCTCTTAAAAGGGCTGTTATATTGGAGGTTCCTTTCTTGATGGATGAGGTGATGGTTGCTCTTAAATAAATACACCTTTCGAAAGCAGTGATTCTAGATGGAATTTTGACTTTATTCTATTAGAAATATTGGTCAATTATTGGTACAATTTTCATTTCTCTTATTATGAATTTTTTAAATTCTGGTATCATGCCACATGGTTTAAACCATACTTTTATTACTCACATTCCTAAAGTTAAATGCCCTGAAACTATAAAAGATCTTCAACCCATTAGCCTTTGTAAGGTATCATACAAATTAATCTCTAAGGTGTTAGCTAATAGGTTGAAATAAGCTTTGCCTTCTTTGATTCTTATCTCTCAAAGTGCTTTTATGTGTTGGAAGATTGATCACTGACAATGAAGTTGTTGCTTTTGAAATGTTCCACATAATAAAGCACATAATGACAGGTAAAATAAGTGTTTTAGTCTTGAAGTTAAATATGAGCAAAACATATGATATAGTAGAATAGGTTTTGCTTGAGAGAGTTTTACAAAAAATGCATTTTCCACCTCATTTTATTAAGCTAATTATGTCTTGTGTTACTTCTGTCTTATATGTTTTTCTTGCTAATAGAGTTTCAAGTAAGGTTTTAAAGCCAAGGCAAGGTCTTAGATAGGGTGATCCAATTCCACCTTATTTATTTCTTATGTTTGCAGAGGGGTTATCTGCTTTGATTTAGATGAGTTATTTAGGGGAACCTTCTCCATCTAATTAAGGCGAGTAGAGGTAGACCCCCCATTAGTCATTTTTTTGTATACAATAGTATTCTATTTACTAGAGTGACAATCTCGAAGTGTAGGCAATTAGTCGCTATTCTTTATGACTGTGAACTTGCTTCAAGCCAGGTTATTAATTTTGAGAAGTTTGAGGCCTCTTTTGGTAATAATGTGGATTAAGCAAAGTGAGATGTTCTTATTGAGATTTTAGTGTAAAAAAGGTTGATCATCATCTTAAATATCTTCATTTACCTTCCATTATTAGTAAGTTCATGAGATTAATTTTTAATAGTGTAATGGAGCAAATATGTAAAAAGCTCAAGGGATGGAATGAGAAGTACCTCTCTAGTGTAGGTAAGGAAATCTTGATAAAGTTGGTAGTTTAATCAATTCATTCTTATAGGATGTCTTGCTTTGCTTTTTCAAGTACTTTGTGTGATGATATCTAAAGGCATATAAGCAAGTTTAAGTGGGGTGACATGTTTAATGATAATAAGATTCACTAAATGTCATAGGATAAACTATTAATGCCAAAGAAAGAGGATAATCATAGACCCTCACTCTTTGTGTGTCTAAGCGCTAAAAGAAAAGTACTTTCCAAGAGGTGATTTCTTATATACCAAGATGGGATATGCCCAAATCCATGTTTGGCATAGTTTTTATAAAACCATCTCGATCCTTAGTAATGGTTTAAGTGGTTAGGTGAGGAATGGAACTTCGATTAGGATATGGTCAGATAAGTGGATCCTGGTAGTGAATAGGATGCAGTCTTTGGTTCATCATAATTTACCTCCAAATGAAAATATGGATTATTTATTGGGTATTGAAACTACGGATTTGAAAACTAGCTTAGTGAAGGAAACCTTTCTTCCTTTTTGAAGTTGATGTGGTTGTTCAAATGCTGATAAGCTATTGTCTTCCTCCAATAAGAAATTTTAGGTCTATATAAGTAATGGATAATACTTTATTAAATCAGGTTACCATGTAACGAAAAATCTTTATATGCAAAGTGATTTACAATAATCTTCTTATGCTCCAATGGATTTGGCTTGGAAAATTAAATGGTCTCTTTAACTACAACCATGAGTAAGCTTTTTCTTTGGAGATTACTTCATGAATTTTTTCCTTGTGGTGATAATTTATTATGGAAAAGGTTAATTGTGTATTTCTTTATCAATTTTGTGGAGATCATATTGTTGGTTTCCTTGATGCAAACACATAACGAAAATTAAAATTTTTAATCACAAAGCATCACTGGATCCATGTAATTTGAATAAATTGATTAAGAGGGATTCTAATAACTCACCAAGATGATCTTAAGGCAAGATAGTTAGAAGGATAAGACAGGGTTCACATTGATGACACTCTACCTCAAACTTTTCATATTTTCTTATTAAACTAAGGTGCCATTAATAAAACCACACCCTCTACTAGTATCCATATGAATTGGATGTCCAAAATAGTGTACGTGTGTTAGCACCTTTTAAGTCTCACTTTTTCTCTCTGATTTTCTCTTGACAAAAGAAGTGGAAGAAGGTGGAGAATAAGAGTATTGAAAACCCTAAAGAAAATATGTATATATAGACATCCCCTCTAGGGTTTTGCTAAACCCTATACTTACCAAAATAGTTTAGATAAAATTAAACTTCTTTTTCTATTTTGATTCTAATTCCAAAAATAATATCATTTTCAATTTATTTAAGATAACATTTACCTTAAATAAATAAGGAAATAAATAAATATAATTATAATATATATATCCATACATATATTTATATACACATATATTTATGTATTTATCTAGAGAGAATTACATTGGGTGGATTAACCCAAGTCTGCTTTGAGCCTATTCTAAGTATGCGATCCCGTAAGTTCACACAATATTGGCAGTAGGCCTAAAATTCTTGTTTTAGCCCACAAGTCATAAGTGGCCTCTAGCAAAATATTATGACCACCTAAGTTAAGTGAAGGTCGATAATCTAATATAACTTAATGCACAATATGTATTATAGTCCTTTTATCATATGATATCTTGATTGAACATAAGACATGACTCATTTCATCCTTATATTGTTTAGTCATATTATTTCTCTATCCTAAGTAGACTGATACTAATAACTCTTTATTAACTCATTCTAGTATGACCATGCATTTTTCCTCATTCTAACTCATTAAGGGGCCCACATATATCTTCTCATAATAAGAGTGGGACAAATTCCATCTTAATAATTCACATTCCTCACATAACTCATTTTATATTCAATCGCAATCTATTTTACCATTCGGTTAAAGATGACATGATAATGTGTTAAAATACATAACTTATATCTAGGAAACCATGGCGAATCTCATTAAAAGATTAAAATAGTATTACTATGATGAGAATCACTTACAAAAATTATCTGTGTAGTATTCTTATAATGGGTTGATCTAGTACATCATTTCTTTAAATATGTACCTATGAGTTGACTTAATATCTTATATACATGATTAGTAAAACATAATCATCAATCAACACTATACTAGTCTCAATTCATTATTGTTCCAATGATAATAATTGACTAGGGATAATTTATAATAGAATTCAAGTTTCACATAAGATTTTTACTATCAAGTCATATACTTGATGACCTTAGGTAGAATTAGCTATTTAAGGAACTTATTAGAATTAGCCAATAATAATGAAAATGTCTCTTTATTAATAAAATGAAATTATAATAAAGTCAAAGTATGGCCATTACACAATTGGTCTGGTGCATAACACTAATACTTATTGAGATTGGAATTCAGAATTTCAAGGATTGTAATTAGGCAAGGGCTATTTGTTATCTAGTTCTCTTTTGCTTCGTGTGGACAGTTTCCCTCATTTATGCATGTAGGAATAGTTTCACTTTTTGCTCTCTAAATTTGATAGACAACAAGTTGCTTTGGCATGTGAGATTTTATGGTTGATCTAGTTTGCTTGTAATCGATCTCTCTATAAAGGTTTTATAGTTGAGGCTTCATTAATTGGTTTTCAACTTCAAATTTGTTATATGAATTTCAATAAGTTAGTTAAATTGTCTCAGTTATTATACCTTCAGTTCCATCTGTCTAAAGTCACTGGTCTCCTTCACTAGTTGACTTCATTAAAATTAACACATATGTGGCACTATGTATGTCTTCTTCGGTTATAAGTTTTGGAATTATTCTTAAAGATAATTAGGGGCAGGTGTTGATTTCAGTTGGAAAAAGTGTCCCTAATTCCCTATATGTTTTAATGGCAGAAGTTTCAACTATGCTATTTAGTGTTTAGGTGGCTCATGATTGTGGTTTCAAGAAGCTAATCATTGAAATCGATTGTTAAGTTCTCTTTCAAATGCTCCAGACTTCAAGTTTGGATTCTTTGCCATTTGATCTTTTAGTTGACGATATTTTACAATTAATTTGCTGGTTTGAAACTATTCTTTTTAATTTTTTCTTAGAAAAGGCAATAGGATGGTTCATAATTTGGCCAAATGAGCTACCTTTTTTCAAATTCAATAATGGTTAACAAGGATGTACACTCTGAATGCATCTTAATCTCTGTAAGGGACAATGCTCCTCTTTTTAATGGAGTTTAATAATATTTCAACATTAATAAAAAAAATAAGCATAATTATATATCGGCGAGCCTTGATCTAAATGAGCAAATGATTTATAAAGGAATTCAATGAACTATAGTTGGAATTCTATCCATCTCCTCTATTGTACCTTGACCAGAAAAATAAGCATAACCATACTAAAATAATAATAATTATCCTAAAATTTAGCAATTAATGTTTTCAACGATAATTGGTTGAACCTTATTACATGGATGTACTAAGTCTGCTTATAAAAAGAAAAGTGGCTTGGTATGTTTAGCCAAATAGAAAAATGGCATCATCAATTTAGAAAAGAAAATTATCCTCCCTTTGTAGGCTAGTGACTTAAATGATGGATATTATAAGGTAAGGTTATTTGATCCCTCACTGCCCTTTTGACCTCCTAGTTGTTAAAAAAAATTAGAAAATAAAATTAAATTATAAGAGGATTACATAGAAGAGAAAAAAATTAGAAGATCTCTAGTGGAGAAAAATAGTTTTCTCAGTGGTATTACTAGTGGTTTTCTGGTTCTTTTAGGTGGTTTGGCCATTTTTGGCCAAAAACCACATCTTCATATCCATTTCTTCCTATTTTCCTTTATTTTGTTTAGTTTTAGGCTACAAATAACATGAATTTGGAATCCTTTCTAAGTCCTTATAGTTTTACTCTAGATTATTAGTGGTTCTTTATCTAGATCTATAGATCTAGTGCTTTTTGAAGTAGTAGTGAACAATCATTTTAATGAAGTAGTAGATCAAGAGAATAAGTTTTTGAAGGTGCAATTTAAAGGAAAGTCTCCAATGATGGACATTGAAGTTGCTTCTACTTCTAGTCCGGTGCTGCTGCTTCAAGTGAGTCCTAGTCCAACACTACTACTCCAGACGGTTTCCAGTTCGGTGTAGGTCTCTAAAGACGGATGGGAATGGTTGGATAGTAAAAAGGAGAGCTTGATCAATTAGTGTTAGGTTGTTTTTGCTTTGTTTTGTACATATAATTTTTTGTTCATATATAATGGATTAAATAGTCTGCATTTGTCTGTTTTAAGTAGTTTTTCTCAGTTTTTTTCTCTTATGGCTAGGAGACTAAGAAATGGAAGTGGTTAGCTTGTGCAACAACCTTATGGCTCAACTATGAATTTTTCATAGCATTATTTTGTTCTCTCTAAAATATCATATCTCAATTTGTATTACCCTTGAGCTTTGTTCAATGAATCATTCTTTCACTAATGTTGTGGATTATTTCCAAAAAAAAAAAATTTGGTACAGTATAGAATCTTTCAGTAAAGGCTAGTTGCCTTGCATGACCATAAAGGTAAAAATTAATTAAAGCCCCATGCTTTGGGGTGGTGGCGAGGGCATTAAGGGCCTATAGATGTGGGCAGGCTTGAGTCCCCAATCTACCTTCCTCATTCCCCTCTAATTTAACTCACTAACTTACTAACACAAAAGTTGTCCAAAAAAAAGTAAAAATTAATTTTATAATAATAATAATAATAATAATTATAACTTATATTTGAATTTAAAAATTTCTTTATAATGTACTTAAATTATTTTTTTAAATAATTTTTAAGAATCACTAAACTACCTTTTTATTGATATATAATTGATAATCTTTAGTTATTAACTAAAATAACTAAAGTTTAAATCGAAAAAAAATCTTTAGTTTCATTTCCTTTCGAGTATGAGAAGAAGGAAATGTGGAATTTAAAATTAAAATTTTGAAAATTTTTTATTTGAAATACATATTATTTCATCCATATATGACTAGTCCTCCAACCTTAAATAATTATTAAAATCAAGTAAATTAGTAAACTATAGAATATTTTGACAATGTCAAATCATTAATATAAAATTAAAAGAGAGAACGTGCATATAATTGTAACTAAAGAAAATTTTAGTAATTTAAAAAAAATATATATTTATGATATTTTAACTTTTACTATTTTAATGATTTAACTTTTGTTATACAATTAAAAATCTAAATTGACGACTAATTTTTAAAATGATATTTTAATGAATTTTGTAGTAAATAACTATGTGATTTATTTTAAATTATAATTTGACCTAAATATTCTTTTTCTTATATTATACTTTTTTTTTCTCTTTATTCATATATTCTTAAAAAATGACAAGAAAAGACACTTAATTTTTCAAGATAACTTGAAAAAGAAAAAAATTATTTTTTTATCTATGTTGGCTGATTTTTTATTTTTATTTCCACTTTAATTTAATAATGTTTATTATTTTTTAAATTTAATTAAAAATTAAATATTTTTTCTTGTAGTTTATATAAAAATATAAATAAAATGATAAAAATAAAATATAACATAAATGAAATTCATTTAAATTAATTTATTATTTAAAATGAAATCATATAAATAATTTAACATATATACAAAATTTATTAGAACCATTGTTTTTAAAATTATTTAAAGATTTAGACAATTAAATTAAATATTAAAAAAATTAAAAATTACACGTTATTGATTCATTTTGTTCTAAGTTTTGTTACTATATATATATATATAGTTTATGTCCAAAATTAAATTTTTTCTAGCCCATAAATTAATTTCAAAATTCAGCCTATGAATTTGTGCTTGATTTATGGGAAGAAGGCCTAGGAGAAAAAGGAATTTACCTTCTGAAAATTAATGTCACAAACAGAAATTGGAGAAGTTTTGAGGAAGTGTTAAGGATGATGAAAAGTTTCACTTCCCGAATCTACATGATTAAAATTCAAAGATAAGTGAAGAAAACACTTGACTATTTTGAAATATGCTGAGGAGCTGATGCATTAATGAGGCAGTGAAAATTTCTAGAATATAAATTACAAGTTGAGGAATTGGTGACATGGAGAACGAGTAGCATGCAAGTAACATAGTGTAATATATATATATATATTCTATTTGAACAAAAGAGAAAAATAGAAAGGATAAAGTTGTGGTTACTAGAAAAAAAATTATTAAAAGAAACAAAATTGAAAATGAAAAAATAAAATTATTATTTATGACCCAAAAGATTATTATATTACTTATTGAGATACTTACGTAGTGAATATACTAGTAATATGTTTATTCCAGCTGCATATGCTAAATTTGATCACATATATTTGAGGTACTTTAACCTGAAAAAAATAAAATTTCAATAACTGAAAAGAAAAAATTAAAAATCTGGTATTAAAATGAAATATATAGCAAAGTTAAGATACAATTGATGCAATAAACTCTGTTAATTAGTCATAAATAGACTTTATGGTCTTTAATTGAGTTAGATTGTAAAAATACTGATAAAAATTTTATAATAAAGAAAACTATAAACTCAAAAAAGGAGAACCATCAAAACTTTATAAAAAAAATTAATAATTTCACGAATAAAGAAAAAAATAAAAATAAAAAAAAGGATTGAAGATCTATATTTATTAGATAAAAAAATAAAATAGAATAAAAAAATAATAAGGGATGATTGCAGATTTAAAAGATGATCAGCGGCGGTAAAAAATAAAAGTATTTAATGAAAAAATTTAAAAAGAAAAGAGGGAAAAAATTATTATGATTAGAGAGAAGAGATAACTACATCATATAGTTTTAAATATTCAAAAACTGATATTATTAATATAATTTGGAATCTTAGTGTTAAATCAACAACACGGAACTTTGAAGACTTATTAAATTAATAATATATTAACAATTTAGTGTAGTTCAGTTTAATAATATTTTTGACAATAAAAATGGAATCGAAATAAATATATTTTGATTTTTAAAATTATAATTAAAATAAAATAATTTACAAACTAAACTAAACTGAATCCATTTGATTTTTTTATTATTATTATTATTTTTATTTTTACTTACCCTTAATCCAAATGTGATATTATCGATCATTTGTGGACTATGTTTTCCTGAGATTCCCTTTACTTTTAGTTTAGTTTATTATTGTTATTATTTTTTTTTTTGCATCCTTCTCCTGATCTTTTTTTTAAAAAAAAAAAAAAAATCAAATGATTGAAAACTTATGTTTAAAATAACTAAAATGGAAAGAACCAATTAATGGGTAAAAAATAGGATTGAAAATTTCAAGTCAACATCTTGAAGTTTTTTTTAGTATTAGTAGAAGTGTTTTAATTTCCTACCATAAGTGGGAAAATAAAAAAGGTGGGAATGAAACTCTACTTTCTACATTTAATGTCCACATATTTTACTATTTGAACTATTTACAAGGGACCAATATCTTGAAGTTAAAATCCTACCAAATAAATTAAAATATTTACAAATAAAAACAATTAATTTATATGATCTCACTCGATTAATATTCACTAAAATTTTATTAAAATGCTGCAAGTTTTTATTTTAAAGATTTCTCATACAATTATTCAAAGAAATAGTGTATTTTTAGAAATTGATATGTTTTAGAAATGATTGTCTGAAAGACATCAATTTAAGTTTTTAAAATATAGAAATTAATGTTAAAACAAGAAAAATGGAAGTAGAAATTTTTTTGAATAAATAGGAATATTATTAAATAGTAATATTAGAGATAACAACATTTATCGCCTTGACCTAACATAGAACAAGTAGCACTAGCAAGACAATGAGCAGCATTGTTTGTAAATCGTTTGACAAAGCAAAAACTAATCTCATCAAAGTCTTATGATAATGTTTTGCGAATACGTCTACTGTGTAAAAAAAAATTAAGAATTTTAACATTGTTTGGTTCATCAAATGAAACACTTTAAAATCTAACATAATGTTGTCTGTTATTGATCCATTCGGTACAAAAGCACTTTGATTATCTAAAATCAAAGTTGGCATGACTAATTCCAAGTGATTGGCAAGAGTTTTGGCAAATATTTTATAAATAACATTACAAAGAGATATAGGGAGAAAGTCAGATATGCTCATAGGATTTCTTTTCTTAAGGCTCGGGACCATTATAGTGTCATTTGGACTATAAGGAAAAGATCGCCTTTGGAAGAATTGCCTTCAAATTAGACAATCATCCCTACTGATAATGTTCTAAAATTTTTGAAAAATGTTGGGTTCATACCATTTGGACCTAAGGCTTTATTTGTTGCATGCTGAAGAGAGTTTTTATTTATTTATTTCATTATATAAAATTGGAGCCATCACAAACTGAACTTGTGCCTCTGTTATGTTTGTTTGGAATCAGAGGCAAAACCTCAACAGAAAGACTGCCTTGTGAGCTAAATTAATCGTTAAAGTATATATAACCATAACATGACCTAAGTCTAAGTTCCAATCGTGCCATAAGCCGTCATCCCTTTTCAGGTGATCAATAGAGTTTTGCTTCCTTTTAAATGAAGTAGACATATAGAAATGCATGTCCATATCACCTTCTCACAACTGAAATTGGTTAGCTCCCTGACGCTAAAAGACCTCTTGGTCACTCAAGATCTTAAAAATTTCTCTTTTTTTATCTTCAAGTGCTAGGAGGCTATCACAATCCTTACTTTGGCTCAGGCATTGCAATTCTGCCTTACACTTTTTAATATGTTTACCCAAATCTCTGAAAACCTTATTACCCCATTTCACCAAGCTCTTATTACAAAAGGAAATTTTATGCATAATATCCTCATTAATAACATTACTTTTTTTAACTATTATCAACTATTAAGGAGCAACTCTATTCACGTTACCAATAATTTTCAAAATGAAATTTCCTTACTTTGTGAGATATAGCAACAGGAGTAGGTTTAAAAAGACTGGAAGGTGGTTTGAAGTAGGAAATTCAATGGTCCAAACCAATGCATCTCTGTACTTATCTAGCCAACTTCTAATAGCCATAGCCCTATCTAACTTTTCTTCAACCCACCTAAGTAAAATGATAGCCTCTTTGATTGACTTTAAATGAACCACTCTCCTTCATTGCCTTATAAAAATTATTAATTTACTATTGGGGATACTTCAAATGACCTCTCTTCTCATCTTGAGAAAAAAGATTACTGTAGTCCTTATATAACACTAAGGCAAGGTTGAATCTTTAGCTAAAGAAGAGAGCAAATTCCAAGGTTCCTTCCTCTTGTGTCTCTTTGGATAACCATAACAGCCAATAATTCCTACTTAGTTTACCAATTCTATACCTATATAAATATTGCAAACCCTTTAGGGCAAATAAATTGAGTTTCTGAGAATTAAGTTAAATCTTTAGATTGGATTTTCCTTAGGTAAAAAAGGCATGAGTAAGAGCGTATTAGATAGAAAAGCCATTATGATTTTTATGAAACATGATTGAATTTACATCTTTAAGTGTAAACACATGAGGGAGTTTGTGAGGATATTTTTTAACATTCTTGTTATAAAAAAAAAGTGGAAAAAATAAAGAGATGGTGATCTAAATTTCAAGCTAAAAGTGATGCAACAACAATAAGAGTGAATGGATGCTAGATTTCTTGAAATTAAAGACACATTAGAGAAACATGGCTTTTCCATCATAAATTTAGAATCTGGAACTCTAGAAATACAAAATGGAGGTGGATATGAGGCTGATTTAGGTGATGATGATAATAAGGAGATATGTAGAAATTTGGATGATAGAGGATTTAGCCGAGGTAGTAGAGGTGCTAGAGGTGGATGTGGCTTTAATAGGAATTATGATGAGTGGAATTAAAAGGGTAGATAGGAGGATAGGTAGGATAGAGATCTTAGTAGTATTAAGATGAAAATTCTCCTTTTTAAGGGAAAATCAATGTTAATTTGTATTTGGAATGGGAGATGAGATTTAAAATTATTTTTGATTATCATAACTTTTTAAGAGAGAAAAAAGGTTAAATTAGTTATTATAAATTTATAGATTATGTCGTGACTTGGTAGATCATATAAAGTAAGATAGGAGGCAAAATCGAGAATGACCAATAAATACTTAGGAAGAGATGAGATTAATAATGAGGAAGCGATTTGTTCCAAGTTCATACTATAAGGAACTTTACCAATGATTGCAAAATTTAACACAATGGTCTAAGAGTCTTAAGGCATATTATAAGGAGGTAGAGTAAAGGAGGATAGAGAGGCAACAACAACTAAATTTTTGGCTAGTTGAATAGAAATATACTTAATGTAGTCAAATTACATCACTATGTGGAGCTTGAAGATTTAGTGCATAGGGCTATGAAAGGAGAGGCATCTTAAAAGGAGGGGTCCCATATCTCGATTTGGGTCAAATTTTGGGTTCTACATCCTCTTAAATATTAAATTAGAGTAAAACATATGACAAAGGAAACTTTAAGATTAGGGTTGAGACTACTAAGCCAAAGGAAACAGATGTTAGTAAAGATAAGGGTAAGGAAGAGAGTTCTCAAGGGTGCACTCAAGAAATCAAGTGTTTTAAGTATTTAGGGCATGGTCATGTAGCATCTCAATATCTTAATAAAAGAGTTATAATCATGAGAGGGGATGGTGATTTTAAGTTTATAAGTGATGTTGATAATGAGATGCAACCTTTGATCAATGGTAGTGATTTTGATGAGATGTCACTAGTTGTAGGTGAAACTTTAGTAGCAAAACGAGTTTTGAGTACCTAATATAAAGAGGAGAATGAGATGCATCATGAAAATAATCTTTTATAAAAGCTACCATGTTTATAATAAGGTATGTACTTTGATTATTAATGGTGGTAATTGTACTAATGTTGCTAGTACTTATCTTATAGAGAAACTAAACTTGAACACATTGAAGCATCTAAGGTCGTATAGATTGCAATGGTTGAATACTTATGGTGAAGTGAAGATAAATAGGCAAGTACTAGTTTCATTCGTAATTAGACATTATAAAGATGAGGTGTTATATGACGTAGTTCTAATACAAGTTGTTTACATTCTTTTAGGGTTTCCATGGCAAATTAATATGAGGGCAAACCATGATGGGTAAGATTATATTATTGCTAATATAGCCATATAAGGTGTATAAGGATCAATTATGACTTCAAAAGAAGTATGAGCATATGAAGAAAAAAGAAGAAGAGAGTAAAAAAGGGAGTGAAATTTATAAGAGGAGAAAAAAATCAATAAGTATACGTAGAATAAAGAAAAAATTGAAAAGGAGTGTATAAAGAAAAAGGGAAGCAAAAGTGAAAAAATGAGTGTTTATGCAAAAGAGAGTGATATTAGATTTGTGCTATTAGCCAAATGCACATTGTTCATTTGGATGTATAAAGAAGCTTTCTTTAACACTAATGATCTTTATAAGTCTCTTCTTAGTGTTGAGCGTGTTTTATTGTAGGAATTTGAAGATGTTTTTATTAAAGAAGTAATTAAAAGATTACCCTCTATTCAAGGAATTGAACATTAAATAGACCTTATTCCTTATGTGCAAATTCCAAATAAACTTGTCTATAGAATTAATCATGAGAAAATAAAGGAGTATTAAAGACAAGTTGAGGAATTAATAGAGAAAGGCTATGTATTGTCGCACTATGAACAATATCATTGTAAAGTATAAATATCACATACCTAAATTAGATGACATGTTAGATTAATTATATAGTTCATGTGTATTTTTAAAGATTGATCATAACCACAATTATCATCAAATTCGCATGCATGAGGGTGATGAGTGGAAAATGACCTTTAAAATAAAATATAGTCTTTATGAGTGGTTAGTCATGTTAATTGGGTAAACTAATGCACCTAGTATATTTATAAGATTAATGAATCATGTTTTGCATGCATATATAGGCAAATTTGTCGTTGTTTATTTTGATGATATTTTGATCTATAGTAGAAGTTTAGATGAGCATGTTGAATGGGTACCTAAAGCTAGTCATATAGCAAGTTTTTCAAACGTTTCCAACTCAAATGCATTCTAAATTCCATCAACAAGGAAACTTTTAGGGTTCCTTAATGCAAACACGCTGCAAAAATTAAAAATTTTAATCATAAACCCTCACAAGATCCATGTAATTCAAATAAATTGATTAAGAGGGATTCTAAAAACTCACCAAGAGGGGGTTCACATTGGTGATGCCCCACCTCTAACTTTTAGTGTCTTTTTGTCAAATTAAGATTCCGCCAATAAAGTCACGTCCTCCACTAGTATCTATACAAATAGGATATGCAAAAACAATGTTTGTGTGTTAACACTTTTTTCTCTAAGACTCTTCTTATTTATTTTATCCATATATGTTTTTTTTTTTCTTAAAAGAAGTAGTAAAAGGTTAGGAATAAGGTTGCTTAATAAAAACCGTAGAGAATGAGATGTATATATAGACATCCCTTTTAGAGTTTCACTTACCAAAATGATTTTGGTCTGTTTAACTTTCTAGTTCTCTTTTGATTTTAATTCCAAAAATAGAATTATTTTCAATGTATTAAAGATAACACTTACCTTAAATAAATAAGGAAATAAACATGTATATATGTATATATGTATGTATGTATATATGTATGTATGTATGTATGTATATATAGAGGGAGAGAGAAAAAAAAATTCATTAGGTGAATTAACCCAAGTTCATTTTGGACATGTTCTAATTGTACGACTATTTAGGTTCATGCAATTTTGACAATAGGCCTAAAATCCTCATTTTAGCCCACAAGTCATAAGTGGTCTCTAATAAGATATTATGATTATCCAAGTTGTGTGAATGCTAATAATCCGACATAACCTAATCCACAACATGTATTATAGTCCTTTTGTCATGTGATATATTGATTGAGCATAAGACATATTTTATGTCATCCTTATACTGTTCAATCATATTATTTCTTGTTCTTAAGTAAACTATATTGATAACTCTTTATTAACTCGTTATAGCATGACCATGCATTTTTCCTCAATCTAACTTATCAAGGGTCCCACAGATATCTTTTCATAATAAATGAGGAACAAATTCTTTTTCAATCACTCACATTCCTCACATAACTTATTATATATCTAATCACAACCTATTATACCATTCGGTTAAAGATGATGTTAGAATGTGTCGAAATATAAAACTTATAATGTAAGAAACTATGATGCTAGTGTAATTCCCTATGTCCCATGTGTTAGAAATCAATTATGGTATTTAGACATAAATACATGTGTAGTAAGCACAAGTCTAAATAAAGTAAATTTCAAAAATTTACTCATCATAACCCTTTATAAAACAAAGAATTTCATTTGCTCATGATTCAAATTGCATTGAAATACACAACTAAATAAATTATTCAATATACAAATAAATAATTAATTAATTATAAGTTTGTAAACTTACTTGTTGTATAACTTATCCTTCCTTTTGTTCAATTCCTTGAATCAAATGTTTAGCCCTCCAAATGTAAGGCCTCTAGTTTGAAACACCAAAGCCTTATTTATCACTTACTTGTGTTAATTAAACTTAGTAACTTGTACTAATTTAATCAAGAGTGCAAGTATAGAATATATGTTTAGTATATGTTGTGTTTCTTTTTTGTTTATGATCTTATCATAACCACAATCACTTAGTGATTTTTCTTAACTCTTTAAGTAAAAACTCACTTAAGCATTATTTTGCCTCTTTTTTCTCTTACCAAGTCACTTGACTTGCCTTAGATATATGAAATGATATATGTGTAGTAATTTCCCACTAACGAAAAGTATGCATTAATTAATTAAGTGATTATTAAGTATGTCACCTTAGGTATACACCTAACAATCCAAATGATTAAAAATGACACCTTAGGCATACTATCCACTTAATTAATATGCCACCTTGTTTAAATCAATAATTGAGCTTGCCACTTTCACATATTAATGTATAAATTTGTATGTAAAGTATACATCAAATGTGTTATTTTACATATTAAATTATACATATACATAGATATGGACTTTAATTAATCTTTGGTCTAAAATAAATTTTGGCCTATGTCCAAACCAATTTGGACCATTAATATAAGTCCATAAATAAATAACAACATATATATATTTATTAATTTAATATATATTGATTAATATCCAATATTAATTAATAAAAAATACTCTTATTTAAATTAGATTTCATGATATACTAGAATCATTGTTCAAAACATAAATCTAATTCTATTAATCTTGATTAATTGATTAAATTCTTTTAATCAATAATTAGATTAATACTATAATGAATAAATAAAACTCTATTAGGTGTGACTTACTAGGTTCATATCTAAATGGCAATGAGAAAATATAATATTAACATTTAATATTATTTGAGACTCTTTTCAATTCTAAATGTGAAAATCTCAATTATTCACATTTAGTTCTCATAAGCTGTGAGTGACCCCTAGTATCGATATCACAGCTACCCAATTAGAAATGAATGCATTTTATGATTCACACGAACCTGATCATAATTACCGTGCATTAAATTCCTTTCATTAAAGATTTCAATATAGCCTAGAGTCAAGGTATTATCAAACTCTAATAGCTTTATTATATGACCTCATCTTAAGTTTTAATTCTTGATAAAATACAACAAATACTATAACTCTTTCTAGTACTGAAACTCTTTTTCAAACTATGTTGTATTTATCATGACCAAGAATTTATTTGTCAAGAATAAACTTAGATAGCATAGGATCTATCCTGGTTCACACCAGGTAATGAATCTCATCTTGGTTAAACATTCATCCCTATATTTAACTAATTAGAGTCATCACACGCCTTATACCTATGTGATGATTAACACAAGTATGTAAGCGGTAACAAACTCTAACCACCTAAATGTGGATGACTATGTCACCTCAAGTATAAGGACTATATGCACCATTATAATATAGATAGTGATTGTTGATTATATGTGTATATCCTTGTAATCACAATACTAATGTCACTGTTCGATTAACCCATTCAATGAGTATCCACATGTCTATTCTGATAACTCATATCAAGTAGCATGAGATTCACTACCTCCCACTATTAATTTCTCACACTAATCAAGGAAAATAGACAGAGGTAATAGTCTAATTAATATTGTCCAAATATTAATTAATCGACTACGAACAATTTATAGTAAATGTACTGAATAAATTTGTAACTCATATTATCAACTATTTGATAATAAATTTATTCAACATAATACTAAAGGAACAATACTAAAAAAAATAACATATTTATTTAAAAGAATATTTTATTGCCACATGAATTATATACAATGTCTAAATAATTACAAGAATGCCACTAGGGCATATCTTATACTAACACCATGCTACTCAAACCAACAGAAATTCGATTGGCAAATTATAACCTTGAATTCAAATTACAAGGTGATTCAAAGGGACTCGATAGGGTTGTGTCTGCTCTTCGAGTTGTTCAACCACTAGCATATTACCATAAAAACTTTAAGGGTCATCTTCTATAACTTTGCTAATATCCAATTCATGAAAAAACTGGAATAAGAATAAGGAAAAGTCCAATTCTTTAATGTATACACCTTTAACTAGCCTCCAACTAGAAGCTAATGTATTCTTCATGATCATAAAGTTTTAAACCTTATCAGTTAAAAATTTACCCACCAGACACCATTAGAGCCCGTTTACTGTCATGACATCACCCCTATCTTCTTCCTCGATCACCAACCCTCCCTCATCATCATCCTCAATTGCCATTTTGTCGTATGATTGTGCTAGGTCTTTACTAACTATCTCTTCCTCACTCTCAACCATTTCCCAATGAAGTTGTGGAGTTTGCGAAAATGTAAATGAGACAAACAAAAGAGAGTAAAACAAAAAAACTCGTCGCTTGGACAAGACTAACTAAGCTTGTCACTCATGCAAGATATGACTGAAATAAGATAGTCACTAAAACAAGAAAACTTTAACTAGTACAAATTTATTTTTATATATTATATAAACTTAAAACAAACATTTTAGTGGCCAGTGAGATAAAAGTTCTACAAACATCTTCCTTTAAAGACATCAATAGTTGTAAAGTTTGAATCTCATTATTGTTGGTTTATGAATTAATTTCCATCTAATTTAAAAAGAAAAGATTGCAAATAAGAAGAAATTATTTTAATGACTGTTAATAAGATATGCTAACAAAACTTTATTTTTACACTATTTTTCTATTATTTTTAATGGAATTTAACCATATATCCATTGTTTTGACAAAAATACAGAATTATATAATTATTTGTATATTTGAGATGTTTTATTAAACTAAGAAAACACATAATCAAATTTTATCAAAATTATTAAAAAAATGAATACCTAAAATACATAAAGTAAAAGATCAAATAATAAAATGAGAAAAGTATTCCTCCAAAGTTTAGTCACACTTTGCATTTGTGCTTTGATGCCGACTTTATGTTATTAAATTAAATAAAAAGATAAAACAATGTAAGGGGACATAAGTTGTCACATTTAATTAGCAGTTTAATGTCTTTTAATCATATTATATATTTGGTTCCGTAAGCACTCATGTAACTTCACTTTCATTAATTCCCATTAAAAGATATAATTAAAAAAATTAGATCACTAAGAATCTTTTTTGTTTTTTATGAGCCTCAAGCAAAATGGTCCAATAATCATGAGGCAGGTGTAGTATCAAGCAA
Organism: Mallotus nudiflorus; assembly: GCA_947683625.1. Lineage (NCBI taxonomy): Eukaryota > Viridiplantae > Streptophyta > Magnoliopsida > Malpighiales > Euphorbiaceae > Mallotus > Mallotus nudiflorus. The sequence goes on from CANTUR010000461.1 coordinate 2,461,925, forward strand.
TCCTAAATTGCAAAATTATCCTAATTAATGTTCAATTATTTGTTATGTGTTAGATTATTTCCATAATGAGCATTATTTGGGTGTGCTATATCTCTTCTTTGTATATGTATGTATATTATATATAGATATAATAATTATTCAGCAATCCAAAATTTCCTCCATGATAAGAAGGAAAAATGTTTTTTGCTGCACTAAATGTGTTTCAAAAATACTTGGATGTGGATTTAGTGTGAAGAATTCGATTTTTATTCTAAATTATTTTCCTAAAAAGTCAAAATTTTGACATATAATTTTAAAAATTTAAATTTATTTTATTTTGTTGAATAGATATTTCTTTATAATGTATAATTACTATGTTAAATCAATATAAACATTATTACAATGTTGGAATAAAAAACAATTTATGTTGTAACAGTTGATGAAGAAAATTTATATTCATATATGTGTAATGAGTAATGAAGTTGTAATTTCTCCGCAAAGATATTTTAAGTTTCAATATCTGAATTTTACTGTCGTTAATTTAAAAAAAGACGTTGTTCCTGTTATTTAGTCCATCAATATTTAGATCATATGATCTCTTATTAATAAAAAAAATTATATTATGAAAATATACAAACATATAGAAATATATAGTTTTTGAAAAGAAAAATATTTTTATTAATTCAAATTAGCAATACATCGATATAAATACAGATACAAATTCATTAAAAATTATAGATGATGAAATATCATCCAGGTTAAGAGCATCATAAAATGGCTTAAAGCCTATAAATTTGATAATATTATAATGAGTAGATACATATGATTCCAGTTTTGTAACATATTGACGATCATAATCTAATTTGTTGTTTTTTTCTAATCAAATATATTTTGTCCGTATGAATTACCTATACACAAATAAAAAAATAGTAATAAGATGACGGAAAATAAAATATCGTAATATAACGACGAAAAACCAAAAATTGCAACAAGACGAAGAAACCATGAAAAATAAAATAAAAATTAAATTTATGTGAAATAATTATTTATATAAGAAATAAATCGATAAAAAAGAGATGTAGATTGGTGATTTCATACTAATGGTAAAAATTACCTTTCATTATTTAAGAAAGATTAGTAGATAAAAAAAAAAGTTGAGAGAAAAAGAGAGTGGGGTTGGAGAAAATTTTTTGAAGTCACCTTATAAAATTTCCGCAGGTCTTTTTTGGAAACATTTTACTTAGGCCCAAAGAATTTCATTCCAAAATTTCATTCTGAGTATTTTTTTTTTTTCACCAAGAAGATAATTTCATTACTAACATATACATTATAACAATAATATAAGGTTTTTCTAGCTAATGATATAGCTTCCATTGACTAACAATTTAAACTAATGAGTATTTAATGTTAGAAAAGAAAAAAAAAATACTAATTGAGAAATAATTATAACAACAAATAACATATCAAAATAAGAAAACAACATATTATTTTGAAATTGAAAAATATTGGCATTTGATGTCTGAAATTTGAGAAAATTTGTTGATCTCCAAGTAGATTAGAACAATTTTATTTCATCATCCTTGAAAGATGGTAGAAATAGAGTAAACCCTTAAATATCAAATGAATTGAAGTAAGAGTTCTCTTGATTATCAGTAAAGCCGCTATCAAAAAATATTCCGCAAAATCTTGATGAAGTTGTTGTTGATAAATTTCTCAAACTTGATAGAATCCAAAAAGGGATAGCACCACCATTGTCAAAATGCTAAATTCCACCAAATTATTAAGAAAATAGGAAATTTAAGCAAGAAAAAACACTATGGAACTCAAAAAATGAAAAAATAAAAATCTCAAGAAATGAAGAATGGTAGGGCTGCCGTCCAACCAGCTGGAAAGTTGACAGCCCCACCTTCGCTATAGCCCCCCGTCCTGAGGTTTCTTCATTTTTTAATTATTACGAATAGTTACTCTAAAAGCACTAAAAGTTTTATGATCTGATAATTAATTTTTCAAAAAACTTTATTTAAAAAATGATTTATGTGAGGTCTATCCATAGGTTAAAAAAAATTTCTGGTAATTAATTTTTAAATTTTTTTAAAAATATATAATTTTTAAAAATATTCTACAGTTACTTTATTTTTTTATTACTTTACTTTTACTTTGTATTTATAACTATAGGATGAATGTGTTTTTTACCATTTGATGTTGATTATAAATAAAATAAAATTTACTTTTAAAAAAATAAAATAACCATAAAATGCACCTAATTTTAATATTTGAAAACTTGATTTTTTATTAAATTTTAAAATTTTATATTTGCATAGGAACCTTAACAATTTATAATAATATTTCAATATTTCATTAAAATATAATTCAGATTTGAACTATTTAACTTTGATTATTTCTTTAAATTGAAAATTAATAAAAAAATTATTTAACTTAAATTAGTTAAAAATGAAAGCTTAATTCAAAGTAATATAATTATTTTAATAAATTACAAATCAAAATTTAAACAAAATGTTAAAGAATTGAAATTTGTATATCAATGTTTTGTTTAATTATGGTTCTTATGTTAAAATTTTAATTTTTTCTGATTTTTTAAAAGTTATTAGATTTTCTAAACTCTATGTTCTAAAATATCAAAATCATATTTTTAAAGTTTAGAATGTACGAATTAAAAAATTGACTAACAAATTCATTTAACTGACTGATTAGATTAATGGAGATAATTTTTTAAAAAAATTATGAATTTTCTGTTAATAAGTTTTTTTAACATAATTGTTAAAATTAAAAAAAAAGTTAGAACTCCTATTATATTTTTTCTTCCTTATTAATAAAGTGTAATTATATTTTTCATTATGAAAAGTTTAAAGTTGATTTTTCTGTTTCAAAAAAAGTTAAAAAAATTAAAAAGAAGAAAAGGAAGACGATGTTAAAGATCACATATATGATATTAAGGAAATGGACCCGTGATAGTAAGAGGTAGGTTGGGTTGGTGAAAAATATATTGAGATAGAACCAGCATAGAGTTGAACGTACGTTAAAATTAATAAATATATTCGTATTAAAAAAAAAAAAGAATTACCATTCATTAAAATTTAAAGTAAATCTTAATGGAAAATAATATAAATCAAAATATATCAAAATAAAATATGTTGTATTATTCATTGGCATTAATAGTGCTATTATAATTTGCAACTTGACAATATATATACCTCACTCAATAACTTTTTAGTCATAAATTAATTCTTTAGTTCTAAAATGAGTTTAATTGAAAAAATATCGGCAGAATTTTCATAATGGAAAGATGTCTAAAATCTATAAAGAAATAACTTCCATATATATTAAAAACCTGAAGAAAGAAAATTCAAAAATTTTACCCAAAAGAACAAAGAGAACAATAAGATGAGTGATGTGAATTTATTAAATATTAAAAAATAAATTGAAAAATAGAGTGAAATAATAAGGGACTATTGTTGATCTAAGTAGAGTTGAGTATGAATCTTGGAGAATCCGAACCATTCTGAAACATCAAATCGAAAATTTTCATTGATCATTTAATTTTTTTCTAACCGAATTTTTCCAAAAATTTTTATTAGAAAAGGTCTTTAGCATTTGAATTCTCCGAATCGAGATTCGTCCCGAACTACTCTTAATTGTACTGAAACCGATATTTTAATAGGATTAGAGTCATATATACATATATATTATAAAAATTAACATTATATTATAAAGATTTTAACAATAATTATGTTCAATTTATTAATATTGGACTTACTAATTTAACATATAGCTTAAAATAATGTGATTTTAATTATTTAAAATAAAAAATTTTACTCACCAATCAATAATGTTAAACACAAAAAATAAATATTAAATTAATAAATAATATTTTAGAATATTATAATACAATATATTTTGAAACATTTAAATTCACCTTCAATAATAAAATTGTAATATGATATGCTTTTCTAATAGCTGTGGTGGTATTGTTGTTATTATTTTATAATATAAATTATTTATATAAAATTTTCATAAAAAATATAATAATTGTATGGTATATTAGAGTGTATTATAATAAATTTTAATAAAATTTTATAAAAAAATATGATAAATCAAACTATAAAAATCATTTAATTTTGTGATAAAATTATGAATTGGTTCGAAGTTTAATAGTTCAATTTACTTTTAAAAAAAAATTGGAGAAAAATCAATATCGGAACAAAATTGAACCGAAAATTTTAATCTCTAAACTGAACTGAACTAAAAATATGGAGTAATTATGGAGTTTTAATTTTTAAATTTTTGATATTTTAGTGCAATTTTGGAGAATTACATTCTCCAAACCGAATCGGACCATGCACACTCTTAAATCTAAGATATGCTTAACAGTGTTTAAAAATTAAAAAAATAAAGGAGAGCAGCATTTAATAATTTTTTATTTTAAATTATTATAGAAATTTATTAATAATTATTAAACTGTATTATTTAAATAATTTATTATATATATTAATTTTAAATTATTAATTTTAATGATTTATATGGATCTATATTTTTGATTTCTTGTAATATATATTTTTTTCTCTTCAATGATATTCCATCGTCATGTTTTGTTGAAAAAACCAATCACATGTCATATTTATTATGTTAACTACGCATGCTAATACAATGCATTTCTGAATTCTGTTTCTCTTAATTTATTATCTAAGCTTTAATTAATTAGTATCTAAAATGCATATATATATATATATATATATATATATATATATATATATATATATATATATGAATATTAGCTTAGTCAAATTAGAGGTTGGATCATGTTTTGTCCTTTTTCTCTATTTTCTTTCCAAGATGAACATGAATAGGGAAGATTCCAAAAATCAACCATTGATGCAATGGTTAATATTTAAAATTGTTGGCGAATTTTAAAATTTCTTTGTTAATATTTTTCTTCTACAAATTTGTGGTGCTACTTAATTAACGTTCTTAAATTCTAAATCAAATTGTATTAATTAAAACATAATGAGATGTAAATATAAGTAGTTCAAATTAAAAAATTGTTAAAATTTATTTTGAAAAATATATATTATTATAAAAATAACATCAATTAATAATTTTTTTAAATAACTAGTCTAGATGGTTGAACATCATAATTAGGAATGGGAGAGCAAGGGAGAGTTTGAATATTAAACACTACTTTCAACCAAATATTTTAGTCTTGTATGATAAGATATTTTACCATCCGTTTTAAGTGGATTAGGCAACATCAATTAATAATTTATACCAAGTTAAGTTGTCCAATAAACTAATAAAAAAGAATATCAAATTAAATAACAATACACACAATATTTATCATTACTAATTAGTTAATTATTGGCTTGCTAGTCAGTGTGTAAAATGCATATTAGTTGATCACATTTTTAAATGCTAGTTTGTAATTAGAAAAAAAAAAAAAGAAATAATACCAAAACTATGATATACAGAATAAAAAAAAATAATATGCAATTTTAATGATTGAGTTAATTCTATTTTCCCCTACAATATTTTTTAAATAGATGCATCCATTTAATATTGTATTGAATATGGTGTAATATTCTATTGAATTAATACTATTAGTTCAATTTAATACTTAATAAATTAAATCACAAATAATTTATTGTGCATAAAAATGTTATGCATATAAAAGGAAAAAAAAAATTGAAGTAAATTAGGTAAGTTGATTTGAATAATTTGCAAAGTACGTACAAAACACAAAAAGGAACCAAATTGTAATCTTATATATTAAAATAGATTCATATAAATAAAGAAAGAGGAAACAAAGATGATGAAATCTCTCCTGCCAATGCCATGCTTTTTTCTTTTCTTTTTGGATTTTGTTGCATGCTTAAACAAAAGAAAGGTTAATAAAGACATTTAAATTCGACCAAGAGATGCTGATTGCATGTGGCCAGCCATGCCATTTTATGGTTCACATGAGCAGAGAAGAAAAAGGGTACTTCTAGATAAAATATTCTTTTTTTGGGTCTTTTTAGTTAAGTGGAAGATTAGAATGGGTTCCATAAATTAGTATTTTAAATGGGTTTATTTGTAAGTAAGTTAATGGTTGATGATGTTAGGTCTTGGCTTTGTTGTCCCTTAAAAATTAAAGAAATATGATATATTATTTTGTTCATGACACTTGAAAGGCTTAATTAATTTAATTAATAGCTTTGATATCTTGTTAGTTGAATACAGATGGATGGTGTTCATGACATTTAATAAAAAAAAAAAAAACCAACAAAACAAAAGGGTGAATCGTTATGGGATTAAAGTGATTAGTGCTTAACCCAACTTATGTTGTACCCAATAACATATTGTTTATACCAACAATGGATAGGACACTGATTTATCTTAAATTATGTTTTAACTTCTAATTATAATGTATTCAATCACATAAAATTTATTATTTTTATGGTAATTAAATCAATTAATTAGTTAAGTTTAGTAAACCCTAAATAATGATAATTTAGTTGAAAAAAGAAAAAAATAACACAATGTTTGGTTTGGATCTATATATATAGTCCCACTCCAATGATTTGAAATAAAAATAAAAGACAGACGGCACAACAACTAGCTAATATTGTGTTTTTAGACTTTAGACCGCTAAATCAAGCAACTCAATTATTGTATTGATCATTAATAATTCATGCCAACACTTTCAGAACATAAGTTTGTTTTTATATATGATCCTTCAAATTAAAAGATTTCTTATTTGCTGTTAACGTTTCTTCTTGTGTCTCCATGCGGTGAACCTATTCATTAGCTACTGTTTTTGGTGATTTCAATTTTGATCAGGCATCTAGAACGCATTTCAAAATTATAAAATGCAGGAAGGAAAAGTTTTTTTTTTTTTTTTTTTAATGAAAAAAGTACATTTTGACAAAGAAATAATATCAACAATAATGGTTCAAATGCATCATAGGGTATCAAACTTTATTGTTATTTTAATTCAATTATCAAACTTTATTTTATAACATTTTAGATACCAAGTTTCTATTTGGTTCCACAGCAATCATTTAGAAAAAAATTTAGTATTTGAAAAATTCAAAATTGCTATTTTAATTTAGAATTAATTTTTTTTTGACAAATAAGTCCATATTTTTTATTATACATTTATTGAAAAGAAGAAAAAATTTGAAATCATTTTTATTCTACCTGAAAAGAACAAACTCATCATAAGTGGTATCAGAGTTTAAAAGAAGTAAATAGTAAAATTTTTTATAATTTTTTGACTAAATTAAAAAGATAAAAAGATTTATGAATTAAAATGATTTTTAAGAGAAATTCATACAGTGTATTTTTTGAAACAAAATCAAAGTTTGTTGAATATAAAGAAATAAATTGAAGTTTAATACCCGAATTTCAATAAGTGTAAAGTTAGGTGATCACTATTGCATTGAACCCCAACAATAGTAAAATTAAAAAACACCAAGATAAAATCTCACTCAAATCATAAAATTTCTTATTATTATTCTTTAACCATATTGATAGAACTCTTTTGATATGCAGGTCATTGATATGTAAGCTATACTCAATGACTTTAATTAGTAATAAATCAACCTTCTGATTTATAAATCAACCTGCAAAAATATCAACAAAAATATTACAATTGAAAGAAAATCATACTCCACAAAAGATAAACTACCAAATCTCATAAGGGATAGTAACTCTATAAAAGAAAATTAAAAAAATATCCAATAAAAAGAGAATTGAATAAATAAAGACAAAATAAAATAAAAAAACCCGAATGAATACTAAGGAAAGATCGACAATAGTTAAAAATAATTTTTTTAAGAAAAATTAGTGAAAAATAGAAAAGAGACCACTGTAAAGTTGGTATTCTCAAAATATGAATTTAAAAATTTTACTATAAGAGCCTCTATATTTCTTCTAGTTATGGCATGATTTTAGTGAATGATTATTATTTTTGTGGTTGGTTTAGTTGTTGTGGTTTTTAGGTTTATTTCTACTCAGTAATAAACCTAGCTAGCTAATTTATTATTTATTTCTAGTCGTTATAATTTTTGTACTTCTATATATTTAAATAAGATAAAAATTAAATTTACAAATTAACAGGAGTAGAATTAGAATTTTATAATTAATGATGCTAGCTTTTAGAGAAAATTGATCTTAAATTACTTCCTCATTGACAATTTATTAGTGTTTTTATAAATAAAAAATATTTGACTCATGAAGATCAATATGTATCATCATTCATCAAAAGAAGACCCAAGTGGCACCTATTAATTATAAATTGAACTTCTACTCAAACAAAAAAGAAATTGGAGTCCCAGCACAATAAAGCTTTCCTTAATTATGTCAATAAGCCGTCCATGAGAAAATCGTGCAATATTGGAATATGTTTGCTAATGAACCTTTTTAGGCAAAGCACAACCCTTGATCAGAGGAAATAAAAAATGAAAATTCCTAATTTTTTCTACCAGCAGACAAAATGATGCATGCTTAATGTGTCATGTTAAAGCCCCTTTATTATATGATTCCACACTAAAACTTACTTATGACTAATCACACTCTTTAACACAAGAAAATGATTCAATAGCTTCAAGTTGTGCACATGTAGCTGATATTTTTAAATGAGCATTTATTGTTAGAACTCTCTGTTTATGTAAAAAAATTTTAATTTCAAAGAAATTTTAACTGATTATTTACCTTTTTTTTAATTAGTAACCCATAAAATTACGACTGTTAGTTATTAATAAAGAGAATATATATGAATGTATTACTTATCCATGTGGGATGTCATATTAGTGAGTTGCATTCAGTTACTTTTACCTCACAAAATTGCGAGCTATTTGGGATCAACTCAAAGAAAAAAAAAATTAAAACTTACTATTCAAGATGAAATCAAGTCAAGCTAAGTTCGAGTCAAGCTATTCAAATAGGCATGCCTGTTGAGTTTAAGCTCCATGATCGTCAATTTGTTGGATTTGCGAGTCTTATTGAGCTTTTAAATAGTTACTAGTTTACCCTTAATATTTAATATATTTTCTTAATCGAGTTTTGTTAAGCTCATTCAAGCTTTATTAAGCTTATTTAAGTATGAATAATAAATTATTAAGAACTATATTTATTTTATCAAGTTGAGTTTGAATATATTGAGCGTTAAATTTAATCGTGTTTGAGTTTTAAAAATAAAATTTAATTGAGTTGTGATCAAAATTTGAAAAGTGAATTATAGAATTGAGTCGACCTTAAATTTAATATTGTATCGAATCAATCAGACTGAATTATGGTCAGATTGAATTATGCCCCTACTTTAAGTTTAGATTGTATTTTTGATTTACTAAGGTAAGAACTTTCCCTCTTTTTAAAGAGTTTAGAAGTTACTGTTTTGATCGTACCTCAGGAGTTTATATGGGAGTCTAGACATGGATCGTACCTCAAGAGTTTACTGTTTTGATGCCTTTATTGAGGTGGAAAAGGTATCACTCATCACCCCTAGGAAGAATGCAGGTGCTCGGTCGACAAGTTTAACTCTAAGCTCAGACAACAGAATCTCAAGGTCAAAGAAAATTCAATGGGTTTCCACAAGCCCACATATTAACAAATGAGAAATCTACATTTGCTTAGATTTTTGACGAGTAGTGCACATAGTTTAATGCGCACATCATTATTTATTTATTTATTTTCTTTTTTTCTTATTTTATTTTTATTTTATTCTTTATTATCCTTATTTTTAAAATTTTTATTTTTATTTTTATTTTTTTTATTATTTTCTTCTTTTTTTATTTTCTTTATTATTTATTTATTTTTTCTTATTGTCTGTTATTATTATTTTTTCATTTTTTTATCCTTATATTTATTTTTTAATTTTTCTCTTTTTATTGATTTTTTTTATTTTTACTTATTTTCTGTTATCCTTATTTTTTTAAAATTTAAAAATTTTCCATTTTTTTATTGTTATTTTTTATTTTTGTTTTGGGTATATATATATATATATATTTTGGTGTTGTGCTTTATTTTAGAGATTATAATTAAGATAGTTAAATTATATAACTCATTGTAGTTTTAATAAATAATTAAAATTTCAAATATTCTAAGAAAATATTTTGAAATATAAGTATATATATATATATATATATATATATATATATATATATATATATATATATATATATATATATATATATATATATATATTAAGCTAGTATTATTTTATTCATTTTATACACGGAAAATAAACTAAAATATACAAATAATAAAATATACATAAATGAAACATATTTTTCAAGTTTCATGCATTTGAAAAAAGATGGCACATGGATTCAAATTAATTGATATGCATATATCAATTATTTTTATTTATTTTTTATTGAATACAATTATATTTAAAATTTATTACTCAAGACCGACTATTTCTTTGATAATTTTTCTAACAATATATGATTTCTAAAATTATTATATTCAGATATTATTTTTATGAGTTTGTGATATTGTTTTCAATTTTAGGTACTATTCTTACTTTTAAATACTCTTTTAGAGTTTTAGATACTTATTATATTAAGATCATATAGTTTTTTTTTTCTGTATCATATATAAATAAGATTCTAAAGATATATGGATAATATTAAAAAATATATATAATTGAATAATAAATATGACACCTATTTTGCATTTTCAACAGATACGAATAAGATTGCAAAAATATATGTATAATATTAAAAAATATATATAACTGAATAATGAATATGACATATGTTTTGCATTTTCAACATAAACGAATAAGATTCTGAAAATATACGAATAATATTAAAAAATGTTGAATAATAAATATGACACATGTTTTGTATGTTCAACATATATGAATAAAATTCAAAAAATATTTGGATAATATTAAAAAATATTGTATAATGATATGACACATGTTCTACACTTTCAACATATACAAATAATATTTAGATAATATTAAAAAATGTAATTAAATATGCCATATGTTTTGCACTTTCAGATACTATTTTGAGTTTCATATACGAAAAATATTCATATTATAATATTCTTATTATTAACAAAAATAAGAATAATATCATTCTTATTATTTCTTAAACTATTGGTAATAAAAAAATTGGTAAAAATTTTAATTAATTTAATTTTTTTAATAAAAATTTAAAAAATTTAAATTATAAACTATATAATAAAAAAACTTAGTATTGAATACAATAACAAAATATTTTAATGTAAGTTGCAATTAGCACAAAAATAAAAAAAAATAATACAAGATAATTGACTAGTTTATTATTAACATAAACAAAATATAATTTTTTTTATTAATAATAATATACAGATCTAAAATATAAAAATGTCAGACAAAATGTTAAATTGTTTAAAACTGGTTCCATTTTAAACCAATTGTTAAATTGCTTAAAACTGGTCTCAAAGCCAAAATGGTACACTCAGTTTCATCTTATGGAGCTTTGCTACTTTCCACTAATATAAATGCATTAATTATATGAAGGAAAAAAAAAAAAAATCTTTCTTAAGGTTCTATTCTTCTAAATTGCGTGGTGGTATTGCAAATAGACTGTTGATTGCTGTCAAATTACAATCCCAACTAGTCTCAAGCTGCAGGGCCACTGGAATTGATGCTACAAACATATCCTATCTCATTTGGCCATGGATGGATTTAGAAAATCCAAGTACACGTGCTTCTACTACTGCTTGGAGCCTAAATCTTCATCAATTATAGGGATGATCTTACAAAACCTGGCTGACTGCTGTCAAATTGCAATCACAACTAGTTTCAAGTTGTAGGGTCATTGTAATTTTATCAAGTCGAGTTTAAATATATTGAACGTTCAATTTAATTGTGTTTGAGTTTTAAAAATAAAGTTTAATTGAGTTGTAATCAAATTTTGAGAAGTGAGTTATAGAACTGAGTCGACCTCAAATCTAATACTTTATCAAATTAGTTAGGCTGGATTATACCTCTAATTTAAGTTTAGATTGTATTTTTGATTTATTAAGGTAAGAACTTTCCCTCTTTTTAAATAGTTTAAAAGTTACTGTTTTGAACGTGCCTCAAGAGTTTATGTGGGAGGACAGACATGGATCGTACCTCAAGAGTTTAGTGTTTTGATGCCTTTATTGAAGTGGAAAAGGGACCACTCATCACCCCCAGGAAGAACGCAGATGCTCGGTCAACAAGTTTAACTCTAAGCTCAGACAACAGAATCTCAAGGTGAAGAAAATCCAATGGGTTTCCACAGGCCCATAGTTTAATGCGCACATAATTGGGTTACTATTTTGAAGTTTTTTTTGTGAAAAAATTATAGAAATGTATGTGTTTTTAACTTTAGTTTTTATAAAAATGCCTATTTTTTTATTAATTATATTAGTATCTTTTTTTTTTATCCTTTTTTGTATTCTTTTTATTCCATCATTATTTTTTTATTTTCTTCCCTTTTTTCTTATTTTATTTTTATTTTTTCTTTTATTATCCTTATTTTTAAATTTTTTATTTTTTCCTCTTTTTTATTTTTCTTTTTCCTTATTTTTTATTTTTTCTATTATTCTTATTTTTTCAATTTTTTATTTATTTTTTCTCTTTTTTATTTTTTCCTTATTTTTATTTTCTTTGTTATTTATTTATTTATTTATTCTTTGTTATGATTATTTTTTAAAATTTTTAAAATTTTCCTTTTTTAATTTTTAATTTTTGTTATTTTTTGTTTTGGGTATATATATATATGTGTGTGTGTGTGGTGCTCTATTTTAGAGATTTTAATTAAGATATTTAAATTAAATAACTCATGGTAGTTTTAATAAATAATTAAAGTTTCAAATATTCTAGAAAAATATTTGAAATATCAATATGTATATTTATATATATATTAGGCTGATATTATTTTATTCATTTTATACACGAAAAATAAATTAAAATATACAAATAATAAAATAGACATGAATGAAACATATTTTTCAAGTTTCATGTATTTGAAAAAAGATCGCACATGGATTCAAATTAATTGATATGCATATATCAATTATTTTTATTTTAATTAATTGAATAAAATTATATTTGAAATTTATTACTTAAGGTCAACTATTTCTTTAACAATTTTTTTGACAATATATAATTTCTAAAATTATCATATTCAAATACTATTTTTATGAGTTTGTGATATTATTTTCAATTTCAGGTACTGTTTTTACTTTAAGATAATTTTTTAGAGTTTTAGATACTTATTATATTAAGATCATATAGTTTTTTTCTGCATCATATACGAATACAATTTTGAAAATATATGAATAATATTAAAAAATGTACATAATTGAATAATGAATATGACACCTATTTTGCATTTTTAACATATATGAATAAGATTCCAAAAATATACGAATAATATTAAAAAATGTATATAACTGAATAATGAATATGACATCTGTTTTGCATTTTCAACATAGACGAATAAGATTTTGAAAATATACAGATAATATTAAAAAATGTTGAATAATGAATATGACACAAGTTTTGCATGTTCAACATATATGAATAAGATTTAAAAAATATTCGGATAATATTAAAAAATGTTGTATAATGATATGACACATGTTTTGCACTTTCAACATATATGAATAATATTTAGATAATATTAAAAAATGTAGTTAACTGAATAATGAATATGCCACCTGTTTTGCACTTTCAGATACTATTTTGAGTTTTATATACGAATAATATTTATAGAATATTATTCTTATTATTAACAAAAATAAGAATAATATCATTCTTATTATTTCTTAAGCTTGTTGTGTAACAAAAATTGGTTATTGAATACAATAACAAAATGTTTTAATGTAAGTTGCAATTAGCACAAAAATAAAACAAATAATACAAGATAATTGCCCAGTTTATTATTAACATCAATAAATATAAATTTTTATTTTGTCAATAATAATGAACAGATCTAAAATATAAAAATGTTAGATAAAATGTTAAATTGCTTAAAATTGATCCCATTTTATACCAATTGCTAAATTGCTTAAAACTGCTCTCAAAGCCAAAATGGTACACTCAGTTGCATCTTATAGAGCTTTGCTACTTTCTACTAATATAAATGCATTAATTATATAAAGGAAGAGAAAAAAAAATCTTTCTTCAGGTTTTATTCTTCTAAATAGTGTGGTGGTATTGCAAATAGATTATTATCTGCTATCAAATTATAATCCCAACTAGTCTCAAGTTGTAGGGCCATTGCAATTGATGCTACAAGCATATCCTATCTTATTGGGCCATGAATGGATTTAAAAAATCCAAGTACACGTGCTTTTACTAATGCTTGGAGCCTAAATCTTTATGAATTATAGGAATGATCTTGCAAAACCTGGTTGACAATTATTAAATTTCAATCCCAACTAGTCTCAAGCTGTAGGGCCAATGTAATTGATGCAACAAATATATCTTATCTCATTTGGCTATGGATGGATTTAGAAAATCCAAGTACATGTGCTTTTGTTGCTATTTGGAGCTTAAATCTTCATGAATTATAGTAATGGTCTTTTAAAAATTGGTTGACTATTATTAATTGCAATCCCATATAGTCTCAAACAGTAGGGCGACTGTAATTGATGTAACAAATATATCTTATCTCATTTGGCTAGGGATGGATTTAGAAAACCTAAGTACATATGCTTCTACTGCTACTTGGAGCCTAAATCTTCATGAATTATAGGAATGGTCTTGAAAACCTAGCTGATTGTTGTCAAATTACAATCCCAACTAGTTTGAAGCTGCAATGCCACTACCATTGATGCAACAAACATATCCTATCTTATTTAGCTATGGATGGATTTAGAAAATCCAAGTATAGGTGCTTTTGCTACTACTTGGAGCCTAAATCTTAATGAATTATAGGAATAGTCTTGCGAAACCTAGTTGATTGTTGTCAAATTGCAATCCCAACTAGTATCAAGCTATAGGGCCATTGTAATTGATACAACAAACATATCCTATCTCTTTTGGCCATGGATGGATTTAGAAAATCCAAGTACATGTGCTTCTACTACTGCTTAAAGCTTAAATCTTCATGAATTATAGTAATGGTCTTGTAAAACCTGGCTGGCTACTGTCAAAATGCAATCCCAACTAGTCTCAAGCTACATGGCCACTACAATTAATGCAACAAACCTATCTTATCTCATTTGGCCATGGGTGGATTTAGAAAATCCAAGTGCATGGGCTTTTGCTGCTTCTTGGAGCTTAAATCTTCATGAATTATATGAATGGTCTTATAAAACCTGGTTGACTGCTATTAAATCGCAATCCTAACTAGTCTTAAACTGTAGGGCCACTACAGTTAATATAATAAATAAATCCTATCTCATGTGGCTATGGATGGATTTAGAAAATCTAAGTACATGTGCTTTTGCTGTTGCTTAGAGCCTAAATCTTTATGAATTATACGAATGGTCTTGCAAAACTTGGTTGACTGTTGTCAAAGTACAATTCCAATTAGTCTTAAGTTGTAAGGCTACTGCAATTTATGCAATAAACATATCCTATCTCATTTGGCTATGGATGGATTTAGAAAATTGAGGTACATGTGCTTTTAATGTTTCTTGGAGCCTAAATCTTCATGAATTATAGGAATGGTCTTGTGAAACCTAGCTGACTACTGTCAAATTACAATCCTAACTAGTCTCAAGCTGTAGGGCTACTATAAATGATGCAACAAACATATCCTATCTCATTTGGCCATGGATGGATTTAGAAAATCCAATTACATGTGCTTTTTCTACTGCTTGGAGCTTAAATCTTCATGAATTATATAAATGGTCTTGCAAAACCTAGCTAACTACTGTCAAATTGCAATCCTAACTAGTCTTATGCTGCATGGCCACTGCAATTGATGCAACAAACATATCCTATCTCATTTGGCCATGAATGGGTTTAGAAAATCCAAGTACACATGCTTTTACTGCTACTTGGAGCTTAAATCTTCATGAATTATACAAATGATCTTGCAAAACCTGGTTGACTATTGTCAAATTGCAATCCTAACTAGTCTTAATCTGTAGGGCCACTGTAATTGATTCAATAAATATATCCTATCTCATTTGGCCATGGATGGATTTAGAAAATCCAAGTACATGTGCTTTTGCTGCTGCTTGGAGCCTAAATCTTCATGAATTATATGAAAGGTCTTGTAAAGCCTAGCTAGAATTATCCATTCAATTTATTCGGTGTCAAATTCTCTTTATATATAAATGAGCTAGTTTTATTGCCCATATCAACAGGCCAAGAGTACATGTAATATGCCCAATTTGCTAATGCTAGCTCTATACTGTCTACAAAATATACTGCCCACACTTTGGAAGAGCAGAGCATATACTTTTTTAGATCATTTGAATGAAGTGGTACTCATCTGAAACAGAAAAAACACAATCACAAGTTTGTATTTGAATATCATCAGTCATAGTGCCCATAATCACGAACCTTGTAAAATCGAATCAAGAGATTATCGTTGATCAAAATCACAGATAAAATTAATAGTGAGGATTCAAATCTTATAAACCTAAGATATATGAATAAAAAAAGATAAGAGATATGCAAGAAAATCGAAGAGGAAATGGTATTTCACTTATGATTTAAAGTGATATGGGTTACAATTAGAGGCAGGTGGCTTTGCTTGGTGTTGCTAAGAGACTCATAAATGATTGGAAAGAGGCAGAGGTTAAGATGATGATAAAGAAAGGAAATAAAAAAAATAAGGAAGAACCTAAGGAAGAAGAAGAAGCAAGAATGAAGAAGAATGTGAAAAAAATATAATAAAAGAGGGAAATAATAGGACACCGATGTAATTTCTAATAAAGTTAAGGCACACATGTAATACTTTTGAAAAAAGGTTATTTTACTGAAAATAAGATCCAAAAAAGTGATATTTTGTAAAAATTCCTTTTCATTCTCTACTAGTATATACACCAATGTATATATATACATATATGTAAACACCCAATTTCGGTATGCAATTGTGCACAATTACGACGTAAGCCCCTATGATGAAATTCATTCAAAAAAATTGAACTTGGTTGTCGATTTTCTGGACTTTAGGGACTAAATTGCAATATTTTTTAAGATTTGATTGCTAATAAGTCAATTTTACAGGGGTCCTTTGATAATTTTTTTTTTTTGAAAATTGAAATTATGGATTTTCGATTGGAAATCCATAATGCCGATTGGAATTATGGATTTCTGATTGAAAATCCATAATTTTGATCGGAAATCCAATTTTCTGATCGACATTGCACAATTCTGACTTGTAAAGTCCCATTTTTTTTCAATTTTTTTTGCATATTTTTATCGATTTTTTAGTGTTTTGATTGGTTAAAAATTGAATTTTTATAATTTTTTTTATCTGGAAAAGATTTTGATGCATTCAAAACACACAACTTTCAAAAATCAAATCCTTATCAGTCTGTTTTGATAAGAGATGAGTCTGTTCCTCCTTTGGAGGAGGCCAGTATGCGCAAACTCTACATTTAAAAGCAAGTTTGCATATGTGCTGGGGGATGTTTTTTTCTTTGGGAAAATTTTGAAGATTCACAAAAATAACAACGTAAAACCTCACTGCACAAAAAAAAAACCCTAAAGATCGAAAAGCTACTGAAAACACCCTTTTCAGTCTAGAATCAAACAACAAGTAAAAAACAACGGTGAAAATCCTAGTTTGAGGGGCTATCTCAACGCATATGCACAACATTCCTTTTTTTTTCTTCTCTTCTTTTTTGTGATTTTTTATTTCATTTTTTTTGTTTTATTATTCAATTTCATTACTAATCTAATTATTTCTATGTTTTTGTTTTGATATGCAAATGAGGATTGAGGAGGATGCTGCCTGTGTTCAAATGAATAGAAGGTCCATGAAAGATCTTGTATTGTTTCCTAGTAGAATTGAGGGTTTTATTTTTATTTTTTATTTTGGTGTTCTGTGTTTTTTTATGGATGTATAATTATTTAATTTTAGATTTTTGTATGTAGTTTGTAATAGCCCTAGTAGTGGGAATAGTAATTTTTTTAATTTTTTGCACTTTAAAATTAATTAGTAAAACTAGGTCCACTAGGTAAGATTAATTAAAATTAATGGTGGCTTTAGTTAATTAGGGTTTGTATGTAATTAAATTAGGTTTTTTTTTAGAAATCATATGTGAATGTATTTTGATTTGATTTTGTGATGTTTTTTTTTTTTTTTTTTTTTTTTTTTTTTTTTATGTTTTTGGACCCTAAGCCCACGTTTAGGTATAATCCACTTAATAAATAGGCTTAAAAATGATTTAGGACTTTAAATAATTAAAATCAATTTAGGCCCATTAGGTTAATTAGATTTTAGGCCCACTTAACTAATTAAAACCAAGTTAGACTTAGGCCCACTAATTTAATTTTCCTTTAAAATTGAATAGACTTAAGCCCATATCTTAGACATACTAAAATAAATAGATTTAGACTCACTAATTAATAAAAATGTAGGCCTACCTTTAAGTCCATTTCACTTGTAAATAAAATATGTAGATTTAGCTAACTTATAAAATAAAATTAACATAGTTTAGACATAGGGACATTGCCTTTTTGATGCATTTTTACTTGTAATTTTATTGACTTATTGCCTTTTGGGTTAGATGGATGTTAATTAGGGTTTAATAAAATTGCATGTAATTAGAGGATGAAATAATCATTTATAAAATTATTCTAAATAAACACGAGACTAAGAGAAGTTAGTATTTCGTATCCAGAATCTCTTGGTTGTGGTGCTAGCTTTCTTTTAGAGAATCAAGTACCACCTTTTCGATTTGTCCTAGTTATTACCTTGGGTGGCGACTCCTCATCTCTACGCCATGTCTTTATGATAGTGGTTAGTGTGTTCTCTAAGACCTTAAATCTAAACAGTATCGCGGTTGCTAAAATCTTAGACGCATGCTAAACCCCGCCGTCTACAATATATATATATATATATATATATATATGATTATTAAGTATCTGTGATACACTTGATTCTATAGTGAATTGGATTACCGCTTCAAGTAGGGGAAAGCATCAATCGATCGAACAACCTAAACTAGACTAGATCGAATAAAAATTCATTACCGACTTGATAATCAAGAAGCGATGAGTGGTAGTTTGGTTAGGAAAAATGAAAAAATTGGGCATCAATTTATGGTTAGGTTAGAATGTTGAAGTAATTGAATGGACCGAAAAACCAAACCACTGTTTAATAGGGCATAAAACTACATTATTTTTATACATATATAACCCTAACCCTAAAAATATTAATCCTCTCCATAAAAGTCTCATATTCACTTCCTCTCTCATTTTTCGCCGCCCCTCCTCTGCCACTCTCAAACCTTTTAACTAGTCCCCTTTTCTCTCTTCTACTAACCCTAGATTGTAATTTAGTAACCCTTTATCTCCCCGTGAGTCTTCTGTCTTCTCCATTCAAGCTTTGCCTTTTCCCTTGCTCTAGTATAAACCTCTTCGATGTTAGTGTTCTATTCTCTCTTTGTCATCTCTACATGCTATATAGTCTCTCTCTCTCTCTGAGACTAATACATTGTAATCTCAATGTTTCCTTTTAATCTCTTTGACTTGGTGTTTATTCTATAAAGAATTAATCATTTTTTGCTTTATTGTTGTTTTTCTTACTATCAATGTTCAAAATTTAATATAAACAGTGATGAAAATGACATGCAAGGACCTTTAGTTGCTAGATCAACTAGAAGTGGTAATGATTTTGTTAGATCTAAAGGTTCTGTCAATTTTTTAGGTATTCTATTTTCTTATTTCATTAGATATTGATGGATGTTGTATTTGTTCTTTGATTTGTTACCTGTACTACTAGTGAATTGACTATTTTGGTTGGATCTTTAAAGTGATTTTTCGATATCATAGAAAGATCTTAATGGTGGAAGCCCCAAATGTGTAAATCTAACCATCAGTTGATCATTTTGGTGGAAGTTGCATGATTTTAAAATAAATCGAGTGAGAGATACATTTGAAGACACATCATTTAAAAGGTTAAATTTTTAATATGGTGTTTAAGTATTTAAATTGCATGTTGCTAAATTTTTTTACTTGATCTTAGTGTTTTTGTTTTTGTAAAAATTTTTACAAATATATTTTTGTTATTGTGATTTATCAAAAATTCATTTCTACTATGATTTTGATAATATTTATTAATAATAGATTGTTTATACTTTGATGTTTTGACTTTTATTGAGTAGTTAGTTTATGTAAAATAAATTGTTAGTAAAAAATAGTTTAAAGATAAATTTTTTCTACTACTTTAATTTGATAATTAAAATAAAAATTAATTAGATTAGTTAAAAATAATATATTTTCTACTAATAATGCAACACTGTTATTAAAATACTTATATAATTGATTATTTATTTTTTACTAATAATTTATTTTTTATAGATGTATTTTGATTATTATAACAATTTCTATACTAATAATTAATTTTTTAAAAAATAATTTTTCATTATACTTAAAAATATTTATATCTTTGCGGTTTTGATTAATTTATTTTTATTTTTTGTTTATTATAAAATAATGATACAATACTTGTTCTAATTACTGCTTGCCTATTGTGATGTGATAACTATTATGTTGTGATTATTGCTTGCTTATTATGATTAATGCTTGCTTTGGCTCTGATACATTTTGGTTGCTTCTATATTGCTTGCATATTCTTCATGTAGATGGAAACTTAAGCAAAACCTGCCAATGGCAATGAAGCTGCTACTGGTGGTATTGCAGAGGTGGAAGCCTCAAAGCAACCAGAAGTTACTAAAAATGAAAAAAAGAGAAAGGATACTAAAAGCAAAAGTAAGGGGTGGGAGCACTTTGAGAAAATCCATGAGTAAGGGAAGTTAGTGAAAGCTAAATGTATTTACTATGCTAATTCTTTGTGTGCTAACCCTAAAAAAATGGTACATCATCTATTAGAAATCATATGATGAGTTGCATGAAAAACCATAATCCTAATTCCATTAGACAAAGCCTTTTAACTCTACAACCTGATGTGCATAGTTCTGACACTGTGGGTGCAATTGGGACTTGGAAGTTTGATAATGAAGCTATTAGGATTGCATTATCAAACATGATTAGTTTTAATGAGCTTTCATTTAAATTTGTTGAGGGAGAGGGTTTCAAACAATTTTTATTTGTTGCATGCCCAAGGTTCAAGATACTTAGTAGATTGATAGTGAGTCAAGACTATTATTATGCATATGTAGATGCAAGGCTAAAATTGAAAAATGTTTTCACTAATCACTATCAAAGTCAAAGAGTCTATGTAACAACTGGCTATTGGACAACAATTCAATGCATAAACTACATATGCATTATAGCTTATTACATTAAGTGGAAGCTTTAAAAAAAGATAATTTCATTTGTCCTTATTACATCTCATAGGGGTGAGAACATTGCAAAAAGTTTAGAGAATTATATTCTTGATTAGGATGTAAAAAAAATGTTTTCATAGTGATAGTAGATAATGCATTTAGCAATGGCATTGCACTTGGTTTTTTTAATAAATTTTTTTTCTTGGGGCACATTTGCTATCAAAATCAAATATGTCCACATGAGATACATAACACACATCTTAAATTTAATAGTCATTAAGGGGTTGAAAGAAGTTGGCATGTCAGTTAAAAGAGTTAGAGAAGCAGTTAGATATGTTAAGAACTCACCTATTAGGTTTCACAAATTTAAGGAGTTTGCTAAGTTGCTTGGTGTAGAGTCAAAGTGTTCATTAACTCTAGATGTGGCCACTAGGTGGAATTCAACCTATGTCATGGTAAAAACTGCTTGCATATTTAACAAAGTGTTTGAAACATATAAGGAGTGTGAGCATGCATTTAGAGCAAACTTAGAAGATGATGTACCTGATTTTATGGACTGGCTTTTGGTTAAGCAACTTATTGACTTTTTGCATCATTTTTATAAGATGACTTTGAGAATTTTTGGTTCTTAGTATGTGTAACCACCCAATTTCAGGATGCAATTGTGCATAATTGCGACGTAAGCCCCTATGATGAAATTTATTAAAAAAATTGAACTTAGTTGTTGATTTTCTAGACTTTAGGGACTAAATTGCAACATTTTTTAGGATTTGATTGCGAATAAGTCCTTTTTTTAGGGGTCTTTTGGTAATTAAAAGTAAAAAAAAATATTTTTTTAGGATCGGCATTACACAATATTGATGCGCAATAATTCAATTTTTTGATTTTTTTGCATATTTTTTCCTTATTTTTATCGATTTTTTCAGTGTTTTGATTGGTTGAAAAATTCAAATTTTTATTTGATAAGGTTTTGTAAAAAAGAAACGTAGAAGATATTTTTTTTTGAAATAAAAACAAACACTATCTGATATGATCAGATAGGTCTGTTCCTCCTTTGGAGGAAGTTCAGTACATGCAGACTCTGCACTTAAAAGCAGAGTCTGCATGCGTGCTAAGGGAGGTTTTTTGGCTAGAGAGGGGTGAGAGGATTTTTTGACAGATGGTAAAAAGCTTTGATTTTCAAAAACCCTAATTTTGTAGTTCATTTGAGGAAGATGATACAACCATTTTTAGTCTCAGTCCGTAATCAAATCAACACTAAGTCGATTGCAATGGTGAAAATCCTAATTTGAGGGGCCGAAAAAGGGCATATACACAACATTCATTTTTTTTCTTTCTTCTCTTTTGTGATTTTTTATTCATTTTGTTAATTATTTTATTATTTAATTTCACTACTAATTTGATTGCTTTTTTTTTTTTTTTGGTTTTGATGTCCATATGTGGATTGAGCAGGAGGATGTTGCCTGTATTTAATTGAACAGAAGACCAATGGAATGCCATGGATGAACCTGTACTATTTTAATAATAGTTCTTAAGATTTTAATTTTTGTTCTACATTTTGGTATCCTGTGTAGTTTATTTTAATTTTTGGGTGTATAATTATTTAATTTTAATTTTGTACGTAGTTTGTAATAGCCCCAGTAGTGGGAATAGTGAAAGACTTAAATTTTTGTATTTTAAAATTGGTTAGTAATTAGGTTCAATTGGGTAAAAAATCAATTAAAATCAATGGTGGCAGTAGCTTAAATTAGGGTTTGCATGTAATTAATTTAGGGTTTTTTTAGAAAATCAGTGTAATGTTTGTTTGATCTATTTTTTTATTTTTTATTTATTTTGGGCTTGTTTTTTATGTTTTTATATTTTTGGGCCTCAAGCCCACATTTAGGTCTAACCCACTAAATAAATAGACTTAAAAATGGTTCAGGATTTTAAATAATTAAAATCAACATAGGCCCATTAGGTTAATTAGATTTTAGGCCCACTTAATTAATTAAAACTTGTCTAGACTTAACTCAGTCCACTTAAATTTTTTTTACTTAAAATAAAACCAAGTTAGACTTAGGCCCACCAATTTAATTTTTTTCTTTAAAATTGAATAAACTTAAGCCCATATCTTAGAAAGACTAAAAAATAGATTTAGGCTCACTAATTAATAAAAATGTATACCTATTTTTATTCTATTTCATTTGTAAATAAAATGTAGATTTAGCTAACTTTTTAATAAAATTAACATAGTTTAGACTTAGGGACAACATGATCTTGAGTGCATTTTTTACTTGTAATTTTATTGACTTGTTGCCTTTTTGGGTAGATAGATGTTAATTAGGGTTTAATAAAATTGCATGTAATTAAAGGATGAAATAATTATTTATAAAATTATTCTAAATGAACACGAGACTAAGAGAAGTTAGTATTCCGTATCCAGAATATCATGGTTATGGTGCTAATTTTCTTTTAGAGAATCGAGTACCATCAATCAAATTGTCCCAGTTATTACCCTGGGTGGCGACTCCTTATCTCCATGCCATGTCTTTATGACAGTGGTTAGTGTGTTCTCTAAGGCCCTGAGCCTAAACAGTGTCGCGGTTGCTAAAATCTTGGTCGCGCGCTAAACCCCGTCGTCTACAGTGGCGACTCCACTAGGGATAAGAGATATTGATTCTACTCATGTTCTTTAGAATTGTTTTATCGATTATTATTTCATTCTTGCATTCATTCTGCATGTCCCTATTAAACTGATGGTATTGGTTTATGATTCCATGATTCCACTAGCTTCATTGAGTTGTAGATTGGCTAACCATCACTCTTAGCCTTAACTCAGTTCAAGAGAGATTACTGGGCTCATCTGACCAAAGTCTATATCCCAAGTCCCTAAGGGGGGTAATCTTCTCTCGAGTTGGTAAAGGATGCTGGGCCCCACTGACCTTGGTCTATAACTCAAAGTCCATAATGGAGAGCATCTTGCTAAGGGAACCTTAACTTTTCACCGGACCCTAACCACATATAATGGCCTAGTTACTTCCCCTAGGATCTTCACTCGGAGTGCTTGTTTGTTTGAATTGCCATTAGGTATTTCTATTTATAATAGCCCAGGCCTATACCTTTGAAGCTCATTCAGGCTAATAAGGATTAGGCTAGACCTTTATATTTAGAAATGCTGCTTCTGTGCTTTTTCTTTTAAGAGAGATTTGGCATGCATGTCGACTCTTAATATCCCCCATTGATATGAAGGCCAAGACCAAAATTCCTAGGAAAAGAAACTCGCCATTGAACACATGTGTAGGAGGAATAAGGTTGGAAGGCTTATGCTTACATGTTGCTTATTGATTGCTTCTTGATACTTGCTACTTGCTAAGTGTTTTCCTGCCACTTATTGTATAAATACATGCATCATGCATACATGCATACATACAGTCCATGCATCATACTAATACCTTATTTTTCAGCCATTATAGATTCACCTGGGTCTTCTCGTGTCTGGGGATGAAGAGGTGGCAGATTGACCAGATTTGATTTAAGTCCAGAGTCTATAGCTTAAGGCATTCTTCACAGACTAGAGAGACTAGAGGGGAGTCCAATCAATCCACTATTTCTAAAAGCTGAATCAGCTCAGATTGAACAGACTGAAATGGAGCAACAACTAGAGATGTGGACCTTAGAGGACATTAAGGGAGCTTTGATGGATGACATGAGAGCCATGATGCAAGCTGAACTAAGAAAGGCTTTGGCCAGACTTATGCAACCTGTTGTTGAACAACCACCTGTTGCTGTTGTTGGACAACCACCTGCTGCTATTATTGAACAACCACCTACTACTATTGTTGAACAACCACCTATTGTAGGAGCTCCACTTGTTACTGTAGTTCCTCCACCTACTGCTAACAATGCTGGGGGGCAACCTGCTCCTAGAAATTTGCCTGCTACTGATGTGAGAATGGAGGACATTGAAAACTACATGGTAGAAAAGACGAAGAGAGAGTCACTTGAATTGGTTCAAAACCTTGAGTCTAAGAAGATGCAAGCATTGACTCAGAAAATGTCCAAGATGGAAGAGCTGATTAGAGGATAAGGAATGGGATATTCTTTTGACTTTAATGAGATGCTACAAATGGAGGGAGATAAGCTACCTGAAAAATTCAAAATGCCTCAACTACAGAAGTTTGATGGGAGAGGAGATCCAAGGATTCATTTGAGTCAATATACCACAACCATGAGCACTACTAAAGCACCATTGTTAGTAGTTGCTAGGCTGTTTGTGTTGTCCCTAGAAGGAATGGCTGTGAACTGGTACCATGGGTTAGAAAAGTCTTTTAGAGTTAACTGAAAGGAACTATGTACTGCATTCTTGAAGCAATATGATTATAACACTTGATTGGAAGTGTCAATTAGGGATTTGGAGTTGACTAAACAGAAATCAAATGAGTCCTTTTTTGATTTCTTAACTCGTTTCATGAATAAAGTAGGGATGATGAAAAAAAAGCTTACTGAGAAGAATCAAGTTAGAATGATAGTCCATAATGTGTCACCTAATTTGGTTGAGAGGTTACAGATGATGAATCCTAAAACCTTTATGGATTTGTATGATGATGGGTTACAAGCTGAGGAAATTGAGAATGAGAAAAAGAAAACTGTTAGAGGCACAAGAACTCGAAACTACCCAACTGGGGGCATACAACAAGAAAGTACTAGCCAAGCTGTAGAGGTGCATGTAGTTCAACAACCCTGAAGGTTCTCTAACTTCAACCAACCACTCTCCAAAGTCCTAGAGAGGCTAATCCAAAAAGGCCTACTTTGACCCTTAACCTTTTCTAAACCCCCAAATCCAAATCTCCCTGGCTATGATCCAAACAGTTATTGCAAGTTTCATTAAGTAGCTGGTCATTCCATAGATACTTGCATCCACCTAAAACATAAAATCCAAAACTTGATAGACTCTGGAAAAATCACCGACCATGAAAAATACAACTCTAAACCAAACACTAGAAACAACCCTTTCCTAGATTACCGAAATGTTCCACCACCAACCACCATGATGATAAACTCAGGGGTTAGCAAAGAAAAAGTGCTAAGCTCCTTCGAGGATCTCAACCTTATACCCAATGGAGAACCTTTCGGACAGCCACAGAGAGGAGTAGAAGATTTACTGGGCCAGCCCTCAGGCAAGTTTGATTACAAAGTATTCTACTCAAAACCACCCTCTGCTGATATCCCTATTGAATCCATTGAGCCCTCAGGTTGGGGAGATGAGTTTGATGATAAGCCATTAAAAGAAGACCTGAAATTCCCAAGCAATCACTAAGAGGTGTTGAAGATCTGTTGGGACAACCTTCAGGCAAGTTCAATTTCAGAGTGTTCTATTATAAACCCGCTTCTGTTGACATCCCTATTGAATCGATTTTGCTGACAGGATGGGGTGATGAGTTTGAAGAAGATGAATTCTTAACCCCAAAACTATCCCAAGAAGGGGTTGAAGAGCTACTAAGCCAATATATGGACAAGTTGAGGGAGTTAAAGGGCAAAGAAACATGCACAGTGGAAGTTTGGAAAAACGGGAAAAGAGAACAGATCATTGGGGCTGTGGACATCTGGTATGATTCTGATGAAGAAAAACCCACTAGAGTCGATGTATGGAGTGATACTCCAAATGTAAATCATGTTACTAGAAGCGAGAGGAATTATTGGGCAGCAGAAAAGCAAAATGAAAGAGTAGCAGAAAGGGAAGAAACATAAGACGTAGAAGTAAAGGAAGGATAGGAAAAGGATTTGATCTTAAAACAACTCAAGAAGGCTAAAGCGAGTGTGAGCATTTGGGAATTATTGATGCATTCAGGTAGCCACAGAAGGGCTCTAGTTAAAGCTTTGTCGAACATGAGCATTAAAACGGCAGCTATGCCTGAGGCTATGGTAGCAAAGGTGACAGAAAATAAACATGGGCTAATAATATTCTCAGATGATGACTTACCTTTGGAGGGAAGAAATCATAACAAGGCATTGTTTATCCCAGTTGAAGTAAAAGGGAAGAGAACCAACTTTATGATGGTGGATGATGGTTTAGCTATAAATATATGCCGCTAAAGATCTTGCCTAATATGGGTCTGAAAGTAAATGACTTGACGGCTTCAAACCTCATAATTAGATCTTATGATGACAATACCAGGAATATGGAGGGAACATTTTAGGTTTTGGTCAAAACAGGGCCCATAGAGTCGATTGTTGAATTTATTGTATTGGACATCCCTGTTACCTATGCCCTGCTGTTGGGAAGGTCGTGGTTTCATATGCCCCGGGAGGAGTACCTTCAAAAGTGCATCAGAAAATAAAATTCCCTCATGAAGGAGATGTCGTGACAATAGAAGCTGGAACTAATGTAGCTGTGGCAGCCATACTTGATAAACAGAAGCAAGTGTGTGTTCTGCCCGGTTTCCAAGTTACTGGAATATTTGATGAGATGGATCCCAGGGTTGCAAAAATGATGGAAAGCATGAATTATTGACCTGGATAGGGGCTCGGGAAGAATGAACAAGGAAACCCTAAGCCCTCGAACATTAAAACCTAGGACCATACGAAGGGTTTGGGATATATTGAGGCAAGATCGACTAGTAGAAGAGCAAAGAACAAGGAGAAAGCAAAAAGAAATAAGCCCTTGGGAAGGATTAGGCCACTAAGTGAAAATTTCATCAAGCTAGGGGAAGGCAAGTATTATCTGGGCACCAAAGAATTTGTTAATGTGGCTAGAACAGATGTCCCTGGGTTTGAGATCTTTAAGGAACAGATTATGGAAAGCTTAGTGGCCAGCAACAAAGAGGGAGTCATGAAGCAAGTAACTGAAAGGATGGGTGATGATGCTATTGAGGAGCTGCTGTGTCTGCCACCTAAGGAGGAACTAGCCCAAGACTTAGCTATTGTCATTAATGATAGTTTCATTGATGTTTTTTATGAAGAAACTGATGTAATAACGTCCGGTCTTTATGCGGACGAAGATGTTGTTTTTCCTATGGTCAATGATATAAATGCTGGTTTTGCTTACTTATGTGATGTGCATCCCGATAGTTCTATGCATTATAATTTTGATTAGTCATGCATGTTTGACATTAATTTAATTCAATTTGATTCATTTAATATGGGCACAAGTGATAATCCAAAGAACATTTATATATCGCATGATGTAACTCCTGAAGAGAGAAAATTTTTTGAGAGAATATTAACAAAAAGAAAGGTAGTATTCACTTGGACTTATGAAGACATACCAGGTTTAGATAGAGAAATAGCAGAGCATCACATTCCAACTCATCTAGAAACCAAGCCGGTTAAACAGAAATTGCACAGATTAAGACCAGAATGGACAGAAAAGATAAGGGAGGAAATTGCCAAGCAAATACAGGCTAACTTCCTAGAAGTAGTAGACTACCCTCACTGGCTAGAAAGCACAGTACTTCTTCCTAAGAAGGATGACAAAGTATGAATGTGTGTAGATTTTAGGGATCTGAACAAAGCCTATCCAAAAGATGACTTCCCGTTACCTCACATTGATGTAATAATGGATAGCGCTGTAGCAAGTGCAATGTATTCTTTTATGGACGAATTCTTTGGGTACAACCAGATCATGATGGCAGTCATGGATAAGATTAAGACAACTTTCATCAGAAAATGGGGGACCTATTGTTACAAGGTGATGCCTTTTGGACTGAAGAATGCAGGTGTAACTTACTAAAGAGCCGGTACTGCACTTTTTCATGATATGATGCATAAGGAGGTTGAAGTGTATGTGGATGACATGATGGTCAAATCAAAGATGAGAGGAGGACACTTTGAAGCCTTAGACAAGTTCTTAGCCCAAATCGAGAGGTACAACTTGAGACTTAACTCAAAGAAGTGCATTTTTGGGGTTACTTCAGGGAAGCTGTTAGGGCATATAGTGAGCAGTTGAGGAATTGAAGTGGATCCATATAAAGTGAAAGCCATCCAGGAAATGCTGGCACCAAAGACAGAGAAAGAAGTAAGAGGATTCCTTAGCAGGTTACAGTATATTAGTAGGTTTATCGCAAAACTCACTAACATCTGTGATCCTATCTTTAAGCTCTTAAGGAAAGATCAGCCGGTTAAGTGGAATGATGATTTTCAAAAAGATTTCAATAAGATCAATGAGTATCTTGTTAATCCACCTATTTTGAAACCACCTAGACAGGGTAAGCCATTGGTTTTGTACTTGGCTTTAGAAGAGGATGCAATAGGGGCAATGTTAGCAAAAGAAGGGTCAGATGGAATAGAGCACGTAGTGTACTACTTGAGCAAGAAGTTTCTACCGTATGAGGAAAAATATGATTTAGTGGAAAATACATGTTTAATCATGATTTAGGCTATGAGAAAATTGAGGCATTATTTTCAATCTTACAAGGTTCAAGCTGTTTTAAGAATAGACCCTCTAAGGTATCTGTTTCAAGCATCGGCTTTAATTGGAAAAATGTTTTGATGGTTGGTACTCTTAACTGAATTTGATATAGAGTACATTACTATAAAGGTAATCAAGGGAAGAGCAGTAGCAGAATTCTTAGCTCAGAATGCGATCAAAGGTGAAGAGCAGTGGAATTTAGAGTTTCCATATGAGAATTTAGTAGTTGTAGAGCACCGGGAGTGGAACACAAAGGAGCTGGATTGGGAGTGATTCTTGTTACACCAAAGGGAGAAACCATACCAATGGTAAAGAAACTGGATTTTAAGGTCACAAACAATATGGCTGAGTATGAAGCATGTATCTGTGGGATTGAGGCGATTGTGGCAGTTGGAGCGAAAGATTTGTTGGTTTATGGAGATTCAATGCTAGTCATTAATCAGGCTAATGAAGAATGGGAGGTAAAAAAGGAAAAGCTGAAGCCTTATATCTATTATTTGAAAGCCTTAATGAAGAATTTCATCAAATGTCTCTTTATCCATCTATCCAGAGACGAAAATCAGATGGAAGATGCACTTGCAACACTTTCTTTAATGTGGGATGGTGCAACTAGGTTGGCTATGAAACCTTTAGTGAAGCACCGTGTTATAAGGGTGAGCAGATTATGAATGTTCAAATGGGGCCAAAAAAAAAAGCCTTGGTTTTATGATGTCCAACGGTTCATTGAAAAGGGAATTTATCCAAATGAAGCGACCTCGAAAGAAAGATATGATCTTCGTGTTCTTGCATGTAACTATGCAAGTATGATGGGGTATTACACAAAAGAATGCTGAACGGGATGCAGCTCAGGTGTCTCAAAAAGGATGAAGCTGAAGAGGTGATGTAAGAGATTCATGCAGGGGCTTATGGTTCTCGTATGAACGGGATGATTCTAGCAAAGAAGATACTCAGACAAGGGTATTACTAGATGACTATGGAAAAGGATTGTATCAGGACAGTAAGACAATGCCATCAGTGTCAGATCCACGGGAATCTTAGCCACATGCCTCCAACGGTGCTGAATAGTTTAGCATCCCCTTAGCCCTTTGCAACATAGGGAATTGATATCATAGGAGAAATAAGACCGATAGCATCAAGTGGGCATAAATACATAGTGGTGGCAATCGATTACTTTTTGAGATGGGTGGCGGCAGAATCTTTCAATACTCTAAAAGCAAAACAGATGGCACAGTTCATCGAAAAGAGCCTTATTTGCAGATATGGGGTCCCACATCATGTTGTGATAGATAACGGGGTTCAATTTTAAGAAAAAATAGCAGATTTGTTATAAAAGTATGGGATTGAGCACCATAAATCCTCACCTTATCGCCCTCAAGATAGTGGAGCAATGGAAGCAGATAACAAAAATGTCAAGAAAATCCTTTCTAAGATGGTTAAAACCTACAAGGATTAGTCTGAATATCTTCCTTTTGCCTTATGGGGATATAGGACTACAGCTCGAACTGCCACAGGCCAAATACCGTTCTCATTGGTATATGGTTGTGAAATAGTTCTACCCATAGAAACTGAGATTAAATCTTTGAGAGTAGTCATGGAAGCTAAAGTAACTGAGAATGAATGGGCACAGAAAAGATATGATCAACTAGTTTCTCTAGATGAGAATAGGATGGATGCTTTATTCCATACTCAAATATATCAGAGAAGGATAGCAAGGGCGTTCAACAAGAAGGTTAAGCCTGGGAAGATCAAAGCTGGAGATATGGTGCTGAAACAGTCTAGAGCAGTGGTGTTTGATCTGAGAGGTAAATTTAGACTGAATTGGGAAGGACTGTACTTGGTCAAATCGGTCTTACCTAAAGGAGCTGCTAAGATATCAGATCTTGAAGGGAATGAGTTTATGGAACCTGTCAATTTGGATCGCCTCAAGAAGTACTACCTGTAAAAAATATGAATAAAAGTAGAATAAAGAAAATAAAGTCCACTAGCTAGAAAACCTGAAAAGGCTAGTCAGGAAAAAGTTAGGACTTTCCCCGATGTTCAGAAAACTCATAAAGGGTTGACAGGCAAAAGTTAGGGAAATAAATAAAAATAATGGTCCTATTGATTAGAAAACCTGTAAAGGGCTAGTCAGGAAAAAATTAGGGAAATAAAGTGTGAGCGAAAATATTTAGTTAGAAAATCTGTAAGGACTAGCTAATAACAGAAGTTATGTCATGTGGTGTATTAAATATACTCATTTTGGCCCTAATGAATGAATGAAATTGAAATTGAAGTTTTGTTAAACTTTGCATATTCTTCTTTATTATAAAGCATAAGTACTTGAAGGGATAACAAAACATAAGAAAGCCTAAAACTAGCTCTATGAGACCATTCTATCTAGTGATGTCTTTGTTTCTGCCTTTGTGACCCATCATACAAAGCTTGAGTTCTCTTGTACCTAGCAAATCCTGGTGGTTTTGTCTTAAGGATAACAACCTAAGTTTTGTAATCATCATCAATAGTAACATCAGCATCCAAGTGTATGTTTCGTTCAAGGGCTCTACAAGGCCATAAGCTCCTAATCTTATCCAAAGAATATTGTCTCAAAGGAAAGCCTTCAAAGTCAATCAGAATAGTAACGATGAACTGAGGGTGACCATATTGACGACAAAGGCGTAAAGGGGTAAAAAGGTAGAGAAGTGCAGCCTGGGAATAGGAACACAGTACTCATACATCTCAATAGTCATGAACTTCAATCTCCTCCAAGGGCAAACCCATGTAATCTCAGCATCTAGAATCTTCTTCAACCAGTCAACCCATTGGTCCATAGAACATTTTTCCTTCATTCTCAAAGGACGAGATTGTAGCTGATGAGGTTGATAAGTTAAAGGGTTGAGAGGTACATTAAGTAAGCTCAGCTTTTCCTGTAACCAAATCTTAAAAAAAATGATATAAGAATAATAAAGTAAAAGCCCACTAAGCTGAAAACTTGAAAGGGTGGCTTAGGCAAAAATTAGGGCAAAATAAAAAAAATAATAAAAGTTTTGGTTGCACAACTGAAGAAGAAGTAAACAGCCTAAGAAACGATTATGAGTCTTGAAACTGTCGAGCCCAATGATGGTCTCAGCAAGGATAACTGGTATAGGATTAGTTCCAAGCTCTACTTGTTCCAAAATACTAACAATGCATGTATCGACACCACCATGGTGAGAAACTAGCAAAAATTGATCATATAAGTAGAATGCAACTGTTCTAATCTAAGAAGCAGTGTTCTTGTCCTGAGTCCCACAGACGGTGATTAGAGAAGAAAGATTGATGGTCCTAGGGTTATGCGTATACATGTAGATATTAACTGAGGGTAAATTAAAGAATGTAACCAATCTGCTAGGGAATTGCATCTCCAAATCAGGAAGGGCTATCATAGCAGTTGAGTCTAATGTGCATCATAGAATAACAGTAAACTCTTCAATCATTGGACAGAGCTCTTTCCCATTAAATCTAAATACATGGTCCTTGACATCCCAAAAGGTAGAAGCAGCATGTAGGAGAGTGTTATCGATAGTTAGATGCTGAAGAGATTTCAAGGATTTGATGTGGAAAGGTTGAAGCTTATTCCAGTCATCACCAGTGAGAGTTTTAAGAAATTTCTTCATTGTTTGAAGAGATGCTTGAGTCATGATGAGGGTATAGAGAATGAAGGAAAATGCCCCTTGTATGGTCTTATATAGGGAAAGAGGATGAGTTCATGTGGGAAAAGGATTCTGCTAGCAAAGAAAGATGTGGATAAAGTGATAGAATCTGAGAAGGATTGGGATAAATAGATAATTGGGAAGGTAATACATTCTTTTATTTGTTTATCTATCCAATATTATCTATCTTGAAAAAGGATTAAGATAAATGGATAATTAATTAAAAAAGATAATGTTTATTAACTATCTTTTTTAATTAGTTATTTTAAAAAAAAAGAGGCTCGCTAAGTTGAAAACCTGAAAGGACAGCTTAGGCAAAAGTTAAGGCAAGCTCACTAAGTTAAAAACCCGAAAGGGTGGCTTATGTAAAAAAAAAAAATCCATTAAGGTGCAAACACTGTTTCAGTTCTATTTAACAGTGTTCGAGATAGTACAAGAATAAAAACAACAGTACAATAGAGAGCAGTCAGACACAGGTACGTAGAAAGTCAGGAATACAGAAACTTTAAATCACTTATCTCGTGCTCTGGTATCAGGCCATGGGCTCCATCCTCTGGTAGGATCATCAGGATGATGAGTGTCTGGAAATCTAGCAGATGAAGTCCCAGCACTGTACAGATTAAAGCCCAAGTTTGCAAGCTGCCGATGAAGCATCTCATTCTCCCGCTCTAGACCGCTGGAATAGCTCTGCATAAATAGAAAACACCATATCATATGCATTACATGCATACGTTTGCATTGTCTCAGTGAGGGCGGTTACCTGCCAACTGTCTATAACCTATATTGTAAATAATCTCTGAGACAAGGCAAGTCCATATAAATACTCTGCCTGTGTCTGGGGAATCTGTTTTGTAAAATTTTGTTAATATCAATGTCAAGTGTACAGGTTTATATAAGAAATAAAGTAAACAAACTCACATGAGAAGCATCTGGTGGATAAAAGCTAGGAAGCTGAGCATCACCAAACTATATTTGCTGCTTAACTAGAGCCTGAACACCGGGAGCCCAGTAGAACATGGACTTGTCTAGAAGAGAGACATCACCAAGCATAGCACCGATAAAGGCCCCATCGCGACTAGACCCAATGTGCTGAGCATGATGAACAGGACTAGGTCTGGGCTCTCAATATCTGGAGTAATCTCAGTCTCTGGAGCAATCTCAGTCTCCTCATTGACATCAACAAGAGAGTGAACCTCCTCAAATTGTAAAGAGAAGGAGTGAGTCATAGGTTCTAGAAATAGAAGCTGAAATAATGAGAATTACCTTATCATCATCAATAGGAACATGCTCCAGGAGGCTCTCACGGATAAACTACTGATAATGTCGAGAACGCTCAAGGAAATTTGAGGCAGCGTATCCCTGTAGTGCATCTCTCAGCTCTTAACCTGTAAGATGCGAGCTGTGGAGCATAGAGGAGGGGACATCAGATGGAATGCGATGTCGAGAAGGGCCAGCAGACTAGCGATACACTCGCTCCCCTAGATACCACATTAAACAGCCATAACCAGAGAGTAGGATCCTCATAGGCTCCAAGCGGGCTGCAACTGCCATGAAATGATATCGCTGGATGTCTTCAGCACCCTCCAACTAATCAAAATTTATCTGTAATTTATGTAAATTAAGTCTAACCTCTATTAAACTATAATATACTAATTATTTTATTTTCTTTTTCCTTACCAGGTGCCACTCGACAGTGTTCAACTGATCACGATAAGTTTGCAAAGTGTTCCTCTTGCTAGCAAGGCGAGAAGAACCCTATCTCATCATCAGAGGAAAGGTCTTATTAGAACTGATAATGTTAAATCCTCGAATTAGCCCAATCTCTATGCTCCAGATCTGGAAAAAAGAGAACATATTAGAAAAAAGGCAAAGAAGAGCAAAACCATAGAGATCAAATGAAGGAGAATATATATGCAAGACATGCCAAAAGCCACACATCATGATAGCACCTCTACAGACAGTGTCCAGTTTGTAATAAATATAAGCGAGTGCAGCAGATCCTCAATCTAATGTGACAACTCGATCCAAGTCACGAAGAGGACCCAATAGAGCGATACTGACCTCGTGACCGGTCTCATAAAAGAGGGTTGTGCCTAATAATATCAAGAGGAAACACCTCGCCTTATGAATAATCTGATGAGGAGTCGAAGTAGGAAGGCTTCTAAATCCCTCAACTAATGATGAAAGAAGAACGTTCTTTTAATTCTTCCATACTGAGGCGAACTCGATCAAATCTCGCACGTACTGACTCCGTACATGCTCTGGAAGATTGCAATAGTTGAGGCAATCCCAGTGATAGCAGAGAAGCTAATAGGTGAAATGGTCAGTTCACCCACACGAGTATGAAAAGTGTGGGTAGTATCCATCCATCGCTCGATTAAATTAAATAAAGAATAATGGTCAGAACGGCCTCGAATAGTCAGAAGTGCAGTGATGAAATGCCTAAATTTGGAACCTCGAAGCAGATGTGTCACCTACTTCGGTAGTCCATGAAACAATTCTCGGGCTAGATTGAAACAGCCCGTGAACTTCATTGGACGCTATTTCAATTTCAGAAAAGAAAATAATAATTAATTAATTAATAAAAGAATTTAAATTGAAGGATTTGATTAGTTAATTAATTAATTGCCTTAATTTTTTTTTGATCGGCAATGTAGATTATCGACCATCAATCTAGAATGCCGATCGGCAATCTACTATGCCAATTGGCATTAACTTGGTCAATCAAAAATCTAGAATTCCGACTGGAATTCTAGACATCCGATCCTCCATTCTGACAACTCGGGAGTCAAATTTCATATTTTCAGAGTTAATTTCAATTTATCATGCATTTTCATATTAAATTTTGACTAATATACATGTCAATGCCAATTTCTACTCTGTAACTAACTTTAATTACTAATTATATAGGTAATATTTTTTCAGAAATAAATAGACGCAAGAAAAGTTACCTCATTACCCATATCTCTACACCTGTTGGTATGTAAATGAGTCAAGGGTAAGATAGTTGAGTCTTCTCGAAGTTCCAAATTATTCTGAGGAAAATGAAGAGGCAGAATCCTCTGACATTCTAAAGTCTTAGCTCCCTCATGTTGTCTATGTGACGAGGAGGCCATAGGATCAGACGGATTGCAAATCGGACAACAAATGGTGAAGAAATTAAGAAAAGAAAAATCAAGATCAATTGGAAAAAAAAAGAAAGAAGAAGAAAAGAATAGGAAGAGAAGTGAAGTGATTGACAAAAGAGAAAGAATATATAAAATGGAGAATATCCATTTTAACCCTTTCAATTTATTTACTTTTTATCTATCTTTTCTTTCTTGCAATTTAGTCCATTATTGCATTCAGATTAGGAATACATTCTTAATTAAATCATGACATTCATCAAATTAATAATTCATTGGATTATTAAGAATGCATAATCAATCTGTGATTCTGAATTTTGTGTCAAATACAGATTACAGAACAAGATTGCAGAACTCATTTTTTTGCATTTTACATGCATGATTTCAATCAAAAGTTTCATAGGCTGCACAGTAGCAATGATATGAATTTCAAATCATTATGTTATGTACTGCATAGCAGTTATGACATGAATTTTTAAATTCCTTATTGCTAGACGTTCCACAAGAACTATAGTAAGTTTTCAATTCAATGACACTAGACGTCCCACAGGGAATATAGTGTGCATCGTTAGACGTCCCATAGGGAATATAACGATATTTCAATTCAAGACTATACGATTGAGTGTAGTCGGCATTATATGACCAAGTGCAATGTATCCTCAATCGGTTATACAACCGAGTATAATCGGCATCATACGACCGAGTATGATGTAATTTTTTCAATTCAAGACTATACGACCGAGTGTAGTCGGCATTGTACGACCAAGTGCAATGTATACTCAATCGATTATACGACCGAGTATAATCAGCATCATACGACTGAGTATGATGTAATTTTTTTAATTCAAGACTATACGACTGAGTGTAGTCGGCATTGTATGACTGAGTGCAATATATCCTCAATAAATTATACGATAGAGTATAATCGACATCATGCGACCGAGTATGATGTAATTTTTTCAATTTAAGACTATACGACCAAGTGTATTCGACATTGTACGATCGAGTGTAATGTATCCTCGATTGATTATACGACTGAGCATAATCAACATCATATGACCGAGTATGATGTAATTTATTTCAATTCATCAACATTAGATGTCTCATAGCGAATATAGTGTACATCGTTAGACATCCCATAGGGAATATAATAAAATTCATCATTGCTAAACGTTCCACAGGAACTATAGCAAGTTTTCAACTTATCATCGCTAAATGTCCCATAGGGAATATAGCGAAACATATTTGCATAAAGTCCACTAGATGTTCCATAGGAAATATAGTGCGACTTATCAACTACTACACCTTGCTCAATAATTTGAGCATCAATCCATCACTTAGGATACAATTGAGTATCCTAACTTCTTTCTTTCGAAATTGTGTGCTTCTATTGCTTTGCGCAATTTGTCAAGCAAACAGCGACAAAGGGGGGCAACTGTAAGCACCCAATTTCAGGATGCAATTGTGCATAATTGCGACGTAAGCCCCTATGATGAAATTTATTCAAAAAATTGAACTTGGTTGTTGATTTTCTAGACTTTAGGGACTAAATTGCAATATTTTTTAGGATTTGATTGTGAATAAGTCCTTTTTTAGGGGTGCTTTGGTAATTAAAAGTTAATTTTTTTTAGGATCAGCATTATACAATGCCGGTCATTATTGCACAGTACCGATGTGCAATAATTCCATTTTTTAATTTTTTTCGCGTATTTTTTCCTTATTTTTATTGATTTTTTCCTTTTTTTCATTCTGTGTTTTGATTGGTTGAAAAATTCAAATTTTTATTTGATAAGGTTTTTTAAAAAAGAAACACAAAAGATATTTTTTTTTGAAATCAAAATAAAGGCTATCAGATCTGATCATTTTTTTTTGAAATCAAAATAAATGCTATATGATCTTATCAGATAGGTTTGTTCCTCCTTTGGAGGAAGTTCAGTATGCTCAGACTCTACATTTAAAAGCAGAGTCTGCATGTGTGCTGGGGGAGGTTTTTTGGCTAGAGAGGGGCGAGAGGATTTTTTGACAGACGAAAAAAAGCTTTGATTTTCAAAAACCCTAATTTTGTAGTTCATTTGAGGAAGACAATACAGCCATTTTTAGTCTCAGTCCATAATCAAATCAACACTGAGTCAATTTCAATGGTGAAAATCCTAATCTGAGGGGCCAAAAAAGGGCATATGCACAACATTCATTTTTTTTCTTTCTTCTCTTCTGTGATTTTTTATTCATTTCGTTAATTTTTTTATTATTTAATTTCACTACTAATTTGATTTCTTTTTTTGTTTTTTTTATTTTGATGTCCATATGTGGATTGAGGAGGAGGATACTGCCTGTGTTTAATTGAACAGAAGACCCATGGAATGCCATGGATGAACCTGCACTGTTTCTTAGGATTTTAATTTTGTTCTGCATTTTGGTATCCTGTGTAGTTTATTTTAATTTTTGGGTGTATAATTATTTAATTTTAATTTTGTACGTAGTTTGTAATAGCCCCAGTAGTGGGAATAGTGAAAGACTTAAATTTCTATATTTTAAAATTGATTAGTAATTAGGTTCAATTGGGTAAAAAATCAATTAAAATCAATGGTGGCAGTAGCTTAAATTAGGGTTTGCATGTAATTAATTTAGGGTTTTTTTTTAGAAAATCAGTGTAATGTTTGTTTGATCTATTTTTTTGTGTTTTATTTATTTTGGGCTTATTTTTTTTTATGTGTTTGGGCCCCAAGCCCATGTTTAGGTCTAACCCACTAAATAAATAAGCTTAAAAATGGTTCAGGATTTTAAATAATTAAAATCAACATAGGCCCATTAGGTTAATTAGATTTTAGACCCACTTAATTAATTAAAACTTGTCTAGAGTTAGCTCAGTCCACTTAAATTTATTTGACTTAAAATAAAACCAAGTTAGACTTAGGCCCACTAATTTAATTTTTTTCTTTAAAATTGAATAAACTTAAGCCCATATCTTAGAAAGACTAAAAAATAGATTTAGGCTCACTAATTAATAAAAATGTAGGCCTACTTTTATTCTATTTTATTTGTAAATAAAATGTAGATTTAGCTAACTTTTTAATAAAATTAACATAGTTTAGACTTAGGGACAACACGATCTTGAGTGCATTTTTTACTTGTAATTTTATTGACTTGTTGCCTTTTTGGGTAGATGGATGTTAATTAGGGTTTAATAAAATTACATGTAATTAGAGGATGAAATAATTATTTATAAAATTATTCTAAATGAACACGAGACTAAGAGAAGTTAGTATTCCGTATCCAGAATCTCCTTATTATGGTGCTAATTTTCTTTTAGAGAATTGAGTACCATCAATCAAATTGTCCCAGTTATTACCCTGGGTGGCGACTCCTCATCTCCACGCCATGTCTTTGTGACAGTGGTTAGTGTGTTCTCTAAGGCCCTGAGCCTAAACAGTGTCACAGTTGTTAAAATCTTGGACGCGCGCTAAACCCCACCGTCTACAGTATGTTACTGTAAACTATTTTTTCTCTAAAATTTTTTATCTATTATATATTTTAAATGAGTGGTAAAGTGATGCTGATCTTAGTAAAAGAGCAATGACCTTTTCTATGAAAGCCAAATTTAATAAATATTAGGGGGATGAACTTGTTAATTTTCATTGCTAATGTGCGTGATCTTAGAGACAAGCTAGAACATATGGAGTATTCCCTAAATTATATTTATAGAGATTATGTGGGTGGAAGCCTATACTCTAATGTTAAAGCCGCATTATAAGAATTATTTGATGACTATTGTGCTTCTTGCAAACCTCTTTCTCATTTTGCTTCTTAATCAAAACACTTAATTAATGCCTTTGAGGGTGCTTTTGTTAATTCTAGAAAATCTGGGTCATTGCTAAAAGCCAAATTTAATGAGCACAACTTAGAACTTGGACAGTGTGGAAGCAAAAAATCTAAATTAGATATATCTCTCTTTGAGTCTGTGATTAAGAAAAGGGGCATATTTGACATTTTCAGATGGTGGAAGATCAATTCTGAGAGATTTCCTATTCTTTAAAATTTAGCCTGTGATGTGTTAGCTGTGCCAATATCCATAGTAGCCTTTGAATATGCTTTTAGGACAGGAGGAAAGGTGCTTAATTGTTTTAGAAGTTCTTTGATACCTCAAATTACGGAAGCTCTAATATGTTATGCAGACCAGATTAGATTGTCTATAACTCCAGTCTCAATTGAGGAGTCCTTGGATAAAGTTAAGCAGTTTGAGAAAGGTATGTGGAAGCAAATTAGTTAGACTTGTTTATTTTTAATTTTTTTTAATTCTACTTCTTTTTCTCAATTTGATTTAATACTTTTTTTTCTTTGTTTGACAGAGTTACCTGCAGTTGGATTTGATCCAATCATGGCATCATTAAGTGTCAATTAACATGAAATTTTAGTAAAATTTAATTGGTATTATATAATAATTTAATTGCTCAAATATGTGCATGTGTAGTTTGCTTCAATTGCTCTACTTGTGCTCTGTGAAGTGTGCTATATGACCAACACTGAAGTGACTGCACTTCAATTGCTAGTGTTTATTGTTGATTGAGTTTACACACATTAAATCGCTACACTAAACTGGCTGACCTTCAATTGCCATTGTTATTGTTACATAGTTTAAACCTATTAAACAACAATATTGATGTGGTTGACCTTCAGTTGCTAGTGTTTATTTATGATTATAGGCTATAATGATGCTTCTACTTACATTAATATGAGAAGTAAACATGCTTACTGTAATTTCTTGATGGCATGTACTTTATTGCTAGAATGTATGGCCACATTTTTGCACTAAATTACAATTCATGAAATGTGAGCTTACCTTACATTTTATTTCTGTCTACTTACCTTTCAATTATTTACTTCTACTATTTTTTGTTACTTGGTTGAATATTTATGAATATTTGGTTGGGTTGGGCTATGAAGAAGCTTCCTCCTAAGTTTCTATTTAGATTATGTAAATGTGTTTGCTATGATTTCTCATGTGAAATCTCTTTATTACTAGAAATTATGGCACCATTTGGACATGACTTGAAAACTTTAAAAAGTCGAGCCTTTAGAACTTGTTGATTTTAATTTTATTTTCAGTGTTTGCTTTTATTCTTATCATGTGTTATTTTTTTTGTTAAAATGTAGCAGTTGTAACTTGTAGGCTTTTGGGTGCACAAAGCTATGGTCTGTAATTGTAAGCATCCAATTTCAAGATGCAATTATGCATGAATGCGATGAAAGCCTCTATGATGACAATTTAATAAAAAATTGACCTCTAGTGTTAAGTTTTGCAATTTCAAGGACTAATTTGCAACATTTTTTGGGTTTAAGTGTAAAAAATTGACTCTTGCAGGGGTATATTTAGAAATGTGCAACTAGCATTATGTAATGCCGATCGACATTACATAATGCCGAATGCCAATTGGCATTACATAACGCCAATCGACATTACACAATGCCAACTGGCATTTTGGAATGCTGAGGCGCTAAAAAATTTAGTAAAATTTTTTTCCTCACTGTGATTGGTCCAAATCTAATAAATTGATTTGAGTATTTATCTATAGGTTTTGGTCCAATACGCGTCTCTTACACGTATAATTTTCTTTTTTGAAGTTAAAATTTTTATCATGTTTTTTGGAAAGGGAGAGATAGAGCTACTGTGATAGTGTAACTCCTGCGATCATGTAAGCGGTTAGTTTAAGAATGAGATATAAAAAGAAAAGATTGGTAGAGAAGAAGGGAGAAAGGGGGGAACTAGGTAAAAAAAAAGAAAAAAAACCCTAATCAACTACTACAATAGAGGTTGATTGAGAAAAAAGAGAGAGTACCTAAACTGATATTGTCATTTCAAAACCTTTTTTTTTTAAATAAATAAAGTACTTTTTTTTAAAAAGTTCAAAAATCAAGAAAGTGCAGAGTTGATTTTCTTGAAACAGTGAAATCCTATTTTGAGGGGTATTCAAATAGCATCTACACAACATTACTCATCTTTTACTCCTTTCTTTTTATCAGTTCTTTATTTTATATCATTATTTTCTTTTTATTATTTATGTGTTTTTTTATTCAGGTTTTATTTTCATTATTTTGTTTTCTCTATTCATTAATTCTAATCTTATTTTCTTTTTTTTATTCTTTGTGTTTCATGATTTTGGTGATGAATACATTATTGAACCAAGGAAACTCATGGAGAATCTATGAATGAAAGCCAAGAGTCAAGATCCCAATTTAATTTAATTTTGCTTTGTTTATTTTAGTTTATTTATTTTTTTAAGTTTTGAATTTGTTTAATTTATCTTCTTAACGGTTGTATTTTAATTTTATTTTCTTTATTATTTTGATAGATTTCATAATAGCCCTGATAGTGAGAATAATGAAAATTTAATTCTTTGGTTCTTAAAAAATTAATTAGTAAATAAGGTTTAATTTGGTAAACCCTAATTAAAATCAATGGAGGAAGTAAATTAATTTAGGTTGCATGTTAATTAAAATTAGGGTTTTTTTAGAAAAAATAATTTAACTGCATGGCTGATCTTTTTTATGTATTTGTTTTGATTTTTTTTTATCGTTTTTGGGCTTGTTTATTCTTTTTATGTGTTTTGGACACTGAACCCATATTAGGCTTGAACC
Organism: Mallotus nudiflorus; assembly: GCA_947683625.1. Taxonomy (NCBI): domain Eukaryota; kingdom Viridiplantae; phylum Streptophyta; class Magnoliopsida; order Malpighiales; family Euphorbiaceae; genus Mallotus; species Mallotus nudiflorus. Next base: position 2,505,109 of record CANTUR010000461.1, read on the forward strand.
CATTTAAATAATTTTAGGTTTAAGTAGTTCTTTATTAGCCCATCTCATTTAATAGGTCTAGATTTTAATTGAAATGCTTTTTAGGCCCATAATTAACTAGATTTAAGTTAGAGATAATTTAGGCTCATTTAGTAATTTAGACATAGGCCCATTTTAGGTTAATTAAAATTAATTTAGACTTAGCCCATTAAATAAAAGCCTTTTCCATAAGTTGTAGATTTAGGATCACCTTAGAATTAAAACATGTAGAATTAGGCCCACTAATTTAAATACTTCATAATTTATAGATTTAGGTCCACTTTTAGAATTAAAATAAATAAACTTAGGTTCACTTAATTAAAATTAAATAGGAATTAGGCCCATTAGTCTTTAGGCTCACTTATAAATTAAAACATGTAGATTTAGCTCATTGAATTAAAATCAATGTAGATTAGACTAACCTAGGGATTGTGATGAATGCATTATTTACTTGTACATTTCTTGACTAGTTTGCTTGAAGTTGATTGTTTTAATAAGGGTTTATATGAAATTTTATGTAAATAGAGGGTAAGATAGTAATTCATAAAGTAATTCTAAAAGAACACGAGATTGAAATAAGTTGGTATTCCATACCCAGAATCTCTTGGTTATGGTGCTAGATTTCTTTTAGAGAATCGAGAACCACCTTTTTTGATTTGTCCCAGTTATTACCCTAGGTAGCGACTCCTCATCTCCATGCCATGTCTTTGTGATAGTGGTTAGTGTGTTTTTTAGAGCCCTAAGCTCAAATAGTGTCACGGTTGTTAAAATCTTAGGTGCGTGCTAAACCCCACCATTTACAGTGGTGACTCCACTAGGGATAAGAGATACTGATTCTTCTTGTGTTCTTTAGGATTATTTTATTCTTGAATTCATTATGTATATCCCTATTAACCGATGACATTGGTTTATGATTCCATGATTCCACTAGCTTCATGGAATTGTAAATTGGCTAATCATCACTCGTAGCCTTAACTCGGTTCAAGAGAGATTGCTGGGCTCATCTGACCAGAGTCTATAACCTAAGTCTTAAAGGGGGGGGGTAGTCTTTTCTTAAGTTTGTAAAGTATGCTGGGCCCCTCTGACCTTGGCCTATAACTCAAGTCTTAAAGGAGGGCATCTTGCTAAGGGAACCTTGACCTTTTTCACTAGACTCAGCTCATGCAGTAGCCTAGTAACTTCCCCTAGGATTACCTAAATTACTTGTGGATGTTGCCAAGAGGTATTTTTATCTATAAAAGCCTAAGTCCATACTTTAAAGAGCCCATCTGGGTTAATAAAGATTGGGCTATACCTTTATACCTGGAAATACTGTTTCCATGCTTTATTACTTTAAGAGAGATTTGGCATGCGCATTGGTTCTTGATATCCCTTATTGATATTAAGGCCAAGACAAAAAATTCTAGGAAAAGAGACTCACCATTGAACATGTGTGTGGGAGGAATAAGGTTGGAAGGATGAATGTTGTACATTTGATTGATACTTGCTATTCGCTAGTTATTGCATAGCACGTGCATTATGCATACATGCATTTCATCCATCATACTAACACTTTATTTTGCAACCATCATAGATTCATCTAAGTCTTTTCGTATTTGGGGATGGAAAGGTAGAAGACTAAGAAGAATAAATTTAAGTCCTAAAGCCATAGCAAAAGAGATCCTTCACAGACTGGAGAAGAGTCATATTAATCCACTTTACTTGGAAGTTGAACCAACTCTAACTGCGCAAATAGAAATGGAACAACAACAAGGAGGGAACTGGACTTTAAACGACATTAAGGGAGCTTTTATGGATGACATGAGGATTATGATGCAAGATGAACTGAGATAGGATGTATCTGGATTGATGCAACTTACTGTAGCTATCATACTTACTATAGATGCTCCACCTACTACCAATAATGTTAAGGGCCAACTTGTTGCTAGAAACCCACTTACTGTGGATGTGAAGGTTGATGATGTTAAGAACTACATAATAGAAAGGCAAAAAGAGAATCACTTGAACTGGTACAAGATCATGAGTTCAAGTAAATGAAAGCATTGACCCAGAAAATGTCCAAGATGGAAGAGCTGATTAGAGGACAAGGCATGGGATATTCATTTGACTTTGATGATATGCTACTAACGGAGGGTAATAAGCTACTTGAGAAGCTCAAAATGTTTTAGTTGCAGAAGTTTGATGGAACTAGAGATCTTAGGATTCATTTCAGTTAGTACACAATAATTATGAGTACTACTAAGGCCCTATTAGTAATGATCACTAGGTTATTTATACTATAAATAAAATGGTATCATGGGTTGGAAAAGTCCGTCAGGGCTGACTGGAAAGAACTGTGTACTACTTTTTTGAAATAGTATGATTATAACACTAGATTGGAAGTGTCTATAAAGGATTTGGAACTGACTAAGCAAAAATGAAACAAATCCTTTTTTGATTTCTTGACTAGATTTATGAACAAGGCAAAATTAATGAAAAATAAATTGACTGAGAAAGATCAAGTTAGGATGATGGTCCAGAACGTGTCACCTAATTTGGTTGAGAGATTACAAATGATGAATCCCAAAACATTTATAGACCTGTATAATGATGGTTTACAAGTCAAAGAGATTAAGAGTAAGAAAAAGAAAATTTTTAGAAGTACAGAAACTTGAAATTACCCAACTGGGGGCACAGAAGAGGGAAGTACTAGCCGAGCTATGGAGGTGCGTGTAGTTCAGCAGCTTAGAAGATTCTTCAATTTTAACAACCACTTTCCAAAGTCCTAGACCATTTGATCCAAAAAGGCCTGCTTAAACCTTTAACCTTTTCAAAAGCACTAAACCCATATGTTCCAGGTTATGACCCAAATAGCTACTGTAAATTTTACTAAGTAGCTAGCCACTCCACAGACATTTGTATCCACTTAAAACATGAAATCCAAAACCTTATAGACTCTGAAAAAATCACAGACCTTGAAAAGTCTAATTCCAATCTAAACATTAGAAACAACCCTTTCCTATACTACCAAAATGTTCCACCACCAGCCACCATGATTATCAACTCAGGAGTTAATGAAGAGGAAGTGCTGGACTCCTTTGAAAACTTAAACTTTATAGATAATGAGAAATCTCTTAATGCCTCTAGAGGAGTAAAGGATTTATTGGGGCAACCCTTGGGCAAATTTGACTTTAAGGTGTTCTATTCAAAGCCACCCTCTTCTAATATTCCCTTTGAATTAATTATACCCTCAGGATGGGGTGATGAGTTTGATAATGAGTCGATGGAAGAAGAGAGAGAATATGAAACTCTTAAACAGCCATTGAGAGGGGTTGAAGGTTTATTGGGGCAACCTTCAGGCAAGTTTGATTATAGAGTATTTTACTCTAAGTCCGCTTTAGGTGATATACTAGTAGAGGAGATTATGCCCTCACAATGGGGTAAAGAGTTCGAAGATGATGACGTAAAAGGAAAGAATAATGGATCTTTTACTTCAAAATAATCTCAAGTTGAAGAGTTATTGAGCCAACATTTGGGAAAAATTAACATGGACGAGCTGAAAGGGAAAGAAACATGCATAATGGAAGCGTGGAAAGATGGAAAGAGGGATCAACTTATTGGGGTTATTAACATTTGGTATGATTCTGATGAAGAGAGCCCAAGTGGTCTTAATGTGTGGAGTGATAATCCTAATATGAACCATGTCACTAGAAGTGGAAAGAATTATAAGGTAGCAGAAAAGAAAATTGAGAGAGTTACAGAACAAGAAGAGACAAAGGATGTATAAGTAGAGGAAGGGCAAAAAGAAGAACTAATCTTAGAGCAACTAGAAAAAAGCTAAGGTTAACATGAGGATTTAGGATTTATTAATGAATTCAGGTAGCCATTAAAGAGCTTTTGTCAAGGCTTTATCAACTATAAGTATTGAAATAGTAGCTACACCTGAGGCTATGTTAGTAAAGGTCATGGAAAGGAAGTATGGCTTGATAATGTTCTTGTATGATGATTTGCCTTTGGAAGGTAGAAATCATAATAAGGTGCTATTTGTCCCAGTTGAAGTAAAGGGAAAGAGAACCAATTCAATGGCAGATGACAGTTCTACTATTGACGTGTGTCATTAAAAACCTTGCCTAATTTAGGTTTGAAAGATGATGATTTGAAAGGTTCAAATCTTATAATCAGAGCTTATGATGATAGTACCCATAATGTGGAGGGCACATTCCAAACTCTGGTTAAAACAGGACATGTAGAGTCAATTATTAAAGTCACTGTATTAGACATCCCTGTCATATATGCCTTACTTTTGGGAAGGCCATGGTTCCATGCTTTAGGAGGGGTACCCTCAATTGTGCTTTAGAAGATAAAATTCGCTTATAAAGGAGAGGTTGTGACTGTAGAAGGTGGAACTAGTGTAGCTGTGGCAACCATATAGGATAAACAAAAACAAGTATGGGTTCCCTTTAGATTCCAAGTTGCTAGAATATTCTATAGAATTGAGATAGATCTGAGAGTTGTGAAGATGATAGAGAGTATGAATTATCAACCTGGACAGGGGCTGGGAAAGAATGAGCAAGGAAGCCCTAAACCCCTGGAATTCATAAGTCAGGGCAACACCAAAGGATTAGGGTGCACAGAGATAAAACCTAGTAACAAAAGAGAAGGAAGAAGGGAAAGGCCAAGATAAATAAGCACTTAGGGAGAATCAGGCCAATGAGTGAAAATTTTATCAAGCCAGGGGAAGGCAAGTACTATCTGGGTGCTAAGGAATCTGTCAATGTTACTGGAAAAGACATTCCTGGGTTCAAGATCTTCAAGGAGCAGATTGTGGAGAACCTAGTAGAGGATAACAAAGAGGGAGTGATGAAGTAGGTAGCTGAGAGGATGGGTGATACTACTGTTGAAGAGCTACTATGTCTGCCACCTAATGAGGAGCCACCCTAGGATTTAACTACTATCATTAGTAATTGTTTTAGTGATGTTTTTTTATAAAGAAATTGATGTAATAACATCTAGTCTTTATGGGGATGAAGACTTTATTTTTTTTATAGTCAATGATATAAATTCTAGTTTAGCTTACTTGTGTAATGTCCATCCTGATGATTCTATGCATTTTAATATTGATTGTATGTGCATGTTAGACATTGATTCCATTCAAGTAGATTCATTAAACATGGGCATAAATGATAATCCTAAGAACATTTCTATATCACATGATGTAACTCTTAAAGAGAGGGAAAATTTTAAGAGAATATTAACAAAAAGAAAGGTAGTATTTGCTTGGACTTATGAAGATATACCAAGTTTAGACAGGGAAATTATGGAACATCACATCCTAACTTATCCAGAAATTAAACCTGCTACATAGAAACTACATAGGCTAAGACCAGAGTGGACTAAAAATATAGGAGAGGAAATTACTAAACAAATCCAGGCTAATTTTCTAGAAGTGGTAGATTATCCTCAATGGTTGGCAAACATAGTACCAGTACCTAAGAAAGACAGTAAACTACGTATGTGTGTGGATTTCAAGGATCTAAACAAAGTATGCCTAAAAGACTGTTTTCCTTTACCTCACATTAATGTGATAGTGGACAGTGTGGCATTGAGCGCAATGTATTCTTTTATGGATGGGTTTTCAAGATATAATTAGATAATGATGGTTGTCATGGACAAGATCAAAACAACTTTCATTACAGAATGAGGTACATATTGTTATAAGATTATGCCTATTGGATTGAAGAATATAGGTGCAACATATCAAAGGGCAGCTACTACTCTTTTCCACGACATGATGCATAAAGAAGTAGAAGTATATGTAGATGACGTGATGGTCAAGTCAAAAATAAGAGAGGGACACTTTAAAGTTTTAGATAAGTTCTTGGCTCGAATTGAGAGGTACAATCTGAGGCTCAACCCAAAGAAATGCATTTTTGGGGTTACTTTAGGAAAACTGCTAAGGCATATAATTAGTAGTAAAGGAATTAAAGTAGATCTAGATAAAGTGAAAGCTATCCAGGAAATGTTGGTGCCAAAGATAAAGAAAGAAGTAAGAGGATTAATTGGCAGGTTGCAGTATATTAGTAGGTTCATTACAAAGCTTACTAATAGTTATGACCCTATCTTCAAGATTTTAAGGAAAGATCAACCTGTGAAGTGGAACGACAATTTTCAAAAGGCTTTTGATAGGATTAAGGAATAAATTGCCAATCTATTTGTATTGAAGCTGCCAAGGCAAGGTAAGCTATTGATCCTGTACTTTTCTCTAGAGGAAAATGCAATAGGGGAAATGCTAGCACAAGAAGGATTGGATGGAGCAGAACATACAGTGTATTACCTTAGTAAGAAGTTTCTGCCATATGAGGAAAAGTATGATTTGGTAGGGAAGGCATTTCTGATAATGATCTTGGCAATAAGAAAATTGAGGCATAATTTTTAGTCCCATAAAGTTTAGGCTATTTTAAAGATAGATCCTTTAAGATATCTATTTTAAGCATTTACTTTAACTAGAAAAATGTCTCGATGGCTCATACTCTTTATTGAATTTGATATAGAGTACATTACCACAAAGGTCATCAAAGGAAGGGCAGTAGCAAAATTCTTAGCTCAAAATGCAGTAGAAGGTGATGAACAGTGGAATTTAGAGTTTCCTGATGAGAACTTAATAGTCGTTGAGCATTAAGAGTGGAAGCTTTATTTCAATAGGGTTATAAAAAACAAGGGAGTTGGATTAGGAGTGATTCTTATTACGCTAAAAGGAGAAACCATACCAATGGCCAAGAAGTTAGATTTTAAGGTAACAAATAATATGGCTGAGTATGAGGTATGCATTCATGGAGTGGAGGTAGCAATAACGGCTAGAGCAAAAGAGTTATTAGTATATGGGGATTCAATTTTGGTCATCAGTCAGGCTAATGAAGATTGGGAGTTGAAAGAGGAAAAGCTAAAGCCTTATATATGCTATTTGAAAACTTTAATAAAAAACTTCACTAAATGTCTCTTCATCAATTTATTAAGAGATGATAATTAGATGGCAGATGCACTGGCAACACTCTCTTCGATGTGGGATAATGTGACTGGATTGATTATGAAGCGTTTAGTAATCATAAAATCAAGAGCTCCATATTATGGGGGAGAGCAAACTATGGGTATTCAAATAGGGCATGAAGAGATGCTATGGTTTTATGACATTTAGAGGTTTATTAAGGAAGGAAAGTATCCAGATGATGTGACTTTAAAAGAGAAATATGCTCTTCATGTTCTCGCATGTAATTATGCGAGTCACAATGGAGTATTATACAAAAGAATACTGAATGGAATACAACTCAAATGTCTCAAGAAAGATGAAGACAAAGAGGTAATAAAAGAGATTCATGCAGGAGCTTATGGTTCTCACATAAATGGAATGATCTTGGCTAAGAAGATAATTAGAAAAGGGTATTATTGGATGAGTTGGAAAAAGACTATATTAAAATAGTAAGACAAAGCCATCAGTGTTAGATCTATAGGAATCTTAACCATCTTTCTCGTACGGTGCTAAAAGTTTATTATCTTCTTGGCCCTTTGCAGCGTAGGGGATTGATATTATAAGAGAATAAGGCCGACATCATCCAATGGGCAAAAGTATATAGTTGTGGCAATAGATTAATTTTCCAGATGGGTAGAGGTTGAGTCCTTTAACACTCTAAAAGCGAAACAAATGGCATGGTTTATTGAGAAGAGTCTTATTTACAGGTATGGGGTCTCACACCATGTTGTGACAGATAATGGTGTCCAAGTTCAGGCATAAATGGTAGAGTTATTACAGAAGAATGGGATTGAACATCATAAGTCTTCACCTTATCGCCCTTAGGCTAATAGAGTAGTAGAAGCAGTTAATAAAAATGTTAAGAAGATTCTTTTTAAAATGGTCAAAGCTTACAAGGATTGGTATGAGTTTCTTCCTTTTGCTTTGTGAGGGTTTAGAACTATCACTAGAACTGCTACAAGCCAAACACCATTCTTTTTAGTGTGTGGTTATGAAGCAGTTTTGCCTATAGAAACTGAGATCAAATCTTTGATAGTGGTTGTGGAAGCTAAAATACCTGAGAATGAATGGGCACGAAAGAGATATGTTCATTTGGTATCTTTTGATGAAAAGAGGATGAATACTTTGTTTCATACTCAGATATATAAGAGAAGGATAACAAGATCATTTAATAAGTAGGTTAAGCCTAGAAAGATAAAGGATGGGGACATGGTGTTAAAATGGCCTAGAGAAGTAGTATTTGATCCAGGAAGAAAGTTCATACCGAATTGGGAAGGACCATATTTAGTCAAGTTGATTCTACCTAAAGGAGTTGCAAAAATATAAGATCTTAAAGGGAATGAGTTCACTGAGCCAATCAACCTGGATCATCTCAAGAAATACTATCTTTAAAAAGAGAAAATAATAATAGTATAAAAGAAATAAAAGTCTACTGGCTAGAAAACCTGAAAAGGCTAGTCAAGCAAAAATGAGGACATTCCCTATGTTAAGAAAACCTGCAAAGGGCAGGCAGGAAAAAATTAGGGAATAAAAGAAAAGAGGTGATCCTGTTGATTAGAAAACCCGTAAAGGGCTAGTCAGGTAGAAATTAAGGAAATAAAAATTAGAGAAAAATATTTAGTTAGAAAATCTAAAAGGACTAGCTGATAACAAGAGTTATATAATGTGATGTAATAAATGTACTCATTTTGGCCCTAATTAATGAAGCAAATTGAAATGAAATTTTTGTTGAATATTGCATATCCTATCTTTATTATAAGGCATAAGTACTTAAAGGAAAAAAAACAAAGCATGAAAAGCCTAGAAAACTAGATCTATGAGATCATTACTCTAAATGTCTTTTTTTTTTCTTTTTTTGTGATTCATCCTGCAACACTTGAGTCCTCTTGTACTTAGCAAATTCAGATGGCTCTATAGTTTGCATGATAGCCGAAGCTTTATAGTTATCATTAGTAGTCTCATTGGCATTCAAACGCATGTTTTGATGAAGTTCCTATAAGGCCATAAGCTCCTAACCTTGTCTAGAAAGTCTTGTCTCAAAGGGAAGCATTTAAAGTTAGTAAGAACAGTGACAATGAACTATGAGCAACCATACTGATGGCTAAGACGTGAAGGGGAGAAAAAGGTAGAGAAATGTAGCCCAGGAATAGGAACACTATAATTATATAGCTCAATGGTCATGAACTTCAATTTCCACCAAGGGCAGACCCATGTAATCTCAGCATCTACAATGCCCCTTAACTAGTCAACCCATTGGTTTATAATAAGCTTATCCTTCGTCTTCAATGGATGAGATTATAGCTGATGAGGTTGATAAATCAAAGGGTTGGCAGGAACGATAAGAAAATTCAACTTTTCTTATAGCCAGATCTAAAAAAAAAAGAGCTTATTAAGTTGAAAACCCAAAAGGGTAGCTTAGGCAAAAGTTAGGGCAAGCCTGTTAAGTTGAAAACCTAAAAGGGTGACTTAGGAAAAAGTTAAGGCAAATAAAGGAGAGAGAATAAATAAAGGATTCTGGTTACACACCTGAAGGAGAAGTTAATTGCTTGAAAGATGATTTTGAGTTCTGAAGTTGTCTAGTCCTATGATAGTTTTAACAAGAATAGCAGGTATAGGGTTGACTCTAACTTGTACTTGTTCTAAAATACTCATAATCTGTGCGTCAGCATTTCCATGAGATGAAACTAGAAAAAATGTGTATAAAGACAAAAAGCAATGGTTGTGGTCCAAACAACACTGTTTTTATCTTTAGTTTCATATACATTAATAAAAGAAGATAGATTGATGGTCCCAAGGTTGTGAGCATTTAGATAGATGTCATCTGGGGGTAAATCAAAGAATGCTACTAGCTTATTAGGAAATTGTATGGTCAAATCAGGAAGAGCAATTATGGTAGTTGAGTCTAATGAGCACCCTAAGATAACAACAAATTCTTTAATCATTGGGCATAACTCTTGCCCATTGAATATGAACATGTGGTCCTTAGCATCCCAAAAAGTTACATTCGCATACAAAAATATTCAAATGCTGAAGGGATTTTAGTGACTTGCAATAAAAAGGGAGAAAGTTGTTCCAATTATTTCCATCAAGGCTTTTAAGGAATTTCTTCATCAATTGGAGAAATGCTTAACTCATGATTGAAAGTGTACAGAATGAGGAATAATGCCCCTTTTGTGTTCTTTATATGAGAAAAGGATTCTATTTGCTCAAGGAGTATGGATAAGATGAGGTGATGGAACCTAAAAGAGATAAGGATAAATAAACAATTATTAAAGGGATAATATTCATTATTTATATTTTTAATTAATTAGCTATTTATTTGATTATTCAGCATTATCCATTATTAGAAGGATTTTAATGGAAGAAGTTTACTCAAAAGTAGTTACCAGTTCAAGTGATACATAATAGTACTCAAAATAGTGTAAAATCCATAAAGTAACAGTACTGTAGAAACAGTCAGATAGAAGCACACTAAGAGTTAGAAATAAAAATAATTCTAATTAGCATTATGAGTTTCCAAATCGGGCTAAGGCCTCCTCCAATCAGATCATCATGTTGATAAGTATCTAAAGGTCTAGCAGATGAAGTTCCAGCACTATGAGGATTAATGCCCAAGTTTGCAAGCTACCGGTGAAGCATCTCATTCTTGCACTCTAGACCGCTAGAATAACTCTGCACATATAGGAAATGTCATATCATATGCATTTCATACATAACATGCATAAACTTTGCATTTTTCAGTGAATATACTTACTTACCAATGATCTATGTCCTGTATAGTAAATAACCTTTGAGATAAGGCAAGACCGTGCAAATACTCTGCCTGTGTCCAGGGAACTTGTTTTGTAAAATTTTTTACTAACATCCATGTCAAGTGTATAGATCATGCAAGAAATAACTCAGATAGACTCACATAAGAAGTATCTGCCGGAGAAAAGCTAGGAAGCTGAGCATCGCTAAAGTGCATATATAGCTTAACTGGAGTCTGAATAATAGGAGCCCAATAAAGCATGGACTTGTCCAGAAGAGAGGCATCGCAAAGGATAACACCAATTAAAGCCCACTCATGACTAGTCCTAATGTGTTGATTATAGTGTGTATGACTAGATCTGGGCTCAGATCTCTCAGTATTAGGAGCAGTCCTGGTCTCTTCCCCCATTGCCTCGATAGTAGGGGAACCAATCTCCTCAAACTGTGAAAAAGAATGAGTAATTTATGGGTTCTAAAAGAATAAATGAAATGATAAGAAGTTACCTCAGTATGGTTAGTAGGAATCTGCTTTAGGAGGTTCCCATGAATGAACTGTTGGTAATGGCGAGATCGCTTAAGTAAAGTTGAGGTAGTATATCCTTATAGTGCCTCTCTCAGCTCTGAACTCATTAGGTGTGAGATATATAACATTGAAGGAGGGATATTAGAAGGAATACAATGTCATGAAGGTTCAGAAGACCAACAATATACTTGTTCCCCCAGATACCATATTTGACAACCATATCTAAAGAGTAAAATCCTCATGGACTCAAGACGTACTAATCCAGCCATAAAATCATATCTCTGGATGTCATAAGCTCCCTCCAGCCAATCAGAATTATTATGCAAATTATGTTAATTAAGTTTAACTTGCATTATAAAATACTGATGATTTTGTTTTCTTACCAGGTGCCACTCAATAGAGTTTATCTTATCACAATAGGTTTGAATAATATCTTTGACACTAGCTAGATGGGAAGAACCCCATCTCTGTATTAGAGGGAGACTCCTATCAGAGCTGATAGTATCAAAACCTTAGATTAGCATGATCTCTATACTCCAAATCTGGAAAAGAAAAAAATAAATTAGTAAATCATGCAAAAAAAAAAAAAGAATGTACATGCAGTTAGTGCCAAAAGCCACACATCGTGACAACACCTTTACAAACAATATATAGTTTATAGTAAAGATAGGCTAATGTAGCAGATCCTGAATCAAGGGTAGCAACTTGACCTAAATCACAAAGGGGGCCGAGTAAAGCAATGCTAACTTCATGACCAGTCTCATAGAAAAGAGTCATGCTTAGCAGTATAAGTAGGAGACACCTCACCTTTTGAGTAATATGGCAGGGAGTAGTAGTGGGCAGATGTCTGAATCCCTCGACTAGAGATGAAAGGAGAATATTTTTCTAATTCTTCCATATCAGGACGAACCCAATCAAGTTACTCATGCACTTACTCTGTGCATCTTTAGGAAGACTGCAATAACTAATGTCGAAAATGTCACAACCAAAACTAGGAGTCATGACCGACGCTAGGGAATTAGAATTATTTCTAATCCGGAACCCGTAGCAAGCCTTAGAAAATAAAATCATGCAATAAATAAATAAAAAGTACGACAGAATTAAAAATTTTCAAATCAATATATAAAATAAATACTCTAAATCCTTTCATTAATGAATACATAGTCGTATAGTTTCAAATACCATTTTTCAGAGTATACAATATTAAAACAATATAATACTCTTCCGATACAATAACACTACTACTGCAGTTTCTAGAATACAAATCAGAATTCAAAATATACGTTTGCAAAAAATGGTCGAGACTGAAGAACACCAGTGAGGAACTCTACAACTAAGGTCTGACGATATGGGATCTCCTGAAAAAAAAAATAATTAAGGGGGGTCAGACCTCACTGAGTGAATTATTATACTATATATACATGCAAACTAAACCATAACAATCAGACATTCTTATATATATATGTATATACACACATTTCACACGAATGCCAAACTCTACCTTTATAAATATACTAAATGTAGAAAACTTTTTTTTTAATTCATGAAGGATCCATAGAACCCTAATAATAGTAATCCCCAATCAACCCCATCATCGCTTTAGCCATACAGGCTCACTTGATTCCAAATAGAACACTTATTCCAAACTGGACAGCAGACTGGCCCCGAGACACTAAGTTGACCGAGCTCTAGCAGTCTAGCTATCAGTGTGATTGGCCCCGAGACACTTGGTCAACCGAGCTCCAACAATCACACTATCTATCATCTCACATCTTAATCAACCCAATAGATCATTCAATCCACTTATGGACTGTAGATTGGCCCCGAGACATTAAGTCAACCGAGCTCCAGCAGTCTGACTGTCAGTGTGATTGGCCCCGCAATCACACTATCTAACATATCGTTAATCTTAGTCAAATCAATTAAATCAATTATAATCACCTAAAATTAACTCTCACTCAACCCTAGTCTTTCGCACCGGTACGTACACGACCCTAGTGTTGCCCACTAGGAAGCACGTTCTATTGATATCCTTAACTTTAGAATAAATCATTTATTCTGAAAATAATTAATGTGGAACGATATTCATAATAATAAAATCAACCATATATATATACCAAAAGTATACCTAAAATATAGCCAGTATATTTTGAGTATATATATGTCAAATAAAATATGAAATAAACTAAAGATAAATCATTAATGTGGTTAAAAACAATTTAAATGAGTAACAATAATATAACATGCATTTTCTTAAAAAAATACTTAAATATACAAAAGATATGCCCTAAGTACACAAATCATTTAATAAAACATTTATGTATAAATGTTCATTTAAATATATATTAGGTTTAACATATATTCACAAATATATTAAAAATAAACCTAATTATCTAGCATGCATATATAAAAAATAAACCCTAAATATACCACTAATGTGTTAGGTTTAATTTAATAATAAAACATGTATTTATTTGGAAATATATAAAAAATATACAAAAAAAATAAACTTAAAAATAATTTAAGTGTAGGTTTATAATATAGTATGCAATTATTTAAGAATAAACCTAAATTATACTAATCATTTAATAAAATAATTATGGTTCGATGTACATTTAAATAATGTATAGATATTAAATTATAACTAACATAAACCTAAATATCTAACATATATATATATAATAAATAAACTCTAAATATACTAGTGATATATTAAATATATATAGAAAATATACAAACATTTATATATCAAGATACACTAAAAATAAACCGAAAACATACCAAATCATATTATAATTAAATTACTGTTTAAACATATAATGAAAATGAAAAATCCTAAGTCATGCATCCTATATGCAATGCATATATATACAGTATAATAACTCACATGTTAGCGCTTCACGAGATAAACTCGGCGGGCCTGATCCGTTAGGCCTCGGTCTCGGCGCAACTAAACAAATAAATGAATAAGAATAAATTTAACAGAAATTCTAAAGACTCGATCTAGAATTTTAGACACAGAATTAAAATGGGGATTTGACTGGACATCACATTTTATGAGAATTCTATCGAAAATCTGGCAGAACCTCCCCTGTAAAACGGACATCTCTCTACTTAAAGAGTAGAGTCGGTCCTGCAAAGAAAACACACTTTGGAATAACACCAAATTCACAACCACAATCCCTCGGTCGGACTCCAAACTACAATTCACCGACCGAGGTTCACAATTCACAGAATAATTATAAAATACCGAAAATGCCTTTATATAATAAAAATACATTTTATAAATCCAAATTACGTAATTAACCCTAAAACACGTTAAAAACCGATAAAAACTCATTTATTTAGAAAAATCGTATATTATATATAGAATTTGAAAATAATTTATGAAAAATAGTTTTAATTAGTTAAAAATACTAAATAATTTGTAGAAATTATTTTATACCCTAAATAACTATTAAAACCAATTTAATTACATTTTTAGCCAATTTAGTATAAAATTACCAAAATACCCCTATATATATAAATTTACTAAAATAAATCCAAAAATTCACCAAAAATAATATAATTACTCAAAATTAATTTTCTCAACATATATTTCAATAATATCAATAAATATACTCAATTAACAAATTTATTTCAATTAAACACATAATTAACCCTATTTTTCAAAATTACATAAACTTAATAAATTCCAAATAAATATATAAAAATTCAAAAAAATTAAAAATAAATTTCTATAATTCATTTCAACACCTATAATCACCATAAAACACAATTTCATAATTTAATTAATTAATTTTTGAAAATTAGAAAATATTAATAAAATAATAAAAAATTCACAAAAATTAAAAGAAATTCCAAAAATTCTAAAAAAATTACAACATGTAGATTAAGCTTCCAGGAACAAAGTTTGTGAAGGAAGTTTTCATGAATCAATCAAATTGAAGCTAAAAAACATTCAAAACCCTAAATGGTTGAAATGAAGAAATTGAAACCTAAGCAAGTGAAACAAAGCTTGGAAGCACAGTCACTGGAGCTCAAGGAGAAGACAGAGATCAGTGGCATCGAATTTGGTGGCCAGAGATGGCTTGATCGAAGTTGACTTCAATTTTCGGCCTCCTTGAAAAATCTGGCCAAAACACACCGAAAAAGGAAGCTTCAGGTGGTGGAAATGGCTGGAGGTGGAGGAGGAAGGATGAGAGGCACAATGATAGCAAAGAAATCATCTGGAAATGGTGGAAGCCGTTTGGGAGGAAAAAATAAAGGAGATAATGGCATTTTGGTAAATAATGCAAACTTTATAATTTTGATAATAAATTATGTATATATGTATATATATATATCCACACTTATATTATAATATTATATATATTCCCACACACAAATAATTCTCACCACATAAATATTTTATTATATTTAATAATTTATACACTTAAAATTAATTAATTAATTAATATTAAAACTAAATAATAAAAATTAAGGTAATTAATTAAATCCTAATTAATTTAAATAAATACACATATATACATTTTGTTTTAGCACTTAAAAATTATGTATGAGTTCATGCAAATTCGTAAACTAGTCAAAATAATTAATATTAAATTATTTACGTGTCAATTTCCCTGAAAATACAATTCTCGGAAAAATTTTACGTAAAGTATTTAAAATAATATAAAATAATTAAAATTAGCTTTAAACAAACAACAAACTCATAAAATATCATAAATATATACAAAAATTATTAACACTGCATATTCCAATGTAATATAAAAATATTTAAAAACTCGGAATATTACAGAAAGGAATAGGAGTTCCATCGAAGGTAATCCCAGTGATGGCAGAAAAGCTCATAGGAGAAATAGTTAGTTCCTTTATGCGAGTGTGAAAAGTGTGGGTAGTGTCCATCCACCTCTCAATCAAAGCAAATAGAGAATAGCGGTTAGATCGACCTCGAACTGTCGAAAGCGTAGCGATAAATTATCTGAAACTTGAGGCCCAAATCAGTTGTGCCACATTCACTAGTAGCCGTGAAATAATTCTCAGGCCATGTGAAAATAGTCCGTGAATTTCATCGATCGTTGGATGAAATTCAAGAATAAAATAAAAAAATAAATAAAATTTTTTGGTCAGCAAAATGGAATGCCGATCGACATTGTTCAATGTCGATTGAAAATTAGGATGGCGATTGAAAATTCGGACTCCTGATCAGGATTCCAGACATTCGATTGGACATATAGCAAAGCCGAGCTAAAATTTTCATATTTTCAGGGTTTAATTTCAAAATTTCATGCATTTTTTACCAATTTCTAATTTAATTTGAATAATGTGCATACTAATTTGCATTCTAAAATTGATTATGATTACTAGCTTTATAAATAATTTTTTTTGTAGAAATAAACAGAACTGAGGAAATATTACTTCATTACCCACATTTGTATACCTAAGGAGATATAGGTAAGTCAGAGGGAGGATGGTGGAGCCTTCTCAAAGTCTAAGACTATTTTGAAGAAAATGGGAAGATAGAATAATTGAATATGCTAGAATTTTTGCTCCTATATATGGTCTGTATCGTGGGGTAGCCATAGGATCTGACAGATTGCAAATCGTACATTAGATGATCAAGTAATCAAAGAAAGAAAAAATCAATGCAAAGAGAAAATGAAAGGAAAAGAAAATGAAAATGAAATGAGAAATGGAACGTAACATGCAAAAGTGAAGTATATAGGATGGAAAATATCCATTTTGATCCACCAAAACTTGCTTGCATTCAAGTCCAAATTTCTTCCTTACAATTTGGTCTATTTATAATTAACTCATGAAATACATATCATTAATTAATAATTCATAGAATTATTAATTACCTAGTTAGTCTATATTAAAATTTTGAATCCTTTGTCAAGTACATAATACATAATATAATTACAGAATTTGATTTTTGCATTTTACATGCATCATCATTTTTGTTAAGAATTTTAAATCTGTTTTGTTATATGCTACACAGTAGTTGTAACAAAAATTTCAAATTATTTCGTTATGCATAACGTGAATTTTGAATTCAATATGTTATATGCTACAAAGCAGTTATAACATGAATTTTCAAATCTTTTGATCTACTAGACACTACACAGTAGTTATGATATATTATTGCTAGACGTGAACTATAACACATTTTTCAAATCACGAATCGCTAAACGTCCAGTAAGGATATAGTGAAATTTTAAATCATAGATTGCTAGATGTTCCATAAGAACTATAACATGTTTTTTTTTTAAAAAAATCATAAATCGCTAAACGTCCCACAGGGAATATAATGAGAATCATTATATATATTTCATTAAATGTCTTATAGGGAATATAACGAAATCTATTATCACGAGACGTTCCAAAGGGAATATAGTGCAGTTCACTAGACACTACATAGTAGTGTTCATAGAAGCTATAACATGTTCTCAAATCATGAAACGCTATAACATGTTCTCAAATCATGAAACGCTAAACGTCCCATAAGGAATATAGCGAAACTCATTTGCATATATCTTACTAGATGTCCTAAAGGGAATATAGTGCAATTCACCATACATTATATAGTAGTTATAGTATTATTATTAGAAATTCTGTAGGCGCTATAACATGTTCTTAAATCATGAAACGCTAAATGTCCCATAGGGAATATAGCGAAACTCATTTGCATATATCTCACTAGACATTCTATAGGAAATATAGTGAAGCATGTTAAACATAACATCTTGCTTAAAAATTGCATAGCAATTCAAGCATTAATCCATTAATTAGGATATAATTAAGTACCCTAATTATTTCCTTCAAAATTGTGTGCTTCTATTGCTTTGCCGCAATTTGTCAAGCAAATACCGATAAAGGGGGGAAACTATAAGCATATAATTTTAGGATGCAATTATGCACGAATGCGATAAAAGCCTCTATGATGATAATTTAATAAAAATTTGATCTCTAGTGTTAAGTTTCACGATTTTAAAGACTAAATTGTAACTTTTTTTAGGTTTAATTGTAAAAAATTGACTTTTGCAGGGGTATATTTGGAAATATGCAACCAGTATTATGTAATGCCAATTGACATTACATAATGTTGATCGACATTACGCAATGCCGATCAATATTTTGGAATGCCGAGGTACTTAAAAATTTAGTAAAAATCTTTTTTTATCACTGTGATCGGTCCAATTTTAATAAATTGATTTGAGTATTTATCTATAGGTTTTGGTCTAATACGTGTCTCTTATGCATATAATCTTCTTTTTTTTAAGTTAAAATTCTTATTGTGTTTTTGGGGAAGGAAGAGATAGAGCTACTGTGATCACGTAACTCTTGCGATCACATAAGCAATTAGCTTAGGAATGAGACATAAAAAGAAAAGATTGGTAGAGAAGAAGGGAGAAAGGGGGGAATTGGATAAAAAAAGAAAAAAAAAACCCTAATCAACTACTGCAATAGAGGTTGATTGAGAATAAAGAGAGAGGACCTAACATGATACTATCATTTCAAAACCTTTTTTTTTAAATAAAGTACGTTCTTTTAAAAAGTCCAAAAATAAAGAAAGCGCAAAGTCGATTTTCTCAAAACGGTGAAATCACATTCTGAGGGGGCATTCAAACAGCATTTGTGCAACATTACTCATCTTCGACTCCTTTCTTTTTATTAGTTCTTTCTTTTATATCATTATTTTCTTTTTATTATTTTTGTGTTTTTTTATTTAGGTTTTATTTCCATTATATTTTTTCTTTGTTCATTAATTCTAATCTTATTTTCCTATTTTTTGATTCTTTATGTTTCATGATTCTAGTGATGAATACATGAGTGAACTAAGGAAACTCACGGAGAATCCATGGATGAAAGCCAAGAGTCAAGATCCCAATTTAATTTAATTTTGCTCTGTTTAGTTTATTTTATTTTTTTAGTTTTTGAATTTGTTTAATTTATCTTCTTAAGGGTTGTATTTTAATTTTATTTTCTTTATTATTTTGATAGATTTTGTAGTAGCCCCTATGGTGGGAATAATGAAAATTTAGTTCTCTTGTTCTTAAAAAATTAATTAGTAGATTAGGTTCAATTTAGTAAACTCTAATTAAAATTAATAGAAGCAGTAAAATAATTTAGGTTGCATGTAAATTAAAATTAGGATTTTTTAGAAAAAAATAATTTAATTGCATAGTTGATATTTTTTATTTGTTTTTTTTTTCATTTTTTTTTATCATTTTTGGGCTTGTTTATATTTTTTATGTGTTTTGGGCCCTAAGCCCATATTAGGCTCTAACCCATTTAGATAATTTTAGGTTTAAATAGTTTTTTATTAGCCCATCTCATTTAATTTGTCTATATTTTAATTGAAATGTATTTTAGGCCCATAATTAACTAGATTTAGGTTAGAGATAATTTAGGCTCATTTAGTAATTTAGACATTGGCTCATTTTAGGTTAATTACAATTAATTTAGACTTAACCCATTAAATAAAAGTCTTTTCCATAACTTGTAGATTTAAGATCACCTTAGAATTAAAACATGTAGAATTAGACCCACTAATTTAAAAGCTTCATAATTTGTAGATTTTAGGCCCACTCTTAAAATTAAAATAAATAGACTTAGGTTCACTTAATTAAAATTAAATAGGAATTAGGCCCATTAGTCTTTAGGCTCACTTATGAATTAAAATATGTAGATTTAGCTTATTCAATTAAAATTAATGTAGATTAGACTAACTTAGGGATTGTGATGAATGCATTGTTTACTTGTATATTTCATAACTAGTTTGCCTGGAGTTGATTGTTTTAATAAGGGTTTATATGAAATTGCATGTAAAAGAGGGTAAGATAGTAATTGATAAAGTAATTCTAAAAGAACACGAGACTGAAAGAAGTTGGTATTCCGTACCTAAAATCTCCTAGTTATGGTGCTGGCTTTCTTTTAGAAGATCAAGTACTACCTTTTTCAATTTGTCTAAGTTATTACTATATGTGGTGACTCCTAATCTCTACGCCATGTCTTTGTGATAGTGGTTAGTGTGTTCTCTAAAGCCCTGAGCTCAAACAGTGTCACGGTGGCTAAAATCTTGGGCGCGTGCTAAAGCTCGCCATTTACAGCAATCATATATCTTTTGTAAATGATATGTAGGCCTTTTGCATTTAAAATTTTTATGGAAGAATTCAATTATGGCTTCTAATTTTTTATTGAAGTCATGTTCTGAGAAGTGGAAGCATTTTAGTTAGTGTAATCACTTCTAAAAATTTTTTGTATCAAGTTTTGTAATACTAATTGTACAAAAAGTAACATGACAAATAGCCTATGTATAATGTAATTATGTTAGATTATTATAGGCTTATATATTTTGTAATTATGTTACACTTGAGCTTAGCCCTAATTTGGACATTTTATAATTATGTAACAACATTGGGGCTTTATCTAAATTAGTAAATATATATTTTTTATTATTTTTGTCCTAACATATCAATTGGGCCCAATTGAACTGCCATAACCAAAATAATTAGTCTATCGAATTGATGTGTTTTTCATAATTTTCATCTTGGTTCGATGTATAATTGCCTTAAAAAAATTGATTAAATTTCATATATCCATAATCGAATTGACCGATGCTCAGCCCTAGCTTCAAGATGATAAGTGTCATCTCTTTTTTTGAGAGATGATGCACCGACGAAGGAATTCAAGAATTGATGGTTCATATAAGGCTCAAATTAATTTGGTTTTGTTTAATTTTTTATTTTATATTGTTAACATACTTACCATGATTAAGTCATTGATAAATTTATAGTTATTTGTTTTCCAAATTAACCTTTACCAACTTTGTTTTCTCTCTTATATTTTACCAACATCAATTAGAATTTCTAACCTTATAGGGTTTCTACACCTATAAATAAGTTGTAACTTATTGTCCTAATACATATGTACTAAAAATACAATAATACTTTGTTTCTCGATTTTCCTTTCTTTGTAATTTTATAACATGGTATAAGAGCTTCTTTGATGCTATTGAGTTGAATATTTGCATTCAAATATCTTCCTTTTGATTTTCTTTTTTTTTAAAGGTTAATTTTAAAGATATTCCCTTAATTTGTATTATTGTGAGTTTTGTATTGTTGTCATGACCTGAACCCTATGAGCATATGTCCAACACTAGGGAATAAGAATGTATAAAGTCTTTGAAACCCATAGTAAGCCTTCAAAAATTTTAACTAAAATTTAAACAATATCCAAAATCTTTAATGAAAACTTGACATAGTTTCCCTTGTACTAGAATAAATCCAAAAACTTGTACAATGCAAATAAACACTCCCAAATATAAATTCAATCATAATTACTCCAAACACAACACCATAGTCATCATCATCTTAAATTCAATACATCATAATACATATTCACCCATAAATTTTGAGGTACAATTTAAACATATAACAATACAATAATAATAATAACAATACCTTAACCACTACAGTGTTTAGATTAATTATAATCATTTTCACATACAACAATAACATTAAAGTGATCTACATAAGACATTCAGTAAAGAATGAGTCTGACATAGAGGAGTAGAGCTAATAGTGAACTCTCAAGATCTTGAAAAAATAGTTGAGGAAAGTTAGACTTCAATGTGTAAGCTAATATTAAGAAATGCATGTTAATTTGAAAACCTCATGTTATTGAGACATTTATTATGAATATATTACATATAATTTATATTTAAAATCATTAAGTTATTAAATACCATATTTAAAAATCTTAATAATCTTTTAAATCATAATACATAAAACCCATTTAATATCGTTATTGTAAACATACTTTCCAAATATTATTTAATTAAATAAATATATAATAGAAAGTAAAATAATGTTAATTAAAATACTTTTGTATGGAAATCCATTATAGAACCCTAAACCACAAATGTAGTAGCCATTTGGCTTTTTTTTTTCCAAATGACTACTAATTTTCGAGAACTAAGCTTCCATTAAGCTACTAGCTACAGTAGGTATCTTATTCCAATATTATTGTAGTCCTCAGAGCTAAGCATCAACTGAGTCACTAGTCCCAATAAATAATGGAACCATAAATGATAATACGCCCGAGACGATGCATTAACTGAGCCTTTCAATTCAACATGCCTGAGAGCTAAGTATCAACTGAACTTCACAAAACAATTATTCAAATAGGGGCCCGACTTAAGGATCAATACCAGTATGCACACGATCCTAATGACTCCCATTAGTTAGCCCATTCTATGAGTTTTTTCCAAATTCTTTTATATATATTTGCATAATAAATTTCAAGGAATACATGTAGGTGGTGGGGTTCAACACACACACACAAGTGTTTGGCAATAACTCTTTGGACTGAGGGTCTACTAGAAAATACAATATGGGTTTAAAGCTCAAATTAGAGATGACAATCACTATCCGGATAAGACCCGGGACACACTTTCATAGCAGTTGGATTCAACGGAGGTTTCTCAGCAGCTGTCATTAGAGATTGGGTTCAAAAACTAGATATGGGCTTTTGGAAGTCCATTTAACCTTACAGTTGGCTTTTGTTTATGTTTT
The DNA here is from genome assembly GCA_947683625.1 of Mallotus nudiflorus. Lineage (NCBI taxonomy): Eukaryota > Viridiplantae > Streptophyta > Magnoliopsida > Malpighiales > Euphorbiaceae > Mallotus > Mallotus nudiflorus. The sequence continues at coordinate 2,527,985 of CANTUR010000461.1, forward strand.
ATGTTTTATTACCTTTTATTATTGAATTATTTCCTTATTTATTTGCAAAATTGTAGCCTCCAAACAATTTTCAAATTTTAAAATTAAGTGTGAGTTCTTTATTTAAGCTATTTTCATGCAATTTTGATTTGGTTCACAACATTCATCACACAACATATATATTCATCCACAATAACAAAAAAAGTAAATAAAATAAACTCGCATGCAAAGGAAGGAAGGAGGAGAAATGAATTACAACCCTTTTCACATGAGTAATAAAATAAAATAAAAAGTAAATGTGCACGAAAAAAAATGGAGAAAGGAGAAATGATACAACCTTATTCACAAAAAAATAAATGAAAATGAAGCAAATATTAATTTAACTAAATTAACACTATTATCAAATCCTAAAAAATAAAGTAATCCACCAAATAATAAACCTACAAAAAAAAAAAAGATAAAGTTAGCTCATACTGTGATAATATAAAAATTTACAAAATCCATCGTGATCCAAAAAAACACAAATAAAAAGTAGGAGAATAATAATCACAAACAATTATACCGATTAAATACTAACTAAATGAAATTAATTTTTATTTAATTTACCCATTCAAGAGTATTCAAATTTTATTCAAAAGATCCAACTAAAATTAAACACAAAATTAATTAGAATTACTTAAAACACAAAAACAATCCAATTCTACGAAATTAACTACAACCAAAACAGATTATTCTTTTTATATATTTCCTAATTTATTTAATTAACACATCGAATAAAAAAATGAAATCAGCTAAACAAATAAAGATAAAAATAAAATAAATACAAATATATAAATCCTAGTGAATATAACTCCAATCAACCAATTAATAAAATAAAATTAACAAAACAAAATTAAATCTCATAGAATAATAAAAACAGAAAAAAAAATAGATATCAAAATCTTAACTAATTCAATTTCTATAACTAATATATAAAACAGAATTAAATTAATAAACAACCACTTAAAACAGAGATTAAAAATAAGTAAGCTTTACATCATTGAACTTCAATTAATTAACAAACAAGATTAACCTATATTATTCAAAGAATAAATAAAAAATTAATAAAAAGAAAGAAAAATATAAAATACTCACGTTGCACCTGATGAACAAGTGCCGACATGAGATAGAGGCAAAGTGAAGCAATTACCAACTCACATCTTTTCCAAAAAATTTAAAAAAGTGAAGCAAAGAATTAAAATAAATTGGGGCAACCGCTCCAAAGAAGAAAAGAATTCAAAGGGGAACAATATTGCCTTAGCACAATTAGTGAATCAAAAAATTAAAAGAAAAAAAAATTAAATCCAATGATAATATTGCAATTGTCTAATATATTTAAAGTAAAAAAATAAAAATCAAATTAAATGTATGAATAAATAAATAAAATAAAATAAAGAAAAATTAAATATACCAATAAAAAATATCTTTAGATCTTTTTTTAAATGCAATTGCCTCTCGAAAATATTGTTATATTATTGGAGTTGAATTGAGATCTTGAATGCCTTCAAAATGCATAGGGCAATTGTATTTTCTTTATTTTTTAAAATTGGTTTTATTAAAAAAACTTATGTCTAAATATATGGTCAGTAAAAACCCTAAATAAACCTAAGCTATAATCTCCCCTAAAATTGGAAAGAATAAAGGAAAAAATAACAAAACAAAAAGGTGAAAGTGTGTGCATAGAACTTCCAACTTAGAAGTGCTTAAAAAGGTGTAAAATTACCTATTTGATCTTTAAACGTTTTTTAATGACATACATTTATTTTGCATTTCAGAGGTTCTCTATAATCTTTTTTTTTTCATTTCCTTTCACAACAATAAATTTCATGAGATTACTAAAAATAATGATCATTATAGGATTTTTCATTATTGAATTTTCTAATTTTGGATGGGACAAAATCGAGTGTCAACAATCCTATTGCTTAAAATAAAAGTGCTCCTATTTTATCATCCACAATATTATTAATACTAATAATCATATTAACAAGAATAATGACAATAAAGTGTCAATAATGACCAAACGTAAATAGTATGTTTAAATGTCAAAATCAACATTATGGATGTTTTAAATATAAAAAAAATGTAAATTCTTTAAATAAATCATGTTTTAAATATAATCAACTAAATTATTTTTCAATGCATAAATTGAACGGACACTTCAAAATATTAACTTACAAGTGGAGCAAGTCAAGTGACTTATTCTCATCCACCTAGTTTTTGATATTTTTGCTTTGATGTTATCTATAATAGATAATATTTATCTATTTAATAAAGAAATAGCAAATAAATTCCTAATAATTTTGCAAAATTCTAGAAAAATTACTAGAATTAAGTAAATATAAAAAATTGTCTTGCAAATGCTCTAACTATGATTGAAAGAATTCATTTTGATGGACGGAAACAATACAAATGGAAATAAAATAATTTCCACCAAAACTCTCCTAGAATTCATTATATGACAATCCGCAAGAAATTAGACCTAACTTCAATTACAAAAATTAATTCCCATAATTTATACTATTTATTAAAAATAAAAATCATAATTTTCTAGGTTGGTCATTATTTCTTATCGGAAACAGGTGGGACTTATAGGATTTCTCACTAGAAACGCATCACCCAACCAAACTAGTTATACCAACACACTCACAACCATTAGTACAATCTAGATATGCCTACAAACACACCAAATATCCATTAAATTAAGAGATCAAAAAATAAAAGTGAAATTACTAAAAATTTCAAAGAAAATCAAAATGGTTGAGATCAGATGCAAGGCTAGTGTTTATGGACTTTTAAGATGACAGAGAACAAGCTACTGGTCATAGCTTTGACTTAATGGTAATGATGTGGGCATTTCGGTGATGATAATAGGGATAGAAATTTCAGTGCCAAATCTAAAATTTTCTACACCATTTTTGAATGAAACAACGACCATCCGTGTGTAGAGGATGTTAAGAAGTATCTGTGCTTAAATTTTTTATGGTGATTGGAGGTCATTTGGTCAGTGAATGGAGAAGAAAAGAAATTCACAGACTAAAGTAGATATTTGGCAAAAATCCTATTTCATTATTCTTTGCAGTGCATATATATATATATATATATATATATATATATATATTCTCTTTTTTCTTCTCTCTATTTCATCTTTTCCTCATTTTTTAAAAATAAAAATCAAGTTACTACAATATTTCTTGTGGATTCATTTGAAATTGCTTAAAATGTCTCACATCCCATCCGCTATCTTTGATGACTTAAATTATAAGTATGATCCCAAGAGATGTATAGTTTTGTCAAAGGATGCCTTTTATGGCAACATGTGTGTGTGCAATTCTAATTTTCTATTTGGGGGGTTTAGGATAGGATCAGTGTAATGTCAAGGCACATAGGCTAAGGTGATCATTTATTAGAATGTTATAGATATAGGAGGGTCTAGCTAAATAGACTATGTAAGTTGGAGTCGCTATTTAACTTTATTAGGAAATGGAAAATGAATGAGAACTCACTTTTCTACTAGAGATTCTAGGTTCAAGGGGTAGGAGTTACTTATCCTGCTTCTTATTTATTAGGCAATTTTTGCAAGTGCATGGTTCGCAATAAGTAGTAAAGTTTAAGTATCGAGTATCGTTCCCATGAGGATATTGATACCAAGTACTAGCCGTAATTTTATCTCCATAAGCTAATGAAATAGATTTAATTAAAATAGAAAACTATATTAACTAACAAAGGTAATTTCTAAATCTAAAATAAAAATTCAATAATTGAAAGATAGAGCCTGGATTCGCTTCACTAGACCCTTACTTGAATTTCTGGATTTAATCTTAATTCAATATGTTAATACAGTTAAGGGTAAATTACTTAAATTACGTAAAGTTTCTTTCAAGATCATTTAAGCTTTTCAAAACTAATTACTACCTATTTTCATGGTCAAGTAAATTAATTAAGACTCATTAAGTTCTTTAGCAATTTAATACTCCCTGAGGGATTCATATACTTTTATGATCGAGGTTCCTTAGTTTCACAGGTCTATGAACTAATAGATCATGAAGCTTTCATTGTCTACTAATCTACCCAAAAGTATGCATTTAATCAAGCCTAAAATTAAATAGAAAACATATAAAAGCAACCTATAAAATTGATTAAATATTAACTTATTGAATTAAAACATAAAAATCCAAACAAGTAGTAGTCTAGTTACATGAATCCAAACCCTGAGTAAATTAGTTACACATGATGGAAATAATCATAATCAAAGGTATTCCAAACATGAGAACAATTATGCTTAAATGTGACTGACTTGAAACTCTACTTCTTATATGCTCAAAATATCTCTAAATGCTTATTTAAATGAATTCCCCCCTTTTGAATTGATGAATTGGTCCTTTTTTATAGCCATCTCTTACACCAAGAACTTCCAATTCTGGAATATTCTTATTATGAAATCTTCCAATTTTGAAAACTTCTAAGTCCGTAATCCTAAATGAAAGAGGAAGATTTTTCATAAGTGGACACCCTACCATATGGCCATGCATAAGAGTGTGCATTAGGGCATGTACGTTAATTTTGTGTGCACACCTAAGCATATGGCCATGCACAAAAGTGTACACTAGGGTGTGTACATTAATTTTATGTGCACACCCGTGTGCACCCTTACTTATGGCTATGAACATGGGTGTGTACTATTCCAAATTTGTGCATGACTTGATACATGGCCGTGTGGTGGGGTGTACATAGCTTCTTCATTGGGCTTGACTTTAATCATGTTAGTGCACACCTTTTTGCATAGTCATGTGGTGAAGTGTGTAGGACTCTTGATGAGCACACATTTGTGTGCTAGCCTATGTACACAATATGTGTAGAGAGACTTTCTAGACACGATTCTACATGATCGTGCACTATTTTCAGTTCACAAAACTACAACAAATAATTTAATTAGATACTTTAATGCACTTAATAATTAAACAAAAAAATGTATTCTTTAAAATGCAAATTAAATAATATTATGCTAAATGTAAGTAAAATTAAAAACAATTAAATAAACTTATACAAATATATTATAAAACCAATAAAATAACTTCTAAAATTATATGTATAAATGACACATAACAAATTCCCCCACACTAAACCTTTGCTTGTCCTCAAGTGAAGTGCACAATAACACTCATCAATTTAACGAACTTAGCACATTGACAGACTTCTAAATGTCTATCTGCCATAATTTTAAGTTAATACAAAGCTTATAAATTAAAATTAGACTGATAATTCAAAGTTAAAGGCATAATTTTTACCAAGTGAAGAGCAAACTTAATTATTGAATTTCTAAAAACATGCAAATTGGTAATAAAAAGCATGAAAGTAAATGATACTATTTTCTATAAGCTCAAGCCACCCCTTGATTATATCACATAAAAGATAGCAATTTTTATTTTATTTTATTAGTGAGTGCGTTTTATGCTTCATCTCACTTTAATCTCTCTATTCTTCTCATTTTTAGTAATCCCTCGCTATTCTGGTATTACTAAGCGTGGACATTGTCAAATGAGTCCTTTGGATACTCATACTCAAATTAGAGCATTGAAGTAGATTTTAGAGCATAAAAACATAAAATTTTTATACTGCTCTAAAGAGATTTTTATTTAACTGCTATTAGGTTTTGTGCTAGTGTTAAGGTTAGAACAAAAGATAACATCCAAGTATCACTTACAAATAATTTTCTGAATTATCAATTTTTAGATAAGTTATTCAAAAGTAAGTAAGCATTAGGTTCATTAGAATTTCAAAAGTCTTTAATCTTAATTATCTACCTAAATTTAAAATTTACAAATCAAGCATTAACAAAAGATTATGAAACACGTATATTGAAATCACATTTGATGCACTCTGCTCATCACAATGATAAATTGCAAAAATTTAGGGTGTGTGGATGCAATCATGCACATGTAATATATGATATAATATAAAGATGGAATCAAATGTAGAAAATATATAATGCAATATATATTCTCTCCCCCACCTTTAAACAAGTCAGTGTCTGTAATGACTAACAAAGACAAAGAAATAAATAAGAGGTGGAAAGAATGACTTCCTTAAATGAGAGGAGGGTAGACAATGGCTAGGGCATGGCTAGTTGCACGATCGTACACATCCACCTCTATAGTTTTGCAAAATTAAGCTGTAAAAAAAAGAATAAAATATTGAAAAAATAAAAGTTAAATGGGTTGTTTCCCATTAAGCACTTGTTTATAGTTATTAGCTCGACTAAATTCCCATTTGATTATTAGGGAGGATTGATTAAAGAATAATCCTTACCCACTTGAGCTTGCTTATTTGGCATTAGAAAACATTGTGAAAAAGTCTTAAAATTCATATCCTTCACAGTAATTTTTATTCGCCACTCTTTAGCATCCTTCTTTAGAGGCCTCTTTTTCTTTTTAACCTTTTTTGATGGTTTCACCTTCTTGATATGATGAATGAGGCAGGTTTTAAATGGATCTTTGAGAACTTATAGAAGAACATCTTTACCATAGACCTCAACTACATCCACTCGAAAATAAGAAGTCATTGATGGGGGTTATTGTGCCATTTTGAACACATTGAACTCAACCTTCTCTTCCCCAACTAAAATTGTTATTTTTCCTCTCTTGACATCAATGATAGCTCTAACTGTAGCCAAGAAAGGATGTCTTAGAATAACAGGAATATAAGAGTCTTCTTTTATTTCAATAATCACAAAATTATAAGGGATGTAAAACTGTCAAACTTTTACTGGAATATCCTCTAATATGCCCATAGGATATATAAAAGATTTATTTGAAAATTGTAATGAAATATTGGTAGGATTAGGATCTCTTATGATCAATTTCTTGCATAAAGATAGAGGCATTAAACTCACACTAGCTCTTAAATCATAAAGAGCTTTACTAATAGCTAATTTTCCAATAACACAAGGTGTAGAGATACTCCTTTAATCTTTAAGTTTTAAAGGGACCTTATTTCTTATCATAATATTGCATTCTTCATTCATTGTTATAGTCTCATAATCCTCTCATTTCCTCTTATTAGTGATGATGTCTTTGAGGCATTTGTCATATTTTGGCATTTGGGTGGCTGCCTCCAAGAAGGGAATGATGATATCTAACTATTTGAACACCTTTAAAACCTTTTGAAATTGCTTGTTAAGTGCTCCATTACCTATCCTATAAGGGAAAGGTAAACAAGGTGTCTTCGTCATCTTAGGCTCTTGATCTAACTCATTACTCTTTGGCTTCTCTCCTTCTTTTAGTAGTTGATCTAGCTCAGCCTTTAATTCCTTAATCTTGTGCTCAACTTTAGGAAATTACTTCACACTTCATAAAGTTATTACATTCACATGCTCTTTTGGGTTCTTAAGCAGACTAGGAAATTTTCCCATTTGTCAAAAATTGGAAGAGCTTACTCATGATGCTATTTGGTGTTCTAGCATCTTCTTGTGTGTGGCTAATTGTTTCAACCTTGCATCCATCCACTTAAAATTCTCTTCATGCTGCTTAAAACCTTTTAGAAGTGTTTGATTTATCATGCTATATGATTGGATTAAGTTTTTCATCGTCATCTTAATATTGGACTTGGGTTTAGGTTGAGGGTAAATGCTCTTTTATTAAAAACCCGGTGGCACTTTATACCCTTGATTTACATTTAAGTTTGAATTCCCTCCTTGATTTAATAATGAGAAATTTGGGCGGTTTCTCCATTTAGGGTTATATGTGTTGGAGTATGGATTCCCTTGAGGTCTATCATTAAAGTCATTTAAAGCATTTAATTGCTCAATGGAATAAGCTTAAGAGAAAATATCACTTTGTTGACACATTGTGGTAGAATGTCCACCTCCACATACTTTACAAAATAGCACCTGTAATGGATAACCTGTGAAGTGGAGCTTTTGTAACTACTTTATGGGGGAGTCTAATTTAGCATTTACCATGCTTAAGCTGCCAACCTCATACACTCCTGCTGCTTTTCTAGCCTGATTTCTCTCACCATGCCACTAATAAATTTTTGATGCCATCTTTTCCAAGAGTGCATATGCATCATTCAGTGTTTTACTCATGAAAGAGCCTTATGCAGTAGCATGTATAGTGATTTGCAAAGACTTAGATAGTCCTTGGTAGAATGTTTGGATATGGAGCCAATTCGAAATACCATAATGAGGGCAATGTCTTTTTAGGTCTTTAAATCTCTCCCAAGCTTCGTAGAGAGATTCTCCAAGCTGTTGCCTGAACCTTACGAGGTCTTGGTGATATTTGGTAGTCTTTTCAAGCAGATAATACTTGGTGAGAAAGGCCTTAGAAGTGTATCCCATGAGGTGATGGAATTTGGTGCTAATGATCCCAACCATAGTTTTGCCTTATCCCTTAATGTGAAGGGAAATAACTTGAGGTGAATAACATCCATGCTCACTCCATTGATCTTGAAAGTATCACAAATGTCAAGGAAAGAAGGTAGATGACCATTAGGATCTTCTGATGGTAGTCCACCAAACTGATATTGTAAAACCATTTAGATGTATGTAGGTTTGATTTCGAAGGTGTTAGATTCGATGATTAGCTTCATAATATAATTTTGGCTTCCTGTAAGACTTGGAACCCTATATTCCTCCAAAGCTCTTGCTGGTTGGTTATCAATTCTTTTATCTTTTTCTTGTTTCTTTTTTTGATTCTTTTTCAAGTCTTTTAGATTTTTGGATTTACTTTCTCCAGTTCAAGACATTTTGATATTGTTTGTATAAACAATAATCAAGTACCTGAAAAGAAAAGGTAGGAAAATTAAATTAAATTAAAATAAAATATTAGTTTAGTGGAAATAAAAATGCACTAATAGTGTTATTGCCGATCTACCTGGCAGCAACGTCAAAAGCTTGTTAGGCAATTTCTATAAATGTGCAATTCACAATAAGTAGTAAAGTTTGAGTATCGAGTATTGTTCCCACAAAGAGATTGATTCTAAGTACTAGCCATAATTTTATCTCCACAAGCTAACAAAATATATTTAATTGAAATAGAAAAATATATTAACTAACAAAGATAAATTCTAAATCTAAAATAAAAATTCAATAATCAAAAGATAGAGCCTAGATTAGCTTCACTAAATTCTAAATCTAAAATAAAAATTCAATAATCAAAAGATAGAGCCTAGATTAGCTTCATTTGACCCTTACTTGAATTATAGGATTTAATCTTAATTCAACTTATTAATACAATCAAAGGTAAATTAATCAAATTACTTAAAGTCTCTTTAAGATCATTTAAGCATGTCAAAACTAATTACCACTTATTTTCATGGTTAAGTAAATTATTAAGACTCATTAAGTTCCTTAGTAATTTAATACTCCTTAAAGGATTTGTCTACTTTCGAGATTGAGGTTCCTAAGTTTCAAAGGTCTATGAGCTAATAGATCATGCAACTTTTGTTGTCTACTAATCTACCTAAAGCATGTATTTAGTCAGGTCTAAAATCAAATACAAGAACATATAAAAGAAACCTATAAAATTGATTGAATATTAACTTATTGAATGAAAATATAAAAATCCAAACAAGTAGTAGTTTCGCTACACGAATCCAAATCTTGGGTAAATGAGTTACACATGATGGAAATAATCATAATCAAAGGTATTCCAAACATGAGAACAATTATGCTTGAACGTGATTAACTTGAAACTTTACTTCTTCTCTGCTCAAAATATCACTGAATGCTTATTTGAATGAATTTCCCCCTTTTGAATTGGTGAATTGGTCTTTTTTTATAGCCATCTCTTGCCCCCAAAAACTTCCAATTCTAGAATATTCTCATTCTATAATCTTTCAATTTTGAAATCTTCTACATCCGTAATCCTAAATGAAAGAGGAAGATTTTTCATAAGTGCACACCCTAGCCATGGCCATGCACAAGAGTGTTCACTAGGGCATGTACGTTAAATTTATGTGCACACCTAGCATATGACCATGCACAATAGTGTGCACTAGGGCATGCATATTAATTTTGTGTGGACACTTAGTGCATGGCCATGCACAAGAGTGTGCACTAGGGCATGTACATTAATTTTGTGTGCACACCCTAGCGCATGGTCATGCACACACGTGTGTATTATTCCAAATTTGTGCATGACCTGATACATGGCCGTGTGGTGGGGTGTGCATAGCTTCTTCATTGGGCTTGACTTTAATCATGTCAGTGCATACCTTTTTGCATAGTCGTGTGGTGAAGCGTGCAATATTCTTGATGAGCACAGTCATGAGCTAACCTATGTATGCAATTTGTTCAGAGAGACTTTCCAGACATGGTTCCAGACAAGGTCGTGCACTAGCTTTAGTATAAAACTATAACAAATAATTTAAATTGATACTATAATGCACTTAATTATTAAACAAACATGCAAATGTATTCTTTAAAATTCAAATTAAATAATATTATGCTAAATGCAAGTGAAATTAATAACAATTAAATAAACTTATAAAAATATATTCTAAAACCAATAAAAATGCTCCTAAAATTATATGTATAAATGACACATAATATTATTACGCATTGCTCAATTACTCATTCCTTCACCCTAATTTTGGTTTAATAATGTATTTACCACACTTGATTGTTAATCAATTAAATTACATTGGAAATTGAAACATCGGATGGTTTTGATTTGGCACACGCACATCATAAAATAAGTAAATAAATAATAAATAAACATTACCAATCATACCATTTACACAAGGAATAATGCAAACAAATAAGAAACTAGCAACTAGCACACAATCATACAAGAAATAATAATAAAAAAATAAAAAAATAAGCAAAATAAAATGGGGAAACGGATTAAGGATTACAACTCTTTAAAGAAAGTCTATTCTTATAAATATGTCCAAATTAGAATGTAAAAGGGGAATCTAAATTAACGATTACATTTCCTTAGAAATTCCCTATTCTATTAATTACAGAAAAATTAAAAAAGAAATAAAAAGAAAACCCTTCTAATAAACTTGTAAAACAAAGGTCAATTTTCATGCACATGCAAGTACACATTACATCTAGGGCAATTTTATACATTGCATTCATTCATGATAAGAGAAAGGAAAGTGATTGAAATTACAAGGATAATTGTAGACGGCGAGGTTTAGTGCGCGTCCAATATTTTAGTAACTGCGATACTGTTTCGGCTTAGGGGCCTAAAGAACACACTAACCATTGTCATAAAGACATATTGTGGAGATGAGGAGTCACCACCTAGGGTAATAATTAGGACAAATTAAAAGGTGATATTTGATTCTCTAAAAGCAAGCTAGCACCATAACTAGGAAATTTTGGGAATTGAATACTAACTTCTTTGAGTCTTGTGTTCATTTAGATTTATTTTATGAATTACTATTTTATTCTCTAATTATATGAAATTTTATTTAAACTCTAATTAAACATCCATCCAACCCAAAAAGGCGACATGTCATAAAATTACATGTAAAAAATGTATACAAAAGGCAGTAGTGTCTTTAAGTCCAAAACTAGGTTAATTTTATTAATTAAAATTAGCTAATTCTACATATTTTATTTACAAGTGAATTGAACTAGGGATGGGTTTACATGTTAATAAGTGAGCCTAAGTCTATTAATTTTAATTTCAACTAACAATGGGCCTATAGTTTACAAATTCTTAAAGAAAGGAATTAATTAGTGGGCCTAATTCCAACCTGATTTTAATTAAGTGATGTGATCCTAAATCTACTTATTTTAAAAGAAATGAAATTAATGGGATGAGCTGTATCTAAATTAATTTTAGTTAACCTAACAAATGGGCCTAAGTCTAAATTAACCTAATGGGCCTAAGTTGATTTTAGTTAGTTAATCTAAACCATTTTTAAGCCTATTTTTATTTAGTGGGCTTAGGGCCCAAATCATACAAAAATAAACCAAAAAGTCCAAAAACATAAAAAAAATCTAAACAATCAAATTAAAGAGATCAAATAAGTGATTAAATTATTTCTTCTAAAAAAAACCTAATTTTAATTAACATGAAACCTAAATTAACTCACTGCCCCCATTGATTTTAATTAGGGTTTACCAAATTAACCTAATTTACTAATTAATTTTAATAGTATAGAAAATTAAAGAATATTCACTATTTCCCACTATTGGGGCTATTACAACTTACCGTACATAAATTAAAATCAATTTAATTACAACCTAAAACAAAAACAAATTAAAAGAATGCAAAAATCATAAATCCTAAATCCTACGGGAGTTTTACATATCTTAATCCATGGTATCCCATGGATTCTTCAATGTAATCATTGCCAAAATCTCATTTCAATCTCATCTCTAGAGTACTATAAAACATCAATAAAAAAAATAAAAATTAATCAGTAATGAATCAATAAAAAATCAAATAAAGAGAAAAGAGAAAAGAGAAAAGAGAAAAGAGAAAAGAGAAAAGAGAAAAGAGAAAAGAGAAAAGAGAAAAGAGAAAAGAGAAAAGAGAAAAGAGAAAAGAGAAAAGTAGAAGATGCTATGCAAATGCTATTTGAATGCCCCTCAAATTGAGATTGTCACCATTTTAAGATTGACTCTGTTGTTTTTTCTTGATCCTCTAGACCTTAAAAGTAAAGATCATATTTTTCTTTTACAGTAGCTAATTAGGGTTCCTTTCTCTAGTTTTTTTTAACCTCTTTTTTTTAGAGTTTTCACACAGCTTTTCTTTTCACAGACTCTCTCCGACTTTATCTTTTTTTTTCCTTTTTCTCTAGCTTTCTCACTAGCTCCCTCACAGCCTTCCTTTCTAGCTTTTAAAGCCAGACCTAATCACTTTAGTTCTTGTGATCATGCAGGAAGTTGCGTGATAATTGGGAGCGATCAGGAGATTAGTTTGCATTTTAGTTTTGAATTTCAAACTCAGGATAATGAAATGATAAGTGATGAGATTTTGAAAAATTAAAACTCCGAACCAATGAAACAAATGAAAAGTGATAAAATTAGTGTAAAAAAATGCATAAAAATAACATTTTAGCGAATATTGGCATTCCATAATTTCGATTTTCACTCATAATGCCTATTGGCACCATCTAATGCCTATTGGCATTATGTAATGCCAACCGACCAAAAATTTATTTATTTATTTTTTTAAATTACAAAAAAGTCCTTGAAAGTTTTTAATTTTTGCAATCAAATCCTTAAAAAACCAATTTTGCGATTAAATCCACAAAACATTGCAATTTTGTCCTTTAAATCATGAAACTCGATACTAAAGATCAATTCTCAATTAGATTTTCATCATAGGGGGTTTCGTCGCACACATGCACAATTTTATCCCGAAATTGGGTGCTCACAGTTGCCCTCCCTTTGTTACTCTTTGCTTGACAAATTGTAGCGAAGTAATAGTAGCACATAATTTTGAAAGAAAGAATTAGGGTACTTTATTGTATCCTAATTGAACTGTTGATGCTAAATTGTTGAGCAATTTTAAGCAAGATGCTATGTTTAATATGTTTCACTATATTTTCTATGGAACGTTTAGTGAAACTTATGCATTTCATTATATTCCCTGTAGGACATTTAGTGACTTGTGATTTGAAAACATGTTATAGTTCCTGTGGAATGTCTAGTAATAATACCATAACTATTATGTAGTGTCTGGTGGACTGCACTATATTCCCTGTTGAATGTCTAATGATTGTGATTTTCATTATAATGTTATGGGATGTCTAGTGGTTGTGATTTTCACTATATTCCATGTGGGATGTCTAGTGATCGTAATTTTTATTATATTCCCTGTGGGACGTCTAGTGATTGTGTTTTTCACTATATTCCTTGTGGAATGTCTAGGGACCGTAATTTTCACTATATTCTTTGTGGGACATCTAGTGATTGTGATTTTCACTATATTCCATATGGGACATCTAGTCATCGTAATTTTCACTATATTTCTTATGGGATGTCTAGTGATAGTAATTTTCACTATATTCCATATGGGACGTCTAGTGATTATGATTTTCACTATATTCCCTATGTGATTTCTAGTAATTATGATTTTCACTATATTCCTTGTGGAACGTCTAGTGATTATGATTTTTTCACTATATTCTCTGTGGGACGTCTATTGATTATGATTTTCACTATATTCCTTATGGGATGTCTAGTGATTGTGATTTTTTGCTATATTCCTTATGGGATGTCTAGTGATTATGATTTTCACTATACTCCTTATGGGATGTTTAGCAAAAATATACTATAACTATTATGTAGTGTCTAACTAAAGGCAAATATGCTATAGATCTTGTGGAGTGTTAACAAATAGTGATAATGGTGCTATAGGTCTTATGGAGCGTCTAGTAAAATATTTGAAATGTTCTATAATTCCTGTGGAATGTCTAGCAAAAAGTGATTTGGTAATGTGTTATAACTATTGTGTGGTGTCTAGTGATTGTTATAATTACTGTGTAACATATAACAAAGTGGATTTGAAAATTATGTTATAGCTATTGTGTAGCATATAACAAAGTGAATATGAAAATTGTGTTATAGCTACTGCGTAGTATATAATTGAGATGAACTGTAGTTTATGTAAAATGCAGACATCACATTGGAATTTCATGTTGACTAAGATTTTGTTTTTATCGACTGTGACTTTGATAAACCATCTTCATCACTTGATGACCTTAATTAACTTGTTGAAGTTAGTTTCAACATGATAATTGTATAACAAATTACATTATATTTTTGAATATGAGAAAATTCATCACTTTATCACAAGATAACATGCACCCAACAAATCTCATTAATTTTGATTTATATGACTATCATTTATTTGCCATTCGAAAAGGTTAAAGGTATTATTAACCATCTTATGCTGAGAGCATATTTTTTAATAAGTGAAGAGCTTGCTTCCACACTTAATTTCAAGGAGAATCTTCTTAAACAAAATTCATGGAAATTAAGCATAAACAGATTGAATTATGAGTATCAAAATAGCTTTTGAACTATTTTTGTGTTTTTCTTCCTTATCTAAGTATTCCCTTACCTTTTTGATATTACTCAGTGTGGATACCATTAGGTAGGTCATTCAGATACTCATACTCTTTTAGAGCATTGGAGTAAATAGAATAACATTTGACATGGTCCTCTTTTAGTATTTCCCTGCCTTTCTCATATTACTCAGCATGGATACCTCCAGAGGTTGACATTAATGCTCTTGATCATTTTTGAGCATTGGAGTAAATTATGCTTGCTCTTATTTTGATTCTCCTCATAGTGTTCCCCCACCTTTCTCGTATTACTCAATGTGGATACCGTTGAGGGATTTGTACTCATACTCATTTTTGAGTATTGGAGTAGATTATATGCACATTTATTATTCAAAAGACTAAAATGATACTTTGAAATTCAAGCAATTTATACTGCAAAGTCCATAGATTTTGGTTTTGCACACTCTTCCCCTTATTTAGGTGCGAAGTAAGCATTAGATTGATTATAGTTTATAAACTCTCAATAGAAAGCTGTTAACTAATCATATGAATTCTGTGAGGCTAATAAAAAAAACAACTATAATCAAAGGTCATGAGATAGGCTTTTCGCACATGATCTCGTGAAGTGGATAAATTTACTTCCAATTTTTGAATTTTATAATTAAGATGGTACTTTATTACAGAGTAGAGTTTTGTTACTTCCCTTTATTATCTTATGAGGGTTTAGCATTTGCTATCTTGCCCATTCTTATTGATGTATCGGTTCCTTTCCCCTTCTTCATTCTCTTTTTTTCCCCATACAAAATATCATAAGTTAGTATGGTACGTTTGTAAGTGAAGAGATTTTGTCAAAATGCAATGTTATTCTTTTGTATCCTTCCCTTTTGATTATGGTGATGATGTCTCTAATCATGAAGATCATGATACTCCATTATTGAAGTTGTGGCTTTGGGCTGCGTTTGTATTTTTGCCATTCCATTAATGCTATGGTAAAGGGTTTCATTCCTTTTCTTGATAACAAAATGATAAGTGATAAGATTTTGAAAAATTAAAAATTTGAACCAATGATAAAATCAATGTAAAAAAAGCATAAATTGGCATTTTAGAATACCGATTTTCATCCGTAATGTCGACTGGCATCGTTTAATGCATAGTGGCATTATGTAATGTCGATCAGGATTACATAATGCCAGTCAACCAAAAATTTATTTATTTATTTTTTTAAATTACAAAAAAGGTCCTCGGAAGTTTCTAATTTTTGCAATCAAATCCTTAA
Organism: Mallotus nudiflorus; assembly: GCA_947683625.1. Classification (NCBI taxonomy): domain Eukaryota; kingdom Viridiplantae; phylum Streptophyta; class Magnoliopsida; order Malpighiales; family Euphorbiaceae; genus Mallotus; species Mallotus nudiflorus. Next base: position 2,544,255 of record CANTUR010000461.1, read on the forward strand.
AAAACCAGTTTTACGATTAAATCCACAAAACGTTGTAATTTAGTCCTTTAAATCGCGAAAATTGACACCAGAGATCAATTCTCAATTAGATTTTCATTATAGGGGGTTTCATCGCACAAATGCACAATTGTATCCTAAAATTTGGTGCTTATAGTTGCCCTCCCTTTATTGCTATTTGCTTGATAAATTGCTGCAAAGCAATAGTAGCATTTAATTTTGAAAGAAAGAATTAGGGTACTTCATTGTATCCTAATTGACCTGTTGACACTTAAATTGCTGAGCAATTTTAAGCAAGACGCTATATTTAATATGCTTCACTATATTTCTTATGGAATGTCTAGTGAAACTTATGCATTTCACTATATTCCCCTTTAGATGTTTAGTGAATCGTGATATGAAAACATGCTATAGTTCTTATGGAACGTTTAGCAATAATACCATAACTACTGTGTAGTGTATGGTGGAATGCATTATATTCCCTGTGGAACGTTTAGTGATTGTGATTTTCACTATAATCCTTGTGGGATGTCTAGTGGTCGTGATTTTCACTATATTCCCTGTGGGATGTCTAGTGATTGTAATTTTCACTATATTCCCTGTGGGACATCTAGTGATTATGATTTTCACTATATTCTCTGTGGGATGTCTAGTGCTTGTGATTTTCACTATATTCCCTGTGGACGTCTAGTGATTATAATTTTCACTATATTCCATATGGGATGTCTAGTGATTGTAATTTTTACTATATTCCCTTTGAGACTTCTAGTGATTATAATTTTCACTATATACCTTGTGGAACGTCTAATGATTATGATTTTCACTATATTCCCTATGGAATGTCTAGTGATTATGACTTTCACTATATTCCCTGTGGGATGTTTTGTGATTATGGTTTTCACTATATTCCCTGTGGGATGTCTAGTGATTGTGATTTTCACTATATTCCTTATGGGACGTCTAATGATTATGATTTTCACTATATTCTCTGGAGGACGTTTAGTGAAAATATACAATAACTACTGTGTAGTGTCTAGCTGAAGATAAATATGCTATAGATCCTATGGAGTGTCTAGCGGATAGTGATAATGGTGCTATAGGTTCTATGGAGCGTCTAGCAAAAGATTTGAAATGTGTTATAATTCTTGTGGAATGTCTAGCAAAAAGTGATTTGGTAATGTGCTATAACTACTGTGTAGTGTCTAGCAAGTTGTGACTGCTATAACTATTATGTAATATATAACAAAGTGGATTTAAAAATTATATTATAGCTACTATGTAGCATATAACAAGGTGAATATGAAAATTGTGTTATAGCTACTATGTAGCATATAATTGAGATGAAGTGTAGTTTATGCAAAATGTAGACATCACATTGGAATTTCATGCTGACTAGGATTTTGAGATTTTATTTTGATCAACTATGACTTTGATCAACCATCTTCATCACTTGATGACCTTGATTAACTTGTTGGTGCTAGTGCTAATTCCACATGTTGGGTTATTTTTTCTGGGCTTGCTGTTTTTGAAAACTTGTTGAAGTTAGATTCAACATGATAATTGTATAATAAAGCACATTATATTTTTTGAATATGAGAAAATTCATCACTTTATCATTAGATAACATGCATCCAATGAATCTCATTAATTTTAATTTTTATGAATATTATTTATTTGCCATTCGTAAAGGTCAGAGGTATCATTAACCATCTTATGCTGAGAGCATATTTTTTACTAAGTGAAGAGCTTGCTTCCACACTTAAGTTTAGGGAGAATATGCTTAAATAAAACTCATGGAAATTAAGCATAAACAAATCGAATTATTAGCATCAAAATAGCTTTTAAACTATTTTTGTGTTTTTCTTCCTTATCCGAGTATTCCCCTACATTTTTGATATTACTTAGCATGGATACCATTAGATAGGTCATTCGGATACTTATACTCTTTTAGAGAATTGGAGCAAATAGAGCAGCTTTTGACATGGTCCTTTTTTAGTATTCTCCTGCCTTTCTCGTATTACTTAGCGTGGATTCCGCCAAAGGTTCACGTTGATACTCTTGCTCATTTTTGAGCATTGGAGTAAATTATGCTTGCTCATATTTTAATTCTCCTCTTAGTGTTCCCCTGCCTTTCTCGTATTACTCAGTGTGAATATGATTAAAGGATTTGTATTCATACTCATTTTTTAGCATTGGAGTAGATTATATGTACATGTATTATTCAAAAGACTAAAATGATACTTTGCAATTCAAGCAATTTATGTTGTAAGTCCATAGATTTTGTCTTTGTGTATTCTTCTCCTCGTTTGGGTGCGAAGTAAGTATTAGATTGATTATAGTTTATAAACTCTCAACATAACTAATCATCTGAATTTCACGAGGCTAATAAAAAAAGCAATTATAATCAAAGGTCATGAGGTAGGCTTTTTTAACACGATCTTATGAAGTGGATGAATTTACTTTCAATTTGTGAATTTTATAATTGAGATGGTACTTTATTACAGAGTAGAGTTTTGTTACTTCTCTTTATTATCTTGGTGAGGGTTTAACATTTTCTATCTTGCCCATTCTTATTGATGTATCGGTTCCTTTCCCCTTCTTCATTCTCTTTTTTTTTTTCCTTCCACAAAATACCATAAGTTAGTATGGTACATTTGCAAGTGAAAGAGATTTTGTCAAAATGCAATGTTATTCTTTTGCATCCTTCCCTTTTGATTATGGTGATGATATCTCTAATCATGAAGGTCATGATACTCCATTATTGAAGTTATGGCTTTGGGCTGTGTTTGTATTTCTGCCATTCCATTAGTGCTATGGTAAAGGGTTTCATTCCTTTTCTTGATATCTGCTACAAAAAAGGTTAAGGAGTTAGAGATCTTATTTTATGATCAAATAATTTTCCAAAGTGCATTCATTCATTTTAGGTTTTGAGTGCATTCTTCCCTTTTTAGGGCCGACGAATGTATTATTGACATGTTGGACCTTCTCATCACCATATTCCATACCATATACTGGTCTAACTATTATGGAGAGATATTCCAGATGATGCTCCTGATGAGACTATAGAGATGGATACTGAGTTTGAGGAGCCTGAACGTTCTATCCAGCCTTTTGAGGTCGCTAGGATGACGTTTTTGCAAATATCACTATTGGTGATATTCCTTTATTGGATGGGCCCATAATTAATTGGGCTCCTACGATTTAGAGTCCCATTGAGCATCAGGTTCACCTGAATAGTGTTACCTTTTTTCCTTTAGATGTTTCACATGTGAATATTCTAACTAACTTTTTGCATTTTTACAACACTAATCTTGAATGTTAGTAGCAAAGTGTTTCCACAATCTTGCATAGGCTCAAAGACTTTATTATACAAAGCAAGTATTTCACAATAAATGTATGCAAGTGTATGCATGTTATGTATCACATGCATGATCCAAATAGGTCTTCTATTTGGAACAAAGCTATATTCACAGCTTGGAGTATGAGAATGAGGTGCCTTATTAATAGCTTGTAGGTTTAAGCATTAGATGCTTCATTATGGGTACTTCTGATGCCAGAGCTTTTGATATAGCTCATTGGACTGATGACCTAGCTTTACACAGGAGCTCGTGATTGATTGAGCTCGTGATTGATTGATGCACTATTGAATTTTTCTTTTTGTTATTGCTTTTGTTGTATAATAACTGATGTATTAGTATGCTTATAGTTTACTCCTTTCTGCCTTAAGATCTTTTTCACTAACTTTGAAGTTCTAATGTTGTATTTATTGTTTTGCCCCCAAGCTGCCCCAAAGTTACATTTTGCCCTCAGCTTCATTTTGAATTCATTATAGCAGTCTTTTTCTTTATGTGTGCAAGAGACTCGGTTTGGTCACTGCTGTTGTTGACCCTTTGTCTTACTAACCCTATTAGTTGTAGTCTGATGTATTGAAGATGCAAAGGAGTGGGCGAACTGATTGAAGCAAGTTCTTGATGATGAAATCAACTGGACTTGCACTTTGAAGAATTCTTGAGCAGAATATAAGGCTTGATGCTGATGCAATAATTGATGACAATTACAAGGTATGGGTTATAACACAAGTTATTGAGCCACCTGAATTCTCAAGGTATAAGGGGACACTAGGCTTACAAGGAAAATTATAAAAGGGGTGACAAAAAAAGAAAACATAACTAAAATAGTGATCTCATAGCTTCGATTTAGCTTTCTTTATGTATTGAATTTCCATTCAGATACTTATACAGTATGATAAAGATGAATATGCGATATTTGAATAAAAATTTAAAATTCAATTTTAATCATTCATTAGGGCAAAAATGAGAACATTCATTACATCATATAATACAACTTCTATTATCAGCCAGTCATGAATTTTTTCTCTCTAATTTTTACCTTACTGTTCTCTCCATGAATTTTTCTCTCTTTTTTTATAAAAAATTAAAATAATCATGTGATAGGCACATTGGCCATTATTGTTTTTTTAATCTATTTTATTTTTAAATTAAATAAAAATTAATTTGATAATTCCTTTTATAATGTTTTTTAATCTACCAATTTATTATTTCCTTTAAAAATTTACCATTATTTTAGTTTGTAATGAAAATATATGTTTTTGAATAATAGTTTTTTTTTTCAAGAAAAATATATAATCAGTGTCGATAACCCGTCCACACGTAACAAAAATAAATAGGGTTATATATACACTCATTTGCAACCAAAATATATATTTTTAAATAGTATAATCGTAATAATTCAGGGATTTAATAATGAATTTTGCTTAATAATATGATGTTATACATGTGTACATGAATTTCAAATTTGATTTGCTTATAAAGAATTATTTTTGAGTAGGGAATTTTTTTTTTAAAAGAAGTTTGAGCTGATTATCAGGGTAGATCCAAAATTTCTTTATACATGATTTATATAATTTTCATACGTAATTAATTTTCTTTTACAAATCAAGTTCTATTGTAAAATTGAACCAATCATCAGTTGGGTAGGCTCCAACTTAGGTTCAGTATTATTCACTTGTTGGAACTTATATTTAACAAATTTACACGATGTTTAAAAATGGACTTATTTTATTTATATCTTTATCTTTTGCAAACAATTAAAAAATTGAAGTGATTGAGTACTTTATGCAATCCTCATAACGTTATAATTTTTTTTTTTACCAAATAATGTTATAATTTTTTCAATTGTGCAAAATACGCATTAAATTAAAGGCACACACACCATAATGTTACAGCTTGAAAAATATGTAAGAATTAATTGATTTCGAATTAGGAGATTTGAAGCATTAATTTATTGTATGTTGGAGAAGAGACGGTGGGCAATTTGACAATATATAAATAATTGGGTTGGTGCATATTGCAGAGCACGTAAGGCCCTATTTAATTAGATGGAGACCATCAAAGCCTTGTTACATCTAGTTTTAAAACTCACCTTTGCCTTCTAGATCTTCATGAGGAATTTTTATTTTTTTGTAATTTATAATCAGTACTAATAAAAAAAAAAGTAATTTTTTATATGCAATTTAAATACTTAATATAAAAGTAATAAATTCTCACCATTTTTAATAGATAATTATAATCCAACAGACTCAAATTTTAAATTTTTATAATTTTTAAAAGATTGTTTAGAAAAATATTTTTATTTTTTAATAAATAACGGGAGATAAGAATGTAACACTTTATCTATTGATATCTTAACAATGGTTATACCATCGAGCTACTAAACCACTAAACATTATTAATATGTTTATTTCTCAAAGGATTAATATCAAATATGGGTTTAGTCAATGAACCTTTTTTCTTTTGTACCTTACCACTTTTCTTTTACTTATGTTTTTTTAAGGGTTTTTATATAAATGTATCAAAAATAAAAAAATTTAAAAAAAACTGTTGACCGCAAAAACTTTCAAATATGTTTTTACAAAATTAATTCTTTCAAATATAGTTTATTCTCCTTATTTTTAGAGTTATTTTTTTTCTTTTTTACTGATTTTTTGCAACTCTTTTTTTTTTTCAACATTTTATTTATTTTCTTTTTTTAATATTTTTTTCTTTATAATGTTTTCATTTATTTTTTCAATATTGTTTTTACTGTTTTCATCTATTTTTTCTCAATATTTTTTTCTACTGTCTTCATTTTTTTTCTCAACTTTTTCTGCTAAACATTTTTTTAATATTTTTATAGTATTATATTTATTTTTTTCTCAATATTTTTTTCTAATATCTTCATCTTTTTTTTCTCAATGTTTTTTATTTTTACTTTTTCTCTCCATGAATTTTTCTCTCTTTTTTTTTCATTATCTTTCTCAAATTTCCTATTTTTAGAAGTTACATAATGTGATATATGTATGTTCTTTGAATTTTCATTTGTGCCCATGCTGAATGAATATAATTGAATTGAATTTATGTCAAACATGCAGATGCAATTAGTATCATAATGTACAATACTATTAGGATGCACATCACACAAGTAAGCAAAACCAACATTTATATCATTGACCAAAGGAAAAACATAGTTTTTGTCCTCATAGAGACCGAACATTATTACATTAGTTTCTTCATAAAAAACATTAGTAAAGCTATCACTAATAAAAGTACCTAAATCCTAGGGTGGCTCCTCTTCAGGTGGTAGATATAGCAGCTCCTTGACAGTAGCATCCCCCATTCTTTAAGCTACTTGCTTCATCACTTCTTCTTTGTTATTCTCTGCTAAGTTTTCCACAATTTGGTCCTTGAAAATCTCGAACCTGGGAGCATTTTTGCCAACGACATTAGTAGACTCCTTAGCACCCAAATAGTACTTGCCCTATCTTGGCTTGATGAAATTATCACTTAACGGCTCAACTCTCCCTAGGGGCTTATTTCTCTTAGCCTTCTCCTTCTTTTTTGCCCTTATGCTGGTGGATCCTATCTTAACACATCCTAATCCTTTAGTGTCGCTTTGAATCTTGAATTCTGGTAGCTTAGGACTTCCTTACTCATTCTTTCCAAGCCCTTGTCTAGGCTGGTAATTCATGCTCTCCATCATTTTTACAATCCTTGGGTCCATCTCAGTCCTGTCAAATATCCCAGCAATTTGAAAATCGGGAGGAACACACACTTGTTTATGTTTTTCCAGTATGGCAGCCACAATTGCATTGGTTCCTACCTCAATTATCACAACATCTTCTTCACAAGGGAATTTTATCATCTGGTGCACAATTGAGGATACCCCTCCCAAAAAATGGAACCGTGGCCTTCTCAATAATAAAGCATAAGTAATTGGTATATCCAGCACAGTGAACTCAATGGTTGATTCCACTGGTCCTGTTTTAACTAGAGCTTGGAATGTCCCTTCCACATTCCTAGTGTTGTCATCATAAGCTCTGATTATGAGGTTTAAATATGTTAAGTCTTCAATTTTCAAACCTAAGTTAGGCAAGATCTTCAATGGGCATACATTAATGGCAGAACCATCATCAACCATTGCAAAGTTAGTTCTTTTCCTTTTTACTTTAGTTGGGATAAACAATGTCTTATTATGATTTCTTCCTTCTAAAGGCAGGTTATCATCTAAGAAGGTTATCGGCTCATGTTTCTTTTTTGTAATCTTTGCTACCATAGCCTTGAGTGTGGCTATTGTTTTAATGTTCATGTTTGACAAAGCTTTCACCAGAGCTCTTCTGTGGCTACCTGAGTGCTTTAATAGTTCCCAGATACTGACATTTCCCTTAGCCTTCTTCAGTTGTTCTAGAATCAGATCATCCTTTTCCCTTTCTTTTATTTTTACATCACATGTCTCTTCTTTTTCTATAATTTTTCTTAATCTTCTTTTCTACTACCTTGTAATCCTTTATACTTTTAATGACATGATTCACTTTAGGGTCATCGCTCCATACATCCATACCAGTGGGACCCTTTTCATCATAGTCATACTAAATGTCTATAATGTCGATGATTCTGTCCCTCTTTCCATCCTTCCATACTTCTACTATGCATGTTTCCTTTCCCTCCATGCTAAGCTTTCCCATATGTGTTCTTAGTTATTCCTCAATCCCCTGTTCAGGAGTTAGAGACTCCTTTTCTGTCATTGGCCCATCACCAAATTCATCACCCTATCCTGAGGGTATAATCCCCTCAAGAGGTATATCATTCGAAGTAGGCTTTGAATAAAACACCCTATAATCAAATTTCCCTAAGGGGCCCTAATAAATCCTGAAATCCTAGTTGTTCTGGGGCTTTGGATTCTTTCTTGTCATTAAACTCATCACCCTATCCTGAGGGCACAATTGATTCAACTGGGATATCTGCAGAGGGCAGTTTGGAATATAATACCTTATAGTCAAATTTTCCCGAGGGCTCTCCTAATAAATCCTCAACTCCTCTAGAGGCATTAGGAGATTCTCCATTAGATATAAGGTTTTGGTTTTCAAAGGAGTTTAACACTTTTTCTTCACTCACTCCTGAGTTAATCATCATGGTGGCCGATGGTGGGAAATTTCGATAGTCAGGGAAAGGATTATTTTTAGTGTTTAGGTTAGAGTTGGATTTTTCAAGGTCTGTGATTTTTCTAGAGTCTATAGGTTTTAAATCTAGTGTTTAAGGCAGAAATAGATGTCTGTGGAGTGGCCAGCTACTTGGTGGAATTTGCAATAATTGTTCAAGTTATAGCCAAGAACATTTGGGTTTGGCGATTTGAAAAAGGTGAGAGGTTTGAGCAAGCCCTTTTGCATTAGGCGGTCTAGGATGTTGGACAGGAGTTGGTTGAAATTGTAGAATCTCCTTGGTGTTTGTACAACATGCACTTCAATAGCCTGACTAGTGCTTCCTTACTGTGTGCCCCCAGTTGGGTAGTTTTTTACTCCAATGGCTTTATAGCTCTTCTTTTTCTCACTCTTTATTTCCTCAGCTTTTAAACCATTATTATAAAGATCTAAAAGTGTTTTAGGATTCATTATTTATAGTCTTTCAACTAGATTAAGTGACACATTTCAAACTATCATCCTAACTTGATCCTTCTCAGCCAGTTTATTTTTCAGTAATCCTGCCTTGTTCATAAATTTGGTTAAGAAATTAGAAAAGGATTTATTTGATTTTTTCTTAGTCAGTTCTAAATCCCTAATGGACACTTCTAATCTAGTGTTATAATCATATTATTTTAAAAAAGTAGTACACAGTTCTTTCCAGTAAGCCCTGACAGACTTTTCCAACCCATAATACAGTTTACAGCCATTCCCTTTAAGGACAGTACAAATAACTTAGTGATCATTGCTAATGGGGCCTTAGTAGTGCTTATAGTTATTGTATATTGACTAAAATGAATCCTAGGATCTCCAGTTCCATCGAATTTCTATAGCTGAGGCATTTTAAACTTCTCAAGTAGCTTATCACCCTCTATTTGTAGCATATCATCAAAGTCAAATGAACATCCCATTCCTTGTCCTCTAAGCAGCTCTTCCATCTTGGACATTTTTTGGGTTAGTGCTTGCATTTGCTTAGACTCATGGTCTTATACCAGTTTAAGTGATTCTCTTTTTACTTTCTCTACCATGTAGTTCTTAACATCCTCAAGCTTCAAATCAACAGCATGTGGGTTTTTAACAATAGGTTGCCCCCAATATTATTAGTAGTAGGTGGAGCATCCGTAGCAAGTAGAACAATAACAACAATAGGTGGTTGTTCAATTGCAGTTGGTGGTATAACAGCAGCAGGTTGGATCAGTCCAAATAGTGATTATCTTAGCTCATCTTGCATCATAGCCCTCATATTATCCATTAGAGCTCCCTTGATGTCTTCTAAGGTCTAGTCCCCTTACTGTTGTTCCATTTCTTCATATTCAGGTGAAGTTGATTTAGCTTCCAAGTAAAGTGGGTTAATAGGGCTTCTTTCCAATCTACTCAGTCTGTTTAGGATCTCTTTTACTAATGCTTTAAGACTCTGACTCGTTCTTCTTAGTTTGCCACCTTGTCATCCCTAAATACTAGAAGACCCCGATGTATCTATGATGGCTACAAAATAAGGTGTTAGTATGATGAATGAGATGCATGTATGCATGTATACGTAATGCACGTGCTATTCAACAAATAACAAGTATCAATCAAGTGTACAACATACATCCTTCTAACCTTATTCCTCCCACACACTTATTCAATGGTGAGTCTTTTATCCTAGGATTTTTGGTCTTGGTCTTAATATCAACAGGGGATATCAAGGACTGACGTGCATGCCAGATCTCTTTTAAAGTAGTAAAGCATAGAAACAACATTTCTAGTTATAAAGGTCTAGCTCAATCTTCATTACCCCAAGGGGCTTTGAAAGTATGGGCCTGGGCTTTTATAGATAGATATACCTCATGGTAATAAGCATAGAAATAGAATTTTTGAGTATAAAGGTCTAGCCCAATTTTCATTACCCCAAGGGGCTTCAAAAGTATGAGTCTGGGCTTTTATAGATAGAAATACCTTATGACAATAAGCATAGAAATAATATTTCTAAGAATAAAGGTCTAGCCCAATCTTTATTACCCCAAGGGGCTTCAAAAGTATAGGCCTAGGTTTTATAAATAGAAATTTTAGGTAGATCCTGAGGGAGGTAACTAAGCCATTATATGTGGTTAGGGTCCAATGAAAAAGTCAAGGTTCCCCTAGCAAGATGCCCTCCTTTAAGACTTGAGTTACAAGCCAAGGTCAAAGGGGCTCGACATCCTTTGCAAACTCAAGAGAAGACTACCCCCCTTTAGGACTTGGGTTATAGACTCTGGTCAGATGAGCCCAGTAGAGTTAAGGCTAAGAGTAATGGTTAGCCAATTTACCACTCTATGAAGCTAGTGGAATCATGGAATCATAAACCAATGTTGTCGGGTAATAGGGACATGTAGAATGAATGCAAGAATAAAATAATAATTAATAAAATAACTCTAAATAACACAAGTAGAATCATTATGTCTTATCCCAAGTGAGTCGCCACTATAGACGGTGGGGTTTAGCGTGTGTCCAAGATTTTAGCAACCGTGACACTATTTGGGCTCAGGGCCTAAAGAACACACACAAAGACATGACATGGAGATAAGGAGTCACCACCTAGGATAATAACTAGGATAAATCGAAAGGTGGTACTCGATTCTCTAAAAGAAAGCTAGCACCATAACTAGGAAATTCTGGGAATGGAATACTAACTTTTTTCAGCCTTGTGTTCATTTAGATTTATGTTATGAATTACTATTTTATTCTCTAATTACATGCAATTTTATTTAAACCCTAATTAAATATCCATCTAACCCAAAAAGGTGTCAGGTCATAAAATTACATGTAAAAAATGCATACAAAAGGTAGTAATGTCCCTAAGTTTAAACTAGGTTAATTTTATTAATTAAAATGAGCAAATTCTACATATTTTATTTACAAGTGAATTGGACTAGGGATGGGCTTATATGTTAATAAGTGAACCTAAGTTTATTTATTTTAATTTTAACTAAAAATGGGCCTATAGTCTACAAATTCTTAAAGGAATTAATTAGTGGACCTAATTCCAACCTAATTTTAATTAAGTGATGTGATCCTAAATCTATTCATTTTAAAAGAAATGAAATTAATGGGCTAAGCTATGTCTAACTTAATTTTAGTCAACCTAAAAAATAGGCCTAAGTCTAAATTAACCTAATGGGCCTATGTCGATTTTAGTTAGTTAATCTAAACCAATTTTAAGCCTATTGTTATCTAGTGGGTTTGGATCCTAGTATGGGCTTGGGGCCTAAATCATACAAAAATAAACAAATAAGTCCAAAAACATTAAAAAATATCAAAACAATCAAATAAAAAGATTAAATAAGCAATTAAATAATTTCTTTTAAAAAAACCCTAATTTCAATTAGCATGCAACCTAAATTAACCTACTGCCTCCATTGATTTTAATTAGGGTTTACCAAATTAACCTAATTTACTAATTAATTTTAATAGTGTAGAAAATTAAAGAATATTCACTATTTCCCATTATTGGGGCTATTACAACCTACTGTATAGAAATTAAAATCAATTTAATTACAAAAAAAACAAAAGCAAATTAGAAGAATTCAAAAATCAAAAATCATAAATCCTAAATCCTACGAAAGTTTTACATATCTTAATCCATGACATCCCATGGAATCTTTAATGTAATCATTGTCAAAATCTCATTTCAACGTCATCTCTAAAGTACCATAGAACATCAATTAAAAAAAAACATAAAAATTAGTCAGTAATGAATCAATCAAAAATAAAATAAAGAAATTAAATAAAAAATAAAGAGAAATGAGAAAAGAGAAAAGAGAAAAGTAGAAGATGTTGTGCAAATGCTGTTGGAATACCCCCTCAAATTGAGATTGTTACCATTTTGAGATTAACTCTATTGTTTTGTCTTGATTATTTAAAACTTAAAAGTAAAGATCGTAGTTTTCTTTTGCAGTAGCTAATTAGGGTTCTTTTTTCTTTAGTTTTTTCGAAGCTCTTTTTTCTAAAGTTTTCACATAACTTTTCTTTTCATAGACTCTCTTTACCATTTTCGTTCTTTTTTTTTTCTCTCTCACTTGCTCGTTAGCTCCTTCACAGCCTTTCTTGCTAGCTTTTAAAGCCAGATCCAACCACTTCAGGAAGTTGCGTAAAAATCATTTTTTAGCTGATTTTCACATAGGAAGTTGCGTGATAGCTGAGAGCGATCAGGAGACTAGTCTGCATTTTAGTTTTGAATTTTCAAACTCAGGACAATGAAATGATAAGTGATAATATTTTGAAAAAATAAAACTCTGGACCAATAAAAAAAATGAAAAATGATAAAGCATTGTAAAAAAAGCGAAAAAATCACTTTTTAGCAAAAATCGGCATTCTAGAATGTTTATTTTCACCCGTAATGCTGACTAGTATTACGTAATGTCGACCAACCAAAAATTTATTTATTTATTTTTAATTACAAAAAAGGTCCTCAAAAGTTTCTAATTTTTGCAATTAAATCCCTAAAAAAATCAATTTTGCAATTAAATCCACAAAATATTGCAATTTAGTCCTTTAAATCGCAAAACTCGACATCAATTCTCAATTAAAATTTCATCATAGGGGCTTTTGTCATACGCGTGCATAATTGCATTCCAAAATTGGGTGCTTACAATAGTCAAAAAAAAAAAAAAAAAGGATGCTAATGAAGATGCATGATGCAAGAATTTAAAATTTAAGTATTTTGGTGCAAAGTTACCATTTTTATTATGAAAATAAGGGTATTAAAATAGAGGAATAAAAATGATGAAAATATTAAAATAATAAATATGCAATTTTTGATATAAAGGTGAAAATTCAATAATAAAATGCTTGGAAACTAAAGTGAACAGAATAAGAGTAACAAAAATAATAAAAATGCCATCTTTACAATAAAAATGGTGATTTGATGATAAAAATGCAAGGAAATAAAAATATAAGCATAAAAATGACAAGAGTAATAACAATAATAAAAATGCAAGTGAAATAATAAAAATGATGAAAATGCAATTAAAAATAATAAAAGTGATAAAAAAAGTTGTTCTTACCATAAAATGTAAACTTGATGATAGAAATAACAAACTTATCAAAAGGGGGAAATAAAAAGTGACAAGAACAATAAAAAGACAATTAATATAATAAAAATGATAGAAATGTGATTTTTACCATAAAAATGTAAACTTTATGATAAAACAAATAAATTTATCACAAAGAAAATAAAAGCAATATATATAAAAAAATGATAAAAATGCAATTTTTACCATAAAAATATGAGCATTATGATAAAAATGGCAAATCTATCAAAAAAGAAAATAAAAATGACAAAAATAAATAAAAATACAATTAATATAATAAAAGTGATAAAAATGCAATTTTTACCATGAAAAATGTGAACTTTATGATAAAAATTGCAAATTTATCAAAAAAGAGAATAAGAATAACAAAAACAAATAAAAAGGCAATTAATATGATAAAAAAAATAAAAATATAAATTTATCATAAAAATAGTAAATTTATCAAAAAGGAAAATAAAAATGGCAAAAATAAATAAAAATGCAAATAATATAATAAAAATGATAAAAATGAAATTTTACCATAAAAATGAGAACTTTATGATAAAAATGGCAAATTTATCAAAAAAGAAAATAAAAAGGCAAAATTAAATAAAAATGATAAAAATGCAACTTTTTCCATATAATGTAAACTTTATGATAAAAATAGCAAATTTATGAAAAGGGAAAATAAAAATGACAAAAATAAATAAAAATGAAATTAATACAATAAAAATTATAAAAATGCAATTTTTATTGTAAAAATGTGAACGTTATGATAAAAATGACAAATTTTAAAACAAGAAAATATAAATGAAAAAATATAAATAAAAAATTTATATCATAACAATGTTAAAAATGCAAGTTTTACCATAAAAATATGAGTTTTATGATAAAAATGGTAAATTTATCAAAAGAAAAAAGAAAAAATAAAGTAAAGTGCAATTAATATAAAAAAATGATGCGATTTTTGTGATTTTTACCATAAAAATGTAAATTTTATAATAAAAGTAGCAAATGTATAAAAAAAAGAAAATAAAATTGACAAAAATAAATAAAAATCAATTAATGTAATAAAAATGATAAAAAAGTAATTTTTACCATAAAAATGTGAACTTTATGATAAAAATAACAAATTTATCATAAAATAAGATAAAAACAATAAAAGTGCAATAATAATAATAAAAATGCTAACTTTAGCACCAAAAATATATATATATTTTTTATAGATAAAATAGGTGAATGCATTAGATAGTGCATTGCGACATATCAGTTAAGCTGACATCCCTTTAGCACCTACTTCACCTGCATTAACCTAAAATTTATTAAAAAGAAGAGAATAAAATAACAAAGCAACCTCAATGGAGGCAGTTCTAAACCAACCTCAATAGAGGCAGTTCCAAACCAACAATACCCATACTGCTTGAAAAAGACATAACTAAAACTAAAGAACCCAAGCTATATAAAACGAAAATTTTCCAAACCCATAGCATCATGGGGTAACAAATTATTACAAGAAACAAGGTATGTATTCCACCAAGTGAGTTGGTAGCATGAGAGAGCAATAGCAACCAATATGTTAGCTACCATATTTCTTTCATGATAAATATGGCTAACGTAATGAGGAATAAAACAGAGAATTGAGAGACATCTATGCCTTTCTTATTAAAGAGACCAAGGACTATGAAAATGTTTCTTCATTAATAAAACAACAATAAACATGCTATCACTTTCGATCCATAAAGGAAAAAAATGACGCTTAAAGGCAATTTTAATAGCAATCATCACTGTTTGACGTTTAGCTTCAAAGGCAAACTTCACACTAGGAGGAGCAGCATATGTAACTATTGCAGAACCAAACTTATTTTGAAAAATGCCTTATGCACTGGTAAGGCCAGGAAAACCTTTAGACGACCCATCAAAATTAAGTTTAAACCATCCTAGAGATGGAGGGAACCAACAAATTTAGCGAAGTTCCTTAATAGGTTTAAAAATACATGCCACTCGAAGCCGACATAAAATTTAGAAATTTGAAATGGAGTTATGACTAAACCGACATCTATAAATATCAAACTCTTTGATGAATTTACGCAGTATACAAAAACATACATTAATGGGCATAAAAGAATTATTAAAAATAACCTTGTTACTGGCAAGCCAAATAAGTAAGAAAATCAAAGAAATACCGACATTCCAAAGATAAAAAACTTGAGATGAAAAATTCTGCCTTTTAGTAGCAGTAAGCAGCTATAAAACCGATCCAGAAATAGGGAACTTTACTTGAAGAAGATCTTAGAGCATTCCCAATAATGCAAAAGCATAAGGACATGACACAAAGAGATGATGAACTGATGGTACATCAGTTGAACATAATGGGCAACGGGAGCCTAAATTAAAACCTTTTAATTGTAAAACCTCATAAGTTAGAAGGTGATTTAAAAGCATATGCCAATAGAAGATCTCAAAGGGGGAAGATAATGTCTCCAAAGAACATTATCCCAAGCCACTTTAGGAGCCTTAATTGGATAAAAATTATAAACCCATTTACAAGTAAACATACCATTTGAAGAATGCTGCTAGAAAAGCTTATCTGTATCAAAATGTAAAGGGTGGACATTAAGAATATCTCTTGTAATTTTTGGGAAAGTAGAAGCAAAATCATTTGGAATATGCCAAGAATTATCCCAAAACATATCACAAATCAAAGTAGAAAGGAAACTTTGAATAAAGAGAGGAATTTGGGCCTTATTCGCAATCACATAGCCTAAAAAATTATAATTCTAAAAATTTAACTTAGAATTGGAAGAAGGGAACCATTGAGAAGAGTCTTTAAAGTCCAATAAAATTGATATGATAAAAGGCCAAATAGATGAAATAATCATACATATTCGTGCCCTAGCTTTAGAAAAAAATCTTGACTGTAATAATTGATAGACAAAGTGGTCCTTGGAGCAAGTTTTCCAAGTAACTCTACCAAGAAGGGCCTTGTTCATACGATAAAGACATTTTAATCCAACTCCTCCTTTATTAAAAGGTCTGCAGCAAATATCCTACTTCACCGAAACTAATTTATTTGAGAAGATAGACCCAATCCAGAGAAAATTATGAATTGCATGTTCCATTTTCTTCAATATCAAATCAGGCCATTTATAGATCATGAAATTATGCAAAAAAGAACCATAGTAAAGGATTTTATAAGCGCTAGACGGCCTGCCGTAAAAAGGTCCTACCCTTCCAATTCTCCATTTTAGCCATAATACGGTTATTCAAAGATTTGAACTATTTAACCTTTGGAGCTCTAATAAAAATAGGAACATCCATATAAGAAAAAGGTAAAGAACCACATCTCATACCAACTCTATTATAAAGAGAATAAAAGTTGTGTTTAAAACCCACAAGCGCACGGGTCGTGATTGCAATATAAAAAGTTATCGTTCACACAAGGATTGCATATTGAGTACTAATGTCTTTACTTATGATTTTAGCTAGTAAATCGAATAAAAGTAATTTAACAAATAAAATATAAATCAAAGCAATGTAAATTAAAGTAAAATCAAATGATTAGAAGCTTAAAGCCTAGGTTTAGTTTCATTATTCTAATATGATCATGAACTCAAATTAACTGAAAGACATTGATTTAAATTAAGGGTAGTTGTTCAAAAATACCTAAAGACTCTCTCAAGTTCAATTAAGCATGTTAAAATTAAGATTTATCCTATTCTCATGATTAAGAAATTAATCCTACTCATTAAGTTTCTTAACAATTATTTTATCCCTAAGGAGCTCGACTACTCTCGTGGTCACGTGATCTAAGTCCTATGAGTCTTAAGCTAATAAATTCTCCTAACTCTAGCTGGTGAATTTATCCATAGACATGCAATCAAGCTGGCCAATAATGAAAACATAGATTAATCACAACTCATATAATTAATTGAAAATCAAATAAAATTATAGAATCTGTGTTTAATCATATAATGGAAAAGTTACTCCTAACCTAAACCCTAAAAGGAAATTAGCCACACATAATTATGGTGAATAACGCAAACATGATTAAAGAATTAAAAATGAAGAAGAATAAAATAAAACTCTTGATTCTTGCACAACTTTTCTCCAATATATGTTGAGCTCTTGTTTGTGGACTCCGTATGAATGGAAAAAGATGCCTTCCTAACTCCTAATAATTCCCTTTTATAGGGTTGGCTTGATAGAAAACTTTAAAACCTCAAATTATTGTCCATTTTTAGCATGAAAAATCCCTTTATTTTTCCTTTTGATCGACATGACCTATGCACCGCCATGTCAATCCTATATCAGAATGCTCCTATACGGCATGGCCTAGATATGGGCATGTGAATGGTTGATTTGATCTTTCAGCTGGGTATGCATGGCTAATAACATGGCCATGTTGAGGCCATATGGTTCTTCTTAAATTCAGATAGAGAGCTGAACGACATGCCTACTTTGCTCTTGTGTGGTCTAGCACTTGAATCTCTTGTAGGTAACACGTCTACGACACAATTGTGTGGATGTTGATGTTGCTTCAACTCATCGTCCAACATTGAGCATGGGTACAACATGCCCATGCCACATCTACTTCATATGTATCCTTGGTTGCCTTAGAATTCTTTGCTATTTTTTTCTACAGGAAAGAGAGAACACTTGTTACAACTTAAATGAAATTCCTAATTGAACTAAAATAGCACTAAAATTGAATAAATGCCAAATAAAAACTCCAATTCAAAATATTTCCTATTTAAACCTATTTTATAGCTAAATATAACTAATTGCTCATTCAAAATTCCTTAATGAACTACTGAAGCATATGTAAAAATTACACATAGAAAATTCCCCCATACTAAAGCTTTGCTTGTCCTCAAGAAAAAATTCAATTTTGAAAATTTAGAGAACTAACTTAACTGCAACAAAAGAAATACAACTTCTAAGACATGCAAACTGACAACACCAAGACCGAAAATTATTTACTAAGAAGATAACTAAACAAAAATTCATCATATATGAATAGCTTACTAATCATAACCCAAACATAAAATTCTTTGAAATTTAATGAGCATAACACTTAAAAGGAGAGCATTTAAGCTTATAATAATTTTTTTTTCTCTTTTTAAAAGAAAAAATTGGTTGTGAATGCATTTTATGCTTCATTTCACAACATCTTTTTTTGTAAATAATACTCTCCAATCAAATCTTCCCACTTTTAGTTATCCCCTGTCGTTTTTGTATTACTAAACATGGATACCATCAACTGGGTCCTTTGGATATTCTTACTCTATTTAGAGCATTGAAGTAGTTTTAGAGCACATAAAATTTTGATTTAAGTATTACTCTAAAGAAAAGAGAGCTTCATCATTTTTTCTTTTGCTTTCATCTTTTTTTTTTTATTACAAACCAAATGCATTCTTTCCAAAAATCATGCTCAACTTCAATCTCCAAACTCATGTTTAGGTTATAGAAACTAAATTTTTCATATATAGTGACCATGTTCAACCATCTTAATTAATAAAACCTTCAATAATTTGATAATTGAACTGGTAAATAGGCTTATACACTATTATTCTCTAATTGTAATTGAATCATCAATTTTGCAAAGAAAAATAAGAGTATAAAAATTTGAAAGACAAGAGAGCCTAAACATGGAGAAATTGAGTTGAGAATTAATGAACCTTAAATAATCACCTCCTAATTATTTATTTATTTATTTTATTTTTTAATTGATAAACACATTAAATAAAACATGCAAAAAACTAAATAAAGTAAAATTAAAAATTAAGAGGTACCCAATTAAAAATTAGTAAATACCCTCCCCTATACTAACCACATCATTGTTTGCAATGACAAAAACATAGAGAAAAAAATAAACAAAAATAGTAAAATAAAAAGAAATGAAAGAGAAGTACTATGCTAAAGTCTTTGTTGTTTATGGAGAATGAATAGGGTGAGAATACTATCAAACTCATGGCCAAAACAAAAATGCATAGAAAAAGCAAGATAACAAAGATAGTTATGAAAGAAAATAAAAAAAGAAAAGCAGAAAATAGTAGCATAAAGCAAAACATAAAACATATTGGAACACTAAGAATGGTCGAAAATGAACAAAGTCATTTAGAATAGAAAACTAAGTAGAAAATGACAATAAAATAATCAACGTAAATAATAATTGACATAAATAAAATGTCTAAATGAAAGAAAATGGAAAATCAATCATCTAAAGGGTCAGTGTCTTCTTTAAATCCCATCTCACCCTTGGTACCATCTACTGCTCCATCGAGAGTAACATCTTTAAGGAGCTCCTTAGTTGTATTTGTTGAGGGAGGAGCTGATAGAAGCTAGTGATGCCAACACTTAACCAGTTAAGCATGTCAATGTGGTAGCGAAGAGTAGCATCGATGTGAGATGTAGAAAAAGGTAGGGGAGTAAAAGAAGAAGGGCCAGAAGCACCATAAGAGGATGGTGGTGGTGGGTTCACATCAACATAAGGAAAGACATTATCTAAATGCTCACTCAAAAGATATCTCCCATTTTGGACAGTGATGAACTTAAGATTCCTTATAATAATAAAACCAAAGGGCACCATAGGACAGACCAAAATAAGATTAGTGCATTGAGCAAGAATACCAAGGGATTTAGCCAAAAAATTAACATAAGATCCTCCAAATAAAGCTGCTTTTTTCTTTCTAGACATGCTCTCCATGTAGAGAGCAAAACCATAACCCAAATGAGGGATTAATCCCTTATCAAAACAACAGAGATAAAATAAGTCACAAAGTGAAACAACTTTGGTGCTCTCACAATGACCACATAACTCAAGTTGATTTATATTAAAGCTCTTGCTCATCTTAGGGTCATAAACATTATGTCATTCAATATGAATGATTTCTCTCCAATAATCCACAAGATTCACATAACTAAAGTCAATGATAGTATTTTTAATTTCTTCGTTTATGGTGAAGATAGGCTTATAAAAGCCATAATGCATAGTGAATTCATTAAGTGAGCAAAAAAATTGTTTCCCACCTAACCTAAACTTAACAACATTAGGTTTTTCATAAATGACCAAACCTTTCTTAAGAATGAAACTAGACAAAACTTCCATAAATAATTCATAATAAGTGGGTTGATTGATCTTAACAAATTTTTCCCACTTAGATTGGTTAATAATACCTAAAATAGAGTCACTCAAACTTATGCTTTCAAGATTAGTGTGCACTAAGTGATAGAAAGGGTGGAGAGGAAGGGGAAATAATGTAATCATACGCGTTTGGTGCTCCTTTTATGGGAGTTGATGAAATGGTTAAAGGTTGGAAGTTGGAGGAGCACGACATGAAGTGGAAGTTGATGGTGGTGGCATGGCTGTGCACTCTGTCGTGTGAGGTCATCTCCTAAGAGGTAGAGTTAGCTTTTTGGCGGTTGATTTACATTTTACCAAGGTTGAATCAAGATAAACATAAAAAAGTTAGGTGGGTAGAGGGCAGAAAGTGAGATAGAAGGTAGAGAAGAAAAAGGAAGAGAGAGAAAGAAAAATTGAAAAAGGTAAGGTGGGAAGTTAGGGTTTTAAAAACAGGAATTTATATAGGTTGCATGACATGGCCATGTTGAGGCTGTGTCTCTAACCGTGTTGAGAAGTGAATGGGAGAGAAAGATGATGCATGGCCGTATTGAGGCCATGTTGTTGCCTGTTTAACTCTCGAACTGAAATGATTAAAATGTAGTGATCTACACATGAGCATGTATCGAGTGTGTTCAAGGTGTGCAAAAACTATTAAGAAATGACATGGCCATATCAAGGCCATATTGTTGCTCACGCAACTCTTAATGCTAAGCATAAAAATTCAGTTAGTGGGACACATGTATGCATAATGTTGTGCATAATTCAGGACAAAGACATGAATGAACATGACCAGAGACATAGCCATGCCTAGGCCATGTCTTTGATATTGTGAAAGATTATAAGAAAAGGTACATAAGGGCATGCTGCTCCTCAACTTATCGACTCCTCAATGTTTTTATCCCCATGACTTTATGTATGCTAACCTTAAAAAAACATAAAAAACTAATAAAAATGTAAGAAAAATAAATATAAATGGAAAAGAAATTGAAGAAAATAATTGAAAAGTAGGAAAATATTAGGTTGCCTCCCATTTAGCGCTAAGTTATGGTCATTAGCTTTAGCTTGACCATTCTACATTGAATTTATAATGGATTAATAAGGGTGCAAAAGACACTCTTTAGGCTCGCTTCCTTGGTGTAGTAAGGCTTGAGGCATTGTATGTTGACTTTGAATGTTTCATTAGCCTTGTTTGGAAGTTCAACTTCTCTATAAGGGAAAACTTGCTTAATCATGAAGGGTCCAAATCATCTAGACTTTAGTTTGCCTGGAAAAGCCACTATACCTCCTTTTTGAAACTCCTTCTATAAATGCTCATCATACCATTTTTTAATTCATTCCTTGTAAATTTTGGTATTCTCATAAGCGTCCATCTTGAATTCCTCAAGCTCATTTAATTGGAGTAGTCTCCTTGCACCTACCTTTGCTAGATTAAAATTTAGAAATCTTATAGCCCAAAATACTTTATGTTCCAACTTAACTGGGAGATGACAGGACTTCCCAGAGACTAGGTAAAAAGGAGAGGTTCCAATAGGAGTTTTGAAGGTTGTCCTGTATGCCTAAAATGCATCATCTAAACATATAGTCCAATCCTTACGTGAAGCATTGACCTTTTTTTCTAATATGCTCTTTAATTGTCTATTTGAAATCTCTGCTTGACCATTTTTTTGAGGATGATATGGTGTAGCCGTTTTATACTTGACCTCATACTTAGCAAGAAGGCACTCGAAATGGCAATTGTAAAAATGAGAACTATTATTGCTTATAATAGCTCAAGGAGTTCCAAAGCGAGTGAAAATATTCCACTGAAGGAACTTTGTGACTACTTTACCATCATTAATTGGTAAGGCAATTGCTTCAGCCCATTTGGATATATAGTCAACTCTAACCAAAATGTATTTCTTTTCATAGGAACTTGGAAATGGACCCATTAAATCAATCCCCTATACATCAAACAACTCAATCTCCATGATATTAGTGAGGGGCATCTCATTCCTTCTACTAATATTTTCTATCCTTTGACAACAATCACACTTAATCATAAATTCTATAGTATCTTTAAAAAGGGAGGCCAATAGAATCCACTTTGAAGCACCTTTATTTCTATTTTAGTTGAACTTACATGTCTCATGCACTCAATTGAATGACAATGAGTGAGAACACCTAAAAACTCACCGTTCGGGACACATCTTCTTATTAACCCATCTCCACACCTTTTGTATAGATAGGGTTTATCATAAAAATATTGCTTTACATCCCAAAAGAATTTCTTCTTTTGATAGCAATTTAGATTAAGGGGAAGAACTCCACATGCTAGATAATTTACCAAATCTACATACCAAGGAACACTTTCTTGCACTTTGATGAGTTGTTCACTTGAAAGGTCATCAAGAATAGGAAGAGAGTCTGAATTATGATGGTTTTTAAGACTAGAAAGGTGATCAACTACTAAGTTCTTAATCCCTTTGTGATCTCTTATCTCCAAATCAAATTCTTATAACAAAAGAATCTAGTGAATAAGCCTTGGCTTAACATTTTTTTTTGCTAGGAGGTACTTGAGGGTTGAATGATTTATGTAAACAACCACCTTTCTTCTTACTAGATAAGATCAAAACTTGTTCATTGCATGCACCACTGATAGAAGTTATTTTTTAGTTTTTGCATAATTTATTTGAGCTTCATTGAGAGTGTGGCTTATATAGTAAATTGCATAGGACTTCTTATCTTTTTATTGCCCTAGTATAGCCCCAACAACATAGTCACTTACATCACACATGATCTCAAATGGGAGGCTCAAGTCTGGTGGTTGTAAAAAAAGTGATGTGATTAAGGCTTCTTTTAATCTTTGAAAGCATCAAGACATTTATCATCAAACTAAAAAAGGATATCTTTAGCAAGCAAATTAGTAAAGGGTTTAGCAATTTTAGAACATTCTTTGATAAAGTGATGATAAAACTCGGCATGACCAAGGAAATTCCTTATTCCTTTGATAGAGGCTAGTGGTGGAAGTTTTTTAATTACTTCAATCTTGGCTTTGTCTACCTTAATTCCTTTTTAGACATGATATGTCCAAGTACAACTCCCATAAAGTCACACTTCTCTCAATTAAGCACTAGGTTAGTTTCCTTACATCATTGTAATAGTTTAGAAAGGTTATCCAAACATGCATCAAATGAAGTACCATACACAGAAAAATCATCCATAAAAACCTTTATAATGTCCTTAATAAAGTCAAAAAATATAGACATCATGCATTTTTAAAAAGTGGCAGGGGCATTACACAAGCTGAAGGGCATTCTCCTATATGCATATGCTCCATAAAGAGATATGAATGTGGTTTTTTCTTGGTCATCAGGATGAATAGGAATTTGAAAGAGGCCTGAATAACCATCGAAGTAGCAGAAAAATGAATGATTTGCTAATCTCTCTAAAAGTTGATCAATAAAGGGTTAAAGAAAGTGATCTTTCCTAGTCACCTTATTTAATTTCCTATAATCTATGCACATATGCTAATCCGTGATAGTCCTAGTAGGAATTAACTTATTATTTTTATTTTTAACCACTGTCGTTCCCCCTTTCTTAGGGACCACATGAATTGGGCTAACCTAATCACTATTCAAAATGGGATAGATAATCCCTACATTAAGTAACTTTATATCCTCCTTCTTAACCACTTCTTTTATGTTGGGATTCAATCTTCTTTGATTTTCAATTGAAGGTTTAAAGTCTTCTTCCATGTGTATCCTATACATGCAAATATAATGGCTAATTCCTTTAAGATCATCAATGGTGTAGCCAATAATTTTTCTATATGGCCTAACTCTTCTAAGTAATTTTTCTACTTATTCATTATTCAATTCAACATTCACAATAATTGGATATGTAGAATTTGGACCAAGGAAAGCATACCTCAAGGATGAAGGAAGAATTTTTAATTCTACCTTAGGTGCACTTTCTTCCTTTAAGGTATTGACACAATATAAAGTGGAATTTATAGGCTTATACCTGGTTGATTGCTTCTTGTTTAATGTAGGTTAGCATTGAGATAACGATTGAACATTACTACCTTTTGATCGATGTCATCTTCATTTACATCATGAACTAACCATTCTTCAAGTGGGTCTTGGTTGAGTTATTTTTTAAATGTTTTTTTCACATAGACATCAATTGCATCCACTAAAAAACATGACCCCATCATAGCAGTTTGCTTTGCCATTTTGAAAACATTAAACTCTACCTTATTGTCCCTAATTTCCAATAAAATTTTACCTTATTTGACATCTATTTTTGCATCGGTTGTGGCTAGTAATGGATGTCCCAAGATTATTGGGATTTGATGGTCTTCTTCCATCTCCAAAATGATAAAGTCTCCCGATACATAGTAGTCTCCAACTTTGATTGGTACATCTTTAAGAATTCCATAAGGATAGATGATGGACCTATCTGCTAGTTGTAATGACACTGTAGTTGATTAAGGTTCTCTTATATTCAAATGCCTATAAAAAGAGAGAGGCATTATGCTTATACTTGCACCCAAATCACAAAGAGATTTACCAATAAATTCATTCCCAATAGTGCAAGGGATAGTAGTACTCCCTACATCCTTAAGCTTTTTTGGAAGCTTATTTTGAATGATTGTGCTGCACTCTTTAATAATGGGAATGGTTTCATGATTCTCTAACTTTCTCTTATGTAAAATGATGTCCTTAAGAAACTTTGAGTAAGCAGGCAGTGTGTTGATCATATCCAAAAGTGGAATATTAAGTTTAAGTTGCTGAAATGAGTTCATGAACTTCTCAAATTATTTATCCAACTTTGATTTTGATATTTTTTCCTTTGAGGGAAAGGCAATAGTGGAGTCTTGAGAGGTGCTTCCTTATTCTCCTCTCTCTTTTCTTAAAACACTTTAGTTTTTTTATTCCTCCTCTTATGTGTCTTAGATAGCCCCATCATTTTGGTTTTTGATCTTAACCTCAGGTAATTGCTTTATATTCCTAAGTGTTATTATTTTAGCTTATTCTTTAGGATTTTCAAGTTGATTAGGGAACTTTCTACTTTGCCTTAAGCTAGAGGATTGAGATGCAATTTGATTTTCTAACATCTTATTATGAGCAAAGAGCTAACTCATTTAAGAAGTTAGATTCTTGATAGCTTCCTTCTGCTCGATCTATATGTTCTTAATGGCCTCCTTTATTCTTTTTATTCTTTTAAGACCTTTTCCATTATGTTCTCTAAAGTAGGCTTGCTTTCATGTTATTAATGGAAAGAATTTTTTTATTGGAAACCAGGTGGAGGCTGTTTGAGCCCTTGGTTGGGGTTTTGGACTCCCCCTGATTTGACCATGGAAAATTAAGGTGATTTTGCCAGCCCTGGTTATATGTGTTGGAGTAAGGATTCCCTTAATTGCTTTGAAAGTTTTTGAGGGCATTAAGTTGCTTAATGGAAGGGTCTTAAAAAGAGAAACCTCCTTAGTATTGAGTTGAGTATCTTCCTCCATAATATTCACAAAAGTATATAGACATTGGATTGTGCACCTGAGTTAATGCCTCCCAATTTCTTTATGATTATGTAAATTTTTGCATTGAGGAACTTCAAACCATCTAATTCATGCATTCTGACAACTTTCTTTGGTGTGTTTCTTTCTCCTTGCCATTGATAATTGTTGGATGCCATAGTCTCAAGTAAGTTGTATGCATCATTAAGTGTCTTGCTCATGAATGAGCCTTGAGTCGTAGCATCTATGGTAATCCTCATCAGCTCAATAAGTCCTTGGTAGAAAGTCTGAATAAGTAGCCATTGGGGAACTCCATAGTATGGGCATTCACGTTGTAAATCTTAAACCGCTCCCAAACTTCATATAAGGATTCATAATGATGTTAAGGGAAGCTTGTGATTTCTTGTCTAAATTTTACCATCTTTATAGGTGGAAAATATTTGTTCAAAAATTGTCTTTAATAGCACATCCTAAGAATTGATGGATTATAGTGCAAGAGAGTGTAACCATACCTTGGCTTAATCCTTTAAAAAGAAAGGAAATAATCTGAGTTTTATTGCATTCAAACTAATCCTATTCATCTTAAAAGTGTCATAAATCTCCAAGAATTAAGCTAAATGGGCGTTAGGATCTTCACTTGGGAGGCCTCCAAACTAAAATTGCTAAATCAACTGAATGATTATAGGTTTGATCTCGAAGGTGTTAGCATCCACAATTGGTCTCACTATGCTACTAAGGTTGTCTCAAGGGTTGGGCATCGTGTACTCTTGAAGAGCACGATTCCTTGTCGATGCAGTTGCTTGATCTTCAGCCATGGTTTGCTTATCTTTTGCATGCTTTGCCTTTTGATTATGTTTGCATGACTTCTCAATTTCATGATGAATTTTTTCTAAGTTTGTTCGTTTAGATCAAGTTTTCATAAACTAGCGAAGTACTTAGAAAAATCAATAAACAAAGCAAGTAAATAGAAAATAAAAGTACTAGTTTAAGAGAAGTAAAAATTCAAATTAATATCAATATTGCCAAAAACTGATTGTGTTCAAAACCTGCAAGCGAACGAGTCGTGATTGTAGTATAAAAAGTTATCATTCCCACAACGATTGTATATTGAGTACTAATATTTTAACTTATAATCTTAGATAGTAAACCGAATAAAAGTAATTTAACAAACAAAATATAAATCAAAGCAATGTAAATTAAAGTAAAATCAAATTATTAGAAGCTTAGAGCCTAGGGGTAGTTTCACTATTCCAATTCGATTATGAACTCAAATTCATTGAAAGACATTGATTTTAGTTAAAGCTAATTGTTCAAAAATGCTTAAAGACTCTCTTAAGTTCAATTAAGAATGTCAAGATTAAGATTTAACCTACTCTCATGATTAAGAAATTAATCCTAACTCATTAAGTTTTTTAACAATTATTTTATCCCTGAAGAGGTCGTTACTCTTGTGGCTAACTAATCTAAGTCCTATGAGTCTTAAGCTAATAAATTCTCCTAACTCTCACTGGAGAATTTACCCATAGAGATGCAATCAAGGTAGCCAAGAATGAAAACATATATTAATCATAGGAAATCAAATCAAATAGTAGAATATGTGTTCAATCACATTATGAAAAAGTTACTCTTAACCTAAACCCTAAAAGGAAATTAGCCACACATAATTTTGGTGAAGAACATAAAAATGATTAAAGAATTTAAAATGAAGAAGAATAAAATAAAACTTTGATTCTTGCATAAATCTTCTCCAATCTTCGTTGAGCTCTTGTTTGTGGACTCCTTATGCATGATAAAAAATGCCTTCCTAACTCCCAATAATTCCTTTTTATAGGGTTGGCTTGATAGAAAAATTAAAAGCCTAAAATTACTCTCCCTTTTTGAGCATTAAAACTCCCTTTATTTTCCCTTTTGATAGACATGGCATACGCACGGCCATGTAGAGCATGTGTTAGAATGCTCCTATTCGGTGTGGCTTAGACATAGGTGTGAAAATGCTCGATTTGATCTTTTAGCTGGGTATGTATGACTAATAACATAGCCATGTTAAGGCAGTATGGTTCTTCTTAAATTTAGATAGAGAGTTGCATAACTTCATGACATGCCCGTGTCACTCCCATGTGGCCTGGCACTTAAATCTCTTGTAGGGAACATGACCATGGTATAATCGTATGGATGTTGATGTTGCTTCAACTCCTCTTCCAACATTGAGCACGGGTATAACACGCCTATATTACATCTACTTTATATGTATCCTTGGATGCCTTAGAATTCTTTATTTATTTTTTTATAGGAAAGAGAGAATACTTGTTACAACTTGAATGAAATTCCTAATTGAACTAAAATAACGCTGAAATTGAATAAAATCCAAATAAAAACTCTAATTCAAAATATTTCTTATTTAAACCTAATTTCTACCCAAATTTAACTAATTGCTTATTCAAAATTCATTAGTGAACTACTTAAACATATGTAAAAATTACACATATAAATAAGCATGAAGTCTAGGAATAACATAACTAAGAAAAAATTCTAATTTATCCCAATTCACTTGTTGCTAAAGAATCCTATAATTCTTAAAAATAGGATTCAATAAATCAACATTAGAAGGAGTTGCTCGACAAAAAATCAAAATGTAATAAGCATAGAAAATATGTGATGGGCAAGATAAATTATGACCTCCATACATCGGCAACAAAAGATCGGAATCCATAAAAGAAGAAAGAAGATGACTTAGATAATCCTCAACAATACAAAAAATAAAAGTCAACACTAGTCTTCCATCATGGCTTGACTTAGCCCTTCAACATAGGATGAGTTGGCACCAACAGAACGAGTCGGCATAATGGGTTGCTGTAACGAGTTGGTACTAACCCTAGCTCGCTTCCTTTGATTCCAAACTTGATTTAAATGCACTCCATTGCCACTATAAGCATAAGATTAGCATAAAAAGACCTACAAATCATATAGAGAACATAAACACATAAGAGAAGAAAAAAATGCAATAATTAAACATAATTTTAATGCAAACTAAAGAGAAAGTTAACAAAAATTACACTAAATGAATATGCTACATTGCATTCTATCAAATTCCCCCACACTTAGATCTTGCTTGCCCTTAAGCAAGAAGGAAAGAGCTAAGTAAGAGAATTCAAACAAAATTTTTATCCTCTCCACAATAAATGTAGCCATCTCCACCAAGTCATTTTAATTATGAAAGGAAATTTAAGAAAAATATAATTAATAACCAATCTTGCAATGCTTAACAATGATAGGAGGAACAAGTTTCATAGTATAAGTGATAAGTTTAGCATTTTATCTCAATTAAATAAGATCAAAATCAAGAGTGTAGAGTTAAAGTGCTAACTAAGCTATCTAGCTAAAATGCTCATTCTCTAAACTTAATGTTTTAAAAGGCAAAGGCAATCACAGGACAAGTATTAAGCACACACATCACTCACATTTCTCATGGCATTTTTAGACACAACTATTATTATTATTATTATTATTATTATTATTATTATTATTATTATTTGTATGTATTTGTGTTTGCTCCTCATTTACATTCGTTCAGAAAGGATGCATCCAATTGTTTATACATATATATATATATATATAAACAATTGGATGCATCCTTTCTGAATGAATGGCAAACACAAATACATACGACTTACTCGAAATACATATACTTGTGACGTTGTGCAATCTTTCAGAACAAATGTAACTAAGGAGCATACTCAATTATACATGACTTACTTGAAATACATCTAGTCAACTAGCAAATTTTTTTTTTGAACTTGAATAATTTGATAGTCCTCATCCATTATTGAAATGCTAGCTACTTGAATTATGGCTCTAGTTTCCCTAAATTGCTTAATACAATGAAAACTAAGTTTAAGTCTTAAGCACCTTATCATTAAGCATAACCAGTAAGTTGACTAAACATTCCTTAGATTTTGAAAATAAATAAATAAAGAAAAAAATAAATATACTAAAAATAAAAGCTTATGCTACATGAAACTTTAATATCCTACCAATTAAGCATAGTAAGACTATGTTATTAGCAAAACATCAAGTACTAAACTTCAGTCATGATTAGAACAGACTTGAAATAGAGAATAAAATAAGGAATATGGAGAAGACAAATACACTACTAAACATATAAAACATGAATGAAAACATAATTAAACACATAGTACTAATAATATCCCTTCCCCCATACTTGACATCCACATTGTCCCCAATGTGTGAAAACTAAAAGTAAAAATTAAATAAAGAAAGGAAAAAGGGACTCCCCTAATTTTCTAAAGGAGATGGTGGAGGAGACTTGATGGGATGATCGCATCATACAAAGTACTAGTTCATCTTGTACTCCATCCTCCTTTGGCACTAATCTAATTGATGATTAAAAGTTGCTATGCCATCTAATTAGCGCTTCATTTCCCTTTGGTTCATAAGAACTTGTTCCCAAATGTGAGATTGACCACTTGAAGATCCACTAGCATCACTTTGCACAAGGAAAGAAAAAGAAGGGATATTGACATTATCATGGGGAACTCCTTCTTTTGAATCCTCCTTGGCCTCCTTTTATGCTTCTTCATCGTCCTCCTCTTTTACAGGTGGGGGATGTGTCAAGCCTCTCTAATAAGACCTAGACCTTGCCAATATGGCATGGAATGCAGTATCGATAACTTCACCTCTCACAAATGCTTGTTTAGTGAAATATGAGCACTTAATAACATGAGTAAAATTAATAAGATTAACATTCAAAGCCTTAGCAATAAAGGTAACAATATGACCATGGGTTAATGGGGCATCCTTACGTGGAGCACAACTCAACAATTGATTAAAAATCCAGTAAGTCCAACATACTTGTTTCTTGTTATGAATGCACCATATAAAAAACAACTCTTATGTAGAAACTTGATTAAATTCATACTTATGAAAAACCACACATGTAAGCACCTTATGAAACAACCAAAATTTTAAGACTTTTATGAACATGGCCTTACCCTTTTTTGCTTGGAATGGCCTTACCCAAAATTCATTAACTCAAAAAGTCATAAGGGGGTCACATAAGCCATCTTTTTTAAAGCCAAATACATGTTGCATGAAGAAATAGGTAAGCTTATTTTTATTCCCTAACAATCAAAATTCCAGAATTTGAGTGTTGGTTGCATTTACATCCAAGGTAATGTAAAATTCTATAATTAATTCTACATAGGTATCTTTATGCATGGAAAAAAATTTCTTAAGGCTAGAGGTTGTCAACATTTGATCAAAAGAATCATACATGCCCATATCTCTAAGGAGAGAATGAGGAATATACTTACAACCAATTATTTCTCTCACCTTTAGAGTAGTAAATTATGCACCTTCCTTATGGGTAAAGATTGGAAATTTAGCCTTGTAAGTTGGTGCAAGATCTTCCTTTTCTAGATCTTCTTTTTGTGGTCTCTTAAATTGAGAGATTCAAGATGCTTCAGCCTTTGTTCTTACTATGAAAAAATGAAATGAGATGAAAAACAAATGGAAATTATTCTAAAGAGGGTGAGCGAAGAGATTAAAATGAAAATGGTAGAGTGAAGAGAAGAAAATGAAAACGTGTAAAGTGAAGAGAAGAAAATGAAGGAATAGAAAAAGGGGTATGAGATTCGGTTGATGTATACTTGTAAGGAGAGATATAAACTATAAGAAATGAGATGTGGGTGAAAAGTTGTAGAGATAATGAATAGGTAGTAAATATATGTAGAAAGATAAAGGGTAGTGAAAGGTTTTAAACACATACGAAAAGGGTATGAAATAGAAAAGAAAAGAATAAAATAAAATAATGGTTATTCAAAGAGATATAATTATGAAAGAGAATTGTAAGTTACTAAAAAGGGGAAAAGACATGACGATTGATGGGAAAAAATATGATATAGGAAATTAAATTAATAAGTATGTAAAAAAATAAATAAAATAAAATAAAATAAAAATAAAAAATGTGTATGGTGGTAACTTATCGTGCCAAGTCGAACCGAAATGCTGACTCGGCACCGCGAGTTGCTGTGATGACTCAAACCGAAGTGCCGACTTAACACTTCAAGTGTAGGCTCAAATATTTAATGTATAAATATATTTAATGAAAGCATATATATATATATATATATATATAGACACACACACACATACACAATAATACAAATAAATTAATTAAATAAGTAAACAATGTGTATAAAACTAATATATACAATATAATTAATGAGTATAAAGTAGAATAAACTAAAGTTAGTAGAGACTTATATATAAATGCTAATATATATAATGAAGTGAAATAATAAAATAGAATAAATATCAATAAACACTATAATGTGGTTTAAATTAATTCAACAATAATAGTAAATAGATAAGAGATAGAATATAATGTGTAAGTATAATATACTAGAAATATACTAATTAATAAAGCAAAAATGGAAATATGGTAAAATACTTTGCTACATTGAATGGTCGATAGTTGGATCGAATACCTTTGTAATGCAAAGGTGAATAGAGAGAGATCGACTCCTTAAGAAGAATTGCTTCACTCACCAAGTAAGGTTTGAGATGATGGCCATTCAATTTAAAGGTCTCTCCCTTATCATTAGCAACATCTAAAACACCATAAGGATAAACTTTCATAATTTAAAAGGACCATACCACTTTAACTTTAACTTACCAAGAAACAACTTCAACCTAGAGTTATAAAGTAGGACTAATTCTCCCTTATGATATTCTTTATTATGTATATGCTTATCATGCCACAATTTAGTATGATCCTTATACAACTTTGCATTCTCATGAGCATTCATCCTTAATTCCTTTAATTCATTAAGCTAAAGTAACCTTTTTATGCCCGCCTTCTTTAAATCAAAATTCAAAGCCCTTATTGCCCAATATGCCTTGTGCTCAAGTTCCATGGGTAAGTGGCAAGACTTCCCATAGATCAATTGGTAAGGATTAAGTCTAATTGGTGTTTTAAAAGCTATCTATATGCCCATAAGGCGTCATCCAACTTCAATGTCCAATCTTTCCTTGAAGAAGACACAATTTTTTTGAGAATCCATTTGATCTCTCTATTACTCACTTCGACTTGCCCACTTGTTTGTGGATGGTATGGAGTAGCTTGATGGGTGACCCTATATTTCTTTAAAAGAGATTCTATTAAATGATTGCAAAAATATGAACCTCCACTACTGAAAAATGCTCTAGGTGTACCAAACCTTGGAAAAATAATTTTCTTAAGCATCTTTTTAACAACCTTAGCATCATTTATAATGGTCATAATTGCTTCCACCCACTTTGAGACATAATCAACCATAACTAATATATTCTTATGGCCTAAGAACTAGTAAAAGGGCCCATGAAGTTTATGCCCCAAACATAAAAAATCTCAAGTTCTAGAATTCCTTTTAAGGGCATCTCATGCTTTCTAGATAAATTACCCATTCTTTGGCACCTATCACATGTAAGCATAAATTCTTTAGATAATGTAGGCCATGAAAAACCAAATTAAAGTAGCTTTGAAGCTATCTTTGATGCACTAAAATTTCCTCTTACATCCAAGGAATGACAATGTCTCAAAACATTATGAACTTCATCTTGACGAATACATCTTTTAATCAAACCACCTCTACATCTCGTATAAAGCAACAGTTCCTCCCAATAGTAGAACTTGCTATCATGTAGAAATTTCTTCTTTTGTCTATAATCCAACCTATAAGGGAGGACGCCACTCGTAAGATAGTTTGCAAAATCTTCAGACCATGGAATCTCCTTTAATGTCAAAGTAAGAAGATGTTCACTATGAAATGACTTATTAATCGGCACACCATCATCATTCTTATACAATCCTTATGGATCCAATCATAACAAATGATCTGCAACTAGGTTCTTACTACCTTTTTTATCGCTTACTTCCCAATCAAACTCTTAGAGCTTTAGAATCCACCTTAAGAGCCTAGGTTTTGCATCTTTCTTGCTGAGAAGATACTTTAGAGCAACATGATAAGAATATACAATTAATATGCTCTAAATTTCTCAAATGCATATACAATAGTAAGCAACTCTTTCTCAATGGTTGTATAATTAATCTGCACATCATCAAGTAGCTTGCTAGCATAATAAGTCACATAAGGCTTTCCTTCTCTTTATTGACCTAAAATAACCCCAACTGCAAAATTACTTGCATCATATATGATCTCAAGTGGTTGCTCCTAATTAGGTGGTTGCAAGAATGGCAATAAAGTAAAAGCTTTCTTCAAGGTTCTAAATGCCTTCATACATGCATCATCCATCTAAAAAATGGCCTCCTTTGCAAGTAGTTTGCATAATGGCTTTGCGATCTTAGAAAAATCCTCAATGAACCTTCTATAAAAACCAACATGGCTAAGAAAACTCCTTACATCCTTAACACACTTTGGAGGTGGCAAACTAGTAATGACTTTTATTTTTGCTTTGTTAACTTCTATACCTTTATGTGAGACCAAATGACTTAGAACAATCCCTTTTTATGACATAAAATGGCACTGCTCCTAATTAAGTACTAATATGTGCTCCTTATACCTATCAAGAACTTTAGAAAGATTTTCTAGGCAATTGGTAAAGTTATATCCATAAACACTAAAGTCATCCATGAAAACTTCCATATAATCATTTATTAAATCACTAAAAATAAAAAACATGCATCTTTGGAAGGTAGCGGGAGCATTACATAGACTAAAAGGCATATGCCTAAAGGTGAAGGTACTATAAGGACAAGTGAAAGTAGTTTTATCTTGGTCATTCAGATGAATAGGAATTTAATAAAAACACTGAGCCTATCAAAATAATAAAAATAAGAAAAATTTGCTAATCTTTCTAGGACTTGATCAATAAAAGGTAATGGGAAATGATCTTTCCTAGTAGCTTTATTTAGCTCCTTATAATCAATGCACATATGCTAGCTCATAATGGTCCTAGTAGACATTAAATCATTATATTTGTTTTTCACAATGATTAAGTCATCTTTTTTAGGAACAACTTGAATTGGACTTACCCATTTACTATCACTTATGGAATATACATCCTATTATTAAGCAACTTAATTACTTCCTTTCTAACCACTTCCTTAAGAGTGGGATTTAACCTCCTTTGAGCTTCAATAGTAGGCTTGATATCCTCCTCTAAAAAAATTCTATGCATGCAAATAGTTGGGTTTAGTCCTTTCAATTCATTAATTAAATATCCTATCACACCTTTTTGTTTACTCAAAACATTACACAAAGCATGTACTTCATCCTTAGGTAGCAAAGAATTAACAATAAAGGGAAAAATGCGGTTTAGGGTAAAAAAATGCGTACTTTAGAGTGGAGGGCAAAGGCTTGAGCTCCAACTTTGGTGCTTCACCTAACACTAAAGGTTTATAAGGATCCTTATTTCCTAGTGTCTTAAATCATTGATGCCTATAAGGAGAGACATGTGGACTTGAATCCAATGTCCTTACACAAGCTACTGCTTCTTTATTGGAACTTTTCTCATTAGCCCCTTGTGATATGGAAATTGCCAAAGGGTTTTGACCTACACACTTATACACAACTTCTTCTATTTCTCCACAAACTTCAATGGGTGGTGCTGTCCTAATCATTTTAAAAAATATTAATTTCTCCACAAACTTTAATGGGTGGTGTTGTCCTAATCATTTTAAAAAATATAAAAAAATAGACTTATCATTTACTTTTATTTTAATTTTACCATTTTTCATGTCAATGATAGCTCATGTGGTCATTAAAAATGGTCTCCCCAACAATTTAGGATTTTCAGGGTCCTCCTCCATGTCTACCACGACAAAATCTACTAGAATAATAAACTTACCCACCTTGATGGGAACATTCTCAAGTACACCAAGTGGGTATGTAGTAGACTTATCTGCCATAGAAAGACACAAGGTAGTAGGCTTCAAATCATTAGCATCTATCTTCTTGTATAATGAATAAAGCATTAAACTCACACTTGCACCTATATCATGCAAAGCTTTGTTAAATGCAGTATCACCAATTTTATAAGTAAATAACCTAGATCCTTAAGTTTTAGTGGGGTCTTTGTGAACATTGCCTTTGACTCTTCAATAAGTGAAACTAGGCCATATTCTTCAATCTTACCTTTATAATTCATAATGTCCTTCAAAAATTTACCCCATGAAGGCATATCTTTAATAGCTTCCATAAAGGGTATAGTAATAGTTATATCCTTCAAATGATTAAGAAATTTACTAAATTATTTGTCAAGATTGCGTCTTATGAAATTTTATAGGAAATGTAAGGTTCAAAGATCAATCTTGGGTTCACCTTCCTTACTTGGTCCTTCTTGACCATTATGCACTTCTATACCACTGCTATCATCCTTATTATTCTTTACACTATCATATACTGTTGTATCCACCACTCCTTCATGAAAATCCTGTTCAACTACCTTCTTATTGCTAGATGAGGCACTTACCACTTTTTAACTATCCTTAAATTTATGGCTTGACAAGATTCTTTAGGGTGATATTCAGGTTGACTAGGTAGTCTTCTTAAAGGTTGAGGCATTGAAGAAGCTTGTTGAACAATATGATTTTCAAGGATTCGATTATGGGAAACAAGCTGATCAATTCTTGTATGGAGTTGTTTAAATTGGTCCTCATGTTTTTTATTAGTGGTAGATTATTGGTTTATGAATTGCTCCATAAGAAACTCTAAGTTAGACTTTGGCAGTGGAGAATTAAAGGAAGAGTTATTTGGTTTATTAGGAAAACTAGGTGGGTTTTATGGTTTGGGAAAATTTTGGTTAAGTAGAGGGTTTAATTGAGAAGATGGATTTGACCATGAAAATCCAGGATGATTTCTCCATTAGGGGTTATATGTATTCGAGTTCAGTCCCCCTCTTTGGTTAAAAGCTCCTTGTACATAGCTTACATCCTCATTAGCATTTGAATGCATATGGCATTGAGAATACGAATGGGATCCTCCACAAAGCTCACAAGTAACATTAGCATTTTCAATTAACTTAAGATTTATTCACCAACTTGGTGAGAGCATCTACCTTAGCATTCAATAAGTAAATGGTGTCAAGTTCTAAGACTCCTTTTGCTTTTGCCATTGTTGATCATCACCCATGTACCCTTAAGATGTAAGCTCTTCGAGTAAGATAATAGCTTCCCTTGCTATTTTATCCATCCATTTTCCACTGGAGGTTACATTGATAATATTTTGATTCTTATCGGTCAACCCATTATAGAAAATTTGAGGGATCATCCAATCGGTTAGGCCATGGTGTGGGCATTGCCTTTGAAGCTCCTTGAACCTCTCTTAAGCTGTATAGATTGTTTCATTTCCATTTTGTTTGAAGGTAGTAATCTTATTGCAAAACTTGGTAGTTTGTTATGGTGGAAAATACTTATGAAGAAATGCTTCCTTCAATTGATCCCAAGCTGTGATTGACTCACTTGGCAAACTAGAAAGCCATGCTTTTTCCTTGAACAAAAATGGGAAAAGTCTTAACCTTATAACATCATCCATCACTCCATTGATCTTAAATGTAGCACATACATTAAGGAAAGTCAATATATGAACATATGGATCCTCTCCTTGTAAACCTTCAAATTGGTTGTTTTGCACCATTTGTATGATACTGGGTTTAATTTTGAAGTTATCGTTGGCTATTGATAAAGCCATAATTCCTCTAAAATTGCCCATCACATCGGACTTAGCGAAGTCACCTAATGTACATCTTTCCGGTGCAACCATAGTGTCTAAATTTTGTTGATTCACTCTTCTTTGCCTTTGCTCACTATGTAAATCATGTAAGATTGATTCAATTTCAGGGTTAAAATATAAAATGTTATCATGAGCACTTCTAGTAAGCATCTAAAAAAAAAAATTTAAAGTCATAATTATTCAATTAAAAATCACTAAATAAAAAATTATAAAAACAAGCAAAAATTAAATTAAAGCCTAAAAAACCCTTTTTCTTCCCCAAATTAATAAAATGCTAAACAAATTCCCTGATAAAAGCACCAAAATTTGGAGTGGGTTAAATTGTATTACCCTAGTCTTTAAGATTTAGTATAGAGCAAGTACGGTGTCGAACAATCGGGAATTTGGATTAGTTTGTATTAACCGGTAAGTTAATCATATGGATAGGCAAATAAATATGATAAAGAAAAGTAAATTATTCTAACTACTCTAAAATTATAGAATAAAAACTAATTATACTGACTGCACTAAATATATTAGAAACAAAATCAAATTAAGTTCATTACAATTACAACTTAGAATTCATCAAAGAAACTATAACGAAAATAACAAATTATCATATGAAATGAGTGAAGGAAATGACTAATAATCTCATTATCAATTAAAGGCAATCCTATTTAATGTCTACAAGCATTCTCATGACATTGTAGAGATAAATATGAATTAATAAGTACTATGTCAATTCTTTAAATCTTTAAGGAGAAACACTTGTCTCCTAATAGTTTCCTAACCCTTAAATGATTTCAATTGTTGTTCCATCAAAATGCATTAATTCTTATTATACACACTAGATTAACAAGTCATATATAGTGGCCAACCATGTCTAACATATTTAAGCACTCAATTACAATCAACTCACTCATATAATTGTAAAGAGAATAGTTCTTTGATTCATTCCTCCTTGTAATTCTAACTACAATTATTTAGCCAAAATACATAATAAACATATTCAAACAACATTTGGAAAGTAAAATAATCATCAAGTATTAATGGAAAGAAAGAAAGAACTTCAATATGGATAGCTTGCTTGAATAATTCTTCACTTCCTTGAATGTTCTTCAATAAAATATTCAGAATATTTTTAACCAAACAATAGTAATAATCAACAAGATATACTAAGTTTTTTTCTTATATCTCTCTCCTCTTTTTTTTTTTTGTAAAAAAGAGTACATCTATTTATAGACCTTCTAAGCATCCCAATTTGTAACTTTTTCAAAAGAGGTCAAATGTGAAGAGTTATGAAGAGAGGTTACATTAACTACTTGGAACCATTATCTAAAATTACTAATACAAACTAAACTAATTACATTAGAAACAAAATTGAATTAAGTTCATTAGAATTACAACTTAGAATTCATCAAAGAAACTATAATGAAAATAATAAATTATCATATGAAATGAGTAAAGGAAATGACTAATAATCTCATTGTCAATTAAAGGCAATCCTATTTAATGTCTACAAGCATTCTCATGACATTATAGAGATAAATATGAATTAATAAGTACTATGTTAATTATTTAAATCTTTAAGGAGAAACACTTGTCTCCAAGTAGTTTCCTATCCCTGAAATGATTTCAATTGTTGTTCCATCAAAATGCATTAATTCTCATTATACACACTTGATTAACAAGTCATACATAGTGGCCAACCATATATAACACATTTAAGCACTCAATTAAAATCAACTCATTCATATAATTGTAAAAGAGAATAGTTCTTTGATTCATTCCTCCTTGCAATTCTAACTACAATTATTTAGCCAAAATACATAATAAACATATTCAAACAAAATTTGGAAAGTAAAATAAACATAGTACTAATGGAAAGAAAGATAGAACTTGAATATTAATAGCTTGCTTGAATAATTCTTCACTTCCTTGAATGTTCTTCAATAAAATATTTAGAATACTTTTAACTAAACAATAGTAATAATCAACAAGATATACTAAGTGTTTTTCTTATATCTCTCTCCTATTTTTATAAAAGAGAATACATCTATTTATAAACCTTCTAAGCATCCTAATTCATACCCTTTTCAAAAGAGGTCAAATGTGAAGAGTTATGAAGAAAGGTTGCATTAACTACTTGGCACCATTGTGCCAAGCCTGGTGTAAGTTGGCGTAATGTGCCTTTGTAATGACTTGGAACTGTGGTGTGAGTTGGCACAATGTGGCTCTCTAATGACTCAGCATTGTTGTGTAAGTCGACATGAAGTGGCTTTGTAATGACTCGACATTGTAGTATGAGTTGACACCAATCTTCCATAATGGCTTAACTTAGCCCTTCAGCATGGTATGAGTTGGCACTAACAAAATAAGTTGGCACAATGGGTTGCTATAATGAGTCGACACCAACCCTAGCTCACTTCCTTTGATTCCAAACTTCATTCAAATGCACTCCATTGCCACTATAAGCATGAGATTAGCATAAAAGACCTATAAATCATATAGAGAACATAAAAACATAAGAGAAGAAACAAAATGAAATAATTAAACATAATGTTAATGCAAACTAAAGAGAAAGTTAACAAAAATGACATGAAATGAATATGCTATTTTGCATTCGATCAATAAGTAGGGACAGAGGGTCAACTTGACAAATGCCCCTAAAAATTGAGAAAAACCATTAAGGACTACCATTAATAAGGATAAAAAGCTTAGCTGATTCAAAGATGGCAAGAATCCACTTACAAAAATTATTTGAGAACCCAAAACTTAGAAGTATAGCATGGATGAAGCACTAGAATATGCATTTTATATATAAAAAGAAAAATGAAGAAAATTGATAAAAAATTAGAAACTAATGAAAACACTCCTAGATTCACCTGAACTACTCACTCCTTCAACATATCTTATTTTAATAATTCAATATCACTAAAAATCACAAACTCACCATAGAATAATAATTAACTAAATAAAAAGAAAAAAATGGTAAAAATAAAAAAGAAAAAGTAGAAGAAGAAAAGAATGCTTGTGCAAATTCAAAATTTTATTTAAAAGAGTTTGGAGTTCCTCAGAAGGACTGGGTGATTACCTTAGATGCATGCTTTGGAAAAAATGATGCTTGGTTTGGTAAAAGGAGTGCTAAATTAATCCTAAAAGAGGTAAGAAAAATTGGATTTTAGTGTTTGGATTGTGTTTCCAGTAGTTGTTCACCTTGATTAACAAGGTTTGAGGTTAAAAATCAATCAAAAAATCATCCC
This sequence comes from Mallotus nudiflorus, assembly GCA_947683625.1. Lineage (NCBI taxonomy): Eukaryota > Viridiplantae > Streptophyta > Magnoliopsida > Malpighiales > Euphorbiaceae > Mallotus > Mallotus nudiflorus. Next base: position 2,585,400 of record CANTUR010000461.1, read on the forward strand.
TTTTTCTCTCTAGAAGTGTCTTTTTTAAATCTCCAAAATAATTCCTAAAGTAAGGGGTGACATTTTGGTTTTTATAGACCTATTAACTTGACCCATGAGTGTAGTTCATGACCCACACTCATGGATCATATGAGCCACACTTATGGGATGTGTTGAAAATGCACATCCTTTTTCAATTTTACATCGCTTTTCAGTCTTAGGCTCCTCTTGGGTGGTTTTTAGGGTTCAAGTGAGATTTTTTAAGTATTTTTAGTGGTTTTTATTTTTTGGGTTTTCATCTTACTGGAGCATGCTTGGGATGACTTTTAAGGAAGTTTTCCCCTGTTTCATTAACATAAACCTTCATTATCAGATTTTAGAGGATTATTAAAATTTAGGTATCAACAATATGATGAGATTCCTAAATCTATTAAATTTATTAATGAAATAAAAGAAAAATTTATGAACATGTAGAAAAATAGGAAGGGAAAATCATCAAATATTGACATGGTTTCATAATACTTGTATTGTAAGTATTAAATTGGAATTTCATAAATATGACTCTCCTAAAGAGGTATGGAATTTTTTGTAAGCTTGTTATTCTATTTTTGATGATGTACATTAGTTTAAGCTTTAAAGACATCTTCATCAAATAAAGCAACCTAAATAAACCATTCATAGTTATGTCTTTGAATTACAAGTGCTTTAGGATCAATTAGAATGTGAATTGGAATTGGATAGTGCTTCTGTAGGTACTACTTATTCAAAACTTCATGATCGCCAATGCGTTTGGCATCTTTTAATGACTCTATAGGATGAATATGAACTTATTATTGGTACTTTGCTTTATCTCAATCCTTTGATTTCTCTTTAAGTTGTAATCAAAGATTTGATTTTTAAAGAAACTTATTAAAAAGCACTTTGAGATGAGTGCTTTTATTATTTACTAACATTGTTTTAACTACTTGTAAGCAACCAATTTCAGGATGCAATTGTGCACGCGTGCAACGAAAGCCCCTATGATGAAAATCTAATTGAGAATTGATCTCTAGTGTTGAGTTTTGCAATTTAAAGGACTAAATTGCAACGTTTTGTGGATTTAATTACAAAATTGGGTTTTTAGGGATTTTATGGCAAAAATTGGAAACTTATGAGGACCTTTTTTTGTAATTTACTTTAAAAAATAAAAATTGGTCGGTCGACATTTAATGTTCACCGACATTGTGTAATGCCGATTAGTATTACATAATGTCGATCGACATTATGTAATACCAGTTAGCATTAGGCAATGCCAGTCGGCATTATGGGATGAAATTCGGCATTCAAGAACGTCGATTTTCACTAAAAAGTGAATTTTTATGCTAATTTTGTCTTTTTTTTTAATTTTAATTTCTCATTGGTCTAGGACTCCACGTGTCCCTACATATTAAGTATTTGATTTTTTTCAAAACTTTATCTCTTGATCTTGATTTCACAAATTAAAAAGCCAACTTCCCTATATGATCACAGGGTTGGAGGTTGATAGGTTTGGCTTTAAAAGCCAGAAGGGGAGGCTGTGAAAAGAAAAGAGTGAGCTAGCCTGCAGAAGTGAACTAGCTAGAGAGAAAGGAGGTAGAGTCTGTAAAAATCTTAGAGAAAAAAAACCATAATTAGCTACTGAACAAAATGCGTGTTTTTCTTTTAAAAGTATAGAATATCAAGAAAGAAAAAAACAACAAAGTCAATCTTAAAATAGTGATAATCCAAATCTGAGGGGCATTCAAACAGCATTTGCACAACATCTTCTACTCTTTCCTTTTTTAATCTTAATTTGATTTTTTATTATTTTATATCTTAATTAAGTAGTTACTAATTATTTTTTTTTGTTTTTTTCATTTTGATTGATGTTCTGTGGTACTCTATAGGTAAAGGTCGTGATATGAGATTTTAGCAGTGACCAGTGGAAGAATCCATGGAATGCCATGGATTAAGATCTATAAAACCCCCATAAGATTTAGGATTTATGATTTTTGTATTCTTTGAATTTTTTTTTTGTTTTGGGTTGTAATTAATCTGATTTTAATTTCTACATAGTAGTTTGTAATAGCCCTAATAATGGAAAATAGTAGAATTTTATATTCTCTGCACTAAAATTGATTACTAATTTAGGTTCAAATGGGTAAAAATCAATTAAAATAAGTCGTGGCTTTAGATTAATTTAGGTTGCATGCAATTAAAAATAGGTTAGAAATCACTTAATGTATGTTTTTAATTCATTATTTGCTTTAATTTGTTGTTTGGGCTTGTTTGCATGTTTTTTATTCTCTTTGAGCCCCAAGCCCATGTTAGGTTCTAACCCATTTAATAAATAGGCTTTTAATTGGATTTTTAGGTTTAATTAATTTTAAAATCAATTTAGGCTCAATTAGATTAATTTAGACATAGGTCGTTTTTTAAGTTAACTAAAATTAATTTAGACTTAGTTCATTTCATTAATTTCATTTCTTTTAAAATAAATAGATTTAGGATCACATCACTTTAATTAAAATTAAGTAGAATTAAGCCCACTAATTAATTTCTATTTTGTTTCTTAAAATTAATAGATTTAGGCCCACTTTTTAGAATTAAAACAAGTAGATTTAGACTCATTAATTATCTTAAAATGTAAGCCCATCTCTAGTCCATTTCACTTGTAAATAAATATATAGAATTAGCTAATTTTAATTAATAAAATTAACCTAGTTTGGACTTAGGGACACTATCTTTTGTATGCATTTTTTACATGTAATGTTATGTCCTATTGCCTTTTTTGGGTTAGATGGACGTTTAATTTGGGTTTAAATAAAATTGCATGTAACTAGAGAATAAGATAGTAATTCATAAAGTAATTTCAAATGAACACGAGACTAAAAGAAGTTAGTATTCTATTCCTAGAATCTTTTAATTATGGTGCTAGCTTTCTTTTAGAGAATCAAGTACCACCTTTCGATTTGTCCCAGTTATTACCTTAGGTGGTAACTCCTCATCTCCACACTACGTCTTTGTGACATAGTAGTGTGTTCCCTAGGGCCTTGAGCAAAAATAATGTCGTAGTTGCTAAACTATTGGGCACGCGCTAAACCCCACCATCTACAGTGGCGACTCCATTGGGATAAGAGATATTGATTCTACTTATGTTCTTTAGAGTTATTTTATTAATTATTATTTTATTTTTGCATTCATTTTGCATGTCCCTATTAAACCGATGGCATTGGTTTATGATTCCATGATTCCACTACCTTTATGGAGTTATAAATTGGCTAACCATCACTCTTAGCCTTAACTTAGTTCAAGAGAGATTATCAGGCTCATATAACCAGAGTTTGTAACCTAAGTCCTAAAGGGGGGGTAGTCTTCTCTTGACTTTACAAAGTCTACTGGGTCCCTCTGACCTTGGCCAGTAACTCAAGTCTTAAAGGAGGGCATCTTGCTAAGGGAACCTTGACTTTTCACCAGACTCCAACCACATATAATGGCTTAGTTACCTCCCCTAAGATCTACCCAATTGCTTGTATGATTTTTTCCATGAGGTATTTCTATCTATAAAAGCCTAGGCCCATACTTTTAAAGCCCATTTAGGCTAATGAAGATTGGGCTAGACCTTTATACATAAAAGTGCTATTTATATGCTTATTACCATGAGGTATTTGTATCTATAAAAGCCCAGGCTAGGCCTATACTTTTGAAACCCCTTGGGGTAATGAAGATTGAGCTAGACCTTTATATCTAGAAATGTTGTTTCTATGCTTTACTACTTTAAGAGAGATCTGGCATGCACGTCAGTCCCTAATATCCCCTGTTGATATTAAGACCAAGACAAAAAATCCTAGGACAAGAGACTAACCATTGAACATGTGTGTGGGAGGAATAAGGTTGGAAGGATGTATGTTGAACACTTGATTGATACTTGCTACTTTCTACTTGTTGCATAGCACGTGCATCACACATACATGCATATATGCATCTCATTCATCATACTAACACCTTATTTTGTAGCCATCATAGACACATCGGGGTCTTCTTATATTTGGGGATGATGAGGTGGAAGACTAAAATGAACGAGTTAGAGTCCTAAAGCCTTAGCAAAGGAAATCCTGAACATACTAGATAGACTAGAAACAAGGCCTATCAACCGATTTTACTTGGAAGCTAAACCAAATTCACTTGAATTTGAAAAAATGGAACAACAGCAAGGGAACTGGACCTTAGAAGACATTAAAGGAGCTCTGATGGATGACCTGAGGGCTATGACGCAAGATGAGCTGAGATAAGCACTATTTGGACTGATGCAACCTGTTGTTGTCATACTACCACCTATAATTGAATAACCATTTGCTACTGCTACTGTCCCACCTATTGCTAATAATGCTAGGGGGAAACCTACTGCTAGAAACCCACTTGCTATCGATGTAAAGTCAGAGGATGTTAAAAATTACATGGTAGAGAATGCGAATAAAGAATCCCTTGAATTGGTACACGACCATGAGTCCAAGTAGATGCAAGCACTGACCCAGAAGATGTCCAAGATAGAAGAGCTTATCAGGGGACAAGGCATGGGGTATTCATTTAACTTCAATGACATGTTGCAGATGGAAGATGATAAGCTACCTGACAAGTTCAAGATGCCATAGTTGCAGAAATTTGATGGGAGAGGAGATCTGAGGATTCATCCTAGCTAGTGCACAACAACCATGAGCACTACTAAATCACCATTAGTAGTGATTACTAAGTTATTTGTGTTATCCTTAGAGAGAATGGCTATAAACTGGTATCATGGGTTGGAAAAATCTGTGAGAGTTGATTGGAAAGAACTATGTACTGCCTTTTTAAGACAATATGATTATAACTCTTGATTGGAAGTGTCCATCAGAGATTTAGAACTGACAAAGTAGAAACCCAAAGAATCTTTCTATGATTTCCTTACCAGATTCATAAATAAAGTAGGGTTGATGAAGAACAAGCTGGCTAAGAAGGATCAAGTTAGGATGATAGTTTATAATGTGTCACTTAATCTGGTCAAGAGGTTACAAATGATGAACCCTAAAACTTTCATAGACCTGTATGATGTTGGTCTACAAGTAAAAGAGATTGAGAATGACAATAACAAAAGCTCTAGAGGCACTAAAACCCATAACTACCCAACTGGGGGCACACAACAGGGAAGTACTAGTCGAGCTATGGAGGTGCGCACAGTTCAGCAACCCTGGAGATTCTCCAACTTCAACCAACCACTCTCCAAAGTCCTAGAGCGATTGATCTAGAAAGGCTTACTTTGACCTTTAACCTTCTCCAAATAACCTAACCTGAATGTCCCAGGCTATGGCCCCAATAGCTACTACAAGTTTCATTAAGTAGTTGGCCACTCCACAGACATATATATTTGCCTCAAACATGAGATCCAAAACTTAATAAACTCCAGAAAAATCACAAACCCTAAAAAATCCAACTCCAACCCAAACACTAGAAACAATCCTTTCCCTGACTATCAAAATTTCCTACCACTAGCCACCATGATGATTAACTCAAGAGTGAGCGAAGAAGAAGTGCTAAACTCCTTTGAAAACCTAAAACCTATAGTTAATGGAGAATCTCCTAATGCCTCTAGAGGAATTGAGGATTTGTTAGGGTAGCCCTTAGGGAAATTTGACTATAAAGTGTTTTATTCCAAACCATCCTTTACAGATATCCCAATTGAATCAATTGTGCCCTCAGGATGGGGTGATGAGTTTAATGATGAGAAAGAATCCAAAACCCCATAACAACTAAGAGCTGAGGATTTATTAGGGAAACCCTCAGGCAAATTTGATTATAGGGTGTTCTATTCAAAGCCTGCTTCCGGTTATATACCTCTTGAGGGGATTTTACCCTTAGGATGGGGTGACAAATTTGGTGATGGGCCAATAAAAAAGAGAATAAGGAGTCTCTAACTCCCGAATAAGGGATTGAGGAATTACTGAGAGCACATCTTGGAAAGCTTAGCATAGAGGGAAAGGAAACATGCACAGTAAAAGTATAGAAGGATAGAAAGAGGGATAAAATCATCAGAGTTATAGACATCTAGTATGACTCTGATGAAGAGAGTCCTACTAGTTTGGATGTATAAAGCGATGACCCCAAAGTGAATCATGTCACTAGAAGTGGGAGGAATTACAAGGCAACAAAAAAAAAGATTGAGAGAGTTGCAGAAAGAGAAGTGATAGATGATGCAGAAATAAAAGAAGGGGAAAAGGAAGACCTAATTCTAGAACAACTGAAGAAGGCTAAGGAAAATGTCAGTATCTGGGAACTATTGATGCACTCAGGCAACCACAGAAAAGCTCTATCGAATATGACTGTTAAAATAGTAGCCACACCCAAGGCTATGGTAGCAAAGGTTACAAAAAAGAAACACGAGCTTATAACCTTCTTAGGTGATGACCTGCCTTCAGAAGGAAGAAATCATAACAAGGCACTATTTATCCCAACTGAAGTAAAAGGGAAAAGAACTAACTTTGCAATGGTTGATGATGGTTCTACTATTAATGTATGCCCATTGAAGATCTTGTCTAACTTAGGTTTGAAAGCTAAAGACTTGACATATTCAAACCTTATAATTAGAGCCTATAATCACTAGGAATGTGGAAGGGACATTCCAAGCTCTGGTTAAAATAGGTCCTATGGAATCAACCATTGAGTTCACCGTGTTGGATATACCAGTTACTTATTCCTTGTTGGTGGGAATGCCATGGTTCCATGCTCTAGGAGGGGTACCCTTGACTGTGCACCAGAAGATAAAATTTCCTCATGAAGGAGATGTAGTGACAATCGAAGCAAGAACCAATACAACTATGGCTATTATACTGGAAAAATAGAAATAAATGTGTGTTCCTCCTAATTTTCAAATTTTTGGGATATTTGACAGGACTAAGATGGACCCAAAGGTTGCAAAAATGATGGAGAGCATGAATTACCAACTTGGACAGGGGCTAGGCAAGAATGAGCAAGGAAGTCATAAACTACAAGAATTCAAGATTCAAAATGACACTAAAGGATTAGGGTGTGTTGAGACATGATATATAGCAGAAAGGCAAGAAAAAAGGAGAAGGCCAAGAGAAATAAGCCCATGGGGAGAGTTAGGTCATTAAGTAAGAATTTCATCAAGCTAGGAGAGGGCAAGTACTATCTGGGTGCTAAGGAGTTTGTTAATGTCATTGGAAAAAATGTTCTTGGGTTCAAGATTTTCAAGGACCAAATTGTGGAAAACTTAGTCGAGAACAACAAAGAAGAATTGATGAAGCAATTAGCTAGAAGAATGGGGGATGATGCTATTGAAGAGCTGCTGTGTCTGCCACCTGAAGAGGAGCCACCCTAGTATTTATCTACACTTATTAGTGATAGCTTTACTAATGTTTTTTTTTTATGAAGAAACTGATGTAATAAAGTCCAGGCTCTATGAGGATGAAAGCTATGTTTTTCCTTTAGTCAATGATATGAACACTAGTTTTTCTTACTTAAGTGATGTGCATCCTGATAGTTCTATGCATTATAATTTTGATTGTTCATGTATGTTTGAGATTAATTCAATTTAATTTGATTCATTTAACATGGGCACGAATGATAATCCAAAGAACATCTCTATATCACATGATGTAACTCTTGAAGAGGGAAAATTTTGAGAAAATACTAACAAAAAGAAAGTTAGTATTTTCTTGGATCTACGAAGACATGTAAGGATTAGACATGAACATTGCTGAGCATCACATTCTAACTCATCTAGAAATAAAACTAGTTAAATAGAAATTGTGCAGGTTGAGACTAGAATGGACTGAAAAGATAAGCGAAGACATTATTAAAAAAATTCAGGCTAACTTTTTAGAGATATTATATTATCTCCAATGACTAGAAAACATAGTCCCAATACCCAAGAAAGATGGTAAGTGTGAATGTGTTTTGATTTTAGGGATTTAAATAGAGCATGTCTGAATGATGACTTCCTGTTTCTTTACATTGATGTGATAGTGGATAGTGTACTCCTTCATGGATGGGTTCTCTACGTATAATAAGATAATGATGGCAGTTATGGATAAGATTAAGACATCTTTCATCATGAAATAGGGGACATATTGCTACAAGGTTATGCCTTTCGGATTGAAGAATGCAGGTGCAACATATTAAAGGTTAGTCACTGTTTTTCACGACATAATGCATAAGGAAGTGGAAGTATATATAGATGATATGATGGTCAAGTCAGAAACAAGAGAGGGGAATTTTAAAGTACTGGAAAAATTCTTGGCACACATTGAGAGGTATAATTTAACACTTAACTTGAAGAAATGCATTTTTAGAGTTACTTTAGGGAAGTTGTTGGGGCATATAATCAGTAGCAAAGGAATCAAAATGGATCCAAATAAAGTGAAAGCCATTCAAGAAATGCAAGCACCAAGGATAGAGAAAGATGTGAGAGGGTTCATAGGCAGGTTACAATATATTAGTAGGTTCATTGCAAGGCTTACTAATATTTGTGACCCAATCTTCAAGCTTTTGAGAAAAGAATAACTTGTAGAGTGGAATGATGACTGTCAAAGGGTCTTCAATAAGATAAAGGAGTATCTCACTAATCCACTTGTACTTAAACCACTGAGGCTAAGTAAGCCCTTGATCCTATATTTGGCTATAGAAGAAAAGGCAGTGGGGGCAATGTTAGCACAATAAGGGCTAGATGGGATAGAGCATGCAGTGTATTACTTTAGTAAGAAGTTCCTACCATATGAAGAAAAGTATAATTTGGTGGAAAAGACATGTTTGATAATAATTTGGGCATCAAGGAATTTAAGGCATCACTTTTAGTCTTATAGGGTCCAAGCTATTTCAAAAATAGACCCCTTAAGATACTTATTACAGGCACTTGCTCTGACCGGAAGGATGTCTCAATGGCCCATTCTCTTGACTGAATTTGATATAGAGTACAATACCATGAAGGTTATTAAGGGAAGTGCAATAACAAAATTCTTAGCTTATAGTGCAATAGAGGGCAAAATAATGGAGCCTAGAATTCCCAAATGAGAATCTAGTAGTCGTAGAGCATTTGGAATGGAAGCTTTATTTTGATGGTATAGTAAATAACAGAGGAGCTGGGTTAGGAGTGATCCTCATCATGCTAAAGGGAGAAACCATACCAATGGCCAAGAAACTGGATTTCAAAGTAACCAATAATATGGCTAAGTATGAAGCATGCATTCATTGAGTAGAAGCGGCCATGGAAGCTGGAGCAAAGGAATTGTTAGTATATGGGGATTATGATATGGCATAAATATGTATACTTATTTAGGAGTATTTTAGTAATTATTTTGTTTATTTTTTATTGAGATATTATGTTTTTATGTTCTTATTATATGATTTCTATCTTCCAAATGCATTTTAGGTTTGTTTGTATGTTTTGATGTGTTTTTAGGTCTAATAATCATTGGCAAAGGCTTCGATTTGGTTAAAACAATTTGAAAGTCAAAAAAACTCATTTTTAAAGGATTTAAGACTATCACGAGTTGTTATAAATGAGATGACTCATTACAGAAAATTTTCGTAATGAGTCGGCACCTTAGAACGACTCGGCATAGAGACTGAAGGCCCTAGAAGATTCTTGATTGAGTAGTTTTCGTATTTTGATCATAAATTTCTCTAAAGACATCCAAATAAGGTGATTCAAGTTTCATTGGAAAGATGAATCAAAGATCTAGAACTTTTATGAAGGGACTTTCTAGAGATAGAGTCATTTAAATGGAAAAAATTCCCTAGAAGTTATATATTCTGCATAGGGTTGTAACCCTTCATGTCAAAGAGTACCTTTCTATTTTGTAACCTCTTGTAACCACTTCTAAGGCCTATATATAGGTCATTAGTGCCTTGTACACATATGGAGAATTCAGGATAGAATTCAAGAGAGACATAGTTACATATATTTTAGATAGATTTATATATTATCTTATAAAGTTACTATTAAGTTTCTTATTTTTGAGAGTTCATTCTTCTTTTCTATTATCCTATCTATTATTCAAGAAGAAGGAAGCAGATCATTCCTATAAGAGAGATCATTTTCGGCTAGAAGAAAAATTAAAAGGGTTGTATAAACTCAATCTCTTCTCTTCTATATTGTTTTTGATTGTCTCTTGATTTAATTAACCATCCATAGTGGCTAAGTATTTAAAGGAATTGCAATGTCGATTGAATAAGGATTACATATTCATGCTTGCTTATTTGATTTAAATTTAATTAGTACAGAATTGTGTTATGTATGCTTAATCACCATATGTAACTTGTAAATCGGTTTATTTACAACAAGAGTTGGAATAATTTGGTGGAACTTTGATTGGATTCACTTAAGTAATGAATTCACTTGGAGAAAAGGAATTCATCTTAAGGGATATTTAATAGTTTTACTTGTGTTTCCTTGTCTATCTCTACAATGAACTGAGAGGACTTATAGACTTTAGACGGGAATATCCTAATCTGACAATGAGAGTTGCTCTTTAGGATTTGTTTGGTATAATGTCATTTATGTTTTTTTCCTATCTCTGCAATACATCGAGAGAGCTTGTAGACTCTAAGAGGGAACACTTCTAATTGACAACGAGAGTTGCTTTTAGGAACTTTACTTTAATCTGACAACGAAAGTTGCTTTTAAAGATTATACGCACTAATTTCTAGTCATTAAGTCAAGAATAATTAATTTGCATATCCTTATTGATTGTCATTGTAATTATTCTATGTGTTTTGATAAGAAATTATAGTTTTAGAATTAAAGTAGTTATTTTGATTGTAATTCATTTGCTTGATTATTATTATGATTTTATTTGCCTATCCATCTTAGTACCTATTCGATTAATACAATATTTACCCCGAATTCCCCATGGATCAACACCTTACTTGCTATATACTAAGTCCTAGAGACTAGGGTATTATAATTTGACCTTCAACCAGATTTTAGCACCGTTGTCGGAGAATTTGATCTGTAATATTTATTAATTTAGGGTAGAGAAAGGTTGTTTTAGGCCTTGTTTTAATTTTCATTTATTTTTGTGTTTATTTTTGTTTTTTTATTTTTTGTTTGTTTCTGTTTTGTTTTAGTTTTAATTATTAATTGTTTAATTGTGAATCTACATGCTTACTAGGAGTACTAGTGATAGTAACTTGCTTTTTGATCCTGAAATTGATCTAACCATATATGCTTTACGCAGGGAACAAAGGTGAAGGATAGAAAACTAATTGAACTACAATAGAATGGCTCAACCGGAGAGAAGGACATTGGATGATTTTGCCATACCCGATATCTGTTAGTGATATGCACTAAGTCAATCATTTGTGATTATGTATTGACTTTCTTATTTTATTAATAAAGAGGTATTATATTATCATTTGATTTTATGATAATTACATGAATGGTTAATTCTTACTAAGGCCATCAAGTATGTGACTTGATAGTAAAACCTTTAGATTAAAATAAGAGTTCTATTCTAATTATCCCTAGCCATTTATTCATTATATGAATATTAAAGTATTAAGGCTAGTATGATGTTGACTGATGGTTATGTTTTACTAATCATAAATATGAGATATTAAGTCAACTCATAGGTACATGATGAGAGATCATGTACTGGATTGACCCACTATGAGAATACTACATAGATTATTGTCATAAGTATTTCTTATCACAGTAATTTTATTTCGGTCCTTTGACCTTGAAATCATCATGGATTTCTACATAGCTATTTTATGTTTTGACACATTCTAACACTGTCTTTAACCAGATGATTAAAAGAATGTTGTTGGATATAAAATTAGTTATGTGAGGAATGTAAGTGATTTAGAAGGAATTTATCCCTCATTAATATGAGAAAGATATCTAAAGGCCCCTTGATGAGATAGACTGAATGAAAATGCATGGCCATGCTGAAGTGAATTGATAAAGAGTTATCATTTTCAGTCTACTTGGAATCAAGTCATAATATTGAACTATATAAGGATGACATTCTATGCCTTATGTTTAATTAAGATATCATGTGATAAAGGGACAATAAAATTCACTGTAATTAGGTTATGTCGGATTATTGACTTCATACGACTTGGGTAGTCATAATGTCTTGCTAGAGGCCACTTATGACTTGTAGGCCTAAATAGAGATTTAGGCCCACTGCCAATGTTATGTGAACCTACAGGGTCACACACTTAGAATAAGCCCAAAACGGATATGGGTTTAATAAGCCTAAAATAAACTCTGTGGAAATAAATAATTAAAGTGTTTTATTTATTTGTTTATTTATTTAAGATAAATGTTATTTTAAATAAATAAATAAATAAGATATTATTTTTGATTTTTTTTAAACAAAATCAGAATATAATAAATGAAAAATTACCAAAAGGTCATTGGTAAGTGAAACCCTAACTTGGAGTCTATTAATATGTTATATTCTCTAGGGTTTCACACACTTGTTTTTGCCTCCAAATTCATTTTCTTTCCTCTTAGAAAACAAAGACAGAGTTTTTCCTTTTGTTCTTGATTTGTGAGACAGTCAAGGAGGTTGCTAGCACACACACTCAAATTCATTTTGTGAAGGGCTGTTCGTGTGGATACCTATAGAGGATGCATCCTTTTAGAGACGTCTTGATCCGAACAACCAAGCCAAAAAAGCTTGAGGTAAGGTGTCACTAGTGTGAACCTCCTCTCATCCTTCTAGAGAATCTTGCCTCTTCTGCGTTTTGGTAAGATTTTTAAAAACCCTAGATTTAATCAATTAGTCGAATTACATGGATCCAGGCTTGGGAACGTGGTAAAAATTTTAATTTTTCCGCTGCATTTGCATCATGGTTCTCAAGAGTGGTATTAGAGCCACTTGTAATTTGATTAATTGATTCTGTGTATATGTGATATATGTTAGGGTTTAAGATTCATTTTGAAAAGGGTTTCAAAATTACCAAAAAGGGTTTTGATTTTTTTTTTTGTGACAATTCTTAGTAATCTATTTGAAAACGGAATTAAACATTAATTTGATTAATGTTTGTAATGGTTTAATGTGATTAAACTAAAAGCAGCCTTTGATTTTATGAATTAAGAATGTTGTTTCATGAAAACGAATTTTGTATGATGTTTTTATGAAAAATGAATTAAGAATAATGTTTTATTAAGATGATTTAATGAAACAGAAATTCTGTTTTCAAAAACCTAATCACTTAAGGATTTAAATCTATTATGTATTCTATTTTGATTAATATGATTAATTGAAACAACATATTTGTTTCCTATTTTAATTAGGAAAAACGTTTTCTATTTTGATCAGGAAAATCGTTTTTAATTAAATGTGAAATAGAAATTTTGTGATTATGCAGATTATGTGTTAAGGGCAATCTGTTTAAATGTTAAACAGATTATGCTGAATGGATCTGTTTGATGTAGATTCGTTCAAGCTATAATTTTGATTATAGAAATTAGGGTTTTCTTAATGGATGCGTCTGTTTAAATTAATAAAAAAAAATTATTTTTGATCTGTTTTGAAAGGATTTCTCAAACTGTAAAATGTTTATAGAAAGTGATGTTTTTAGGCAACAACTGATTCAGTAATATGATTATAAAAATTGGTTAATTGCTTCCTTGACACAAATAAGGGTTTTAAGGTGGCTGTTTTAATTGAGCGTTTTTGTCTATTTTGAACAAATTGATTTTATAGTAATTTGATTACGAAAATTCATTAATGTTCAGAAATTTGAAAGGCAACTCACTGAAAAGCTAAGGTAAAGTGTTTACCGTCGGACCGCCACCTGGGGTGCTGCCCCCGGACCCCGTCAGGGGTGCTGCCCCTTGGACCCCGCCAAGGGGCGATGCCCCTTGGAACCCTACTAGGGGCGCTACCCCTAGGACCCCGCAAGGGGCGCTGCCCCTTGACCCCAAAAGAATTGTCACATTAGTTTATTTTTAACATAATAATTGGATTTAATAACTAAATAGATTATTATGTTATACATGTTTTTTGTTTTATGCATGGTGCATAGCATGGCCCTTAGACCAATGTGATTGGATTTTATTTTTATGGGTTGTAATTTTAAATACGGCCTGTGAGTCATTTTTGTTTTGTTGTATTTATTTTATTAGAATAGTGTAGAATAAATTACAATAATTTTTGTAAATCAAGACCTATGGTGCAATTCAAGTTGGAGGCCCAGGATGGAGATCCAAGGTGGGAACCAAAGAAGGAGATCCATGGTAGAAGATGGAGATCCAAGTTGGAGGCTCAATTTGTAATTGTAATATTACCTAGGTTTGACCATTGATCTTCATATTGGCTTATGAAGATCAACTTAGATTTGGGCCATGCTATGTCACATTTATTTATTTGTTGTTATGTATGCAATGCCATGTGATGCCATGTATGTGATGCCATATGATGCCATGCAATACAACATAACAATAACTGAATACGATTAAATAAAGATGAACCCTCATTTAATATTAAGTCATTATAATGCCTTCCATAAGTTCAACACTTGTCAAGACTTAGATTATTATATATGAGCCTGCCAAAGCAGGGTGTATAAATTTATCTGGGGAAGGCAAGTTGGATAATGGTGCTATCCAAACGTTTGATATGGTTTGACTTAACTAGGTTATCAAAATGGTTTTGGACCTAGGGCATTAGATGGGATTTTTAGCCATGACATGTGATGTCAAATCCCATACCATCCAAGAGTTACATGAGATGTAATTGATAAGAGTTGTCTACCTAAATAACCATATTTTAGGTCATGAGCCAAAGCTCACTTAGAGTATAGTGAAATATGGATCTTGGCCCACTAAAATTTCTAAAATTAACTTAGAGGGTTATTGATTTGAGTAAATTTAGTGGGAGTATTTATTATGCCTTATACATATTTAATAAAATACTGAATGGACTTTGCATATATTTGTTGTAGATAATGACTTCAAACACTACACCTACCATGTCACTGCGATCGATCCTTGAGAAGGATAAGCTCAATGGGACTAATTTTCTTGACTGGTATAGAAACCTAAGAATTGTTCTTAGGCATGAGAGAAAGGAATACATCCTTGATCAACCCATCCCTGAGGAACTAGTTGCCAATGCTCCTAGAGCACAAAGGGATGCTTATACCAAGCATCTCAATGATTCTACTGATGTCACTTGTGTCATGCTTGGATGTATGGAATCTGAGCTGCAAAAGCAACTGATGGAAATGGAGGCTTATACTATGATAGGCCATCTTAAGGAAATGTTCCAAGAGAAAGCCAGAATTGAAAGGTTCAATACCATCAGGGCATTGCTTTCCTGCAAGCTGACTACTGGTGGCTCTGTCAATCCTCATGTTCTCAAGATGAAGGGTCATCTTGATCACTTGGACAAGCTTGGTCTCAAGATTGAACAAGAACTGGCTGTGGATATTATTCTCCAATCTTTGCCTGAAGCTTATGATAGCTTCATTATGAATTTCAATATGCATAGTATGGAGAAGACTGTTTCAGAGTTGCATGGGATGCTGAAAACTGCTGAAAAGAACATCAAGAGTAACACCAAGGATGTTCTCATGGTCAATAAGGGAAAGGGGATGAAAAGGGTTGGAAAGGGCAAGGGCAAGGTCTTTAAAGGCTTTCAGAAGCCTAAGCCAAAGCCCAAGCCCAAATCCAAAGCTGAACCCAAAGCAAAGGAAGGAATTTGTTTTTTCTGTAATGAGCCAGGCCATTGGAAAAGAAATTGCAAGCTCTATTTGGATGATCTGAAGAAGAAAAAGGGTGGTGAGACTACCTCTTCAGGTATTCATGTTATAGAATTAAATTTATCTGCTTCTGATTCTGATTCTTGGGTATTAGATATTGGATTAGGATCTCACATTTGTACAAATGTGCAGGGTCTAAAAAGGAGTAGATCATTGGCAAGAGGTGAAGTGTACCTACGAGTTGGCAATGGAGCAAGAGTTGCTGCTTTAGCTGTAGGAACTTATGAGTTACCTTTGCCTAGTGGACTTATTTTATCTTTAGAAAGTTGTTATTATGTACCTACTATGTGTAGGAATATTATTTCTGTTTCTTTTTTGGACAAGAAAGGATTTGAATTTATTATTAAGAATAATAAATGCAGTATTTATCAGGAGAACATTTTCTATGGATATGCTCCATGCACTAGTGGACTTTATGTTTTAGATGCCGAAGACACTAACGAAATGCCAATCTATAACATTGATACAAAGAAGTTTAAATCTAATGATTTAAACTTGACCTACCTCTAGCATTGTCGTTTAGGCCATATAAATGAGAAACGCATTTCAAAGCTACACCAAAATGGGCTTTTAAATTCATTTGATTATGAATCATTTGATACATGTGAATCTTGTTTACTTGGAAAAATGACTAAAACACCTTTTACTGGACAAAGTGAGAGGGCTAATGACTTATTAGGCCTAATACATTCTGATGTATATGGACCATTAAGCTCAACTGCTAGAGGAGGTTTTCAATACTTCATAACTTTCACGGATGATTTTAGTAGATATGGTTATCTCTATCTAATGAAACATAAATCTGAATCTTTTGAAAAGTTCAAAATTTTCAAGAATGAAGTACAAAATCAACTTGGTAAAAATATTAAAACACTAAGATCTGATCGAGGTGGTGAATATTTAAACCAAGAATTTACAGATCATCTTAGAGATTGTGGGATTGTTTCATAATTGACTCCTCCAGGTACACCACAATGGAATGGTGTGTCTGAACGTAGAAATCGAACTCTATTGGATATGGTTCGATCTATGATGAGTTAGTCTGATCTTCCAATCTCTTTTTGGGGATATGCTTTAGAAACTGTTGCATTCATTTTGAATAGAGTTCCATCAAAGGCAGTTGAAAAGACACCATATGAGAAATGGACTGGAAAAACTTCCAGTTTGTCTTTTCTTAAGATTTGGGGCTGTGATGCTTTTGTGAAACATCAAATCTTAGATAAACTAGCACCCAAATCTGAAAAATGCCTTTTTGTGGGATATCCTAAAGAAACTAAAGGATATTACTTCTATAATGCATCTGAGAACAAAGTGTTTATGTCTCAGAATGGTGTATTTTTGGAAAAAGAGTTTATTTCCAAAGGAACCAGTAGGAGCACAGTACAACTTGAAGAAATTCAAGGCCCACAAAATAGCATTGTACCTGATATGGAACCGCAGCTGAATTAACAAGAAGTTATTGAGCATGCACAAGTACCAGAAGGCCCAAGGAGGTCTGATAGGACACGTCAAATCCCCATGAGATATGGATTTCTCATAACTAGTGATTATGATGTGTTAATAGTGGATCAAAATGAGCCCACTTCCTATCAGGAGGCCATAAATAGTCCTGACTCTGAGAAATGGCTTGAAGCCATGAGATCAGAAATGCAATCCATGTATGATAATCAAGTATGGACCTTGATTGACCCAAATGATGGTTTAAAAACTATTGGGTGCAAATGGGTTTTCAAAAAGAAAATCGACATGGATGGCAATGTGCATACCTTTAAGGCAAGACTGGTTGCAAAAGTTTTCAAACAAACACATGGTATAGACTATGATGAAACCTTTTCACCAGTGGCTATGCTAAAATCTATTCGAATTCTCCTTGCCATAGCTGCATACTATGATTATGAAATATGGCAAATGGACTTCAAAACAACATTTCTTAATGGAAATTTACTTGAGGATGTGTACATGACACAGCCAGAGGGTTTTGTTAGTCCTGAGAATTCTAGAAAGGTATGCAAGCTTCAAAGATCCATTTATGGATTGAAGCAAGCATCTTGGAGTTGGAATCTTCATTTTGATGAAGCAGTCAAAGAATTTGGCTTCATTAAAAATGATGATGAACCTTGTGTATACAAGAAAGTTAGTGGGAGTGCTATTGTGTTTTTAGTGTTGTATGTGGATGACATACTACTCATTGGAAACGATATCCCTATTTTACAAAATGTTAAATCATGGTTAGGGAATTGTTTCTCAATGAAAGACTTAGGTGAAGCTGCTTATATATTAGGTATCAAGATCTATAGAGATAGATCTAAAAGGCTTATTGGCCTAAGTCAAAGCACTTATATTGATAAGGTATTGAACAAGTTTAATATGCAAGATTCCAAGAGAGGATTCTTGCCAATGTCACATGGCATTAGTCTCAGCAAGACTCAGTGTCCTATGACACAAGATGAGCGAGACCGCATGAGTAAGATCCATATGCTTCTGCTATTGGATCTATCATGTATGCAATGTTGTGTACTCGACCTGATGTTTCATATTCCTTAAGCACAACGAGCAGATACCAATCAGACCCAGGTAAAAGTCACTGGACAGCAGTTAAAAATATCCTTAAGTACTTGAGAAGAACTAAGGATGCATTTTTACTGTATGGTGGTCAGGAAGATGAGCTAGTTGTAAATGGTTACACAGATGCCAGCTTCCAAACTGACAAGGATGATTTTCGATCACAGTCAAGATATGTGTTTTGTTTGAATGGAGGTGCAGTGAGCTGGAGGAGTTCCAAGCAAGACACTGTTACTGATTCTACAACAGAAGCTGAGTACATAGCTGCCTCAGAAGCAACTAAGGAAGCTGTTTGGATTAAGAAGTTCATAACTGGACTAGGTGTTGTTCCTAGTATATCTGATCCAGTGAACTTATATTGTGACAATAATGGAGCTATAGCCCAATCTAAGGAGCCCAAATCACATCAGAGATCCAAACACATATTCATGCGTTATCATCTTATTCGAGAAATTATTGAGAGAGGAGACGTCAAGATATGCAGAGTACCTACAAATGATAATGTTGCGGATCCACTGACTAAGCCTCTTCCACAGCCAAAACATGAGAGTCATACTAGGTCCATGGGTATTCGATACGATGTTGATTGGGCCTAGTGCAAGTGGGAGATTGTTAGTGATATGCACTAGGTCAATCATTTGTGATTATGTATTGACTTTCTTATTTTATTAATAAAGAGGTATTATATTATCATTTGATTTTATGATAATTACATGAATGGTTAATTCTTACTAAGGCCATCAAGTATGTGACTTGATAGTAAAACCCTTAGATTAAAATAAGAGTTCTATTCTAATTATCCCTAGCCATTTATTCATTATATGAATATTAAAGTATTAAGGCTAATATGATGTTGACTGATGGTTATGTTTTACTGATCATAAATATGAGATATTAAGTCAACTCATAGGTACATGATGAGAGATCATGTACTGGATTGACCCACTATGAGAATACTACATAGATTATTGTCATAAGTATTTCTTATCACAGTAATTTTATTTCGGTCCTTTGACCTTGAAATCATCATGGATTTCTACATAGCTATTTTATGTTTTGACACATTCTAACACTGTCTTTAAAAAGATGATTAAAAGAATGTTGTTGGATATAAAATTGGTTATGTGAGGAATATGAGTGATTTAGAAGGAATTTATCCCTCATTAATATGAGAAAGATATCTAAAGGCCCCTTGATGAGATAGACTGAATGAAAATGCATGGCCATGCTGAAATGAATTGATAAAGAGTTATCATTTTCAGTCTACTTGGAATCAAGTCATAATATTGAACTATATAAGGATGACATTCTATGCCTTATGTTTAATTAAGATATCATGTGATAAAGGGACAATAAAATTCACTATAATTAGGTTATGTCGGATTATTGACTTCATACGACTTGGGTAGTCATAATGTCTTGCTAGAGGCCACTTATGACTTGTAGGCCTAAATAGAGATTTAGGCCCACTGCCAATGTTATGTGAACCTACAGGGTCACACACTTAGAACAAGCCCAAAACGGATATGGGTTTAATAATCCCAAAATAAACTCTGTGGAAATAAATAATTAAAGTGTTTTATTTATTTATTTGTTTATTTATTTAAGATAAATGTTATTTTAAATAAATAAATAAGATATTATTTTTGATTTTTTTTAAACAAAATCATAATATAATAAATGGAAAATTACCAAAAGGTCATTGGTAAGTGAAACCCTAACTTGGAGTCTATAAATATGTTATATTCTCTAGGGTTTCACACACTTGTTTTTGCCTCCAAATTCATTTTCTTTCCTTTTGGAAAACAAAGACAGAGTTTTTCCATTTGTTCTTGATATGTGAGACAGTCAAGGAGGTTGCTAGCACACATACTCAAATTCGTTTTATGAAGGGCTGTTCGTGTGGATACCTATAGAGGACGCATCCTTTTAGAGATGTCTTGATCCGAACAACCAAGCCAAAAAAGCTCGAGGTAAGGTGTCACCGGTGTGAACCTCCTCTCATCCTTCTAGAGAATCTTGCCTCTTCTGCGTTTTGGTAAGATTTTTAAAAACCCTAGATTTAATCAATTAGTCGAATTACATGGATCCAGGCTTGGGAACGTGGTAAAAATTTTAATTTTTCCGCTACGTTTGCATCACGGTTCCCAATAATATCTTGGGTAGTTTTGGTGGAATTGTGGCTCCGTCTATTGCCAACAACAATTTTAAGATCAAGCCAAGTATTATCCAGATGGTGCAAAACAATCAATTTGGAGGCTTACAAGGAGTGGATCCTTATGCTCACATTTTGAATTTCCTCAATGTGTGCGCAACCTTCAAGATAAATGGAGTGACGAATGATGCAGCAAGGTTGAGATTATTTCCATTTTCAATCAAGGACAAGGCACAACTATGGCTTGTAAGTTTTCCTAATGAATCAATTACCACATAGGACCAATTAAAGCAAGCATTTCTACACAAATATTTTCCACGACATAAGACAAACAAGTTTTAGAATAAGATTACCACTTTTAAGCAAAATGAAAGTGAGATAATAATTTATTCGGCTTGGGAAAGGTTTAAGGAACTACAAAGGCAATGTCCACATCATGGTTTGCCGGAATGGATGATCCCTCAAATCTTTTATAACGGATTGATAGATGAGAATAGAAACATCGTCAATGCAGCTTCTAGTGGGAAATGGATGGAAAAAACAGCTAGAGAGGCCGTTACATTGCTTGAGGAACTTGCATCTCAAGGGTATATGGGTGAAGAAACTACTATGGCAAAGGCAAGAGGAGTCTTGGAACTTGATACAATCAACATGCTTAGTGCAAAAGTGGATGCCCTCACCAAAATGGTAAGTAAATCTTAAGTTAATTCATTAGAATGTACTAACCTTATTTGTGAGACTTATGGAGGACCTCATTCATATTCTTAATGTAATATGAGTGCCAATGAAGATCTGAATTATATCTAAGGAGGTTTTAACCAAAGAGTAGGACTTAACTTAAACACATACAACCTTCAATGGAGGAACCATCCTGGATTCTCATGGTCAAACCTATCTTCCCAATTGAAACCCCAAATTAACCCAAACACCAAACCTCAAAACCCACCTAGATTCCCTATAAAACAACAACCGTTCAATCATCCCCAATCTAAGCCTAACCTAGAGAACCTTATTGAGTAATTTATCAACCAATAAATTGTCATCAATAAACAAAATGAGGAGCAATTTAAACAAATATCTTTTAAGCTTGAGCAAATTGCTACTCATAACCGAATCCTTGAAACACAAATTTCCCAACAAGCTTCTTCCTCTAATGCTAAACCTTTAGGAAAGCTTCCAAGCCAACCAGAGTATGAACAAAAGGAGACTTGCCAAGCAATTACTTTGAGGAGTGGTAAAGAAGTTAAAGGAAGCTTTAGTAAAAAAATAATAATGGTTGATGAAGAGGTAGGGATCAAAGAAGGGGAGGTCAGTGGTATAAAGAAAGATGAGAGTAAGTTGCAAAGTAAGAAAAAAAATGCTCCACCACCAGAGGTGGATATTAGAACTCTTCCTTTCCCTCAAAGGTACATAAGGCATAATTTGGATAAGAAATTTGGAAAATTTATTGACTATCTAAAGGAAATCACTATCACTATACCATTTGTGGAGGTAATAAGGGATATGCCTGCATAGGGTAAGTTTTTGAAGG
This sequence comes from Mallotus nudiflorus, assembly GCA_947683625.1. Classification (NCBI taxonomy): domain Eukaryota; kingdom Viridiplantae; phylum Streptophyta; class Magnoliopsida; order Malpighiales; family Euphorbiaceae; genus Mallotus; species Mallotus nudiflorus. The sequence goes on from CANTUR010000461.1 coordinate 2,607,398, forward strand.
ATATTGTTAACTATAAAAGTAAGATTGAAGACTATGGTTTGGTATCTCTCATTAAAGAATCTAAAGCTATGTACTCCAAATCTCCACCGAAGCTCAAGGATCCTAGTTCATTTACGGTTCCTTGTACAATTGGAGGTATGCATTTCGACAAAGCCTTGTGTGATATTGGTGCTAGTGTTAGCCTTATGCCTTATTCAATTTACAAAAAGCTTTACTTGGATGAGCTTAAGCCTACCAACATGTCTCTTTCCTTGGCGGATAAATTTGTTACATATCCACTTGGAATATTAGAGAATGTAACAACAAAAGTAGGTAAGTTTATGATACCAGTAAATTTTGTTGTGTTGGATATGGAAGAGGATCTTGAAATTCCAATTTTGTTCAGAAGACCATTTTTGCGGACAACATGAGCAATCTTAGATATGAAGAATGGAAAAATTACATTGGAAGTGGATAATGAATTTATGGAATTTGATGTGTTAAATATAATAAAGTCGACACTTATAGAAGTAGCAAGCAGAGTTGATCATATTGACGTTTTTGATGTCATTGATTGGTGTATAGAAGAAGTAATTCATAAGTATATAAAAAGTGATTTTATGGAGCTAAATAAGGTTCACGAACCTAATGAGCAAGTTTTGGAGATAATTCCATATTAACCTTTTCAAAGGACATCAAGATTGAATCTTTGAGGAGAGAAGATGATCTAGAGGCTACTGCATCAAGTGAAAAAGTAGAGTTGGAGCTCAAGCCTTTACCATCAAATCTCAGATATGCTTTTCTTGACTCTAATCTCAAATATCCTTTTATTGTTAATTCATCTTTGCCTAATAATTATGTTGATGCTGTGTGATAAGTTGAATAGTCATAAAAATGCTATTGGTTATTCTATTAATGATTTGAAGGGAATTAGTCCTAAAATATTTATACATAGAAATTTGTTAGAAGATAATGCCAAACCTTCCATTGAAGGTCAAAGGCGATTGAATCCCACTCTTAAAGAAGTGGTAAGAAAAGAGGTGACTAAATTGCTTGACAATGGAATCATTTATTCCATTAGTGATAGTAATTGGGTAAGCCCCATTCAAGTTGTTCCAAAGAAGGGAGGCTTAACTGTTGTTAGGAATGAGTCTAATGATTTAACACCTACTAGAACTATCACTAGATGGCATATGTGCATTGATTATTGTAAACTAAATAAAGTAACTAGGAAGGATCATTTCCCATTGCCTTTTATTAACCAAGTTCTAGAGAGGCTAGCTAATTTTTCCTATTTTTGTTACCTAGATGGACTTAGTGGATTTTATCAAATCCCTATTCACCTTGAAGACCAACCTAAGACTACTTTTACATGTCCTTATGGTACTTTTGCTTTTAGGCGTATGCCTTTTGGTTTATGTAATGCACCTGCAACTTTTCAACGATGCATGTATTCAATATTTAGTGATTTGGTTGATGATTGTGTAGAAGTTTTTATGGATGACTTTAGTGCCTATGGCACTAACTTTTCACATTGTTTAGATAATCTCTCTAAGGTTCTTGATAGGTGTATTGAGCATGGATTGGTCTTGAATTGGGAGAAATGTCATTTCATGGCACAAGAAGGAATCGTTCTTGGTCACTCAATTTTAGAGAGAGGAATTGAAGTTTATAGAGCAAAGATAGAAGTAATCGATAAATTACCACCTCCCAAATGTGTTAAGGAAATAAGAAACCTCCTTGGACATGCAGGGTTTTACAGGAGATTTATCAAGGATTTTTCAAAGATCACAAAGCCATTGTGTAAGTTACTTGCTAAGGATGCAATGTTTGAGTTCGACGATGCGTGTCTTGATGCGTATAACACCTTGAAAAGCCCTATTGTATTTACACCTATTTTGCAACCACCTAATTGGGAGGAGCCATTTGAAATAATGTATGATGCTAGCAATTTTGCTGTGGGGGCTCTTTTGGGTCAAAGGAAGGAAGGCAAGCCTTATGTGATCTATTATGCAAGTAAACTACTTGATGAAGCTCAAATTAATTACACCACTATAGAAAAGGAGCTGCTAGCTATTGCTTATGCATTTGATAAGTTCATATTATATCTTGTGGGGCAAAAAGTGATTATTTATTCTGATCATACTGCTCTTAAATATCTTTTAAGTAAGAAGGATGCAAAACCTAGAATTTTAAGATGGATTTTGATGCTGCAAGAATTTGACTGGGAAGTCCGAGATAAAAAGGGAAGTGAAAACCTAGTAGCAGACCATCTATCAAGGCTAGACCAAGATGGATTAAGAGAACTTGATGATGGTGTCCCAATTAGTGAGTCATTTCATGGTGAACATCTTTTGAATATTACATTAAAAAAACTTCCATGGTTCGCCGACATCGCCAATTATCTGGTAAGTGGAGTTCTACCTTATGGTATGGATTATAGACAAAAGAAAAAGTTTTTGTATGATAGTAGATTTTACTATTAGGAGGAGCCCTTATTATACAAACAATGTGTGGACAGATTGATTAGAAGGTGCATACCTCAAGATGAAGTCCAAGAAGTTTTGAAGCATTGTCATTCCTTGGAAGTTGGAGGACACTTTAGAGCATCAAAGACATCATCTAAGGTATTGCAATCTAGTTTTTGGTGGCCTACTTTATTTAAGGATGCTAGAGAATTTGTGTTCACATGTGATATATGTCAAAGGATGGGTAACATATCTAGGAAGCATGAAATGCCTTTGAAAGGAATTCTTGAAGTTGAAATTTTTTATATGTGGGGAATAGACTTCATGGGTCCTTTTCCTAGCTCTTTAGGCTATAAGTATATTTTAGTTATGGTTGATTATGTTTCAAAATGGGTAAAGGCAATACCGGCCTTGACCAATGATGCTAGAGTAGTCAAGAAAATGCTTAAGAAGATCATTTTCCCTAAATTTGGTACCCCTAGGGCATTGATAAGTGATGGAGGTTCCTATTTTTGTAATCATCTAATAGAAGCTCTATTGAAGAAATATGGGGTGACACACAAGGTCGCTACTCCATATCACCCACAAACAGCTGGGCAAGTTGAGGTAAGTAATCGGGAGATTAAATGGATTCTTGAGAAAATGATTTCTTCTTTATGGAAAGATTGGGCATTGAAGCTTGATGATGCATTATGGGCATATAGGACAACATTTAAAACTCTAATAGGCCTTACTCCTTATCAGCTTATATATGGGAAGTCATGTCACCTACCCATTGAGCTTGAGCATAAGGCATATTGGGCAATAGGAGCCCTGAACTTTGACATGATGAAGGCATGTAAGAAAAGGTTGCTTCAACTCAATGAATTGGATGAATTAGGGATGAATGCTTATGAAAATGCAAGTTTGTACAAGGATAGGACTAAATTGTGGCATGATAAGCATTTAGTAAAGAGAGACTTTCATGAAGGAGAGGCTATTTTGCTTTATAATTCAAGATTAAGGTTGTTTCCCGGGCAAGTTAAAGTCTAGATGGTCAGGTCCATTTAAAGTTGTCAAAGTTCATCCTTATGGTGCTATCGAGATATCGAATGATAAGGGTGAAACATTTACACTGCCTCAAACCCTACTTGATCGATGAGGCAACTACTTTAGGTCAACCTATATACCTTTCTAAGACTTAAAGGAATTAAGGTACGTTCACTAACACATTTTTACTTTGTTATGCATTTCTATTCTATGTTTATATTTCATTTTCATTTTTTCTATTTTAATTAGCAATTTCAATTCACATTTCATTACTCATAAACTTGTTTTCAAAATTTTTATTTTACACATTTTTTTGTTGCTTTTCTTAGTTCAATTTTTCTTATTCATATGCATTTCATTATTGGAATTTCATTAATTTTCTTTTAGTATACATTTGGTTTCTAATTAGTATATTTTTGGTTTTTGATACCATTTTTATGCATTTCTTTTACACATATTACTCAAAAAGGGACATAGAAATATTTTTGCAATTTTTCACTCTATCACGACTTGTTTCAGTGGAACGAGTCATTACAGAAAGAAGTTGTGCCGAGTCATCCCATAAGGGAATGACTAGTTTTGGATGTTCATTGTCGTCACAACTCATTTCAGTGGATCGAGTCATTACAGTAACCTATTATGCCGAGTCGTTACACTTGGAACAACTCGACACAACCCAAATCAAAACGTCACTACTCGTTCCAATGAATCGAGTCGTTACAGAAAGCAAGTGTCATGACTTGTCCTTGTGCCGAGTCGTGCCACCTACAAAATAACTTCCATTTTTCAATTTTGACACACAAACACTTTTATCAATTCTGGATTTGTGTTTTTAACATCTTTTTATTAGTTTTTATTTGATTTTTAATACAAAATTGAATGAAAAGGTGTTTCATTTTCCAAGAGGTGTCATATATTTTCACTTCCCCATACACCTTTTCACCTTCAAACACATTTTTTTTCACACACCTTTTCATATATCAAACTTACAACTTACACCCCTCTTACACGTATATATACCCTTTTTTTTTTACCACCCTAACCACTCATAAAACCCATTCTTAAGAGTTTATACAAATTTTGATAAGTCTCTTACTCTTTCATCTTCCTCATTCTCTATTCTATTTATAAAAACCTTTCCATTTCCTTTTCACAGAAACCCTAACCGAAATCTACACTCTTTTCATTTCCATTTTCTCTATTTTCTTTACTTTATTTTCATTTTCATCATCTTCACACTTCTGCATTTTTATCACTACTTCTATTCAAGCAATTTTAGCAATATGGGTAAGACTAGAGGATCAACATCCAAGAGACCTCATGTTAAAGAATCCCCTCAAGAGGAAGAGGAGAACCTAAGCAAGACCTACAAGGCTAAGTTCCTCATCTTATCACATGAGGAAGGTGCTAAGTTCACAAACATAAAGTTCAGAGAAATATTGGCTTGTAAGTATATGCCTAGCTCTCTCTTGACTAGAATAAATATTTTTGATGAGTTTGATAGAATGCTTAATCAATGTGGTCTTAAAATTTTGTTTCAATGCATAAGGACACATACGTGGATTTAATTACTGAATTTTACACCAATCTTGATGTTAATGCTAACAATTCTCAAATCCTGGAATTTAGGTTAGAAGGCAAATAACAACAACTCACTTATAGTTTCATGAATAGAGTGTTTGGATTCAAAAAGGATAGGTTATATGACCCTCCTTCTACCTTTAAGTTGAATGAGTTTTGGACTTTCTTGACTAATTTGAACACTCCCTTTCAACCCAAGAAAGCCAAAGCAATGTTCGTAAAGGATATGAAGTATTGGTTGCTACATAAAGTCCTTACTTGTCTTGTCTTTCACAAATATGAATTCAATAGGGTCTCTGCATAAGAGATGTTTCTCATGTGGTGCATTTATAACAGAAAACAATTTTGTTGGACCTATTGGATTTTCAAAGAATTGTTGTCTTGTGCACCACGTAAGGATGCACCCTTGACCCATGGTCATGTTGTCATAATTATTGCTAAAGCCTTGAATATCAATCTTGGAAATTACACTCAAAAATTCGAGTGTTCTTACTTCACTAACCATGCCCTCGTAAGAGGAGAAGTTGTTGATGTAGGTTTAAGTTTTATTCCTGCCCGCTCACGAGGCCTTCCCAGGGCAACCCGAGTTAAGGAACTAATCCACTAACCCATGGAAGAGGAGGAAGAGGAAGTAGAGGAGCGTCCATAATATCAACATTTTAAAGATGTTCCCCTCCTTACATACCCCCTCCAAAGTGCACCGGGTTCTTTGAGTGATCACCCGCCTATGTGGGATTAAATTTTAAATAACCAAATTTCAATGCAAGGGTAATTGAATGCCTTAGAACATCATCAACAGCAACTCAATCATCGAAAATGTAGGAATGGAGTACAAATTGGACAAGTATTTCACTCAAAGCGGTTATTCCATCGACTCTCCACCCACCACTCCCACCGATGACTAGGGAAGTTTTTCTTTTCCTTTCCCTTCTTTATTTTTCCATACATTAGGGACAATGCATATTTTAAATATGGGTGGGGGGGGGGGAAGGATACTAGTTATATATTAGGATTATATATATATATGTCTTATATTTATGTTTTGTGTTCTATCTTTTTTATTATTTTTGCATATTTGCACTATCTTTTTCATTCATTTTGCACCTATATATATATATATACATATAATAATAGCCATCCATATTAGTCTTTTTGATTTTGATCAAAGTTATTACGTTTTGTTAATTTTTAATGCTCAATTGGTAGAAAGTTTAAGTTTCATGTAGTATAGGTTATAAGTTTATGCTTTTATCTCTTTTTACTTTTTCTAAAATCTAAAAAATGTATTAGTCAACTTGCTAACTATGCTTAAGGCTAGTTAGTAATGTTTTAAACCTAGGTATTCTTAGAGTCTTAAGTAATTTTAGAGAAACTATAGCCATAATACTTAGACACTCACTTTTCAGTAATGGATGAGGAGTAGTTATTATTTAAAAAAAAAGAAAAGAGAAAAAAGAAGAAAGAAAAAAATATATAATAAGTAAATAATGCTTGTAATATGATGCATCTTGAGTAAGTTGGGTGTGATTGAGTACGCTCCTTAATTGCATTCATTCGGAAAAAGCGTATCATGTTATAATTTGTGTTTGCATCTCAAGTAAGTTGTGTGCAATTGAGTGTGCTCCTTAGTTTCATTTGTTCAGAAAGAGATGTAAATGTCAAAATTAGATGTTTCTCGAGTAAGTTGTGTGCATTTGTGTTTGCTCCTCATTTGCATTCATTCGGAAAGAGTACATCTAGCAAATTTGCTTTAAAAATTTTTTTGTCTAAAAATGCCATGAGAAGAGTGAGTTAATGAGTGTGCTTAAAATTGTCTCAAAACTTACTTCTGCCTCTAGAGTTCCTAAGTTTGAAACATGACTATTTGGTCTAAATAGCTTGGTTAGAACTTTGACTTTGCATTTTTTATTTTACTCTTAGTAAATTGAGATAATTGGGTATACTTGTTGCTTATACTATAAGGCTTGTTTATTCTTTCATTGTTGAGCATTGAAAGTATATTATCTTTAATATCTTTGTTCTTAATTAAATTGGCTTGGTATGGTGGCTACGTCTATTTAGATTGAAATGAAAATTTTGCTAACTTTTTCATCTTGGATCTTCACTTGCTTGACGGCAAGCAAGGTCTAAGTATGGGGAAGTTTGATATAGCACAAATATGCATACTTATTTAGGAGTATTTTAGTAATTATTTTTTTTATTTTTGGTTGAGATATTGTGTTTTTATGTTCTTATTATATGATTTCTATCTTCCAAATGCATTTTAGGTTTGTTTGTATGTTTTGATGTGTTTTTAGGTCTAATGATCATTGAAAAAGGCTTGGATTTGGTTAAAACAAGTTGAAAGTCAAAAAGACTCATTTTTGAAGGATTCAAGACTATCACGAGTCATTACACATAAGACGACTCATTACAGAAAGCTTCCGTAACGAGTCGGCACCCTGGAATGACTCGGCACAGAGACTGAAGGGCCTAGAAGATTCTGGATTGAGCAGTTTTTGTATTTTGGTCATAACTTTTTCTATAGAAATTTAAATGAGGTGATTAAAGTTTCGTTGGAAAGATAACTCCAAGATATAGAACTTTTATGAAGGGACTTTCTAGATATAAAGTCATTTAGATGGATAAAAATTCCCTGGAAGTTATATATTCTGCATAGGGTTGTAACCCTTCATGTCAAAGGGTACCTTTCTATTTTGTAACCACTTCTAAGGCCTATATATAGGTCATTAGTGCCTTGTACACATATGGAGAATTTAGGATAGAATTCAGGAGAGACATAGTTACAGATATTTTAGATAGATTTATATATTATCTTATAAAGTTACTATTAAGTTTCTTATTTTTGAGAGTTCATTCTTCTTTTCTATTATCCTATTTATTATTCAAGAAGAAGGAAGAAAATCATTCCTACAAGAAAGACAAATTAAAAGGGTTTTATAAACTCAATCTCTTCTCTTCTATATTGTTTTTTATTGTCTCTTGATTTAATTAACCATCCATAGTGGCTAAGTATTTGAAGGAATTGCAATGTCGATTGAATAAGGATTACATATTCATGCTTGCTTATTTGATTTAAATTCAATTAGTATAGAATTGTGTTATGTATGCTTAATCACCATATGTAACTTGTAAATCAGTTTATTTACAACGAGAGTTGGAATAATTTAGTGGAACTTTGATTGGATTCACTTAAGTAATGAATTCACTTGGAGACAAGGAATTCATCTTAAGGGATATTTAGTAGTTTTACTTGTGCTTCCTTGTCTATCTCTACAATGAATTGAGAGGACTTGCAGACTCTAGACGGGAATATCCTAATTTGACAACGAGAGTTGCTCTTTAGGATTTATTTGGTATAATGTCATTTATGTTTTTTTCCTATCTCTGCAATACATCGAGAGAGCTTGTAGACTCTAGGAGGGAACACTTCTAATCGACAAAGAGAGTTGCTTTTAGGAACTTTACTTTAATTTGACAACGAAAGTTACTTTTAAAGATTATACGCACTAATTTCCAGTCATTAAGTTAAGAATATTTAATTTACATATCCTTAGTGATTGTCATTGTAATTCTTCCATGTGTTTTGATAAGAACTTATAGTAATTGTAGTTTTAGTATTAAAGTAGTTATTTTGATTGTAATTCATTTGCTTGATTATTATTATGATTTTATTTGCCTATCCATCTTAGTACCTATTTCGATTAATACAATATTTACCCCGAATTCCCTGTGGATCGACACCCTATTTGCTCTATACTAAGTCCTAGAGACTAGGATATTATAATTTGACCTTTAACCAGATTCTATATTGGTTATTAGCTAGGCTAATGAGGAATAGGAAGTGAAAGAGGACAAGCTGAAACCCTATGTCTACTATTTGAAAGCTATAATAAAGAATTTCACCAAGTGTCTCCTTATCCATCTATCAAGAGATGACAACCAGATGGCAAATGCACTGGCAACACTCTCTTCAATGTGGGATAGTATGACTAGGTTGACTATGAGGCCATTAGTGATCATGAAATCAAAGGCTCCATGTTATATGGGTGAGTAGATTATGAGAATTCATATAGGGCCTTAAGAGAAGCCATGGTTTTATGATGTTTAGAGGTTCATTAAGGAAGGAAAATATCTAGATGAGGTCACTTCAAAAGAAAGATATGCCTTGCATGTGCTTGCATGTAATTTTGCAAGTCACGATAGGGTGTTGTATAAGAGAATACTGAATGGGATACAACTCAAATGTCTCAAGAAAGATGAAGCAGAAGAGGACATGAGGGAGATTTACACAAGAGCTTGCGGTTCTCACATGAATGGAATAATCCTAACAAAGAAGATTATTAAACAAGGATACTACTAGATGAGCATAGAAAGAGATTGCATGAAGATAGTAAGGCAATGCCATCAGTGTTAGATCTATGGGAATCTCAACCTATTTCCTCTAATGGTTCTGAATAGTTTATAATCTCCTTGGCCTTTTGTAGCGTGGGGGATTGATATCATAGGAGAAATAAGGCCAATAACATTGAATGGGCATAAGTACATAGTTATGGCAATTGATTACTTCTCTTGATAGGTAGAGGCTAAATCTTTTAATACTCTAAGGGTGAAGCAAATGGCTTGGTTCATTGTGAAGAATCTTATTTGCAGATATGGGGTTCCACATTATGTAGTAACAGACAGTGGGGTTCAGTTTCAAGCAGAAATGGCAGAGTTATTACAAAAGTATGGGATCGAGCATTATAAATTTTCACCATATCAACCTCAGCCTAATGAAGTAATGGAAGTAGTAAACAAAAATATCAAGAAAATCCTCTCTAAGATGGTAAAAACTTACAAGGATTGGTCTAAGTTTCTTCCCTTTTCCTTGTGGGGATATAGAACTATAGCTAGAACTGCCACAGTTCAAACTCTGTTCTCCTTGATGTACAGCTGTGAAGTAGTTTTGCCAATAGAAACTGAGATTAATTCTCTAAGAGTAGTTATGGAGGCCAAAATGCGCAATAATGAATGGGCATGGAAAAAATATGATCATCTGGTGTCTCTGGACAAGAAGAGGATGAATGTTTTATTTTATACCCAAATATACCAAAAAAGGATAGCAAGGGCATTTAATAAAAAGTTATATCTGGGGAAGAAAAAAGCTATGGATATGGTACTAAACAATCTAGAGCAATGGTGTTCTATCCAAGAGCAAATTTCAGACCAAACTGGGAAGGACCATACTTAGTTAAGTCAGTTTTGCCAAAGGGAGCTACCAAGATATATGATCTTAAAGGGAATGAGTTCATGGAGTCTGTTAACCTAGATCACCTCAAGAAATACTTTCTATAAAAATAAATAAAAGAAGTATAAAGAAAATAAAATTCTGTTGACTAAAAAACTTAAAAAGGCTAGTCAGGCAAAAATTAGGACATTCCCGTTGTTTAGAAAACCTGTAAAGGGCTGGCAAGCAAAAATTAGGGAATGAATAAAAGAAAAAGGTCCCACTGATTAGAAAACCCGTAAAGGGCTAGTTAGGCAAAAGTTAAGGAAATAACATGTGAGCAAAAAATATTCAATTAGAAAATCCAAAAGGACTAGCAGATAACATAAGTTATATTATGTGATGTAGTAAATATACTCAATTTAGCCCTAATTAATGAATCTTATTGAAATTGAAATTTTGTTATGACATTACATGTTCTATCTTATTTACAATGCATAAGTACCATAAAGGAAAACAAAACATAAAAGCTTAAAATCAGCTCTATGAGACCATTTTGCTTCAGTCATGCCTCTATTTCTTCTTCCTCTGAGATTCATCATGTAAAGCTTGAATCCTCTTGTATCTAGAAAATTCAGTTCACTCTGTAGCTTGTATCATGACCTAGATTTGAAAAGTAAAAATAAGAAGCCCGCTAAGTTGAAAACCTGAAAAGGCAGCTTAAGCAAAAGTTAAGGCATAAAAAAATAAAAATTTTCTTAGGACCATCTATTCATCCAAGTCTAATTTCAAGAAAGGGAAATTTGAAATAGATCAGTACAAGAAGGTTTTCTGACATAACTACAAATCAGAGATGAAGATAACTTGGAATCAATCATCCCGGGTTCCATCCTCTATTAGGGTCATCATAATCATAAGTATTTGGAGGTCTGATAGATGAAGTACTAATGTTGTAATGGTCCATGCCCAAGTCTACAAGCCACTGATAAAGCATCTCGTTCTCCCACTCTAGATCCTTAAAATAACTCTGCATATATAGGAAATATTATATCATATGCATTCCATGCATACCATGCATACATTTGCATAATAAGTGCATATACTTACCCACCAACTATTTGTGACCTGCATGGTAAATAACCTCTGAGATGAGGTGAGTCCATACAAATACTCTGTCTGTGTCTAGGGGACCTATTTTGTAAAGTTGTACTAACATTAATACCAAGTGTACAGGTAATACAAGTAATAAGTAAGAAAAACTCATATAAAAAGTAAGTGCTAGAGAAAAGCTGGGGAGTTGAACATCACCAAAATGTATCTGTTGCTCAACTAAAGCTTGAATAGCAGGAGCCCAATAGAGCATGGATCTGTCCAGAAGGGGAACATTGCCAAAAATAGCACTATCAAAAGCTCCCACACGGTTGGTCCCAACATGCTGAGTGCACTTTGCACGGCCAGGACTAGGCCCAAGGACCTCAGGTGCAATCTCAAGCTCAGGGGCAACCTCACTCTCCTGTACAGTCTTAAACCCCTGATCAGCCCCAACCGTATCCTCTATCACTTTATCAATAGGGAAGCGAGCCTCCTCAACCCATGAAAAGAAAATTATAAGAAAAGAATAAGTGATTGGAGAGTTCTAGAAAAAGAAATGATAAGAAGTTTCCTCAGCTTGATCAATAGGAACCTGCTCTAAGAGGTTCTTTTGGACAAACTGTCGATAATAACGGGAACACTCTAGAAAAATTATGGCATCATAACCCTGTAATGCCTCCCTCAACTCTAAACCCATCAGATGGGAAATATAAAGCATCGAGTGGGGGAAAGTAATAGGAATAAAACATCGGGAAGGTCTAGAGTGCCATCGATATACCTGCTCTCCCAAATACCACATCCGATAGTTATAACTAGGGAGTAGAACCCTCATCTCCTAAAGTCATACTGTGGCATCCATGAAATCATATCATTGGATGTCATCAGCTCCCTCTAGCTAATCAGAATAGATCTACAAAATTAGGATTAATTAAGTTTAACTTGTATTAAGTCATGAAATACTAATGGTTTTTTTCTTACCAGGTCCCACTCGATGGTGTTCAATTGATCATGGTAGGTCTGCAGAGTATTCTTGACACTCACTAAATAGGAAAAGCCCTATCTCTACATTAGGGGGAGACTCCTATCATAGCTGATAGCCTTGAAGCCATGAATCAGCCCAATCTTTATGCTCCAAATCTGAAAGAGAGAATAAGTCAATAAAAAGAAAGAGAAGGAAGAGAGAAAAAGATAAATGAAAAGGGGACAAACGCATATGCAGGACATACTAGAAGCCACATATAGTGACAGTACCTTTATAAACAGTGTCCAATCTATAATACAAATAAGCCAACTCCACAGATCCCCAGTCGAGGGTGATAACTCAGTCTAAATCATGAAAGGGGCCGACTAGTGCAACACAGACTTTGTGACTAGTCTAGCATAAGAGGATCATTGTAAGCAAGATCAGGAGGAAGCACCTTGCCTTATGAGCAATCTGGTAAGGTGTAGAGATGGGGAGACAGCTGAATCCCTATACCAATGATGAAAGAATAATGTTCTTTTGATTCTTCTAAGTCAGGAAAAATCCAATCAAGTCTTGCACATACTAATTTTGTGCATGCTTGGTGAGACTGCAGTAACTAATATCAAAGGAAATGAGAGTCCCTTTAAAGGCGATCCTAGTGATAGCTGAGAAAATCATGGGCGAAATGGTCAACTCACCTACCCAAGTATGGAATGTGTAGGTGGTATCCATCCACCGCTTGATTAAAGCAAATAAGGAATAACAAGCAAATGCTCCCTTGAGTAGTCAGAAGCCCAATGACAAATCATCTGAACCTGGAGGCCTAGACTAGCTATGCAACATCCCCTAGTAGCTCATGGAATAATTCACGAGCTATGAAAAAATAGCCCATGAACTTCATTGACTGCTGGGAGTATTTCGAGAACAAATGAGCATAATAATAAATAAATATTTCTTTAATAAAAAAAATTAGATAGGAAAAATAGAATGCCTATAGACATTCGATAATGTCGATCAATATTGTACAATGCCAATTGACATTGCACAAATGCTTAACAATTTTTAGACTTTCGTAAAATAGAATGCCTATAGACATTCCACAATGCCAATCAGCATTGTACAATGCTAATTGACATTGCACAAATGCTGATTGATTTTTAGACTTCCGCAAAATAAAATGCCTATCAACATTCCATAATGCTGATCAACATTGTACAATGCCAATCGATATTACACAAATGCTTACCAGTTTTTAGACTTCCACAAAGTAGAATGCTTATTGACATTCCACAATGCTTATCAGCATTGTATAATGCCAACTGACATTCCACAAATGCTGACTGATTTTTGGACTTAAAACTCTAATTTTCAGACTTTTGGTCGGCTAATCAACTGAAATCCTATGTTCTCGGGTTAAATTTAATTTTTTTTTATGAATTTTGAGTGATTTTTAATCTAATTTAAACAATATACACACTAATTTACATTCTAAAAGTAATTTTGATTACTGACTGTATGAATAAATTTTTTCATAAATAAATAGATTTGAGGAAGCATTACCTCATTGCCCACATCTATGCATCTATAAAGGTGAAGGCGAGTCAAAGGAAGCACAGTAGAACCTTCTAAAAATCCAAGGTTATTCTAAGGAAAATAGAGAGGCACAATGACTGGGTTAGCTAGAATCTTTGCTCCTTTATGCAAACTATGTTGTGGGTCAGCCATAGGATTCGACACATCGTGAATCAGACTTCAGATGAGCAAGAAATCAAAAGAAGAAAATCAAAGAAAGAAAAAAGAAATGGAGATGAAAATGAAAGAATAGCATCGAAAATAAGGAGGGAAGCTTCTTATAAATGGAAAATATCCATTTTAGTCCATTGACTATACATGCATTCAAAATCAAGTTTTTCTTTGCAATTTCATCCATAATTGCATCTTGATTAGGATTTGATTCTTAATTCATTCATTCAATTTATGTCATCAATTAATGAATTATTATTAATTATGTTTGTATTCAAATTTTGATTTTTTTTGTCAAGTACAAAATATAGAATATAAATTCAATTTTGCATTTTTACATGCATCATTTTAAATCAAAAGATTTTAAACTTCATTTCGTACTACACAGTAATTGAAACATAAATTTCAAATTTAGCATGTTATGTGCTTCAATAGTAGATATAACGTGAAAATTTCCAAACCTTTTATTACTAGACACTATAGAATAGTTATAGTATCATTGCTAGACGTTCCACAAGAACTATAGCACATTTTTCAAATCATGAATCGCTACACATCCCATAGGGAATATAACAAAATTTTAAATCACCAAATTGCTAGACGCTCCATAGGAACTATAACACTTCTTTCAAAATCAAGGCTCACTAGACGTCTTATAGGGAATATAGCAAGAATCATTGCATTCATTTCATTAAAACATCCAACGGGGAATATAATGAAATCCACTATCTCTAAATGTCTCAAAAGGAATATAGTGCAGTTCACCAGACACTATATAGTAGTTATGGCATTATTACTAAATGTTCTACATAAGCTATAATATATTTTTAAATCATGAGATGTTAAATGTCTCATAGGGAATATAATAAAGCTCATTTGCATATTTCTCACTAGACATTTTATAGGAAATATATTGAAGTCTGCCAAACATAACATCTTGCTTAAAATTACTAAGCAATTTAAGCATAAGCAAGTCAATTAGGATATAATGAAGTACCCTAATTCTTTCTTTCAAAATTGTGTGTTACTATTGCTTTGCTGCAATTTGTCAAGCAAACAGTGACAAAGGGGGGTAATTGTAAGCACCCAATTTCAGGATGTAATTGTGCACACATGTGATGAAAGCCCCTATGATGAAAATCTAATTGAGAATTGATCTCTGGTGTTGAGTTTCATAATTTAAAAGACTAAATTGCAACATTTTGTGGATTTAATTACAAAATTGGTTTCTTAGGGATTTGATTGCAAAAATTAGAAACTTTCGAGGACCTTTTTTGTAATTTAATTAAAAAAATGAAAATTGGTCAATCGGTATTGTGTAATGCCAATCAACATTATGGGATGAAAATTGGCATTCTAGAATGCCAATTTTCACTAAAAAGTAATTTTTTATGTTAATTTTGTCTTTTTTTAAAAAAAAAATTTAATTTTTCATTGGCCCAGGACACCATGTGTCCCTACGTACTAAGTTTTTGATTTTTTTTAAAACTTTATCTCTTGATCTTGATTTCAAAAATTAAAAGCCAACTTTCCTATGTGATCACAGGGGTTTGAGGTTGATAGGACTAGCTTTAAAATCTAAAAGGGGAGGCTGTGAAAAGAAAAGAGCAAGCTAGCCTACGAAAGTGAACTAGCTAGAGAGAAAGGAGGCAGAGTCTGTAAAAAATTAGTGAGAAAAAAAACCTTAATTAGCTATTGAAAAAAATGTGCTTTTCTTTTAAAAGTCCATAAGATCAAGAAAGAAAAAAACAATAGTGTCAATCTCAAAATGGTGATAATCCAAATCTAAGGGGCATTCTAACGGCATTTGCACAACATCTTCTACTCTTTCCTTTCTTTATTATTGATTTGATTTTTTATTGTTTTATTTCTTAATTGAGTAGTTACTAATTAAATTTTTTTGAGTTTTTTTGAGTTTTGATTGATGTTTTGTGGTACTATAGAGGTGAAGGTGGTGATATGAGATTTTGGCAATGACCATTGGAAAAATCCATGGAATGCCATGGATTAAGATCTATAAAACCCTTATAGGATTTAGGATTTATGATTTCTACATTCTTTTAATTTTCTTTTGTTTTTGGTTGTAATTAATTTGATTTTAATTTATGCACAGTAGTTTGTAATAGCCCCAATATTGGAAAATAGTAGAATTTTATATTCTCTGCACTAAAATTGATTAGTAATTTAAGTTTAATTAGGTAAAAATAAATTAAAACCAATGGTGGCTTTAGATTAATTTAGGTTGCATGCAATTAAAATTAGGTAAGAAATCACTGAATGTATGTTTTTTATTCATTATTTGCTTTAATTTGTTGTTTGGGCTTGTCTACATGTTTTTATTCTCTTTGGGCCCCAAGCCTATGTTAGGTTCTAACCCATTTAATAAATATGCTTTTAATTGGATTTTTAAGTTTAATTAATTTTAAAATCAATTTAGGCCACATTAGATTAATTTAGACTTAGGC
Source organism: Mallotus nudiflorus (assembly GCA_947683625.1). Taxonomy (NCBI): domain Eukaryota; kingdom Viridiplantae; phylum Streptophyta; class Magnoliopsida; order Malpighiales; family Euphorbiaceae; genus Mallotus; species Mallotus nudiflorus. The sequence continues at coordinate 2,623,928 of CANTUR010000461.1, forward strand.
CCATTTTAAGGTTAACTAAAATTAATTTAGACTTAGTTCAGCCCATTAATTTCATTTCTTTTAAAATAAATAGATTTAGGATCACATCACTTAATTTAAAATTAAGTAGAATTAAGCCCACTAATTAATTTCTATTTTGTTTCTTAAAATTAATAGATTTAGGCCCACTTTTTAGAATTAAAACAAGGAGATTTAGACTTATTAATTATCTTAAAATGTAGGCCCATCTCTTATCCATGTTTCTTATAAATAAATATGTAGAATTAGCTAATTTTAATTAATAAAATTAACCTAGTTTAGACTTAGGGATGCTGCCTTTTGTATGCATTTTTTACATGTAATTTTATGACCTATTTCTTTTTTTGGGTTAGATGGATGTTTAATTTGGGTTTAAATAAAATTGCATGTAATTAGAGAATAAGATAATAATTCATAATGTAATTCTAAATGAATAAGAGACTAAAAGAAGTTAGTATTCCATTCCTAGAATCTCTTGGTTGTAGTGCTAGCTTTCTTTTAGAGAATTAAGTATCACCTTTCTCTAAAATCCAAAGGTTCTCAAGCTTTTCATTATACTACAATTACTGCCATAGAGGGTCCTTTTGATAGCACTTGTCTGAAATTTTCCCTTAGAGATCTCCAAGCTCTTGTTCGCCAACTGTAATATGTTATAATATTCCTTCTAATTCAACCTTATATGTCACTCTAAGTACTTCCTCTTTATAGCATTTTGATTCTGCTTATTGCAATCATATGACCTCTAAATCATCTCTATTTACCTTTAAGTAACATCCTTTTATTGCACTATTTATTCATATTGTTGATAATTCAAATTTAATTATTAATAGTGTAAGAACTATTTTAATACCTTCTTTGACACTACCTAATATCTTCTTCCTAAATTATCTCTAAATCTTATATCTGTTAAGCAATTATGTGAACTTAGTCTTGATTTACAGTTTTTGAGTGGTGGTTGTACTATATAAGATCCATAGACTGAGAAGATCATTGAGACATGTCATAAGGTTCTAAGACTATATAAACTATCATCTCTATGATTACTATCTCAATTGTTTACTACTATCACCTCTAATGTTTGGCATTCTCATGTCGATTATATTTTTATCTCATGATTAGATTTCCTTAATTTCTAGTGGATGTTTAGGTCTTGTTAAAATAACACACTTTATTGTGTTTCATGTCATTTATCAAAAAATCATGCATTGCCTTTTAATATAAGTGATTCTATTTCTTCTACACTTTTTTATCTTATTCATTCTGATAATTAAGTTTTTAACCTTATAATGCCATGGGTGTTTCTCATTATTTTATGATCTTTGTTGATGATTTCTCTCGATATACATGCAATTATCTTATATGTAATAAGTATGAATTACCTACAATTTATATTCATTTGTCCACTATAATTAAAACTTAATTTTCCTCCACCATCAAAATTGTTCACATTGATAATGCCATGGAATACAAAAATTCTATTCTTACTCAATTTCTTTAACAAAATGGAACCATTATTCTTAGATCTTGTCCATGTACCTCTCAATAAAATGGGTTTGCATAATGAAAATATAGGCATATTTTTGATGCCATTCGAGCTCTTTTAATCTCTTCCTCTTAAGCATCTCTCATTGTTGTTTATATTATTAATCATATTCCTTTTCCTATTATCAGTAATATTTCTCCTTTTTAGCGTTTGTATGGTCTTTTTCCTAATTAATAATCTTTTTATATTTTTAGTTGTGCTTGCTTTTTTCACTTACAACCTTATGGATATACCAAATTGGAACTTAAAGCACATTTATGTTGTTTTCTCAAGTATGGTATCAAATATAAAGGGTGTCAATATTGGGATCCTCTATCTAACCATCTTCACATCTCCTATCACGTTACCTTCTGGGGATACAAAATGTTTTCTAGTCTTTCTCCATTTGAAGTTACCAAAACATCCTCACATTTTTCATTGATTCTACTAGTTTGCATTTTCTTAATGATTTAACTGTAGATCCTATTAAAAAATCGAATAGCTCTCAAAGTATTATACAACCTACCAACTCTTCAAATGCACCTATCTTGACTTTAGATCCTCTAATTTTGTCTTCTTTTAAGTTCTTGGTTCCTTTTAGTGAAATAGATTCTAATTCTTTTGATACTTCACTTTTTCATTCTGACAAGGTCATCAAACCTTCCATTATTCTTCAATAGTTTCACTATTATTCTACCATTATGTCTTTTTATGAGCCTCATATATATCATGAGGCTAGTATTGACCCTTTATGATAGAATGAAATAATAGAAGAAATTCAAGCTTTACAAGCACTCATAATTGACATGTAGTTTATCTACCTCCAAATAAATATATGGTTAGAAGTGAATGGGTATACAAAATCTAGACTCGAGCTAATGGTTCAATAGAAAGGTATAAAACTAAATTGTTAGCTGAAGGGTTAACATATGAATATGACACTCATTATTAGGAGACTTTTGCTTATATAGCATGTCTCACTTCTGTTTATAGTCTTATTATAACTATTGCTGCTAAGTGTTGGCAACTATCTTAGACAAATATTAAAAATGCCTTTCTTATGGAGATCTTATTAAAGAAGTGTATATACAACCTCATATTAGTTATGATCATCTCCCTTATTAGACTTATCATCTTCGTAAGGATTTATACAGACTTATACAGGTGCTTTGAGCATGGTTTTCCAAATTCATCTCTACTATTTGTCAATTTGGTTTTAAAACCAGTACTTATAGTCATGCCTTGTTCATTTGTAAGACCTTTCAGGGTTATGTACTCCTATTTTATATCGATGACATTATTATTACTAGTGATGATTTACAGGGCATTCCAAATCATAAGTCCTTTTTTAGTCAACAATATGAGATAAAGGATCTTGGATAATTGAAATATTTTTAGGCCTTGAGGTCTTTTTTACAATCTATATATTATTTATCTTAAGCCAAGTGTGCTATTGATCTTGTATCTCATGCAAAACTCATTAATACCAAGACTATTAATACTCCTATTGAGCCTAATATCCATTTTCAGCTTATGGTACTCCTCTTAGTGTTTACACTTTAAATCTATAATTAATGGTAAGTCTTATGTATTTTACTATTGTTCATCCTGATATTGTTGTGATGTTCATATTATGAGTGAGTTTGTGTTTGCTCCTCATACCAATCATTATGCTATTGTGCTTTACATCATTTGTTATGTTAAGGGCACCTTATTTCATGGGCTTCACTACTCCAATTCTTTCTCTCTTTGATGGATAACATGTTCTGATGCTGATTGGGCTAGCAATCTTATTAATAGATAGTCTACTAGTAAAAATTGCTTCTTTTTTAGGGATTCTTTTATATCTTAGCATATAAAAAGCAAACAGTTGTCTCTTATTCTAGTACCAAGGCTTAATATTGAGCTCTTGCTGATACTATGTTTGAGCTATTATGGTTATGATGTTTACTCCATGATATAGGATTTCATCACTCATATGCTACTTCTCTTTATTATGACAACCATAGTGCCATACAAATTGCTTATAATGATATTTTTCATGAGCGCACTAAACATGTTGATACTAATTGTCATTTTATTCGCCATTATTTGCTTTAGGGGACCATTCATTTTATTTGTGTCTCTTTCCAATATCAGTTAGCAGATATCTTTGCTAAGTATCACTCTCCTCTTTATTTTTGCACTCTTGCTTGCAAACTCCAAATGACAAATACAGTGCCATCTTGAGTTTGAGGGGGATGTTTGCATAATTAGCTTTATTAAGTCATTAACAAATCTATAATTATTTGTTTTCCTAATTAGCCTTTACCAACTTTATTTCCTCTTTTATACTTTACCAACCTTTATTAGGATTCCTAACCTTATAGGATTTCTACTCCTGTAAATAGGCTGTAACTTATTATATTAATACATATATATAGTAATATTTTATTTCTCAATTTTTCCTTCTCTATATTTTTGTAACATATATTTTTTAATTTTATGAATCGAACTAAACTAAATTCAAATTTTAGTTTAATTCAGTTTGATTTTATATTAAAAAATAATAGAATAAATTGAAATTATATTGTTTTTATTTTTAAATAGTATAAAAATTTAATAATAAAATAATTAATGTTTCTAAAATTCGGCCAATTCATTTTTTTTGTTCAATTACTTTTGTTTGGTTCAATTCAATTTCTAATTTGGTTTGGTTCAATTTTATAAGATTTAGTTCGATTAATTTAATTTCGTCAAAAAATAATAAAAAATCGACCAAACTGACCAAATGCTCACCCTATTCAAAAGGGGTATTTGAAATTTTATAAAATTTGTATTTCTATGTAGCTTACTTATTTCCAAGTAAAATTGGTCATATGGCCTTTGTTTGCATAGAATTTTGATGGCAATATGCAATATGCATCAACTAGAAAAATATCATATTTGACTGATGAAATACTAGAAGCATCAAATGTAACAAACATAAATAAAAAATCAACATGTGAATACAATAAAGAACATGAAATCAAGCCAAATAATAAACTTCAGATGTGAAAAATTAAAATTCTTTCAAAATTAAATTATGGAGTATATATATATAGTGTAGATGATTGAAGTTGCTTATTACCATCATATGCTTAGCTGAAAAAGCATGTTATGGGAATGCATGAATATGATTTTAGGCCTCTACTTAACCTTGGATTATTCACTAGGCTCATTTCCCACTTATTTAGAATCATGGATTTGGACATGATCTACTAATAACCATTTTATCTTAAGATGTGTCAATGCTTAAATGATATGCAAATGTGACATTTTAATTGTACACATGCAAATATAAATAATGACCTAAAAAGAAAAAATAAAATTTCATAAAATTTATTTAACAATGTTGCTTATTTGTACCTTATAAAATCACAATTATTTGTTAGCAAAAAAAAAAGGTATCTAATCTTAGTTATAGGTATGAAATACTGCAACTGTAGATTTCACTCATGGGAGTAGACAAAGATTTTTTTTTTTTTTGTGTTGTCGACAATTCATATATGAATCCTGAAGGTCCTAGGATAAGTAACGCAAAAAAAAAAAAAAAAAGAGAACAATGTAAAAGTTTTATGGCCAAAAATCTACTTTCACTCTTGAGCTTTACTATTTTAAACTATCTCACTTCTCACTTTTTAATATTTCCTAGAGTATATCTCAACTTTAATTTTGAACCTATTTCACTATTGAATTATTACTTTTTAGTTTTATTTAACACATTTTGTGCCAACAAGGATAATCATGTTTTTTTCAATCTCCATTGAGAGGTAGGATTGCAAACTATGCTAAAGTGTACATTAAATAAAAGAAAAACAAAAATAAAGGACTAAAACAAAAAAAAACCCTAAAAAGGTATTGTGCCTTATCATCATCTTCTCCATCAGCCATTTTCCTTATTATTATAATTTTTTTCATTGAATCAAAGAAAACTCACCAATTTTCATTAATACAACAATTAATAAAAGAGTTCATAAAATAAAAACAAATCAATTTAGTATATCTCAATACAATATTTGGTTAAACTTATTAATTAACAATTCCTCTATCTGTGGTTCTTTTTCTCCCAACACCAATCAAGCATATCATCTGCAACATAACTAAAACTAGATTCTATTATAAGTGCATACTTTTTCCAGTTTGTCAATCCCCATACTAAGTTACCTTTCTTGAATTTAGGGTGTCTAGAATCACTACTTTTGCCACTCTAAGTGAGTCTAAGGGTTGTTATCAAAACAAATATAAGAAAAAACAACCCATTGAGGTCTTTGATTTTTCAATAAAATAAAACAAAAACAACATCCATAAGATAATTTAGTCACTTTTTTTTTATCAATAACCCATTTAAATTCTCAATAAAATTTCATGACCCAGTATAAAAAATCAATCCATAATACAAAAAAAAGCATAAAAGAGTGTGTGATTATAGAGGTAGAAAAGCCATTTATGTAATCTCTGAATATCACTATTCATAAATTATGTATATATTTTATTTTGAATGTAAGTCTTGTTTGTGTCGCTAACATGTCAAAGGTTCAATATAAAAAAATCTTAATTGAGTTTTGGTGGCAACAATGATGACAATAGTAATCATGAGAAATGAGATTGAAAATATTAAGGGAAAACAACTACAAGTGGTTATGAACAATCAGATTAAGAATATTTATGTTGGTTGTGTGAGGTTGATAATCATGAGAGATGAGATTAAAAATATTGAGGGATAATAACTATAAGTGGTTATAAATAATTAGATTGAGAATATTTTGGTAGGTAGTGTGAGGTTGATAATTGGATTTTTTCTGGGAAACAACAAAAAGAATACAAGTTTGAGAAAAAAATAATGAGGTGAAAAATTCATGTCAAACATTATGAATTTAAGTCAAAGAGAGGGATACAAACGTGTTTGATTTATGCATTACATGGGTGAGATAGATTTAAAAGTAAAGCTTAGATATGTCATTGAAAATGATAAAAAGGGATAGAGTGAGATAGGTTAAAATGGTAAAGTTCAGCGGTAAAAGTAGGTGTTCAACCTACTTTCTACAATTTTCAATAGGACTAGAGACAATTCCATCATAAAGAAAATGAATTACCCTATTTTTAATTTTAGTGTAATGATTTCTTTTTTAAAATGTAAAATATTTGTCAACTCAAAACTGAGTTTATGTATATAGAAGAAAAAAATAGTTTTTTTTTAACAAATATTAGTAAACTTTAATTTCTAAAGATAAAAATACTTCATTATTAGCTTGATTGCGCAATTTGTAATCAAGTTATATAAAACTTAATTTAGAACCTGAAACAAGTAGTAAACTATTTCTAATAAAATTCTTACACTCATTATTTGAGAGAAAAAAAAAAAGAGTATTGGCATAACAACTGTTGAACCTTGAGGAGTAAAATAGTCATTTTTTATGATCATATGTAATTAAGTAAAGTTATATTTAATCCATGTGTTTAAGTGTTTTTATTCAGGTCAATTAAATTTGCAATATTCAAGTCCTAGTACAAGTAATGATAAATGCATCATGATCACAACTGGACAAGTTAAATAATGAAAAGTTAACATTTTGATTTCATCAAGTCTTCAATTCTATCATGGGTATGACAGTATTGTCACAAGTGATTCATGTGTGGTGATAGACCTATTGTGATTGATGACAAGGAGCAAAATCAAAATAGAATTTTTTTTTATTAAAAGCTAAAGTCAAATATGATCAAACTTGATAAGAATCTTCATTACAAGTGGTCATAAGCAAATTTAAATCATAAAAGAATTTCTTTAAACAAAATTGTTAAGGTTTAATTTGTAAATTTCAAAAGTTTTCAAGACTTTTCATGACCAGTATCATCACCATCGTCATGAGTAAAGTAGTCATGACACACTTGTCATGAGTGGTGATCAACTTATTATGACCAATAATGGCCTTTATTGATTTTTAAAAACTGGTCACTACCAATGATAAACAACATTAACACGTATGAAAGCACCCAAATTCAAAATTAGCTTTGGCACCTGACTGTCATGACTAATGACAATATTTGTCATGAGTCATAACAAAGTCATAAAGGACTGTTTCTCTTGTGGTTAAATGGCTCTTTTTGTGTTTATTTCACCTCCAAAAGCCTTTTTTACTATAAGAGTATAAATACTACTCATAATTAAATTGGAAATAGTGAAGGAAGTTGAACAAACACATTAAGAGCTATCTTTGAGCATTTATTCTTGAATTTTATCTTTAACCACCTAAGTTCTTCATATTTACTCTTTGTAATCTTTTATATCTCATGAGTGTTCTTGAGTGTGGGTTGGTGAGTATTTAATACAACTATTTAATAGCTCAACAGTGAGCTTGAGTTAGTTAGGATTGAGATTTAAACACTTATAAACTAAGAGGATTGTTCTTAGCATTCGGGTTTGAGTGTAAGCCTTGAGAAAATACTTAGGTAGCTTACGTTTAAGCTTGTAAAAGTTTTATCTCTAACCTTAAAGTAGATTGTTAGTGGATTAAAACTCTCAATAAGTGGTTGAGGAGAGGACATAGGCTTTGAAGGATGAACCTTTATAAATTTCTTGTGTTTTTCTTACTCTTCTTCTTCATCCTATTGTGCTCTAACTCTTTATTTGCTCGATCTTTATTAAATAATCAAAATTCCTTATCTAGCTAAAAAAGCTAATTCACCCCTCTCTTAGCATTTGGTATCAGAGCTTTAGTCTCCATTCTTAAAGATTTAACCATCTTAGAGAGAAGATTATGGCTTCCATAAGTCAAGTTGTCATCCCCTATCCCCCAATATCCATGGTCCTAGCTACATAAGACCTCCATTTATTAACAGTATTGATTATTCATATTAGAAAAATAAGATGGATATGTTTTTAGATAGTGAAAGAGTACATTTATAGGATATTATTGAAGAAGGTTGGAGTCCTCCAATAAAGAAAGATAATGAAGGCAATGAAGTAGTCATTCCTAAAAATGAATGGAGTGATAAGCAATCTAAATCCAACTTGAGAAATAGGAAAGAAATTACCATTCTTTATTGTGGCTTGAGTAGGAAAAAATACAATGGAAAAAAAGCATTTAAGATCCACCAAACAAATTTGGGAATGTTTAAAGGCTAAACATGAAGGGGCTAGTCAAGTTAAGCACCAAAACTTGCAAATGCTTGGAAGAGAGTATGAATTATTTGATATGAAGCCTAATGAGAAAATTAGTGACATGTATAGTAGGTTTATCACTCTCATAAACTCTATAAGGAAACTTGGCAAGAAATTTTTGATTGAGGATGTTAATAACAAAATTCTTATGAGTTTACCTCAAAAGGTTTAGGAAGCTAATATAACATCAATTAAAGAAGAAAATTATCTTTCCACTCTACCTATGGATGAACTTTTTAAAAAGTTTCTTACTCATGAACTCAAAATGAATCAAGTGGTAAAGGAAGAGAAGGCCAAGAAGGATAAAATCATTACTCTCAAAGCAAGTAGAGATACTATTAATAATGACTCAAGTGAGAATGATGATGAGTATGCAATAATATTAAGAAAAGTAAAAAATCTCAGCATAAAGAACATAAGAGGATTCAAGAAGTAAGACTTAAGTCATAAGGATCATGTGATTTGTTATGAATGCAATAAACCAAGTTATATTAAGTATGAATGCCCAAAGTTAAAGAAAACCTTCAAAAAAGATAGGAAGTATAAAAAGGAAAAGAAACAAGCACTTAAAGCAACTTGGGGTGATTCTAGTGAATCTAGTGATGAAAACACCAATGGAGAAATTGCTAATCTATACTTCATGGCCTTGGAGGAACCTTCAAATTATGAGGTAACTCTGGACTTTGAATCCAATGATGAGATGTTACTTGCTTGTAAAACATTAGTGCATAAATTTGATAAATACTTGTCTAGAATTAATTCACTCAAAGAAATGGTAAAAACTCTCTTAAGAAGAACTTGAAAAATTAAGTTTTTCCAATGAAGAGTTAACCCATTCATTGAATGAAAGAAATTCTAAGAAATTTGAGATTGCTAATGAAAATGCAAAGCTTATTGAACAAAATGTCTTTTTAGAAAATGAATAGCAATTTCAAAGAGTCCATCTTTAGATTTAATAAAGGAAAAGAAATTATTGATGGTATGATTTCTATGACTTCCACTCCTTTGGAATCTAAAGGTGCTATTGGTTTAGAAGATGCTCATGCTAATACATTAAAGGTTATAAGCCTAAGCAATCCAATTACTAAGGTTTACCAAGAATCTAGTCTTAAAACCAATGGAACTAAAAAGTCTAATGGTAAAAAGACTAACAAATCTAGAGCTAAGAGCTCAAGAGAACTTTAAGTCTAGGAAACCCAATTATGCTCATTATTATGGTTTTCATATTTTTAAAAAGAAAGAGCATGCAACAAATGTTAGATGTCATTATTATGGTGTGATGGGGCACAAAAATTTTAGATGTTATGTTAAAGGACTCATTTAGGTTACTCAAATGATGAATCCTGTAATACTAGCCCCTAAGGACCATAATACATTTAGGTACCTAAAGTGAAATGAACCACTTCCTTATAGGTGTACTTGGAATCCACAATGTGCAAAGAGAAGTGGTATCCAAATAATGGATGTTCAAGGCACATAACCAGGAAGGCCAACCTCTTCTCTCATTTGGAGATGAAAAAGGGAGGCAAAATTACATTTGGTGATAATGCCAAGGGTAAGATCGTAGGCATTGGTCTAGTAAGAAAGACTTTACTTATATTAAAGATGTTCTTTTAGTTGATAGCTATAGATGGTGGGGTTTAGTGCCCAAGGCTCTAGAGAACACACTATTATATCATAAAGACATAGCATGGAGATGAGGAGTAGCCACCTAGGGTAATAACTAAGACAAATCTAAGGTGGTGCTAACTCGATTGTTTAAAAGAAAGTTAGCACCACAACCAGGAGATTCTAGATATGGAATACCAAAATCTTTTATTCTTGTGTTCATTTAGAATTAGCTTATTAATTACTATATTATTTTCTAATTACACGCAGTTTCATATAAACCGTAATTTAACATTCATCTAATTCCAAGATAACTAGTTATGAAAAAGCACATAAGAACTACATTCACACAATGCACAACATCCTTAAATTATTCTAATCTACATTGATTTTAATTAAATGGGCTAAATCTACATGTTTTATTTACAAATTAGTCTGAAGGTGGGTCTATACCTTAATTAAATTATAAGCTTAAGTCTACCAGTTTTTAAAGATGGTGAGCCTAAGTATACTAATTTTATGGGAATGAGTTAGAATGGAATGGATGAATTAATGGGCCTAGTTCTAAATTTATTTTAGCCTTAATATGATTCTAAGTCTATTTATTTTAAATGAGCTTTAAATGGGTTAAGCTATATCTAAGTTAAATTTAATTAGTCTAAAGCGGGCCTAAGTCTAAATTAACCTAAATGGGCTTAAATTAATTTTAGAGTTAATTTAACCTACAAACTAATTTTAAAAGGCCCATTATTAATGAATCAAAACCTAAATGATGGGCTTAGGGCCCAAAATGAATACAAAGAAAAAAAGCCCAAATAACAGATAAACACACCAAAAACATACATACAGTGATTTCTAACCCTAATTCAATTTACATGCAACCTTAATTAACTAAAGCGACCATTGATTTTAATTAAGGTTTTTAATAAGTGAACCTAATTTACCAATTAATTTTAAATGCTGAAAATTAAATGGCCTCACTATATTCCTACTATTAAGGCTATTATAGTTCCTATGTACAAATTATTAATACATGCAAATAAACCAAATAAATAAAGAAAACAAACATATTAGAGAAAAAATAAAAATTAAATTAAATAAAAAACTAAAATCTATGCAAAATTATTACAGGGTTATAATCTGTCCCATTCTATGAATCTTCATGGATTTGATATTGGTTCATATGATTGTTCAACAGTTCAAGTTACTCCCACCATCAAAATCAAAATAAACAAAAAATGATTAACATAAAACTCAAAAATATAATTAAATAAAAATTTAAAATAAAGAAACAAGAAAAAGAGATGGATGGTGTGTATGAATGCAGTATTGCTTTGCTCCTTAGAGTTTTTACTCACTGTTTGTTATTGAAATATAATCCGCAAGCTTGATTTTTATTTCTCAAGCTTCACTATTATTTTTAAGAACTCGTAAACATGAAAGAAAATAATAGAAAGAAGATTTCTTGTGTTTTTGGCTTCTCCAAGATTCTCTCTACTTAAAAAGCTTTTTTTTCCTGTGAAAAAGCCTTTTTTTTCTCCCCACCAAAAGGAATCTCCTTACGTTAAAAATTTTTCTACTTTTATAAACTAGAAGGCCAACTGAGATAAAGATTTTATTTTTAAAATATATTTACAAAACAACCTGATAAATCAAGATTTATTTGGATTCTTTTATATTTTTTAAGTTATCTAAAATTATTTATTTTTATCTAATCAAAATTAAGATAAATATTTTTGAAAAATAGAAAAGAACGACATAACTTGTGTAATTCTAACCGGAATTGTGCTTTTTTTTTATCAGAAATACATAATTTTGATTGAAATTCTATATTTCTGATTGGCAATAAACCTTTTTTAAAACTTTTAATTACTAAATAACCCTTGAAAGAATCAAAACTTTTCAATTAGGTCCCTAAAGAAAATATTATAATTAAGTTCTTAAAAAATGTATTAAGCCTTAAGATTGATAAATCAATGAATATAGACCTATTTGTAACAAATTTTCATCATTGGAGTCCTTTCTCACATTCACGCTTGAGTATCCCAAAATTAGGTGCTTATAATGGCTTAAACCACAACTTACTTAGTGTTAGTCAATTATGTAATAAAGGTAATAGAGTTAACTTTGAAGCAAAGAAATTCTTTATAATTCATGTGGAAGAGAACAAAGTTATTTTCAATGGTAAAGAGTAAGCAATGTTTATACTATTGATCTAACCTTTTTGACAAACCTAAAAGTTAAGTGTTTTGTTGTCATTAAGGATGATAGTTGGATGTGGCATTAGAGGCTTGGTCATGTTAGTATGGAGCTCATTGGAGATCTAAGCAAAGGTGATCCTGTCATTGGCCTCCCCAAGTGAAGTTCTAAAAGGATAAGATATGTGGAAGTTATCAAATGGGTAAGCAAGTGAAAGTTTCATTTAAATATAAAAATAAGGTAACCTCCACTAGACCTCTTCAATTATTGCATATGGATTTGTTTGGTCTTTATAGAGTTACTAGCCCAGGTAGTAAGTGCAGTGCCCATTTAATGCATTTTCTTTTATTTGCATAACATATGTATCATATAGACATGAGAAATGTATGAGATATGTGTGGTATTAATTTTAATGTTAAATAGGAGATGATTATAATGTTTACAATTAAGTCCATAATAAGAATTAGAAAGTTAAGGGTTTAAATTGATTAATGGAAAAAATATAAGGTTAAATTGGTTAAGTTAACTTTAAAAAAAAAAAGAGAAAATAAAGGGTTGGAATATGGAAAAAAGGGGAGAGGGACATTGATGAGTAGTTTTGTGCATAAAAAAGAAAAAGAAGAGAACAAAAAATAAAAGCTCAAAGAGAAGAGGAAGAACACGAAAAGGGGAAAAGAAAGAAGAGGGAGACAAAGAAGATTTATAGGCTACTATAAAGGAAGGGTAAGAGCTTTTATAATAGAAGATTAGGGTTAGAAAAAATAGGAGCTAGATGAGGCAAACTGACATATAACTTGAGTTTGAAACAAAGGTTTGAAGTTCAATACATGTATGAATAGTTAACTTTTTTAATTTATAACTTGAGTTCTATAACTCCAAATTAGGTTCTATTTACATTTAAAGAAACTTTAGGATATCTTTTATGAAACTTATAGAAATAGGGGAAACCTAATTCTACTATTTTTATGGGTATTTGGAGCTGGAAATTCTATTACTTAGTTTGTTGATAGTCTAAGTATGGTGAATTATTTTTTATGGTTCTTTTCTATACACCTCTAATTGAAATCAAATTAATTTTAAATTTCTTTAGACACATAGAGTTAATGATTTGGAAAGTTTTATTTTAAAATTCATTTTATAGGATTTTTGGAGAATTTTTAAATTCATCATTGTAAACTGTTATAGTTGGCAGCCTTATATGCTTAGGTAGTTTATTGATGTTAACATGCTAGAAGAGGTTTCATTATTATCAGATGTTAAAAACAAGTGAGTTATGATCTATTCTAGCTAAACTAATTGGGAATGAGGATGTCACACAAGCAAATACAAACAAAAGTAAGGAAGTAATAAAGGTAAGTGAATAACCTTAATGTTCAATGTGTATGTAACACTTATATTAAATAATTATAAAAATCCTGGTCAAGCTGATTAGTTAAAGGAGAAATGTGTTTTCTAATTGATAGATGTTGATTATTGATTATTGTGTTAATGGTTGATTGTTCTTAAGATGAGTTTGTACATGTGAATGAGGTTTGCTAAATTCGGGTGTCTTGTTCAGGTGAGCGCAAAATACTTGTTTGAGCTATATATAGAGTTTTGAAACTCCAAATGAGTTATTTATTCATATAGAAACTTTGTGATGTGAATTACAAAATTAATAGATATACACATACCACACTAGCCTTTATACAACATAACATAATTCAATAAAAAAAAACTGAGGATGACCCCCTTGCTGACCCACCTAACATAATGCATAGTGCATCTAATGCAAATATTTCTTTAATACTGACTACAACTCTTCTAATCCTAAAATAAATGATGTAGAGGAGTGAGCCTATAACTTAATACATGAATAACATATCATCCTATGAAATATAACACATTTAAGCATGAGAGATTATCAATCCATTTGATGTTTAACTATAAACTTATAGCTTGTACATAATCATTTAGTATAGTGTTTTCTTTTGGATAGTAATGAAGTTATGAATTACATGTAAAATTAACCTTTTTTCAATTATTTATGGATCCCCATACGCACAGAGCCTGCCATAGTTTTATATAAAATATTTTTTTAGCCTTGTGTAAGTACCCAATTTCAGGATGTAATTGTGCACAATTGCGATGTAAGCCCCTATGGTGAAATTTATTCAAAAATTGAACTCGGTTGTCAGTTTTCTAGACTTTAAGGACTAAAATGCAACATTTTTAGGTTTTCATTGTAAAAAATCAAGTTTTCAGGGGTCTTTTAGGAATTAAAAGTCAAAAAAATAATAATTTTTGAAGATCGGCATCATTAATGCCTATTCGGCATTGCGCAATGCTGACCAACATTGCACAATGCCAAAGCGTGAAAAATCCTATTTTTCATTTTTTTGATTGGTTAAAAATTATTTTATTTATTTTTTGTTAGCAGATAACATGGTCAAAATATGTAAAATTTTTAAAATTAAATAGATAGAGTCTGTTTCCTGGAATTGAGGAAGGTCAGCTCACAGGTCTCTGCTTTTAGAAGGCAGAGACTGCATGAGTGAGAGGAGGATAGCATGAAAGAAAAAAAAAACCTTATTGTATGAAAACCCTAGAATTGTGAAAAGCCATAGACGCTACTGAGAAGAAAATCTGCATAACACTCAAAATCTTGATTTCTTTTGTCTTAAAACTCTAGTTTCTTAATACTATTTTTCAAATGCTTTGGAAAGAATGATTTGTGTCTTTGAATGCAATCAGTCCTTGTCTAGAATCAAACAATGAGTTTAAAAATAGTGACAATCCCAATCTGAGGGGCCATCCAAGAGCACGTGTACAACATCTTATTTCCATTTTCACCTGTCTTTTGATTTTCTTTTTAATTTAATTTCCTTTAATTGTTATTTTGTTATTTTACTCATTTGGCTAATGTGATTTTTGTCATTTTTCTTTTTTTTTCTTTTGGAATCCAACTGGGGATTGACGAGGTTACTGCCAAATATCCAGAAATCAAATAGAAGATCCATGGAATGCCATGGATTCTAAACTGTGATTAGATTTTAGGGTTTGATGTTTTGGCGTTTATTATTTTTTTCTATGTTTTATGTGTTAATTAGTTTGGGTTTGTAATTTTTTTTTAATTTCCAATACGTAGAATATTTTAATAACTCCAGTAGTAGGAATAGTAAAATTTTACTTTTCTAATTTTAAAATGAATTAGTAATTTAGGTTCAATTGGATAAAAATCAATTAAAATCAATTATGGGTGTAGATTAATTTAGGGTTGCATGTAAATTGATTTAGGGTTTTTAGAAAATCATATAAATCTTGTGTTTGATCTTATTTTGTTATGATTTTTTTTGGGTTTTATTTTTGGATCTTTTAGTTCTTTAGGCCCCAAGCCCACGATAGGTTCAAACCCACTAAATGCATTTTTATGTGTGATTTTATTGACTAGATGCGTTAGGGCTAGATGGATGTTTAAATAAGGTTTAATAAAATTGCATGTAATTAAAGAATGAAGTAATAATTTATAAAGTAATTCTAAATGAACACGAGACTAAGAGAAGTTAGTATTCTGTTCCTAAAATCTCCTGGTTGTGGTGCTAATTTTTTTTAAGAGAATCGAGTACCACTAATTGAATTGTCCCAGTTATTACCTTGGGTGGCAACTCCTCTTCTCCATGCTATGACTTTGTGGCATAATTGTGTGTTCTTTAAGGCCCTGAACCTAAACATTGTCGCAGTTGCTAAAATCTTGGACGTGTGCTAAACCTCATCGTCAATAGTGGTGACTCCAGTAGGGATAAGAGATACTGCTTCTACTTGTGTTGTTTAGAATTATTTTATTAATTATTATTTCATTCTTGCATTAATTCTTCATGTCCCTATTAAACTGATGGTGTTGGTTTATGATTCCATGATTCCACTAACTTCATGGAGTTGTAAATTGGCTAACCATCACTCTTAGCCTTAACTTAGTTCAAAACAAATTACTATGCTCATTTGACCAGAGTCTGTAACCTATGTCCTAAAGGGGGGTAATCTTCTCTCGAGTTGGTAAAGGATGTCAGGCCCCTCTAACCTTGGCCTGTAACTCAATGTCTATAATAGAGGGCATCTTGCTAAGGGAACCTTGACCTTTTCACCAAACTCCAACCACATATAATGGCTTAGTTACTTTTTTATGATCTACCCAAATTGCTTGTATGATTTTTTCCATGAGGTATTTCTATCTATAAAAGCCCAGACCTATACTTTTGAAGCCCACTTGGGCCAATAAAGATTATGCTAGACCTTTATACCTAGAAATGTCGTTTATATGCTTTACTGCTTTAAGAGAGATTTGGCATGCACATCGATCCCTGATATCCCCCGTTGATATTAAGACCAAGACAAAAAAATCCTAGGATAAGAGACTCACTATTGAATAGGTGTGTAGGAGGAATAAGGTTGGAAGGATGTATGTTGTACACTCGATTGATACTTGCTATTTGTTATATAGCACTGCATCATGCATACATGCATTCCACGCATCATACTGACACCTTATTTTACAGCCATCATATATTCATCTAGGTCTTCTCGTATATAGGGATAAAAAGGTGGCAGATTAATCAGAGCAAATCTAAGCCCTAAGTCAATAGCTCAAGAGATCCTTCAAGAACTTGAGAAGAGTCCTATCAACCCGCTTTACCTAGAAGTTGAACTGACTCATATTAAACATACAGAAATGGAATAACAAACCAGAGATATGGACCCTAGAGGACATTAAGGGAGCTTTGATGGATGATATGAGAGTTATGATGCAAGATGAATTGAGGCAAGCTTTGACTGGACTAGTGCAACCTGCTATCATACCAACACATGTTGTTGTTGTTGAACAAAAACCTGCTTTAGGAGCTCCACCTGTTGCTACAGCTCCCTTGCCTATTGTTGGTTCTCCACCTATTGCTAATAATGTTGGGGGGTAACCTATTACTAGAAACATACCTGCTATTGATATGAGACTTGAGGACATCAAGAATTAGATGGTAGAGAAGACAAAGAAAGAATCACTTAAACTGGTCCAAGATCATGAGTCCAAGCAGATGCAAGCACTGACTCAGAAAATGTCTAAGATGGAAGAGCTGATTAAAGGACAAGGAATAGGGTACTCATTCGACTTTGATGACATACTGCAAATGGAGGGAGATAAGCTACCTGAAAAATTCAAGATGCCTCAGCTGCAGAATTTGATGGGAGAGGAGATCCAAGGATTCATTTGAGCTAATATACAATAATCATGAGCATTAATAAGGCACCATTAACAATAATTTCTAGGCTATTTGTGCAATCTCTAGAGGGAATAGTTGTAAACTGGTATAATGGACTAGAAAAATCAGTTTAAGTTGATTGGAAGGAATTATGTACTGCCTTTTTGAAATAATATGATTATAACACCAAACTGGAAGTGTCTATCAGAGACATAGAACTGAAAAAGTAGAAACCCAATGAATCCTTCTCTGATTTTCTTACCAGGTTCATGAACAAGTTAGGATTGATGAAGAACAAGCTAGTTGAGAAAGATCAGGTTAGGATGATAGTCCATAATGTATCACCTAATCTGGTCGAGAGATTGCAGATGATGAACCCTAAAACATTCATATACTTGTATGATGATAGCTTGAAATCCAAATAGATTGAGAGTGAGAAAAAGAGAAATGCTAGAAGCACCAAAACCCAAAATTACCCAACTGGGAGCACACAATAAGGAAGTACTAGCTGAGTTGTGGAGGTGCGCACAGTTCAACAACCTTGAAGATTCTCCAACTTTAACCAATCACTCTCTAAAGTCCTAGAATGATTAATCCTAAAAGGCCTACTTTAACCCTTAACCTTTTCTAAGCCACCAAACCCAAATGTCCTTGGTTTTGACCCTAACAATTACTGCAAATTCCACTAAGTTGCTGGTCATTCCATAGACAATTGTATTTGCCTAAAACATGAGATCCAAAACCTAATAGATTTCAAAAAAATTATAGACCTTGAAAAGTCCAACTCTAACCTAAACACTAGAAATAACTCTTTCCCATACTACCGAAATGTTCCACCATCAGCCACCATGATGATCAATTCTAGCGAAGAAGAAGTGCTAAACTCCTTCGAAAACCTAAACCCTATAGCCAATGGAGAATCCCTTAGATAGCCATAGAGAGGAGTTAAAGATCTGTTGGGACAACCTTCGGGCAAGTTTGATTACAGAGTATTTTACTTTAAGAATGCTTTAGCTTATATACCCATTAAAGAAATTGTGCCTATAGGATGGGGTAATGAGTTTGAAGATGAACCTTTAGCTCCTGAACAGTCTCAAGAAGGAGTTGAAGATTTGCAGAACCAACACTTAGGCAAGCTTAATATGGAAGAGTTGAAAGGGAAAGAAACATGCATAATGGAAGTGTGGAAAGATGGGAAAAGAGATCAAATAATTAGAGTTATTGACATTTGGTATGACTCTGATGAAGAAATTATGGGTGGTCTCAATGTCTGGAGCGATGATCCTAAAGTGAACATGTCACCAAAAGAGGAAAGAATTACAAAGCAGTTGAAAAGAAAATTGAGAGAGTTACATAAAGATAAGAAATAGAAGATACACAAATAGAGTAAGATTAGAAAGAGGATCTAATTCTGGAATAGTTAAAGAAGGCTAAAGAAAATGTCAACATTTGGGAACTACTGATGCATTCAGGAAGCCATAAAATAGCTCTTGTTAAAGCTCTATCAAACATGAACATTGAAATAATAGCCACACCTGAGGCTATGGTAGTGAAGGTTACAGAAAATAAACACAAGCTAATAACATTCTCAGATGATGACCTGCCTTTGGAAGGAAGAAACCATAATAAGGCATTGTTTATCCCAGCTGAAGTGAGGGGAAAAAGAACCAATTTTGCTATGGTTGATGATGGTTCTGCTATTGATGTGTGTGCTTTGAAAATCCTGCCTAACTTAGGTTTGAAAGCTGAAGACTTAACAAATTCAAACCTCATAATTAGAGCTTATGATGACAGCACTAGGAATGTGGAGGGGATATTCCAAGCTCTAGTTAAAACAGGACCTGTGGAATCAACTATTGAGTTTAATGTGCTGGATATTCCAATCACTTATGCCTTATTGTTGGGAAGGCCATGGTTCCATGCTTTGGGAGGGGTACCCTCAACTGTGCATCAAAAGATAAAATTCCCTGATCAAGGAGAGGTTGTGACTATAGAAGCCGAGACCAATGCTACTGTGGCAGCCATATTGGATAAACAGAAGCAAATGTGTGCACCCCTTAGTTTCCAGATTGTTAGGATATTTAATGGAACTAAAATGGATATGAGAGTAGAAAAAATGATGGAGAGTATGAATTACCAGCTTGGGCAAGGGCTGGGGAAGAATGAGCAAGGAAGCCCTAGTCTCCTAGAGTTCAAAAGCCAAGGCAACATAACTAGTTTGGGTTATATTAAAGAAACAAAGCGAATAAGTAGAAGAGCAAGGAAGAGGTTTAATGCCAAACAAAGGAAGCTCTCAAAGAAAATTGGGCCATTGAGTGAGAATTTTGTCAGGCCAGGGGAAGGTAAATACTATTTGGGAGCTAAGGAATCAGTCAATATTGCTGGAGGAGATGTTTTTGGGTTTGAGATTTTCAAGGATCAGATTGTGGAAAACTTAGCAAAGAGCAACAAAGAAGAAGTGATGAAGCAAGTAGTTGGAAGAATGGGCAATGCTGTTGTTGAGGAGTTGTTATGTTTTCCACTTAAAGAGGAGCCACCCCAGGATTTAGCTATTGTCATTAGTGATAGCTTTATTGATTTTCTTATTATAAAATTAATATGAATGTTGGTTTTGCTTGCTTGTGTGATAGTTCTGTACATTATAATTTTGATTGTTCATGCATGTTTGACATTAATTCAATTCAATTTGATTCATTTAACATGGGCACAAATGATAATCCTAAGAACATTTCTATATCACATGAGGTAACTCCTAAGGAGAAGGAAAATTTTAATAGAATATTGACAAAAATAAAGGTAGTATTTGCTTAGACTTATGAGGATATGCTAGGTTTAGATAAGGAAATTACATAGCATCATATTCCTACTCATCCATAAATTAAACCTATCAAACAAAAAACTACACAAGTAAGAGCAGAGTGGACTGAAAAGACAAGAGAGGAAATTGCTAAACAAATCCAAGCTAACTTTCTAGAAGTAGTAGATTATCCTCAATGTTTAGCAAACATAGTTCCAGTACCTAAAAAAGATGGTAAAGTACATATATGTGTAGATTTTAGGGATCTAAACAAAGTATGTCCAAAGGATGACTTCCCTTTACCTCACATTAATGTAATAGTGGATAGTGCGGCATCAAGTGCAATGTACTCCTTCATGGATGGGTTCTCTGGGTACAATCAGATATGTTGGTATTCCGTGATACAAACGCAGCAGAAAAATTAAAATTTTATCACGTTCCCAAACCTGGATCCATGTAATTCGACTACTTGATTAAATCTAGGGTTTCAAGAATATCACCAAAATACAGAAGAGATGAGAGGAGGTTCACACCAGTGACACCTTACCTCAAGCTTTTTGGCTTGGTTGTTCGGATTAAGATGTCTCCAAAAGGATGCGTCATCTATAGGTATCCACATGAACAGCCCTTCACAAAATGAATTGGAGTGTATGTGCTAGCAACCTCCTTGATTGTCTCACAAATCAATAACAAAAGGAAAAACATTGTCTTTGTTTTTTAAGAAGAAAGAAAACGAATTTGGAGGCAGGAAAAACAAGTGTGTGAAACCCTAGAGAATATAACATATTTATAGACTCCAAATTAGGGTTTCACCTACCAATGACCTTTTGGTAATTTCCATTTATTATATTCTGATTTTGTTTGAAAACAAATCAGAAATAATATCTTATTTATTTATTTAAAATAACATTTATCTTAAATAAATAAACAAATAAATAAATAACTTTAATTATTTATTTCCACAGAGTTTATTTTGGGCTTATTAAACCCATATTCATTTTGGGTTTGTTCAAAGTGTGTGACCCTGTAGGTTCACATAACATTGGTAGTGGGCCTAAATCTCTATTTAGGCCTATAAGTCATAAGTGGCCTCTAGCAAGACATTATGACTACCTAAGTCAAGTGAAGTCAATAATCCGACATAACCTAATTATAATGAATTTTATCGTCCCTTTATCACATGATATCTTAATTGAACATAAGGCATAGAATGTCATCCTTATATAGTTCAATATTATGACTTGATTCCAAGTAGACTGAAAATGATAACTCTTTATCAAGTTTGTTTCAGCATGGCCATGCATTTTCCTTCAGTCTATCTCATCAAAGGGCCCTTAGATATCTTTCTCATATTAATGAGGAATAAATCCCTTCTAAATCACTCACATTCCTCACATAACTAATTTCATATCCAACAACATCCTATTTATCATCCGGTTAAAGACAATGTTAAAATGTGTCAAAAGATAAAATAGCTATGTAGAAATCCATGATGATTTCAAGGTCCAAGGACCAAAATAAAATTACTGTGATGAGAAATACTTATGACAATAATCTATGTAGTATTTTCATAGTGGGTCAATCCAGTACATGATCTCTTATCATGTACCTATGAGTTGACTTAATATCTCATATTCATGATTAATAGAACATAACCATCAGTCAACGTCATACTAGCCTTAATACTTTAATATTTATATATAATGAATAAATGGCTAGGGATAATTAGAATAAAACTTTTATTTTGATTTAAGGGTTTTACTATCAAGTCACTTTGATGGCCTTAGTAAGAATTAACCATTCATATAATTATCATAAAATCAAATGATAATGAAACACCTCTTTATTAATAAAATAAGAAATTCAATACATAATCACAAATGATTGACCTAGTGCATATCACTAACAAGATAATAATGGTACTTATGGATAAGATCAAGATAGCTTTCATCATAGAATGGGGGATATTTTGCTACAAGGTTATGCCTTTCGGATTAAAAAAGGTAGGTGCAATATATTAAAGGGCAGCCACTGCTCTTTTCCATGACATGATGCATAAGGAAGTAAAGGTATATGTGGATGATATGATGGTTAAGTCAAAAATAAGAGAGGGACACTTTGAAGCTCTGGATAAGTTCTAAGCTCAAATTGAGAGGTACAATCTGAGACTTAACCTAAGGAAGTGCATTTTTAGGGTTACTTTAGGAAAATTATTAGGGCATATAGTTAGCAGCCAAGGAATTAAAGTGGATCCAGATAAAGTGAAAGCTATTTAGGAAATACTAACATCATAGATAGAAAAAGAAGTGAGAGGGTTTATTGGTAGGTTACAATATATTAGTAGGTTTATCGCAAAGCGTAGTGATATTTGTGACCCTATTTTCAAACTCTTGAGGAAAAACCAGTAAGTAAAGTGGAACGATGATTTTCAATGAGGGAAATGCTAGCACAAGAAGGACTAGAGGGGATAGAGCATGCAGTGTGTTATCTCAGCAAAAAAGTTCCTACCATATGAGGAAAAATATGACTTGGTAGAGAAAACATGTTTAATCATAATCTAGGCAACAAGGAAATTAAGGCATTACCTTCAGTCTTATAAAGTCTAAGCAATTTCAAAGATCGATCCCTTAAGGTACTTATTTCAGGCACCTACTTTGACTAGATGCATGTCTCGATGGCTAGTACTTTTGACTGAGTTTGATATAGAATACATTACCATGAAAATCATTAAGTAGTAGAATTCCTAGCTCATAATGTGGTTGAAAGTAATAAACAATGGAACTTAGAGAGTAATTCTTATTACGTTAGAAGGAGAAACTATACCAATGGCCAAGAAATTAGATTTCAAGGTGACGAATAGTATGACCGAGTATAAAGCATGCATCTACGAGATTGAAGTAGGTCTAGCAGCTGAGGCAAAGGAATTATTGGTTTATAGGGATTCAATGTTGGTTGTTAGCCAAGCTAATGAAGAATGGGAAGTGAAAGAAGAAAAGCTAAAACCCTACATATGTTATTTGAAAGCTTTAACAAAGAACTTCAATAAATGTCTCTTTATCCATTTGTTAAGAGACGACAATCAGATGGCAGATGCATTAGCAACACTCTCTTCAATGTGGGATAGTGCGACGGGATTAACTATGAAGCCTTTCATAATCATGAAATCAAGAGCTCCATGTTATGGGGGAGAGCAAATTATGAGTGTTCAAATAGGGCCTAAAAAGAAACTATGGTTTTATAATATTTAGAGGTTTATTAAAGAAAGGAAGTATCCTGATGAAGCGACCTCAAAAGAGAGATATGATCTTCGTGTTCTCGCATGCAACTATACAAGTTATGCTAGAGTATTGTACAAGAAAATGTTGAGTGGTATGCAGCTTAGATGTCTCAAAAAAGATGAAGTTAAAGAGGTGATAAAAGAGATTCATGTAGGAGCTTAAGGTTCTCACATAAATGGGATGATCCTAGCTAAGAAGATACTCAGGCAAGGGTATTATTGGATGAGTATGGAAAAGGATTGTATCAGAATAGTGAGGCAATATCATTAGTGTCAGATTTATAGGAATCTTAACCATTTGCCTCCTACGATGCTAAATAGCTTATCGTCACCTTAGCCCTTTGCAACCTAAGGAATTGACATTATAAGAGAAATAAGCCTGACAGTGTCGAATGGGCATAAGTACATAGTCGTGGCAATAGATTACTTCTCTAGATGGGTAGAGACTAAATCCTTCAATGCTATAAAAGCAAAATAGATGGTGCAGTTAAGTTTTATTTGCAGGTATGGGGTTCCACATCACATTATGACAGATAATGGTGTCTAGTTTCAGGCTGAAACAACGAAATTGTTACAGAAGTATGGGATTAAGCATCATAAGTCTTCACCATATCGTCCTTAGGCTAATAGAGCAATAAAAGCAGCTAACACAAACGTTAAGAAAATCCTCTCTAAAATGGTCATGACTTACAAAGATTAGTCTGAGTTTCTTCCTTTCGCTTTATAGGGATATAGGACTACAGATAGAATAACCATAGGTAAAACTCCATTCTCCTTAATAAATGGTTATGAAGCAGTCTTGCCAATAAAAACAGAGATCAAATCCTTAAGAGTAGTTATGGAAGCTAAAACACTCGAGAGTGAATGGGCACAAAAGAGATATGATCACCTTGCATCTCTGGATAAGAAAAGGATGAATGCTTTGTTTCACACTCAAATATATTAGAGGAGGATAGCAAGATCATTCAATAAGAAAGTTAAGCCTAGAAAGATAAAAGTTAGGGACATGGTACTAAAATAGTCCAAGGCAATGGTGTTTGATCCAAGAGGAAAGTTTATACCAAACTAGGAAGGACCATATTTAGTCAAATTGGTTCTACCTAAAGGAGCTGTGAAGATATCAGACCTAAAAGGGAATGAATTCATGGAGCCTGTTAACCTAGATCGCCTTAAGAGATACTACCTGTAAGAATAAGATAAAAGTAGTAAAAAGAAAATAAAGTCCGCTTATTAGAAAACCTGAAAAGGCTAGTTAGGAAAATGTTAGGACATTCTCACTGTTTAGAAAACTCGTAAAGGGATAGTAGGCAAAAATTAGGGTATATAAATGAGAGAGAAAAATATTTAACTAGAAAATCTGAAAGGACTAGTTGATAACAAGAATTATGGCATGCAATGTAATAAATGTACTCATTTTGGCCCTAATTAATGAATCCTCTTAAAATTGATTTTTTTTTTAGCATTGCATGTTCTATCTAGTTTATAATACATAGGTACTAGAAAGGAGTATAGAACATGAAAGCTTAAAAAACAGCTCTATGAGATCATTTCTTAATGATGTATGTGTTTCTTCTCTTGTGACTCATCATGCAAAGCTTCAAAACATGGTGGCTCTATAGCTTGATTATAAAAAATAATAAGCAAGCTCAACTTCTCCTATAACCAATTCTAAAAAATATAAAAATAAATAAAATAAAATGAAAGCCCGTTAAGTCAAAAACCCGAGAGGACGACTTAGGCAAAAGTTAAGGTAAAAAAAACCTTTACTCTACTTAAGTCCACATATCCAAGTCTAATATCAATTCAATACAATGCATACAAATAGTATAGGATTCAAAACACAACAGTACAATAGAAACAATTTGATACAAATATAAGTCAAAAATAAAGATATCCTAGATCAGTCATCCTGAGCTCTAGAATCTAGCTATGGGCTCCATCCTCTGGTACGATCATCACAATGAAAGGTGTCTAGAGGTCTGACAGAGCAAGTCCCAACACTGTAAAGGTTAATGCCTAAACCTATAAGTTATAAGTAAAGCATCTCGATCTCGCATTCCAGACCACTCGAGTAGCTTTGTACATATAGGAAACGCATCATGTGCATTTCATACATAGCATGCATACATTTGCATCTTCATTGTACATATACTTACCCTCCAACTATCTGTGACCTGCATAGTGAATAACCTTTGAAATGAGGTGAGTCCATACAAGTACTTTGCCTATTTTGTAAATTTACTAAAATCAGTGTCAAGTGTATAGATCATGCAGGGAATAAGTTAGAAAGACTCACAATAGAAGCATCTATTGAAGAAAAGATAGAAAGTTGAGCATCACTAAAATGCATCTACTGCTCAACTGGAGTCTAAACAGTAGGTAACCAGTAGAACATGGACCTATCCATAAGAGAGATATCACCAAGGGTAACGCTCATAAAAGCACCATCGCGACTAGTCCTAACATGTTGAGTATGATGTGCAGGGCTAGGTTTAGGCTTAGGCTTCTTAATATCATGAATAACCTCAGTCTTTAGAGCAATCTCAATCTCTTCCTCTGTCACCTGATCAGTAAAAGAGTGAACCTCCTCAAACTGTAAAAAGAATAAGTGATTCATAGGTTCCAAAGAAATAAGCTAAAATAATAAGAAATTACCTCAGCATCGTTAATGGGAATATGCTCCAAGAGGCTCTCACGAATGAACTACTGATAATGTCAAGAACACTCAAGAAAATCTAAGGCAGTGTATCCATGTATTGCATCTCTCAACTCTGAACCTATCAGATGCGAGTTGCGGAGCACAGAGGAAGGGATATCAAATGGAATGCGATGTCAAGAAGGCCCAGAAGACTAGTGATACACTCGCTCCCCTAAATACCACATTAAATAGCCATATCTTGAGAGCAGAACCCTCATGGGCTCAAGGCGTATAGCAGTGGCCATGAAATCATATCATTGGAGGTCATCGACACCCTCCAGCCAATTAGAGTTTATCTGTAATTTAGGTGCCATTCAATAGTGTTCAGCTGGTCATGATACATCTGCAAAGTGTTCCTATCGCTAGCAAAGTGGGAAGAACCCCATCTAATCATCAGAGGAAAGCTCCTATCAGAGCCAATAGCATTGAAGCCTCAAAGCAACCTGATATCTATGCTCCAGATCTGAAAGAAAGAGAGCATATTAGTAAAAGGTAATATTTTGCAAAAATAAACAAAAGTAGTAAAATGTTACCTTATTACCCACATCTCTGCACCTGTGGGTATGTAAATGAGTTAAAGGAAAAATAGTTGAGCCCTCTTGAAGTCCAAGATCATTTTGAGGAAAATAAGGAGGCAAATTCCTCTAATTTTCTAAAATCTTAGCTGTCTCATGTTTTATATGTTGCAAGGAGGCCATAGGATCTGACAGATTGCAAATCAGATGTCAGATGATTAAAAAATCAAGAAATGAAAATCAATGCAAAGAAAGGAAATGAAAAGGAATGAAAATGAAGAAGAAGAGAGAATGAAATGAGACATGCAAAAAGGAGGGAATATATAAAGTGGAAAATATCCACTTTGGTCCATTACTTTGTTTACATATGGATCCAAGTTTTCTTATTGCAATTTGGTCTATAATTGCATTCTGATTAGGAATTCATTC
Organism: Mallotus nudiflorus; assembly: GCA_947683625.1. Classification (NCBI taxonomy): domain Eukaryota; kingdom Viridiplantae; phylum Streptophyta; class Magnoliopsida; order Malpighiales; family Euphorbiaceae; genus Mallotus; species Mallotus nudiflorus. The sequence goes on from CANTUR010000461.1 coordinate 2,651,399, forward strand.
CTAATTAAATCATGACATTCATTTCATCAAATTAATAATTCATGAAATTATTAATATGCAACCAGTCTATGATTTTGAATTCTTTGTTAAGTATAGAATGCAAAATAAAATTACAGAATTCAATTTCACATTTCTACATGCATCATTCGAATCAAATGTCAAAATTCATTTCATGTTACATAGTAGTTAAAACACAAATTTTCAAAATTATCATGTTATGTGCTGCACAATAGTCATAACATGAATTTCAAATTCCACATGTTATATGCTTCAATAGCAGTTATAACATGACCTTTTCTCAAACATTTACCACTGGACACTACACAATAGTTATTGCGATGTCACTAAACATCCCACATGGAATATAGCAGATTTTAAATCGCTAGACATTCCACAAGAACTATAGCATGATTTTCATCATTTTTGTTAGACGTCCCACAGGGAATATAGCAAGCTTCATTGTGTACATTTCATTAGATCTCCCATAAGGAATATAACAAAATTTCAAGTTCACTAGACATCCTACAGGAAATATTGTGTACATCGTTAGATGTCCCACAGGGAATATAACAAAATTCATCATTGCTAGATGTTCCATAGGAACTATAGCATATTTTTAAATCATATGTTTGTTAAACATCCCTCAGTGAATATAACAAAATTCATTATTGCTAGATATTCCACAGGTACTATAGCATATTTTTAAATCATATGTTCATTAGACATCCCAGATGAAATATAATGAAATTCATCATTGCTAGACGTTCCATAGGAACTATGGCATATTTTTAAATCATATGTTCGTTAGACATCCCATAGGGAATATAAAGAAATTCATCATTGCTAGACGTTCCATAGGAACTATAACATATTTTTAAATCATATGTTCGTTAGATGTCCTATAGGGAATATAACAAAATTCATCATCACTAAACGCCCCACAAGGAATATAGCGAAACTCATTTGCATAAAGTTCACTAGACATTCCATAAGAAATATAGTGAAACTTATTAAACATTATATCTTGCTTAAAATTGCATAGTAATTTGAGCATCGATCTGTCAATTAGGATACAATTAAGTGTCTTAATTTCTTTCTATTAAAATTGTGTGCTTTTATTGCTTTGTCGCAATTTGTCAAGCAAAGAGCGATAAAGGGGGGCAACTGTAAGCACCCAATTCCATAATGCAATTATGCACAATTACAACATAAGCCCCTACGATGAAATTTATTTAAAAATTGAACTTGGTTATAAATTTTCTAAACTTTAGGGACTAAATTGCAATGTTTTTAGGATTTAAATGCAAAAAAAAGCTTTTAGGGGTCTTTTGGTAATTAAAAGGTAAAAAAAAATAAATAATTTTTTAAGATCGGCATCATTAATGTCGATTGGCTTTGTGTAATGCCAATCGACATTGCATAATGCCAATGTATGAAAAACCTATCTTTCGATTTTTTCATCAATTTTTCTCTTTTTTGATTGGTTAAAAATTTATATTATTTATTTTGTTAGCAAATAACGTGGTCAAAACACGTAAAAAATTTTGAAAATTAAATAGATAGAGTATGTTTCCTAGAATTAAGGAAGGTCAGCTCGTAGGTCTCTACTTTTAAAAGACAAAGACTGCATGAGTGAGAGGAGGATGGCATGAAAGGAAAAAAACCTACTACACAAAAAACCTAGAATTGTGAAAACCTAGAGACGCTATTGAGAAGAAAACCTACACAACACTCAAAACCCTAGTTTCTTGATACTATTCTTCAAAGGCTTTGAAAAGAACAATTTGTATCTTTAAATGTAATAAGTCCTTGTCTAGAATCAAACAACTAGTTTAAAAACAATGACAATTCCAATCTGAGGGGCCATCTAAGAGCATATGCACAACATTTTATTTCCATTTTCTCATGTCTTTTGATTTTATTTTTAATTTAACTTCCTTTAATTGTTATTTGATTTTCTTTTTAATTTAATTTCCTTTAATTGTTATTTTGTTATTTTACTCATTTGGCTAATGTGATTTATGTGATTTTTCTTTTCTTTTTTTTTATGTTTTCCTTTTAGAATCCAATTAGGGATTGATGAGGTCACTGCCATATATCCAAAAATCAAATAGAAGATCCATAGAATGCCATGGATTATAAACTGTGATTAGATTTTAGGGTTTGATCTTTTTCCATTTATTATTTTTATTATGTTTTGTGCATTAATTAATTTGGGTTTGTAATTAATTTTAATTTCTAATACGTAGAATATTGTAATAACCATAGTAGTGGGAATAGTAAAATTTTACTTTTCTACTTTTAAAATGAATTAGTAATTTAGGTTCAATTGGGTAAAAATCAATTAAAATCAATAATGGGTGTACATTAATTTAGGGTTGCATGTAAATTGATTTATGGTTTTTAGAAAATCACATAAATCTTGTGTTTGATCTTATTCTGTTATGATTTTTGTTTCAATTTTTTTTTTAGATCTTTTAGTTCTTTAGGCCCTAAGCCCACGATAGGTTCAAACCCACTAAATAAAATAGGCTTAAAATGATTTATGTTAATTAATTAAAATCAATTTAGGCCCATTAGGTTAATTTAGACTTAAGCCCATTTTTTGATTAACTAAAATTAATTTAGACTTAGCTTAGCCTATCTAATTTCATTTCTTTTTAAAAAATAAATAGACTTAGGCTCGCTTATAAAATCCAATTTCTTTAAAAATTTATAAATTTAGGCCTATTTGTAAATAATTGAAATCAATAGACTTAAGCTCAGTAACTAATAATAACAATGTAGGCCCATCTTTAGTCAATTTTCATTTGTAAATAAAATTGTAAATCTAGCTAACTTTCTATAAAATTAACCTAGTTTAGACTTAGGGACGATGTGCTTGAATGCATTTTTACGTGTGATTTTATTGACTAGATGCCTTAAGGTTAGATGGATGTTCAAATGGGGTTTAATAAAATTGCATATAATTAGAGAATGAAATAATAATTTATAAAGTAGTTCTAAATGAACATGAGACTAAAAGAAGTTAGTATTCCATTCCTAGAATCTCTTAGTTGTGGTGCTAACTTTCTTTTAAGAGAATTGAATACCACCAATTGAATTGTCCCAGTTATTACCTTGGGTGGTGACTCCTCTTCTCCATGCTATGACTTTATGGCATAGTGGTGTGTTCTCTAAGGCCATGAGCCTAAACAGTGTTACAGTTGCTAAAATCTTGGACACGTGCTAAACCCCACCATCTACACCTTGACTAATACATAATATATCCATTACTATGTATATATATATATATATATATATATATATATATATATATTAGGAATACATATAGATGTTAAGAATTAAGTCTAGGTGTTTATGTTTTGAATAGGATGAATATAGAGGGCTCCATTAAGTATCCTATTGACCCAAGTGAGTATAAGTCTATACATGGAATTAAGTGTACAAATTCACCACCATAACCAACTCAAGAATTACCACCAGTAATGCAGCAAGTTCTTGACTTTTTATAGCAAACTATACAACCTGTGGTACTTACAGTTAATCAGGTAGCCATTCAGCTAGTCCAATAGCCAATAATGCAAAAAATTGCATAGGTTACAGAAATAAAGGCTAAACATAAAACTTATGGCATGCTGAGAAAACAGGGAACTACCAAACCTAAGGTAATTAAAGAATGGTTACAAGAAATAAACAGAGTACTTGATAGGTTGGTGTTTACCTTAGTAAGTTATCAATCTTGATTTTGATTTTAATAAACATGATTTTGAGCAACTAATGTGTCTGTTTCAAGTGCATATAAGTTATGGGTAATTTGAAAGTCAAAATAATGATGAACTATCAAAGAAAATTCATTCCAGAAAGACATCATAAGTACTATATTGATCAGACTCATCATAAGGACTAAATTGCATAAAAAAGTGCAAATCTTGTCATAGTCTCGACCGGGAACAAGGTAGTCCCAACTGGGACTAAATTTTTATAAAATATAATTTTTGGCTTAACCGATCCTAATCGAATGTCCGATTGGGACACTACTCGGGACATGGTAGTCTTGGCTGGGACATTGATATCGCAATCAAGACTAGAGTAAAAATTCAAATACAACTATTTATAACGGTTATTTAATGATTATCCCGATTGAGATTAATGATATCCTGATCGAGACCTGATAAACTATAACTCAAAAGTCTAAATTCCATCCAAATGGACTTTGTTTTTATTGGGAACAAAATTATTACTTCCAATAGCTATAATTGAATTGCTCAAGTATAAGTATGACCTATAAAGATTATTTTGAATTTAAGAAACTTATTTAATCATTCTATACTTTCAAGCATTCAATTAAGCTCTCTAAACTATTTTAAAATTCATTTTATAGTTGTATACTATTGTGAGAGTTGGGGAGTATTAGAATAGACATTCTTATTCTTCTATTCTCTAGGATTAGAAAACGAGAAGTGAGATTCTATTCTAAAGGAATTGGTTTAACTGTTTAGTCATTAAAACACTTGGGAATTCGATTTTAGTGTAACATTGAAAACACTTGTGAATTGGTTTTTGAGTGAGCCTTGAGAACTCAAGTTGTAAGGTTTGAATTGAGCTTAAAACTCAAGTTGTAAAATTCAATCTAGGGAAATAGATTGTGGTGATTTAAAATCCTAAATTAGGGACAATTTAGGTGGAGATGTAGAATTGTTCAGAATCCGAACTCCTTAAATTCTTGTGTTCATCATTCTTCCTTCTGAACATTCCTTTCAATTCTTATTCAAATCTCTTTAATTTCTTATTATTGTTTGATAATCCTATTTACCCCCTTTAGAACTCTTTCAATTGGTATCAGAGCTTGAATTGTTGGAACTTCTTTGCTAGAATACAAGATTATGATGAGTGAATCTCAAAATATGTCTTCACTTAGACCATTCTTTGATGGTAATGAGTATCCTCATTGGAAGTTCAAAATGAAACTATATCTAGATTGTGATTCCATTAGACTTTAGGAAGTTGTTCTCAAAGGTCAAAAACCACCAAAAACTATCATTAATGGTGTACAAATTACTCTTTCAAGAAGTGATTGGAGCAATGATCAAAAAGAAGAAAACTACAAAAATAAAAAGGCTATGATCGCTATACTTTCTTTCATGACAAGAGAAGAAGGAGACAAGCTTCAACATTGCATTTTAGCTAAGGAAATGTAGGAGACCTTAAAGAACCATTATGAAGGCAATGTACAATTAAGAAGTAAAAAGGTTCAACTTCACATGTATGAATATGAACTCTTCAAAATGAAGCCTCAAGAATCAATCACATATATGACAAACTTTCTCAATTCTCTCCTCATAACCCTCAAGAAACTTGGAAAACATCTTTCCAAGGAAGAGGTGAACAATAAGATTCTAAGAATCCTACCTAATAAGAATTGGGAATCTCGGGTCACTTCAATTGAGGAAGTTCAAGACCTCTCTACTCTCTTAATTGATGTGCTTATTAGAAAGCTCCTAACACATGAGCTTACAATCAAACAAAGAGGTGAAGAGCAAAAATAGAAGAAAAAAAGAATAGTACTTAAAGCTCTTTAAAAAGATAGTGAAGAGGAAAGCATTAAAGATTCTAATGATGAAGATGGTGATATTACCATGCTCACTAGGAACTTTAAGAAGTTTTTAAGAAAGAAAAATTTCTCAAGAGCACGGGACTCCAACAAAAAGTTTGAAAGAGATGGTAAGAAGAGAACTGAAGAAGTTACTTATTATGAATGCAAGAAACCAGGACACATCCAAAGTGAAGGCCTCAAACTTAAATTCAAGAACAAAAGGGCAAAGAATAGGAAGAAGGCCTTCAAAGCTACTTAGGATGACTCCTCCAAATTTGAAGAGGAAGAGGAACAACAAGAAGTGGCCAATCTTTGCTTCATGGCCCTTGAAGATGAAAATGAGGCACCATCTACTTCTAACTCCTCTTACAATGATTATTGTGATTATGATGAATATGATAATGATGATGTTAAGAGCTATATTATGAGCAAACTCTTGCTTAAATGCAAAAGCTTATAATCTAAAAAGAAATATTATAAGCATGAGTTAGCTAGCTTAACTAAAGAATTTGAAAGTTTAAAAAATGATTTTGCTAAACTTGTTAAATTAAATGAAAAACTTATTAGTAATGCAAAATTTTATAATTCCTTAGAAGATCAACTTAAGAAAAAAATTGATGAAAATCATAAGCTTTCTAAGGAGGTTTTAGAATTAAAGAATTCTATTACTAAATTCAAGAGAGGAAAAGAAACTTTTGATAGTCTTTTTGATTCTTAAAAATTTCATGGAGATACCAATGGAATTGGATATAAAAATGAAATGCCTTCATCATCATCATCACACATTAATTTTGTTAAAGCCTAACATGACTCCACTCCTTCTACCTCCAAACCAAATGTAATTCAAGCTTTCAAAGCTAAAAATCTCATGTGATAAACAATAAAGGAAAGTCTTATAAGACTCATCCTTCATTGAAGAGGTAAGGCTCAAACAATAGCACCTTAACCTAAGCATGCTTATATGTACATTAGACACAATCATATTAGGCATCCCGCACAACACAATGTACATAAACATATTGCATAAACCTATCAAAATACTTATTGTCATTGTTAATGTATGTCTCACACTATAACTTAAAAGAGTTATAGGAAGCACACACTAACACAATATGAAAGACATGCTTCTCATACTAAGAAAGTATATTATCCTAAGAAAAATAAATTTGAAAATGTCATATATTCATATTGCATGATCAAAGGACATACTAATAATTTATGCTTACATAAAAGACTACACATGAATTTTCTTCCTTTGGATTATCTTGAGACTAACCAACCTAAACCAAGAAAGGTTTAGGTTCAAAAGAATATTTAAATTATTTTGTGTATGTGTGCTTAAAACCCATAAGAACAAAGACCAAGTGGTATCTTGATAGTAGATATTCAAGGCACATGATGGGAGATAAAGAGCTATTCAACAAGCTTGATGCTAAGTGTGGAGGACATGTCACATTCAAAGACAATACAAAAGGAAAGATTATTGGCATTGGAGAAATAGGTAATCCTCAATCCATATCTATATATCATGTGTTGTTTATTGATGGTCTTAAACATAATTTGCTTAGTATAAATCAATTATGTGAAATGGGAAATAAGGCCACTTTCTATCCTAGAAATTGCTTTGTTAGTAGTCTTGATGAAAACAAAGTAATTTTAATGGTAAAAGAGTATATAATGTTTATGTTATTAATTTGAACAAAATTGATAACAAATACATCAAATACTTAATGTCTATTTCCCATGACACATGGATATGGCATAGAAGTTAAGACATGCAAATTTTGAGCTTTTGAATGATCTTTGTAAATATGAATTTGTAATTGGTTTACCTAAGCTTGAATTTGCTAAGGATAAACTTTGTGATGCTTGTCAAAAGGAAAAACAATCCAAGTCCTCAGTTATGCTAAAAATGTAGTGTATACTTCTAGACCACTTAAACTTGTACATATGGATTTATTTGGACCAACTAAAGCTGTTAGTCTTGGTAGAATGCACTATGCTTATATATTGGTTGATGATTTACCCTATATTTAGTTAGGTATGTTTTTTTATTTATAAGAATGATGCATTTAAAGCTTTTAAAAATTTTACAAAAAGAGTTTAGAAAGAAAAAGGTTTTTGTATTTCTTCTATTAGAAGTGATCATATAACCGAATTTGAAAATGAATTTTTTAAAACCTATTGTACAGAAAATGATATTTTACATACATTTTTTTCCTAGAACTCCTCAACAAAATGGGTTAGTCGAAAAGAAAAATAGAAATCTTGTGGAAATGGCTAGAACAATGCTTTATGAGTATAACTTGCCTCTATACTTTTAGGCAGAAGCCGTTAACACATCCTATTATATTTCAAACTGAGTTTTTAAAAGACTAATTTTGAACAAAAAATCTTATGAGCTATAGAATAATAGAAAACCCAAAATCTTATATCTAAAAGTATTTGGATATAAATGATTTATATTAAACACCAAGGATAATCTTGGAAAATTTGATTCCAAAGCCGATGAAATAATTTTCCTTGGCTATTCTATTTCTAGTAAAGCATATAGAGTTTTTAATAAGAGAACTCTAGTAGTTAAAGAGACAATGCATATTGTGTTCGATGAATCAGACTCACTTAATCTTAGAAAGGATGTTTATAGTGTTAATGATCTTGTAAGTAACAATGAGATTATGGAAACTCAAGAAGAAAATGCTAGTAAACCTTTGGAATTGAAGGTCCAAGCAAGGATAATAATGAGGAGACATCTCAGCCTACCTTAAAGGATGAATTTGCAAAGGATTAGAAATTTAAGAAAGCTTATCCTTAAGACCTCATTATAGGTGACATTACAAAAGGCGTACCTATTAGATCTAAATTAAAGTCTATATTAATTTAGCCTATATTTCTTAAATTGAGCCAAAAAAATATTAATGATGCACTGAGTGATGAATTTTGGGTCCTTGCCATGCAAGGAAAGTTAAATCAATTTGAGAGAAATAAGGTTTGGAACTTGGTTCCTAGACCAAAACATCATCCTATTATAGGCACCAAATTGGTGTTTAGAAATAAGATGAATGAAAAAATGTCATAACTAGGAAAAAAGCTAGATTAGTAACTAAAGGTTAAAATAAAAAAGAAGGCATTGATTATAATGAAACCTTTGCCCATTGCAAAGTTATAAGCTATTATAATGCTACTTGCATTTACATCATTCATGGATTTTAAACTTTATCCAATGGATATTAAAAGTGCATTTCTAAATGGTTTCATTAAAGAGCAGGTATATGTTAAGCAGACTCTAGGTTTTGAAAATTTTGATTCTCCTAATCATGTTTTTAAATTATCAAAAGCATTGTATGGATTAAAACAAGCTCCAAGAACTTAGTATGAAAGATTAAATAACTTTTTACCAAAGAAAGGGTTCTCTAAAGGAAAAGTTGACACAACTCTTTTCATAAAGAAATCCAAGCATAATTTATTACTTATTCAAATATACATTGATGATATTATTTTCAATACTACTGACCATTGCTTATGTGAGGAATTTTCTAAACTAATACAAAGAGAATTCAAGATGAGTATGATGGGAGAATTAAAATTCTTTCTTGAATTATAAATCAAGCAACACAAAAGATGAGATTTTCATCAATTAAACTAAATATAAAAGAGACATTCTTAGAAAGTTTGGTATGGATGGAGCTAAGATAAGCAAAACTCCAATGAGCACCATAACTAAACTCAATAAGGATGAGAATGGCAAACTGGTTGATGAAATGAGATTTAGAGGTATGATTGGATGACTTATTTATTTAACTGCTAGTAGACCGAATATTATATTTGCTACTTGCTTATGTGCTAGATTTTAATTAAGTCCTAAAGAGTCTCATTTGAATGCTATTAAAAGAATTTTCAAATATCTTTGCGGTACAATGCATTTAGGACTTTAATATCATAGGAGTTCTTCCTTTGACTTGATTAGTTATTCTAATGCAGACTTTGGCGGTATTTTACTAAATAGAAAGAGCATTTTCAGAACTTCTCAAGTTTTAGGACAGTGTTTAGTTTCTTAGTTTAGCAAGAAATAAGTTTCGGTTGCCTTATCCACTGCTAAAGTTGAATATTACAGCAAGTCTTTATTGTTCACAGGTCTTATGGCAAAAATAAAAAATGTTGGATTATGGTATAAAAATTGATCATATTTCTATCAAATATGACAATACAAGTGCTATAAACCTTAGCAAGAATCTCATCCAACACTCTAGAACTAAGCATATAGACATTTGACATAATTTTTTGCATGATCATGTTCAAATTGGTAATATGTCACATGATTTTGTTGATTCAAATAATCAACTTGCTGATATCTTCACTAAACCTCTCAATGAAGAGAGATTGAATTTCATTAAACATGAACTTGGCATGATTGATGGTTCTAGTTTGTCATGATTTTGATGGTCCTTTAAGTTTTCTTTATGCCTATTTTTGGTATATAATACTTGATAAATAGATATTTTTCTTATGTTTATTTTTAGTCTTAATTTTTTTTTTGTAAAAACATGTGGTGTTTATTTGATTTTTCTTAAATTTTTTATTTTTTAAAATGTTTTTTTAATTCTTCCTATTTTGAAAAAATAATAATTAATTAATGAAACCTTTATTAAATTAATTATTTTAATTTTTTAGCAAAATATATCCTTCCTTAAATGAGTTCATTTCAAATACTCATTTAATTCTTCTAAAAATCCCCAATTAATTAAAATAAACGTAATTAAATTCACAAGGACTTAATTGTAAGATATTTTGGACTTAATTGTAAACTTTTATTACTAGGAACTTGGTCCCATCCGAGATCATATCATGTCCCGATCAGGACATCATTTGTTAATTCTATGTTTTCAAATAGAACTAATCCCGAATAGATATCCCAATTAGGATATCACTTGGGACATCATGTCCCGATCGGGATAGGAGCATGTCCTGATTGGGATATTGATCTTAATAGCATTAGGATTTTAAATCCTATCAACCTTTTGACTCTCCAATCAAAATCAAGAACAATTTTTTAGGTTCTTATTTAATTTAAATTCAATATTTAAACTATTTCCAAGATTAATCTCTTGCTTATAAATATCATTCTATTCCTACTATATTTTTCATCTCAATCAAAATTTTCTTTTCTCTATAATTCTTCATCTACTCTTTTTTTCTCTCCTCATGGCTCTTAAGAAACCAAGCAAGGTTCCTTCATCTTCTCAATATCCTTCCTTTAAAAAGGATAAACCTAAAATAACACACTCTCCATCCTCTTATTCTACTTAAGAAATTAAGAAAAGAATGTTTCAATTTTAAAAAATAGCTTTTATTCCCTTAAGATTCATAGATGAACATACTCTCAAAGCAATTGGTTACTATAACGAAGTCAAGAATCTTCTTCTCAAAGGTGGGATCTTTGATTTTTCTTTTCACCTTTTCTATCTTATCCTTCTCTCATTATTGAATTTCTTTCTTTATACACTCTTTATTCCATCAAATCTGATGATGTTAATCCTTACTTCTCCATGCGATTCAAAATGGGAAGAAGAGATTGTTTCATGACTTATCAAGAATTTGATACTCTTTTTGGCTTTTCTCAAGAAGGACACATTCAAGTTAACTCTTATTCGCTTGCATCTTCATTTTAGGATGAAATCAAAGCTCTTAATTCTCTTTAATTCTCCACTGAATATACTAAAGCCTTACACATTAAATCCAAAGCACTTTGGTATGTTCATCGATTCATTACCTACTCTATTAATGGTAAAGCTCATTTTAATAAAGCTCTCTCTTTTAATGATCTTTTCATTCTTTATTGTCTTCATCATGATGAAAAGATTGCTTTGGGTAGATTTTTACAATGGAGAATTTTTCTAATTAATGACAGTAATACTGGTGCAATTTGTATTGGTGGAATCATCATAAAGCTAGCTAAATTATAAAATATTAATCTTGACTCTCTACCCTCTACCAAACCCATACTTCTTAATGAGTCCTTCATTAGAAATTCCAAAAATTTACCTTTGTTAATGGAGTTTGGCTTTGGAAACATAACCTTAGAGCAAGTGAAATTATTGAAGCTATGTTTCAAGAATTGGAAGAGCAAGAAGGTTAAGACCTTGGGGAAGAAGAATAGGAACCTCAACCTCATATTGCTCCTCTAAGGAAAAAAATAAGAAGTGAAGAAACATTGACTCAAGGTGCTCAATCTCAAGATGATGAACCTCTTTGGGTAGGACAAATCTTTGAACGCATGTCCTTAAAGGAATCCAACTTTAATTCTCACTTTAATGAATTTGAATCAAATTTTAATGTGCATTTAAATCAAATCAATGACAACATTGCTTATCTTAAATATGATGTCCATCATATTTATGAGCAACAAGGCTACAATTGCACCTATCCTCCTCCTCCTTCATCCCCTCTTCTAGAATAAATATTATATGTACTTTTTATTTGTTTTATTTTCAGTGTATGTTTGGTTTATTTTTCGTATATGAGCCTCTAGCTGTTAGTTTATTTTTAGGCTCATTTTATGTTTGTTTATGTTTAGTTTATTTTAAGTTTATTTTCAATATTTTATCTTTATACTGATGCATTTTTTTATTAATGAAATTTTATTTTCTTTAAAATATAAATTTCTCTAGTATTCATTCTTTTTTATTTTTTACAAATGGGAAGAAATATTTGAGTTTGCATAAAAATTAAAAGAAATTTTTTAATGTAATAGTGTGTCCTTAATATTAAATTTTTTATTCTATTTTATTATAGGATGAGAGAAAATTATTTGAATATTATTTTTATATATGCCATATAATTTCATAAAGATTTGGTGTATCTTTGTTTTTTATTGTTTTAGTTCGTAATCTTTTATTTCCCCTATTTTTTAGTCTTTAATATAGGGGGAGAATAAGCCATATGATATTTGTGCTTAGTATTTATATTTGTACTATGTTAAGTGCCACATTTTCAATTAGCTAGCTATGCTCTATATGATCATATGAGGTTGTCCCATATGCACTATTTTTATGATGCATTATATGCAAATATGTTTGAAATTATTTCCTTCATATTGTCAAATATTCTTTTTATGTTTTTAACACATTTGTTATGTTAGGCCATAATTTTCTCATGATATATTTTATATTTTTTCATAGAGAATAAATTATAAATTTCTATTTATTATCATGTCCATATTCATAGGGGCAAAAATAAAGAAATATATTTAATTTTATTTGATATCATCATTATTATCAAAATTGTTATCTATCACACATTATCTTATATTATTTTTATTAAACTCAAAATAAGTTTGTTAAAATCAAAAAGGGGGGGATTGTTGACCTTAGCAAGTTATCAATCTTGATTTTGATCTTAACAAACTTAATTTTGAGCAACTAATGTGTTTTCTTCAAGTATGCATAAGTTAAGAGTAATTTGGAAGTCAAAATAATAATCAACTATCAAAGAAATATCATTCTGAAAAGACATCACAATCACTATCTCAATTGAACTCATCACAAGGACTAAATTACATAAAAAAAGTGAAAATATTGCCATAGTCCTTACGAGGACCAAGGTAGTCCCGACCAGGACCAAGGTAGTCCCAACCGGGACCAAGAAAGACCAATTTTTACATAAAACTCAATTTTTAGCAAAACCTATCCCTATTTAATGTCCTGATTAGGACACTACCTAGAAAATGGTAGTCTTGACTAGGACCAGAGTAAAAATTCAAACACAATAATTCATAGCAACTATTCGATGATCATCCAAATTAGGACTAATGATATGACCAGGACCTAACAAATTACAACTCAAAAATCCAAATTTCATTCAAACGGACTTTGTTTTTATTGGGAACAAAATTATTGCTTCCAACAGCTGTAATTTAATTTCTCAAGTATAAGAATGACCTAAGAAGGTTATTTTGAAGTTAAGAAACTTATTTATTCATTCTATACTTTCAAGCATTCAATTAAGCTCTCTAAACTCTTTCAAAATTCATTTTATAGTTGTATACTATTGTGAGAGTTGGTGAGTATTAGAATAGATATTCTTATTCTTTTATTCTCTAGGATTAGAAAATGGGAAGTGAGATTCTATTATAAAGGAATTGGTTTAACTATTTCACTATTAAACACTTAAGAATTCGGTTTTAGTGTAAACCTTGAAAACACTTATGAATTGGTTTTTGAGTGAGCCTTGAAAACTCAAGTTACAAGGTTTGAGTTGAGCTTAAAACTCAAGTTGTAAAATTCAATCTAGAGAAATAGATTGTGGTGATTTAAAATCCTAACTTAGGGACAAGTTAAGTGGAGGCATATAATTGTTAAGAATTTAAACTCTTTAAATTCTTATGTTCATCATTTTTCCTTCTCAACATTCCTTTTAATTCATGTTCAAATCTCTTTAATTTCTTATTATTATTCGATGGTCTTATTCACCCCCCCTATAAGACTCTTTCAACTAGATTATACACTTAAGCAAAAGCTAAAATATATTATATCATTATGGAGGAAATCAGCCTTAGATTGGTGAGATCTAATTTAATAAAGTAAAAACAGACATTTAACCTTAACTTAGGATGACTTCCTTAAGGAATTTACAAGCAATGTTTAGAGATCAAAAGAAATGGAGTTTTTGAACTTGAAATAAGAAAACATAAGAGTATCAGAATATAAAATGTAATTATCTCGGTTGTCAAAGTATAATTGGAAGAAGTAGCTATAGAGGATGCAAAATAGAGACAGTTTGAGAAGGGATTGAGAATAGATATTTGAGAAGCAATTTCCCTAAAGCCACTAAGTTACAATGCTTTATTAAAGGTTTCATTAAGGGTAAAAGAGTGTTTAACTGAGAAAAATGCAATGTTAGTAAGGAAACAAAAGGTGACAAGTGAGTATAGTGTTTTAGAAAGAAAAGGAAAAGACATTTATTTTAGAGGTTCTAAGTTTTAAGTGAGTATATATCATAGGAGAGGAGTTAGCTAACAAAGTATGAATAGGTATGCACAGTAATATCAAGTAAAGGCAAATAAGGGGGTTACAATCAAAGTAAGATAAAGAGTAAAAGAGGTCAATGAGGTATTCAATTAGTCAGGGATATAGTTCACTATGTGCTAGATGTGGTAGGTTTCATAATGGAGAGTGTTAAGTACTTTGCCTTTTTTGTAGTAGGCTAGGGCATATAACCAGAGATTGTAGTAGTAAGAACCAAGCTAGTGAGAGTCAAGTTACAAGGCAGAGTAGCATATATGAAAATATAACTCAAGGAGGAGTAAGTAAAGGAAGAAGTAGAGGAATTGGATAAACAAGAGGTCCTAATATGGTACAAGTTAGACAGATAAACCAACCTCAGTAATCATTGCCTCAAGTTAGAGTTTATATAGTGACAAAATAGGAAGTAACTTCTACATCTGAGGTTGTGTCTGATAGAATCTTTATCCATGGTTTTAATGCTTATACATTAATTGATCCAGGATCAATATATTCATTTATTTCATATGAATTTGCATTGAAAAACCATAACAATATAGAAACCTTGTGGTATAACATTTTGTGTATTAGTGCTTGTTAGGGCTACTATAATTATATATAGGGTTGTCAAATCTTGTACAATCATGTAGACTTAGTTATGATAAAACTTAAGGAATTTGATATTATTTTGGGAGTGGATTGGTTTCTAAAAATCATACTATAGTAGACTATCAAACAAAAGAAGTGGTTGTTGAAACCTTAAAACATTAAAAAAAAATAGTTTTTGCGGGTGAAAGAAAAATTGTCCAAACATGTTTATTTTTGGCTACTGCCACTTTCTATTTGATTAAAAAGGGGTATGAAGCTTATTTGGCTAATGTGGTAGATGTATTCAAAGTTAGTTTGAGAGTAATGAATGTTCCAATAGTGAAGAAATTTGTAGATGTATTTCTAAAAGATCTACTAGGTTTACCTCCATATCGAGAGAATGCCTTTGAGATATAAACTATACCAAGGGTAACACCAATATCAATTGCCCCATATAGAATGACACCTTTAGAATTGAAAGAATTAAAAAAGCAGTTGGAAGAACTATTGGAAAAAGGGTTTCTTAGACTAAATACATCGCCATGCGGAGCTCCAGTGTTGTTTGTGAAGAAGAATGATAGCGGTTTAAGATTGTGCTCTGACTATAGGCAATTAAATCAGGACACTATAAAGAAAAAATATCCTTTACTGCATATTGATGATTTGATAAACCAATTAAAAGGAGTAATTATGTTTTCCAAAACTGATTTAAGGTTGGGGGAAGTTACTAACCCAGATTGGTGGAAGTATAAGAGATATGATAGCAAGTTATTATCCTAATCCAGTTAGTCCAGAGGGGATAGGCCTGACAAGGGCTAGGTTAGGGGTTTGGTTTCACATCACTCATCCAAAGTTCTCCTCAGCCAACTAGGCCAAACAACACTTAGCAAGGGTAGGCAAACTAAATTAATATTATACTAAAAATAGGTATATTTGATATATTATATATTTTTCTTTAATAAAGCCTTTAGTTAGTATTGTATAATATATATATGCTCTAAGAGTATTTATACATGCCTAAAACCTTACGTAAATAGCCATAGAGCAAGGAATCAAGTCAATTGAAAGTTATAGAGGCACACATACTAAAGGTAGCATTTAGAACACGATATGACCATTATAAATTTATTATGATGCCATTTGAACTAACAAATGTGTCTGCTGCTTTTATGTCCTTAATGAACAAAACATTCTAGATATATCCAAATCAATTTATTATTATGTTTATTAATGATATATTGATTTACTTTAGAGCTTGAGAACAACACGAAGAGCATTTTAGAATAGTGTTATGGATTTTGAGAGAAAGGCAATTTTATGAAAAAATTAGTAAATATGAGCTTTGGCTAAAAGAGATTACATTTATGGGGTATATTATTTCTAAGGCTTGTTGTACCATTGGTACCATAACTTTGGGCCATTTTTTAATTTAGTACCAAAATTTTAATTTTTTTCTTTTCAGTCCTAAAAATTCTATTTTTGTTTCAAGTTGAAATACCTTGAACATATCTGATCAAATTTAACATACATGGCAACCAGAATAAATATATTTTTAGTATATTTACCTTGTAAATATCCTATTAAACAGTTTAATCATCTTATTGTCCTCATAAAACAAAATTTGCTTATGGGCCTTATAAAATAAAATTTTAGCAAAATTTATTTTATGAAGCCCATAAGGTGATTAAGCTACTTAATGGGATGCTTACATAGTGAATATACTAAACATATACTTATTTCGATTATCATTATGCTAAATTTGATATGATATGTTTGAGGTACTTTACCTTGAAAAAAATAGAATTTCTGGAGTGAAAAGAAAAAAATTGAAATTTTGGTACCAAAGTGAAGTATGGCTCAAAGTTATGGTACCAAATGTGCAACAAACCCCTAAAAATAGTGTACAACCTAATCCTTTAAAGATTGCAGCCATAAAGGAGTGGGAACCCCTTCAAAATGTATCAAAGGTATGGAGTTTTTTGGGATTGGCTAAATATTAAAGAAGATTTGTTAAAGGATTTTCAATCATTACTAAACCATTAACAAACTTACTAAAGAAGAAAGTAATGTTTAAATAGGATGCTAAATGTGAGGATAATTTTAAAGGATTGAGGAAAAAACTAATTTTTGCACCAATTCTAACATTGCCATAAAAAAATGTTGGATATGTAATTTTTACAGATGCATCATAACAGGGATTAGGGTGTGTGTTAATGTAAAATGGAAAATTCATTGCCTATAATTCTCGACACTAAAGGATCATGAACTAAATTATCTGACTCATAATCTATAATTGGTAGCAATTGTGCATGCTTTAAAAATATGGATGCATTATCTATGGAGAAACATTTTACATTTTTGCTAACCATAAAAGTCTAAAATATACCCTAACACAAAAAAAGTTGAACTTGAGATAAAGAAGGTGGATGGAATTATTAAAGGATTATGACTATATCATAGAGTACCATCCTGGAAAATCTAACAAAGTTATTAATGCTTTGAGTAGTAAAGCTATTGAGAGAAGTGATGGAATGAGTTTTCATGAAGTAAAGTCATTGGTAGAGAGAAGTTCTGGAATGAGTTTTCATGAAGTAAAGTCATTGGTAGAGCTTAAAGCATTGTATATAGATTTTGCATTTTAGGATGATATACTTATTGCAATTATGCATGTTAAGCCTTTATTGAAGAGTAGATGGGTGATCCATATTTGGGAAAAGTGGGGGATATGGTGCAATAATGAATGAATGAACAATTTGTATTGAGGCATGATAGGATGTTGTTGATTAATGGATGCATTTATGTTTTAAATAAAAGGGAACTGATGGAAAAAATTCTAAATAAAACCCATTATGCACCATATGCAATACATCCTAAAAGCACAAAAATGTATAGGGAGCTATGATCTTTTTATTAGTGACCAATAATGAAGAAAGACACAACTGAATGTGTAACAAAATATTTGACGTGTCAACAAGTGAAAGCTGAACATCAGGCATCGACTGGTAAGCTTAATCCATTGTCTATTTCAAAGTGGAAATAAGGAAACATAATAATGGAATTTATCCTTGGATTGCCTCAAACCTTTAGGAAGCATAATTCTGTATCAGTAATTGTTGATTAACTTACCAAATCAGCTCATTTTCTACTTATGCAATAAAGTGATTTACTAGACAAATTATTTGAAATATGTTTCAAAAATTATAAGACCACATGGTGTGGCAACACCAATTATGTCAAACAAAGATTCGCAGTTTACATCTTATTTTTTGGGCAGTTTGCAAAGACCTTTAAGAAAAAAGTTACATTTTATTAAGGAATTCCATCTCTAGATAGATGGACAACTCAAATATTAAAAGATATGCTAAGAGCATGTATGCTTGAATTTAAAGGGAATTGGAATGAGCACTTACCATTAATTGAATTTGCTTACAATAATAGTTATCATTTAAGTATTAGTATGGCTCTATATGAAACTTTATATTTGTTAGGATATGGAAGGGTTGCAATAATTAAAAGGTCCTGAAATGATACAATAAATGGTGGATAAGATTCAAATTGTCAAAAAGTGTTTAAAGGCTGCACAAGACATATAAAAGAGTTATGTGGATAACTATATAAGAGAGATGGAGTATGATGTAGGTGAAAAAGTGTTCTTGACAGAATCACCATGGAGAGGCATTATACAATTTCACAAGCAAGGAAAACTGAGTCCTAAGTACATTAGTCCTTATAAGATATTGGAAAGAGTTGGTCCTTTGGCTTAAAGGTTAGCACTGCCACAAGAATTTAGATACATGATGTTTTCCATGTTTCCATGTTCAAAAGATATAGATCTGATCCTAGCCATATAGTACAAGAGCCAGAAATATAGTTAACAGAAGATTTAAGTTGTAAAGAAGAACTAGTTAAAGGTCTTAATAGATAGATTAAAAAGTTACATAATAAATAAATTTCAAGAGTAAAAGCTAAGTGGAGTTGACATTCAATAAAAAAAAGTTACATAAGAGATGGAAAAGGACATAAGAGTTCAATACCCTTATCTATTTCTTAAGACTGGTGAGTTGCATTTGATTTTGAGGATGAAATTCCTTGAGTTTGGGAGACATATAACACCCAGCTAATGCATTTTCATAAAATGCATATTATATAAACATGAGAAATTCATGAGATATATGTGGTATTAATTCCAATGTTAAATAAGAAAAGATTATAAATGTTTATAATTAAATCTATAATAAAATGTAGAAAATTAAGGGTTTTAAATTGATTAATGACAAAAATATAGGGGGTTAAATTTTTTAAGTTAACTTAAAAAATAAAAGGGAGCATTGGAATGAGGCAAAAAAGGGAGAGGGAGATTGATAAGTAGTTTTACATGTAAAGAAGAAAAAGAAGAGAAACAAAACATATGCTAAGAGGGAAAAACAAGGACAGGAAAAGGGGGAAAATAAAGAAGAAAGAGATAAGGAAGATTGATAGGCTATTGTAAAGGAATAGAAAGAGCTTTTGGAATAGAAGATTAGGGTTAGAAACAACAGGAGTTAGAGGAGGCAAACTAATCTACACAGTGAGTCTAGAAAAAAGTTTAAAGTTTAATCTAGCTTTGAATAGTTAAATTATTTAATTTATAACTTGAGTTCTATAACTCCAAGTTCGATTCTATTTATTTTTAATAAAAATTTGCTATATCTACTATGAAAGTTACAGAAATATGAGAAGCCTAATTCTATTGTTTTAATGGGTATTTGGGGCTAGACATTTTATTGCTCAGTTTTTATTGATAGTCTAGGTATGATGAATTATTTTTCAAGTTATTTTTTTATACATCTCTAATTGAAATGAAATTAATTATAAATTACTTTAGACACATAGAGTTAATGATTAGGAAATTTTCATAGTAAAATTCATTTTATAGAATTTTTGGAGAATTTTTAAATTTAATATATTATAATTAGCATCCATATATATTGATGTAGTTTAATGATGTTAATATGATTGAAGAGGTTTTCTTATTATCAAATGTTTAAAAAAAATGTGTTCTATGATCTATTCCAGGAAAACCAATTGGGAATGAGGCTATCACAAAAGCAAATGCAAACAAAGGCAAGAAAGCAATAAAGGTAAGTGAATAACCTTAATGTTTTATGTGTATGTAATACTTAAATTAAATTATTTTAAATGTCCTAGCTAAGCTGATTGGTTAAGGGGAAAATGTATGTTCTAATTGATAGATACTAATATTTTGTTATTGTGTTGATGGTTGATTGTTCTTGAGGTGAGTTTGTACATGTGAAGGTTTGTTAAATTTGGGTATCCTAATCAAATGAGAATAGAATTCTTGTTTAAGCTATATGTAGAGTTTTATAACTTTAAATGAGTTACTATTTATTCTTATAGAAACTTTAAGATGTGAATTACAAAATTGATAGAAATAAAGGAAGCTTAATTTTGCTGTTTTGATGGTCAATTTGGGTTATACTTTTTGTTGCTTAATTTTTGTTGATAGCTTGATCATGATGGAATGTTTTTTATGTTTCTCTTTTGATATATATTCAATTGGTACAAAATTAGTTGTAAATTAATTTAGACTTATAGTGCTATAGATTTGGATAATTTGGATTTAAAATTTATAATATGAAAATTTTGGTATATTTTTGAATTTGCACTGTCGATTCTTCCATGTTAACAATATTGTATTATTATATATTATGAAGATGTTAACTTGCTTAATGTAGTGGTATTAGTTGATGGTTGGATGAATAAAGTGTTGTGACGGTATGGTGAACTCTTAATGTATATGTAATTATAAAAAATATGGTTGAATGAGCATGAAGACGCAATTCTACTTATGAATGAGGCAATGTTGTGTATGCTATGGAATCCACTTGATTTTCCATAAAAAGGCTAAAGAAATGTTTTGTACAAGACTACGATAGGTTGTGTGCATATAGGGATCCATGAATAATTCAAAAGAAGCTTGATTTTACATGTAATTCACAAGTTCATTGATGTCTAAAAGAAAATAAGGTAAAGTACAGAAAACTACCCTATAGTGTCACGATTTTAGAATTTTAAGTATGTATTTTATTTTGTGATACTTTTAAGTACATCCTTTATGCCATTACACACTTTTCAGTAAATGTGCCTAACAATGTTAACTTCATCCTACCTATTGCCTACGTGGACATTGGGTCCAATTGCTAAAGACACATCATCTATTCCTTAGCCCACACTAAGACAAATCATTAAAAAAATCAAAAATCAAAAACCAAAAACAATAAAATCAAGCTTAATTAACTCCATTTAACTCATTGAAACAAGTCATTAAAATTCAAAAATCAAAACATAAAATCAAACCTCTTCTAAAGATTATGATTTTTTTTTTATTTAGGATTGCAATATATATGAGTATTAACACTAATGCATCCATTACAATGAAAATAGATAATGAAGTATTTTGGAAAAAAAAGTTAATGAAGTTGCAAATTTAGGAATGCCTATTAAGAACTAGCGAATCTCATCCATCCATGGATTCTTCTTCTTTACTAGGTTTATGGTTCTCAGAGCTTTCCAAACTGCACTATCCTTTGTCAATCACAAACTTTGCATAATCAATAGGCTTTGGCAGAGTTGAACAGGGCTTCTTTCTAGAACAAAAGTTTAGGCATGAGTTTTTGTAATTAAGATGCATTTTGCAATTCCAAAATTAGACAAATGAGCCATAAAATTCTCATCCATCCATGGAGTTTTTGCAGTTGATAAGCAAGTCCTTAAGCAGCTCTAACTGCTATTTTTAAATGTGCTTCCTAATCTAACTTTACCTTCTTTGATGGTCCTGTTAAACCCACCTCAGATCAGTAATGACACAGCAAATAAGTGCATGTACAAAATGAACAATTAAATCTAAGCACAAGTAAAATTGGCCATTGCAAAAACTCTCGCTTAGATTTTCATTACATACTTGTAAACTATGCTTGGAGCACTATAATCTATGATATACTTCTTGCTTAGATTCTCAGTGTTTCTCATTATGTCATCAAAGGTGTGAATAGCCATATCCATATGGAAGAACCACAAGTTTGAGCAAACCTAGAAATAAAAGAAACTAATTATCAAGGATGTGGAAAATAAAAATAATAAAGCTAAAAGGAAATGTATCTACTTTGAGTAGTTTTGTGAGATCCCTTCATCAATTACTTATGCTTGTTAGATTTGTGGATTGCTACAATTATCATAAATAAAAATTCACTTTAACCCTGTAAGCCCTGCACAATTCCTGTACGTTAGATACTGGTTCAGGTTGATTGCTTGTGACTTTTGCCAAGTTAACAACAATGACCTACAAAGGAGAAATAGAAAGAGAAGGCCTGAAGATGAAGCAGTGATAGTTAGATATTAATTCAAGGTGAGTTTAGCATTGGAAGATTACTATTCTTTAAGTTGGAGATCAAGCCATTTCCATCTCCTACCAAACCAAAATAAAAATAAAAATCAACAAAAAAAATACTTGATTTTTGTTATTAATTGGTTGTTGAAGAGGTGAATTCTAAAAATTTATGAATCAATAAGAAAATTTGAAGAATCTTTAAAGAAATAATTGTTCAATCAAATAAGGTAAGAAGGATTTTTTTTTTTTTTGATAGAAACATTAGGGTTTTCAATTTTCCCTAAAAAATCATTTGATTTTATGTTCTAATTTATGAAATTTTTTTAATGAGTTATCTTGTATGGCCCACTTAATGGATGAGGTGTCTTTAGTTATTAGACCATAATGTCCATATAAGCACCAGTTAGGACAAAGTTAATGGAATTAAGAGCATATTCTGAAAAGTGTGTAACTGCGTAAAGTACGTACTTAAAAGTGTCACAAAATAAAATGCGTACTTAAAAGTCTAAAATCTTGAAACCACATAGTGGTTTTCCATACTTTTCCTAAGAAAATACTATGTTAATATGATTATGTACATGTTATAAGTTCATAGTTAAACATTGAATGGATTGATAATTGATAATATCTCATACTTAAATGTGTTATATTTTATAGGATGTTATATTATTCATTTATTGAGTTGTAGGCTCACTTCTCTATATTATTTATTTCAGGATTAGAAGACTTATAGTCAATCTTGAAGAAATATTTGCATTAGTTGTACTAATCATTATGTCAAATGGATCAGTAGGTAGACGTCGTCAGGTTTTTTTCCTTAACAGGTGTCACAATAAGCACTATGCATATGGTTGATGACTACTCTAAATTTACTTGGGTACTCTTTCTTTCTTATAAGGATTATAGCTTTGAAGCCTGTAAAATTCTTGCAAAAAGAATTCAAAATGAAAAAGGTTTTAAATTTTCTTTTTTAAGTAGTGATCATGGAAAAGAATTTAAAAATGATTCTTTCAAAACCTTTTACGATGAAATAGGAATTTCTCATAATTTTTCTTCTCCTAGAACACTTTAACAAAATAGGGTTATTAAAAGGGAAAATAGAGTGTTGGTTGAGATGATAAGGACGATAATAAATGAGTACAATTACCTAAAGGTCAAAGTCGTCAACACCACTTGCTACATTTCAAATAGGGTTTTTGTTAGGCCTATTTTAAATAAAACTCCTTATGAGCTATGGAATGTTAGAAAACCTAATATCATATATCTAAGAATGTTTAGATGCAAGTGCTTTATTTTTAAATACCAAGGACAACCTTGAAAATTTTCATGCCAAAACTAATGAGGGAATCTTTTTTGGCTATGCAACTTCTTATAAGTAATATAAAGTCTTTAATAAAAGAACCTTAGTTATAGAAGCATTTGTGCATGTTGTTTTTATGAGACTAACCCATTTTTGCAAAGAAAGGTTATTGATGATGATGTAGGTATTCTTAAAGAGATAAATCAATAATAAGGAGTAATGGAGAATGATTAAGCCATTTCCCTTCCAAACAAGGCATCTCAAAATGTGGTGGATACTTACAATGAAAAAGCTATAGAGGAATAAGTAGCTCCTATAACTTCAATTATTCATGAAGATCTTCCTAAGGAGTGACACTTTAAGAAAGACCATTGTAAGAATTTTATTATTGATGAGCCATCAGAAGGGGTAACTACTAGACACTCTCTTAAACATTTAAATAGTCTTTCCTTCATCTCTCAATTTGAGCCTAGGAATGTTAATGAGGCTTTAAATGATGAAACTAGGGTCTTTACTACACAAAAATAACTCAATCAATTTAAGAGAAATAAGATTTGGACTTTAGTCCCTAGACCTAAGAATTACCCTATAATTAACACCAAGTGGGTTTTTAGAAATAAACTTGATGAATTAGGTGCAATTACTAGGAATAAGGCTAAGTTACTGGCTAAAGGCTATAATCAAGAATAGGATATTATGATGAAACATTTGTTTTAATAGCTAGATTAAAAGTAATTAAGATGTTACTTGTATGTTTATCATACATAAATTTCAAAATTTTTCAAATGATATGAAAAGTGCATTTTTAAATGGCTTTATTTAGGAAGAAGTCTATGTTGAACAACCTCCAAATTTTGAGTAACATGACTTTCCAAATCATGTTTTTAAATTTTCAAAAGCTTTATATGGTCTAAAGCAAGCTTCTAGAGCTTGGTATAAAAGATTAAGTGCATTTCTCTTGAAAAATGGCTTTTCCAAAGGCAACGTTGACACCATTCTTTTCATTAAAAGGCATAAAGATAATATTCTCATTATAAAATCATATGTTAAAGACATTATATTTAGTGCTACTAATAAGCTTTTATATGAAGAATTCTCTAACTATATGAACAGTGAGTTTGAAATGAGCATGATATGAGAACTCAAATTTTTCCTTAGACTTCATATAAAGTAATGCACTAATGGAATCCTCATCAATCAAGTAAAGTCTATTGAAAATTTGCTTAAGAGATTTGAGATGGATGGAGCTACAGTAAGCAAGACTCTTATAAGCACCACCTTCAAAATTGACAAAGATGAGAATGGTAAGAGCATTGATAAAAAGAAATATAAAGGTATGATTGGTAATCTTCTTTACCTTTCCACAAATAGGCCCTATATTATATTTATCGTGTGCATGTGTGCTCATTTTCAATCTTGTCTTAAAGAGTCTCATTTAAATGTGCTAAAAGAATTTTGAAATATCTTATTAGTACATCTTATTTAGGACTTTGGTATCATAGAAGTGCATCATTTTGATCTTGTTTCCTATTTGGATGTGAATTATGTTGGGAGTATCTTAGATAGGAAAAGTACCTTCGATACTTGTCAATTTCTATAAAATTCTCCACCATCGAAGCGAAGTATGTTGTCACTGTTGTTATTATGCACAAGTGTTATGGATTAAATAATGACTTATGGACTTTGGATTGGCTTTTAATCACATTCCAATCAAATGTGATAAATTTAGGTTAAAGTGGCAATTCAACCCCGAAATAATTAGTTAAGGTGCAATTAACCCCAAATTTAACTTTTTTGGCTATTTAGTCCAAACCTTTTTAAATTTTGTCAATTAACCTTAAATATAGGAGAGTGAATTACACACTCTAGCCATAGCAAGTGAAGCATATTAATTAATAACAGCAACTATCTTTTACTTTTTTTTTTCTCTTTATTGTTTTAATTAAAAACATAATTATATATCATTTACCATAAAACCATTTGAATACCATCGCCACAGCCACTACCTATCACCACCGTCGCCACCAACCACTAGCATGCCAAAACCACCATCATTAGCAGCACTACCTATTATTTGTTTTCTTCTTCCTTTTTCATACCAATTTTCTTTCTAATTAAAAAAAATCACACACCACAAAACACCAACACCATAATCACCACTACTTGTGACACCATCTTCAATCATAGTGGTTATCACTGCCACCCAATACTACCACCTATACCACTCAATATCACTATCACCATCCATGCACCATAATCAACATCCCTCCACTAACACCACTTATTATCATCCTTAAAAACACATTGCCAATAAAATTAACACCATCATTATTAGAAAAACTTGCCACTTATTTTTGGATTACAAACATGTCATAAATAAATCAAAACATCACTAAAAATTCAATTTTATTTTCACTACATTTCTATATAATGTACTTTTTCAAATAAAGTCTTTAGCAACTTGTTTGTGAAATTATTTTTTTGTAATCTTATGCTTTTCGCTGTATGCCACCTAATGTAACTATAGTCCTCTCACATTGGGACAATATCAATCAACCATCATAAAACTTACAGCTTATAATGATTATAATGCAAAGAGCAATAGATAAGTTTCAAGGTTTTGTTCACCTATACTAAATTGTATTCAATGTTGATGCAAGATCCTCTACATCAGTTAGTAAGCTCATGTAGCATCTTCAAAATACAAGTAAGATAATTCTCCAAAAGGTGCCTAGAGTTTATCAAATGTTTAATGATCTTGTTCAAATTTTATCAGACTAGAGAGGAGAGAACTACAACAAGCCTATAATAAAGTGGAAAGAAGTTAGTGAGCTTTGCCAAGTGAAGGTTCCATTATTGCCACCATCCATTACCATTGCCACTACCACCAACACACCAAAACCACCATTGTTAGCCTAATAGCACTACCTCTACTAATTAAGATCACCACCATCATAAAACTCTACCACCTAGAACCATAACAATGAAAATCATTATTACTAAAATTACTATCATCCAAAACCACCACTACTACTTGAAATCACCTTCATCATTAACACCACCATTAACACTCCATTGCCCATCACTACTGTTGTCAACATCACACACACCTTTGATAAAAAAAAACACATTATTATTGCCCTAACATCACCATCATCACCTACATTACTATCATTAGAGGAGTAGCAACATAAGTATCATCAATGGAGATGCACAAA
The DNA here is from genome assembly GCA_947683625.1 of Mallotus nudiflorus. Classification (NCBI taxonomy): domain Eukaryota; kingdom Viridiplantae; phylum Streptophyta; class Magnoliopsida; order Malpighiales; family Euphorbiaceae; genus Mallotus; species Mallotus nudiflorus. The sequence continues at coordinate 2,678,487 of CANTUR010000461.1, forward strand.
GGCAACGATAGAGGTGAACATAGGCATTGCTAGTGAAAGTGAGTCAAACTTTACTATCACTACAGGAGTAGCAATTTAAGCATCACTAATGGAGATGAACAAAGGCAACAATAGAGGTGAACAGAAGCAGTGCTAGTGAAAGTGAGCTGAAGGTAGCACTAGAGGAGGTGGACAGCTGTTCTAGTGAAAGTGAGGCAACAATATGTGTTTTGTTTCTTCTTTTATCTTTTTTTTTTTCATTTTCTCAGCTACCAACAAAGCTTGTGATCGAGACAATGGAAACATCATTAGCTGAGGAGTTAAGGACGATTAGGAAGAAGATGGAGAGAGTGAAAGTAGAGAAGGAGAAAATAGAGAAAATGTTAAACGAAAGAAAGAGATTTTTAGATTTTGAAGTTGAAAGAGATAGATTTTAAATTTATAAGGAGTGTACCGCACTCTCCTAGTTTGATTAAATTTTTGGACTAAATAGCTAACAAAGTTAAATTTAGTGTTAATTACACCTTAAATGATAGTTCAGGGGGTGAATTGCCACTTTAACCATCTTGAAATATTTTATTAGTACATCTTATATGGGACTTTGGCATTATAGAAGTGCATCATTTTGATCTTATTTCCTATTCAAATGATAATTATGTTAGGAGTATCTTAGATAAGAAAAGTACCTCCAATACTTGTCAAATTCTATGAAATTCTTTATTTTCTTAGTTTAGTAAGAAACAAAACTCAGTTGCCTTGTCCACCACTTAAGCAAAGTATATCACTGTAATTGTTATTGTGCACAAGTGTTGGGATTAACAATGACTCATGGACTTTGGATTGGCTCTTGATCATATTCCAATCAAATGTGAAATACAAGTGCAATATATTTGTCCAAGAACCCAATTCAATATTCTAAGAGTAAGCATATTGACATTAGACATCATTTCTTCTGTGATCATATGCAAAAAGGTGATGTTGTATTTGAATTTATTAACACAACTAACCAACTTATGGATACATTTACTGAACCTCTTTATAAAGAAAGAAAGAACTTCATTAAAAGAGAGATTGGTATGTTGGATGGCAATTGATTATAATATGTATTAGTTAATGTCATTATAATTAATTGTTTGAACCTTAAATGATTAATTTTTCATATCCTTAAACTTTAATTAATTATGATACAACATTGAATTGATCCTTATTATGCTTGAAATGGCTCAACCCAAGTTCAAAATTTTATTTTTAGAAATTTTGGGTTTTCATCATGATCATTATATTTTGGTCATTTGTGGCAAAAGTTTTATTTTTCAAAATAAATTCATATTTTTATTAAAATTTATAACTAGTGAAATGATTTTTATGACTATAATAACCTAGTCACTAGTTATGACTCATATATCATTAGTTTTAATGCATTTAATATTTTTGGACAGAAAGTTATCATGACCACTATCATTACCTTTGTCATGTCTTAACCTAACTATGATAGTTCTTTCATGTTCATTACTCATTAAATCATTAATTATGACTACATATATTTTAACAATAAGTAAAAAAGATTTATCACTAGCAGTGACACTTGTTTTCATTAGTTAAGACTATATGATTCCAACCATGACACATTTTTCATCACCAATGATGCACTTTTTTTATCACCCTAAAATTAAGGTTAGTACTGAGATATTTAAGTTACTTTTTCTTTTTCTTTGCATCGCATACCACCATCTTCTTTGTTTTACCTAATTTTTTTTACTTCTAAAACTTCACCATAAACAAGTGATTTTCACTCCTAAAGATGGCACTTCATATTATCATTCACTTCTTTTTCATAATGAGTGGGATTTGAATAAATTCAAAACATCATTTTTAGTCCCCATTAGAATCACATCAGTCACCATGGCAACACCTAGTAATATGACAAAAAAGGGGACAAGGACTAAGACAATAACTCACTGAATCCATTGGACCCCTGTGCTCTCATCACTACAATTCAAGGAATAAAAAGGAAGATACAAGGTACTCAAATCTTGCCCAATTCTCTCTACCAGTGTCTTTGACTGAGACTGTATTAGAAAATTAGGTTATTAAGAAAGTATAAAAACTTTGTCGGATAGTCTAAGATTAAGAGAGTTTATGAACCTCCGTAAGTTAATGTCTCCTCAATTAACTCTTGAATTTATGTCAACCTTGATAATAGAATAGCAATGTTCTATTTCCTTTAGGATATTTGATGAAAAACAAGCTTTATTAAATGAATAATTGAGTGAAGCTCTAAAATTACCTACTATTGGACATACTGATTACAAAAATGAGCCTTTATTTGAGAAACATTATGTATGGAAAGAGTTTATTGGAAAAACTCAATTCATACCTAATTTTACTAAGAGTTCTAGCTTTAATTCTTTTATGCATAAATATTTACACTATTTTGTATACTATTATATTCTTGGTAGAGGGGAAAGCCATGGGAATGTTAGAAAATTATATCTGTTTGTTCGATGGTATGAAGAAAAAGGGAAAGACCTCACCTTGACTAAAATCTTTACTAATCATTTGTTAAGTATAGCCAATGCCAAATCTAGTAAAATTTGAGTTGGAGGTTACATCATCATTCTTGCAAAATATTTAAAATTAATGGATGAAAATGTTGAGTTACTCACTGTATTCCTATTAAACCAAATGATAAATTTAATTTGAGACCTACATTAGAAACTTTGCTATTAGAAAGTACACCATTAATGGGGCTACTGACTCGAGAGAGATTGATAAGCATATGAAAAAAATTTGGCAAGAAAGTGACACCTTTGAATTTAAACTACTTGGCGAAAGTGAGCCCTCTCACCCTTCAAAGAAGAGGCTAAAATTTCAATATCCTAAAGAAGATGAAGAAGTATATACAAGCAATCTTATTCACTCTATGCTCAATCAGCTCTAACTCCACCATGATGATCAGTTTAGGCCACCTAGGACTGCTCTCTCAGTCTTACGGTCATAACTTATAACTATAGATAAGAAACTTTATCATTTTGCTACCAATGTCTCTTAACTTAAGACTCACCTCCCTACTTATTATGAATATCACTGATTCTACATCTTACATTCCATTGTATATCATGGATTTTATTTTCCTTTTAAAATAGGTTTTTAAAGTTTTCTTTGAACTTGATGTGGTTGTGGCCTTTCACTGTTTATGACATATTTGGCACTTTTTATCTCCTCCCTCTATCCTGTTGTTTTTGATAATAACAAAGGGTGAGAAAGATTTAGTTTTATGGATAATGTGAATTGTTTTGTATTTGGTATTTTATTTTTTTGGTGAATTGTTTAGAATTTTAGGTAGTCTGAATATTGTTGGGATTTTTGGACATTATAAAGTACGGATTGAACTGTCACTAGCTATGACTATGATTGTTATAATCATGATAATGCTTTACTTATGTTTTTCTTTTATTGATGTCTTGTTGCTTAAATATGCAAGATGGACTTATTTAATTATCTTTACAATTTTAATTTTAGGCTTATTTTATGAGGGAGTAATTCCTTCTAATTTCATAGCCTAATTTTACATAATTGTTTGTTACTATAAAAAAGGGGGAGATTATTAAACATTAAGGGGTAAAACAATCATTTTTTATAGTCACAAGTAATTAAGTAAAATTATATTTAATCCATGTGTTTATGTATTTTTATTTATGTTAATTAAATTTACAATATTCAAGTCCTAGTACAGGCAGTGATAACTGCATCATGATCACAACTGGATAAGTCAAACAATGAAAAGTTAACATTTTTATTTCATCATGTCTTTAATTATATTATTCTTATAAAAAAATTTTAATTATGTTGATAAGTGCAAACAATAGTAGATTTTAAGCACTAACTAGTTAATTTTTTGCATTTAGAGTCTAGGATAACAATGAATATTGACATGTTTTAGGTTTAATTTGTTGATTTAGAGTTTTACTTGTTTCTTGTATTTTGTTAGTTTTTAGTTGCGTCTTATGTTTTTCTATATTATTTTGGTAGGTATGCTCTTTATGGAGTTAAGAATGATGTGCAAGAAGTGAGGACTTAAAGTTAGGAGCTCATCTTGTCATGGAAAAGGGCAAGGCACAAAATCCATGTTAAAAGAGAAGATAAGAGCTTAAAGTTCAATTTCAGAGTTGGCCTAATTTGACCTTTGAGATTTAGTAAAGATTTTGAGATCCTTAAAGTTTTATAATAATAATATAATATGCTAGATATTTTAAGTAGTCATCTTAAGCTTTTGGAATTGAGCTTACTTGTTAAAATCCAAGTTCGTTCAGTGTGTAAATATTGATTCAAAGTTAGTATATGTAGCATTCATTTTAGGTTACGCAGCTCTTAGTATTTCAGTGATATCGTGAGCTATAGAGGTCCAATTTAGGTAATTGCTATAGAAATATTAGACAAATAGCTACAACTTTATGAAGAAATATTAGGTTGATTCGATCATCTTTAAGGGCTAAAGTCTCAAACACAGCCGTGCACACCTAGGCACATAGCCATGCCTACTTAGGGTGAATTAAAAAGAGTATAGGAGCACATTTATATGCCTGGGTGTGCATAGTTGTACACCTTTAAAAAAAACTTTCAAATTTAAAAATTTTTATTACTGATTTTTAGGGATTGTACAATTTTGAAAGAGGAAGTTAAATAAAAAGCTAGAGGCTAGGTTTTATAGAGGAGAGCCACTAGAGAAATAAGAATAATTTTTCTTATTTCATTCTCTAAGAATTAAAGCTAGCATTGTTCTAGCTCATCTTATAATTATTGATTGTGAGAGTTGAATTGTTTATGAAGATTAAGAATATAAGGCCTTCCATTTCAGCCTTGTCAAGTAGAGAAAAGGGTTTTTCTTATTTATTTCTATTGTTATTCTTTATTTTCATTGAGCAATAATGATTGGATTTCTTTTCTACTCTTTTTCTTCTCTTTAATCAATATGTGTGGCTAAATTATTAGTTACGGTTCTTATTTCAATTCAACCATATAGTCAATGGAATTAGATTTAAGTAAATAAACAGAGTTCATTGGTTATTATTGTGTTTAATGTTATCATAGGATTGATCACCCTTTGATTGCATATACACAATAGAACTTGATTGAGAGATAGGTTACATTGGATTAGAACAATAACTAGTTAATTTTTTTTCTTAGTTGAGAGACATAAAAACAATTGATATTAATTATAGTTGTACTTAAAATTAATTCTAAATAACACTTAGTTAGTGAGAGTTGTAAAACTTGGTGTATTTGTACTCAATTAATTATAGGTTTATTTGAGAGGAAAATCTATAATTCTAAAGATTCTTTTAAAATGAATTGAGGTTAGAGTTAATTTAAATGTTTAATTTATTTTAAGTGAGGTTGAATTAAAAATAAAAACCTTAATTTTAGAATTTTTTTTTGGGGTTAATTCCTTAGTTTTAGAATTTGATTGTTAATTTATTTGTTTATTTTAGTATTAAAATCAAAATCAATATTGGTGTTTAAACAAAAAAAAAGCTTTAAGTATTACAATAGTCAATTTTCAATCTCTATAGGATGATTTTATTTTACTACTTGCACTGTAGACCTATAAATTTTTGAAACTCATTAAAAAATTTTGGATTTATCTCAATTGGGCTAGCAAAGTTATTTGATAATTAATTTTAGATTGCCAAATAAAAAGATACAAAAAATATATTATTCTCTATACAAGGCAAAATATAAAAATATATGGAGATTTTATATATATATATATATATATATAGGTAAGAGTCAAAGAAAATTTATTCTTACCTAAAATACAAAGAGAATTTATTATTTTTTAATTTAGAAAATATATCTTCTTTCCATACAAAGAAATATACCATAAATTCACCTCCTTAAATTCTCTATAAATAGGAGTACTTATGGTTCATTTGAGAGGAGACAAAAGAATAGAATATCAAGTTTCAAGCCACCAAAATTCTGCAATCACAGCATCAAGTAAAGCTTTACAAAATTCTCTCCAAGTGTCAAGACAACTCTAATAAAATATTCAAGACTTCTACATCTATAAATTAAAAGGTATTCAAGTCTTTAAATCTCCAAGCATAAGTCTTCAAATGGTGTTATCACTTTTTTGCGTATTAAACTCATCTTCTTCACTAAAATTAAAGGAGAAATCTTCTATGGATTCAAGAATACGTTTTTCACACCCTCAATCCATTATCAAAGGAGGAAAGAATCAAAGGCTCTAATTTCTACAATTTTAGAGATTTATATTAGAGATTGTATCCTATTCTTTATTCTAATAAAATTCAAAATTGATATTTATTACTATTTTTCTTGCTTCCTAATTTTAGGATAAGAAATTTATGTCAACAAATTTTTGGCATGCCCAATAGGACCTCTCTACCTTTTATCTCTTTACTTTAAAGTTTCATAAAATTCAACAATCAGGATCTAAGGCTTCAAACAACAACAATGGCAGCTGTCAATCCAAGGCACCTACTCGCTTCACCGTGAAAGGCACTACTGATGCTAGCCTAAGAGCCATTATCAAAGAGAGGTTGATCGAGGACATTTTATGCATGCACTTTTCCTCTACTTTAAAGCGTGTTTATTTATCCACCATCAATTAAAGAAGTGGTGACTCCTACTCAATCTGTACAAAAATGGGGGAGAGTTTTAATTCATCCATGAATAATGATGTCACTTATGGTGATGATGCGTTAACCTCTCCACATGAGTCTTCTAATGTCATGAGTGTCATAATGATAAACACTACCTTTTTGAAGCAGAAAGTCACCAAGATGAGCAAGATCTTGGAAGTCCTCACTAACTCAATTAAAGAAAAAGATGACTAAATTGCCTCTTTGAAGAAGAAAGTTGATGGCTTAACTGAAAAGAGAGTTGTGGACATTGATTATTCATAATAAAAGAATAAAGAATTTATGTAAGTTCCTATTATTGCTATTGGTTCCACTCCTAGTGTAGCATCAAAGCCTACCCAAGTGCTTACCAATGGATCTATAACTACATATCACTGGAAGGAACTTGTCAAGGAAGCTATCAAACCTCAAATGGAAAGTATTAATCAACCTTCATACATGTATGCCAAGCCATATTCTTAAAGGATTGATCTTATGAAAATACCTACTAATTATGAACCTCTAAAGTTTCAGTAGTTTGATGGTAAAGGCAATCTAAGGTAGTGATGTGAGTTAGAATGTATAACCTAGCTTCTATGGCTAAATATACAATAAGTAAGTGGTCAAACACAAGGAATAATGGGAAATCAAGTATTAATTAGATAAATACTGGGATGAATAAGCTTACCAATAATTAAGTAGTAATTAATCAAATTATATATCTAATTTAAATAGTAAAATCCTAAATTATGCAATTAGTAAGAAATAAAATAATAACAAGCAATATTCAATGAAGTGGAGATGGAGATTACAACATAGAATAGAACAATGAATTATTAACACAAAATAATTATATTAACTATAAATATAATGACTGGAGAATATGACCTAAAATCCTTAAGAGCAACTCCCGTTGTCAAATAAGGGCATATCCATCTAGAGTCTACAAGCACTCTCATGTCATTATAGAGATAAATAAAAACCATGAAGTTCTTTGCCAATTCTTTGATCCCTCAAAGTGGATGTCTTATCTCCAAGTACTTTCCTAACCTTTAAGTGAATTCAATTGCTTTTCCATTAAATATTCTAACTCTCATTGTAAATATTTGTCTAAAAAATCATATATGGTAATCAAGCATATATAACATAATTAGATACTTAATTGAAATCAAATCATTTATTTAATAATGCAAAATAAATAATATAATTCATTGAAACTATCATCTATTGCAATTCTAACCTACTAAGCGATTAGTCTAGATACATAATTAATAATAGCATAAACACAATAAAATAATATTCAAACACCAAGAGAAGTATAGAAAGGAAGAGTTAGAAACACTTAAAAATGAATTTATAGTCTCCAATAATCTCTTTGGATAATAACTTGATGAATGAAAATGTCTACAAGGCAAATGCTCTTTTGATCTTCCTTCAATATTAACTTCAAGTTCTAACAATGAATGTTCTCCTAATAATCTTTATTTCTATCTAATTTATAATTATCCATTCCCTTTTTAGAGACAAAAATAAAGTACTTATATGTTTTGAAGTTGATAACCATAGGGTACAAGTCATGACAAATAAAAAGCTCCAATTCTTGGTAAAAGATAACATTGCTTTAACATTGGTAGTTACTTCAAGGGAGTTTTTAATCATCTATCTAAGAGAATTGTTCTAGGTTTCTTCATGAAAGTTATAGGCTTCTGAATTCTCTTTTTATAGCCACTTAAATCACTTGAATCTGAGTTCTGTAGAGGAAGTTATGGTCAAAAGAGTTCAACATGGTCTAGAGGGTCATGTCTCATCACACTGTGGCAAGTCATCACTTTGTGATGACTCATGACAAAGACATCTTGTGCCAAGTCGGCATAGTGGTGATGACTCAATAAGTGTTTAAGTAAAGGGTTTCAAGTAGTGATAGTCCAAAAACACTCCAAAGTTTGCTTCCTTCATTCATTTAACCTTAAATGACTTTAATATGTCCATATAAATTTGATAAGCTTCAAACAAACTTTAACAACATCTATAAGTCATTCAAATTCATATAAATTTACCAAGAAAAATAGAGATCAAAATTATTTATAATTATGAATGAAATGCATGAAAACTAAACTAAAATGTGTACTAAATGCAACCTAAATATGCATGAAACATCTTGAAACTACTATGCTAATTGTAATGTATCAGGTAGCATGTGGCTTATTGCATAGAAACTTACAACAATGCTAGTACTTATAGTGATTTGATGGTCAAGAATTTTGTTTGATCATTAAAGGGAAATGCTTTTAACTACTATACAGACTTAGAACTAGGCACTATTGATGGATAGAAAAAATTAAAAATTGAGTTCCTCAATCACTTTTACAACATCCATTGAATTATTAGCATGATAAAGCTTATAAATTCATGCCAATGGACTGAAGAATCTATCATTGACTATATTCATAGATGGAAGAATCTAAATCTCAAGTATAATGATCATTTGTCTGAAACCTTTGCTTTATACATATGCATTCAAGATATGCATTGGGGGTTGCGTTGTATTCTTCAAGGTATCAAGCCTAAAACCTTTGAAGAGTTAGCTACTTGAGCACATTACATAGAGTTAAGCATTACTACAGCTGGAGGCCAAATATTGCCTATAGGAGACTTAAAGAAAAGAAAAGAAAAGCAAGATGTTTGCAAAAAGGGCAAACCATTGACAAAAGTAGAAACTAAATAGGCCATTGTTATGAGTACTATGCCTTCTAAAATTTCTAGCAAGTTTTATAAGAAGCAAGAGGTAAAGACTGCTACTACTCAAGGCTAAGGCATAAAGAAGAGTACTCTAAAAGAAAGGCAAAAAGAAGAGTACCTTTTTTATGCTAGTGTTCCTTAAATTCTAGATGACTTACTTAAAGCTAATCTTATTTTGCTACTTGCGATGAAGCGCCTTGAAGAAGCTAATCGGGTGAATGATCTAAATTACTTTAAATCTCATCATTTATTTAGTCTTGCTATTCAAAAGTGTTTTGTTTTGAAGGACAAAATTATACAATTGCATAAAAAGGGAGAAGTTATTTTTTATGAAGAAGTTGCCACCTTTAATCCAACTTAATTGTTGTTCACTATTCCATAACTCTCAAGTTTAGAAGTTTCAAGCCCATTGATGTTTCAATATACCTTATTGATGGTTAAATTTTACCTCAATCCATGTAAATTACTATGCAAGAAGTCTCACATTCAATTGGGAGGATTAAATGTTAAGATGTGGGAGATTATTCTGGTATAGGATGGACTCTTGTTATTTGAAAAAGAGGAAGAAAGAAAAATAAGCCCATACCAAAGCCCACTCCTAATAAAGCCAAAGTCATAAAAGGGCCTATTAGAAAGTCAATCACTCCAAGAGTAACAAATAAAAAGTCTCCTTTTCATAAAATAGAGGATGAGATAATTCAAAAACCAAGAACAACTGTGACCCTGAAGGATTTTTTGCCAAAAGTATTCTTAAACCAGGATGATGATGTCATTACTTGTTATTACCTTAATGAAGCTTTAAATAACCATAAAGAAGAAGAGGAAGAAAAACTTGAGTCTAAGAAGATTAATTGTAGTCCATGAATAGAAAAAATATGTTTCACCGATGAGGATTTATTGCTTGGGACAAAGCTTCATAATTGCTTACTTTTGTTCAAGGCTATGTCAATAAACAAAATATTAATAAGATTCTCATATATGATGGATATACTATGAATATCTTACCACTCAAGACCTTAAAGTACTTGATTATATCCATGGATGAGCTTATGAAAAGTCATTTGACAATTCAGGGGTTCAATTAATGAGGGTAAAGGACTTTAGGCAAAATTCAATTGTCAATGCTCATAGATGAATTTAAGTCAAATGCTTTATTTCAAATGATTGATGTTAGGACCACTTATAAAATGTTACTTGGAAGGTCGTGGATACATGAGTATGGTGTATCTCATCTACACTTCACTAGTGCTTCAAGTATTGCCAAAATGAACAAGTAAAAAAGGTAGATGCTAACTCTAAACCCTCTACCATGGCAAAATCATACTTCGCTCATTCAAAGTTTTATGATGATTCCATAACATGTGGAAAGGAATTATATGACTCAAAGGAAGTCTCCATACAAAAAAAAAGGCTATGAAAATGAGGTTTCTATAAGTAAGGGCCCTCAACTTATTGGTAGATCTCCTAAAACACTGAAAAGGGGAGTGACACTAAGTTCAAATATAGATTATGAAGAGATTGTTAAGAGTTTATAGAATTTGAACTTACCAGTTATGAATCTCACATCTTCAAGTGTTTAGAAACCTCCATTGTAAAGATTCACAAAGCCATCCCAAAGGCTTATAATAGAACATGGTAATTTACAGACAAGAAGAACTAATGGCTTTGACCCAGATGCTTATAAACTGCTATCTAAAGTTGGCTTTGGCCAAACAAACACATCAAAGTTAATAGGAGGGATAGTAGTAAGTTATAAGTCAAATAAACAAAATGCTAAGAAGCCTCGACTAGTGTGGAAAGAAAAGAATTAACTTATGTCATCTAAATATGGTCTAGGGTATAATTCAGCTAATCCACTACACCTAAATATTCATAAGGAGACTTCACAGCATATAACTTTTAAAGAAATTGAAAAGGACTTCTATTTTTTATTGCCTTGGCAACCCTAACAATCATGTCTTAATATTTAATAGAATCAATAGTCAAAGATTTGAAGATGTACAAGTACCTAGGACCTCTGTGCATACAAGGATAGGAGCATCAATCTCAAAAAGGAAAATGATTAAGGTAAAGAAAGAACACATTATTAAGATTAATTCAAAAGATATACGCAATAAGTTTGCTTCCAAAATGAAGAGGTGCACTAAATGGATGGTTTCTATAGTCCAAAAATTAAAAGGTAGACAATAAAAAATAGTTATCACTAGTTAAGAACCATATCCAACTAATGAGGTTGATGAAAAGATGAAAATAATAGTTAACCATATCACAATGGAAAATTCTTGAAGAAGTATTATGCTTGAAGTTTAACGATGCTCCTGGCTTGCATGAGCTAAAACTAAGAATGGCATAAAAAAAGAGAAGCTTGCTAAGTTAAAAACCTTTCACAAGGTAGCTTAGACAAAAGTTAGAGCATAAAAAAAAATTAAGCTCACTAAGTTAAAAACCTTTCACAAGGCAGCTTAAGCAAAAGTTATAGCACAAAAAAAAACCCCTTATAAACTACATTGGACTTGATTTTTTGCAAGAAAGTACATAAGTCATTTGGATTCATACTAAGTTTAGTCACACAAAAAAAGAGCATTGTTTATATTTCCTTTTGAACTATATTTTTACTTTATCTTTCCTAAGAAGGCACGCACGTAGGTAACTTGGATTCATTCCAAGTCCAGTCACATCCAAAAAAAAAAAAAGCAATCACTCAAGGTTGAAATTTCATCTTGATGGAACAATTAGCAAAAAAATATGCATTCATAAGATAAATATCAAAAAAATAAACTTATGTTTTCCTTATTGAATGATAAAAAGGTTATCCTATTAAATTGAGATGGAAAAGGAATAACATCGAATAAAAAAGGAACATGAACAAAAGAAGATAGTCTAAGTTTTCTACTCGAGGTTATTCAACTCATCAAAATCAATCAATCAATCTTAGGTAAATCTCGAAGCCCTTACAGCTTGTTCTCTTCAGCAACACATGCATTAGAGTATTCTAAACAATAAAAATCTCATCTTGAATCTTGGAAACACTATATTGGCTCTCTCAAACAGTCTTTATAGTCACTTATAAAGAAGACTCAAGTTCCTTCTTCTTTGCTCAAATTTTTGAGTTCCTCTTCAACTCCGATAAGCTTAGCTTGCAAAGAAGATTGATTATTAATGGCCTCATTTTCAAGTGTAAGTGAAGCATTTAGTCATCCCTTAAGCTTGTCAAGTTCCTTGGAGTGAACACTAGCTAAAATGCTTAAGTGAAGTTTAGATTCCTCCTCATTCACCTTCTTAATCTTTTAAAGGAGAGCATATAAACTTGCCTTTAGAACTGAAAAGTTAATAATGTTAAAATCCTTCAGCATATTAAAAAACTTACAAACATCTTCAACCATTGAAGGAATTTCATATATAGGTGTCTCTTGCAAATGCTTCCATGAAAGCATTGCAGCTTGGCAATGAAAATGAAGGAACATATCATTGGCATAAATTTTAATAACTTCAAATGGATTAGGATGACAGGGTAAGGGTGGCCATGGTTTAGAACCGGCTGATTCCAGTTTGGTTCCCATTCGGAATCGGATTTCGATTCGAAACCAGAACTAAACCAAATTTCATTCTAAAATTTTTTATTATTTTACAATTATATTTAAGTAATTTAAAATATTATAATAATTTTTAAGAAAATTTAAATTAAGTAAAGAACATAATTGCAATTAAAAATTGAAGTGAATAATTTTAAATAATAAATGAATTTAAATTAACAATAAAACTAATAAAAAAAATTAAAGGGCTTGAACTTCATTTTCTTACCAAAAATTAAGTAGCATATATATTCTCTTAGGGTTTAGAGGAATCAAAGTCAACGTAATTCTCTTACTTTTGAAAAAAAAAATTAATACCCCCTTACCTTATTAATTTAGTCGCTACCAATATTGGAAGTTAAAGTTCCCTCAGTTTCGATGGTTGTCATCTCTACAAATTCATCATCATCATCGTGCCTCTTACTTTCTTGATCTCGTATAGCAGCTTTTTTCCAATCATCAACACATGTTTGAACTTCAAGTCATTCGAGAGTCATGTTTGAGTGTATTTCATCCAAAATATTCCCTCTCGCACTAAAAGCTTGTTCAACAGCAACTGTTGAGACAGGACATACTAAAACTTGTTTAGCAATTTTGGCCTAATATTGGGTATGTATTTTGATGTCGGCTCTACCATTCAAGAATTGAAAATTCTTTACCTATTTGCTATCACCAAACTCAAAAGAAGTGGTTAAATAAATGTCAAATTCGGGTGCTCTGATTGATCCTTGGGTTTTTTTTTATCTTTCAAATAATATACAATCCCCTATACTAAGTTTGTGAGTTTAAACACTTTGAACTAGACATATAGGTTAAGAAGAAGATGAAACATTACCATATCACATTTTAAAATCCTTAAATAATTCTCTTAATACTCTTCTAACATCATTAATAATATTATTAATATCAATATCAATTTCATCAATATTTAAACATCCATAATACATACTTATAATCAGCTAAACAATGTAATTTAATTATTGGATCAAAAACACCTGCAACAAGATTAAGTAGTGGAATCATTTTAAAATAATTTAACCATTTATTTTTCATTAATAATATTGATTCTTGTAAAACTAAGTCAGTCTCATTCTCTTGCATAGCACCAACAATATTAATACATTCAATTAATAATAAATGAGATGTTGGGTAATAAACTCCACTTAATGTGTATGTTTCATCATTAAAAACTTTTAAAAGATCTAAAATTTTTTGACAAACCTCCCAATTTTGTGGAAATAAATTAACTTGTGAAACATTATCATTAATAAACCTACACATAATTCTTTATATGAAAAAGACTTATTAATAATTCATATGTTGAATTCCAATGAGCCAGAACATCTCTTGGAAATCTTTTTGGTTTCTTTCCATTGTCTCTATAAAATCTTGCCCACATTTTCATTACTTGTGGATGTGTACATAAAAATGCAATTGCTTTTTTTATTGGTTGTAAACATGCATCCAATGACCTTAAACCATCTTGTATACATAAATTTAAAACATGGCAAACATATACAATATGGAAAAAAAATCCGCTAATATTTGGTTGACAAATATTTTTGAGTTCAACTATAGATGCAGTATTTGCAGCCACATTATCAAAACCTATAGAAATTTTTTACCAAACTATAATCTTGTAAAATATTTTAACTAATTATAAAAATATTTTCGGCGGTATGCTGGTCATTAAAAACTCGAAATGCAATAATTCTTTTTTATATTTGTCATTCGTTATCAATCCAATGGCAAGTTATTCCCATATATAAGTGCATTTGCCAATGATCACTTCATATATCAAAACAAATTGATACACATCCATCAAAATTTAGAAATATTTTATGTAATCCTTTTTTTTTCTTTTGAAAAATTTATAAAAAGTATGTTTTAAAGTATTTCTAGATATACGTTTTGCACATGGATTTAATACATTTTGACAATAATTAACAAATCCTACTTTCTCACCAAAATTAAAGGATAAATGTTCTATAGAAATCATTCTAGCTAATTCAACTTTATTATTTTCATCCAAATATTTAAATAATTAAGATGGAGTATAAGAAGAACATATATACTCAAATTTAGTTTGGATGCTTAGTATTTAATTATCGTCAAAACGTTCCATACTCACCTCCAACTTTGTATCTGTAGACACCCAATTTTGGGATGATATGTTATGGATGCGACAAAGGACTCCAATGATGAAAATATCATGAATAGGTCTTCGATACTTAAGCTTTAAAAATCTAAGGGTTTAAATGCATTTTTTAAGGGAAGAATTTAGTGTTTTCAAGGACTAAATTGTAATATTTTTTTAGGACCTAATTGAAAAACTTAAATTCTTTCAAGGGTCTTTTTGTAATTAAATGTTAAAAAAAACCTGTCGGAATTCCATAATTCTAATCGAAATTACACCAATTTTGATCAGAATTACACAATCCTGGTCGGAATTGAATTCTTTCGTCTCTTTTTTTGTTTTTTAACTCAATCCTAATCAATCTAAAATTCCTAATTGGGTTTTAACTCATTCCTAATTGATCTAAAATTCCTAAATATAATTTTAAGTACTAATCTTATGTTTTGAGGAATTAGAATCACATTAGGATTAAGCTAGATTTTTTAGTTCTTTTTCCACTATATAAAGAGGACAAGAGCCAGGAAGGAAGGGAGAGAGAAAAAGAAGAAAAAAGGGAGGCATAAATGTATTTTGAAGCTTTTGGTTTTTGTGTGTTTGAGAAAATAATTTTCATCCATTGTTGATTCTTAAAAGAGCTTTCTTAATTCTTTTCTTTTGGTGAGGATTTTTCTAAAAAAATTCCTTTGGTTTATCAATTAATTCAAGATCCTTGGAGAATTTATGAAGAAGAAGATTCGAAGACTTCTTAAGAATGGTGAATTACAAATTTGAGGAGTACCCCAAATCACTCATAAGCATCATCTTCTTCTTCTTCTTATTCCATTTTTTTATTTATTTCTTTTTGATATTATTGATTATTTTTATTCCTTCTAGTTATTATTATAATTTATTCATTAATTATAGTTTTTTTTGTGGTGATCATGGAGGAAAACGCATGGTGATCATATTGGAGGGATGAATTCATGAGAAGTTCATGGAAAACCATGGATAAAGCCTCATAGAGACTTAGTTTCTGAGGTTTTTTTATTTTTTTTATTGCTTTATTTTTTATTTTATTAATTGTTTTATGAATTAATGTACTAGCACCAATAGTGGGAGTAGTGAAATTATGTGTGTGGTTGCATGTTTATTTTGATTAAATTGATTAGTAAAACTAGGTTTCAATTAGGTAATTATTTAAAATCAATGGAGGAAGTAATTAATTTAGGTTGCTCGATAATAAAATTAGAGTTTAGTAAGGATTAATTTAATTATTTGTTTGATCTTATTTAATTTTTTTATTTGTTTTTGTGCTTTTTTTATGTGCTTTTGGGGCCTTAAGCCCATTTTAGGTCTTGGTTTATTTATTTAAGTTTAGTTTATTTTCTTTTAGCCCATCTCACTTAATAATTAATTAGGTTTAATTAATAAAAATATACTTTTAGGTCCATAATTAATTAGATTTTAGGTTAGAAATATCCTTAGGCCCATTTAGTTTATTAGACATAGACTGATGTAACTCAATTTAATTAATTTAGACTTAGCCCACTTAATTAAAGCTTTTTCCATGATTTATAGATTTAAGATCGCCCTAGAATTAAAAAAAAAGTAGAATTAGGCCTATTAAATTAAATATTCCATAATTTATAGATTTAAACTCATATTTAGAATTAAAATTAGTAGACTTAAGTTCATTTAATTAAAATCAAAAGGAATTAGGTCTTTTGGTTCACGTATAAATTAAAACATGTAGATTTAACTCATTTATTTAAAATCCATGTAGATTAGACTAACTTAGGGATTATGTGATTTATTGAATGCATTATTTACTTGTATATTTCATGACTAGTTTGCCTTGGAGTTGATTGTTTTTAGGGTTTATATGAAATTGCATGTAAATAGAGAATAAGATAATAATTCATAAAGCAATTCTAAATGAACACATGACTGAAAGAAGTTGGTATTATGTATCTAGAATCTCCTGGTTGTGGTGCTAGCTTTCTTTTAGGGAATCGAGTACCACCTTTTCGATTTGTCTCAGTTATTACCCTAGGTGGCGACTCCTCATCTCTACGCCATGTCTTTGTGACAATGGTTAGTGTGTTCTCTAAGGCCCTGAGCTCAAATAATGTCGTGGTTGCTAAAATCTTGGACGCGCACTAAACTCTGCCATCTATAGTATGGGCCTTTTTTTGGGCAATAGTTACAAATTACTTCATACAAACCATTTTGTTATTGAGTTTTCTTCAAATGTACTTGAAAATTTTTGGATCCTCCTCGTCCTCCACCTCCACCTCTAACTTGTGATTGTAAGGGCTATATTTGTTCTTATGATATATTGGTGCTGATTTCTTCCACCAAATTGTTTTTTGTGTCTATAAATTCTTTTTATAAATTATTTATCATATTGTATAAATTAACAATAAATGGTTGATTCTCAAATTCATTTTTTCTTCTTCTATTTGAAGCCATTTGATTTATGGAGAAAATACAAAAATTTTCAAAAATAAATTGAAGAAATAATAATAAGACTATTAGAGAGTAGTAGTAGTAGTAGTAGTAGTAGTAGTAGTAGTAGTAGTAATAACAATAATAAGATTATAAGAGAAGATTGAGAATGAAAAGCGAGAGAAAATCAATGAAAGAGTATGTATGTGAATAATTGTGTAAAAAATTGTGAGTGGAGGAAGTTATTTATAGAAAAAAATTATCTTAAAATTACCATATTATCCTAAAAATATAAATGTTATTAGGGTCAATTTAGTCATTATGTATTATTTATTTCTATATAATTTAATTAATAAAATTTAACATAAGCCAATCTTTTCAAAAAAAAGTCAAAAAGTCAAGTTACCATTTGCCACTTTTCTATTCTTT
This sequence comes from Mallotus nudiflorus, assembly GCA_947683625.1. Classification (NCBI taxonomy): domain Eukaryota; kingdom Viridiplantae; phylum Streptophyta; class Magnoliopsida; order Malpighiales; family Euphorbiaceae; genus Mallotus; species Mallotus nudiflorus. The sequence continues at coordinate 2,696,417 of CANTUR010000461.1, forward strand.
TCATTAAATAATTGGTTATATATAAAAATTAAATTAAATGATTGTGTCTTAAAAAATAAAATCTAATAAACAATATATATTGAAAATCTTGTTCGCAGTTCAAAAAATTTTGAACCAACCTCAAATTGGAAACCATACGATTCTAGTTCGACCCGATTTCAGGCCAGTTCGATTCCAAATCATCCCATGGCCACCCCTATGACGAGGTACTTTTGATGATTTCTTTGAATTATTCATCTCTAGTTGTATAATACCACTAATGTGTGCTTTAGAGGTATATTCCATAGACTCTACTGGATGATCTTATCTAAATGTTGTTGACACTATTTGAAAGGCTTCAATGCTAAGTGCAGTATCCTCTATATCTCCATCCTCCATATTAATGTTAATGTCAATATCAATGTTAAGGAATGTATGCTTCAAAAAAATAAACAAAATATTCAAGAAAATAAAAAAAAGAAAAAAAACTACCAACTCAACATATGGGATAATCGAGGAACTGATAGTTGCTTGAAAATCTTTCGGGTCTCTAGGAACCCATAACTTGGAGTTATTTATAGAAAAAAATTATCTTAAAATTACCATATTATCCTAAAAATATAAATATTATTAGGGTCAATTTAGTCATTATGTATTATTTATTTCTATTTAATTTAATTAATAAAAGTTAACATAAGCCAATCTTTTCAAAAAAAAAAAGTCAAAAAGTCAAGTTACCATTTGCCACTTTTCTATTCTTTTCATTAAATAATTGGTTATATATAAAAATTAAATTAAATGATTGTGTCTTAAAAAATAAAATCTAATAAACAATATATATTGAAAATCCTGTTCGCAATTCAAAAAATTTTGAACCAACCTTAAATTGGAAACAGTACGATTCTAGTTCGACCCGATTTCAGGCCAGTTTCGATTCCAAATTGTCCCATGGCCACCCCTATGACAAGCTACATTTAATGATTTCTTTGAATTATTCCTCTCTAGTTGTATAATACCACTAATGTGTACTTTAGAGATATATTCCATAGACTCTACTGGATGATCTTGTCTAAATCTTGTTGACACTATTTGAAAGGCTTCAATGCTCAGTGCAGTATCCTCTATATCTCCAACCTCCATATTAATGTTAATTTCAATATCAATGTTAGGGAATGTATACTTCAAAAAAATAAACAAAATATTCAAGAAAATAAAAAAAAAAGAAGAAAAAAACTACCAGCTCAACATATAGGATAATTGAGGAACTGATAGTTCAAGAGGAACCCATAACTTAGGTCTTTTGGGTTGATTCCAATGATGATCATAATCTTGTTCACTGGTCAACAACAGATTGTGTCAGAATTGGCTCATTGACAATATTGTTATGTGCAAAAATTATGACATACCCATTTAATGAAGAATCTTTCTTAGCTCGATCTTTACAATTAGCTTTTCACTTCATGTTCCTTAGAAGTGCTCTTTCTTGTTGTCTTTTTAGGTGCATGAGAAGAGAATCCATCAATAAGCTTTACAACAACAACATTAGAAGATTTTTCATCACCTTTATTAGTTTTCAACCAAATGATCATTCTTGTCTTTTGGAGGAGTTTGAAGCCACCCTTTCTCCCATCAATTATATCAGTCTTTAGTGGCGAATGTAATGCCATCATGTAATATGTGTAGCTTGAATCTTGCCAAAGCAAAAAGCTTGGTACATGATTGCTAAATTTGCATCACATCTTACAACGTCAAATCGTCAAAGTGTTGTCATAAATCACTAAGGATATCTTGACAAAAGCCAAATTTTCCACTAAATCTATAAGCACTATTGTAGACAGCTAATTTTATCGGTCCGTAATAAGGGGAAACTATGGATGCTTGATATAGTACAAATATGCATACTTATTTAGAGTATTTTAGTGATTATGTTGTTTACTTTGGTTGTGATTTTGTGTTTTTATGTTTTGATTATGTGATTTTTACCTTCAATGCATTTTAGGTTTGTTTGTATATTTTTATGTGTTTTTAGGTCTAATGATCAATGGAAAAGAACTTGAGGATGAATTATCTAAAATGTGGAGGTTGTAAAGAAAATGGAAGTCAAGTTCGTGTCTGTGCCGACTCATTATGGAAGGATGACTCATGATAGAAGCATTTTGTGCCAACTCGTGACAAGAAGGATGACTCGTGATAGTCACAAGCCATCTCTTCCTAGCTTTGCACATTTTTCATATTTCGCTTATAACTTTGTCCATGGACATCCAAATGAGATGATTCAAGTTGCATTTGAAAGCTAATTAGAAGACACACAACTTTTATAAAAGGACTCTCCAGAGATAAAGTTATTTAGATGGGAAAAAATGCCCTTGAAGTTATGTATTCTGTATAGGGTTGTAACCCTTCTTATCAAAGGGTGCCTTTCTATTTTGTAACTTTTTATAACCACCTCTAAGATCTATATATAGGTCATTAGTGCCTTGTACACGAGAGGAGAGGGGGGATGAAAAAAAAGGACAGAATTTAAACATATTATCTTATAAAATTACTATTGAGTTTCTTATTTATTAAGAGAGTTCATTCTCCCTTTCTATTTTATTTTTTTCTCTTATTGATCTAAGTTCAAGAAGAAGGAAGCAAACCATTTTTTTTCTACAAAGAGAGATCATTTTTGGCTTGAAGACAATTAAAAGGGTTTTATAAATTGAATCTCTTCTCTTCTATATTATTTTTTATTGTCTCTTGATTTAATTAATCATGTATATTGACTAAGTATTTCAAGGAATTGCAATGTTGATTGAATAAGGATTATATATTCATGCTTGCTTATTTGATTTGAATTCAATTAGTACATAATTGTGTTATGTATGCTTGATCACCATGTGTAATTTGTAAACCAGTTTATTTACAACGAGAGTTAGAATAATTCGGTGGAACTTTAATTGGATTCACTTAAGAATTGAATTCATTTAGAAACAAAGAATTCATCTTAAGGGAATAATTAGTAGATTTACTTATACTTTCCTTGTTTATCTCTATAATACACCAAGAGAGCTTGTCAAATTATAATACCTTAGTCTCTAGGACTTAATATAGAGCAAGTAAGGGGTCGATCCACAACGAATTTGGGTAATGTTGTATTAATCGAATAGGTACTAAGATGGATAGGCAAATAAAATCACAAAAATAATTGAGCAAATAAATTATAATCAAAATAACTACTCTAATACTAAAACTACAATTACTATAGGTTCTTGTCAAAACACACGGAAGAATTACAATGACAATCAATAAGGATATATCAATTAATTATTCTTGACTTAATGACTAGAAATTAGTGCATATAATCTTTAAAAGCAACTCTCGTTGTCAGATTAAAGTAAAGTTCCTAAAAGCAACTCTCATTGTCAATTAGAAGTGTTCCTTCCTAGAGTCTACAAGCTCTCTCGGTGTATTGCAAAGATAGGAAGAAACCATAAAGAACATTATACCAAATAAATCCTAAAAAGCAACTCTCGTTGTCAATCTAGGATATTCCCGTCTAGAGTCTACAAGCTCTCTTGGTGTATTGTAGAGATAGACAAGGAAAGCACAAGTAAATCTGCTAATTATTCCCTTAAGATGAATTCTTTGTTTCCAAATGAATTTAATTCTTAAGTGAATCCAATCAAAGTTCCATTAAAATATTCTAACTCTCGTTGTAAATAAACTGGTTTACAAATTACACATGGTGATCAAGCATACATAACACAATTCTGTACTAATTGAATTCAAATCAAATAAGCAAGCATGAATATATAATCCTTATTCAATCAACATTTCAATTCCTTCAAATACTTAGCCAATATACATGGTTAATTAAATTAAGAGATAATAAAAAATAATATAGAAGAGAAGAGATTCAGTTATAAAACCTTTTTAATTGTCTTCAAGCCAAAAATGATCTCTCTTTGTAGAAAAAAAAATGGTTTGCTTCCTTCTTCTTGAACTTAGATTAATAAGAGAAAAAAATAAAATAGAAAGGAAGAATGAACTCTCTCAATAAATATGAAACTCAATAGTAATTTTATAAGATAATATGTCTAAATTCTGTCCTTTTTTTCATCCCCCCTCTCCTCTCGTGTACAAGGTACTAATGACCTATATATAGATCTTAGAGGTGGTTACAAGAAGTTACAAAATAGAAAGGCACCCTTTGACATTAAGGGTTACAACCCTATGCAAAATGTATAACTTCAAGGGAATTTTTTTCCATCTAAATAACTTTATTTCTAGAGAGTCCCTTCATAAAATGTTTGAGTTAGTTTTCAAATGCAACTTGAATCATCTCATTTAGATGTCTATGGATTAAGTTATAAGCAAAATACAAAAAGTGTGCAAAGCTGGGAAGAGATGGCTTGTGACTATCACGAGTCGTCCTTCTTGTCATAAGTCATCCCTCCGTAATGAGTCGACACAGACACGAACTTGACTTCCATTTTCTTTACAACCTCCATATTTCAGATAATTCATCCTTAGGTCCTTTTCCATTGATCATTAGACCTAAAAACACATAAAAACATACAAACAAACCTAAAATGCATTTGGAAGGTAGAAATCACATCATCAAAACATAAAAACACAAAATCACAACTAAAGTAAACAACATAATCACTAAAATACTCTAAATAAGTATGCATATTTGTACTATATAAACTCCCCCATACTTAGATCTTGCTTGCCCTCAAGCAAGTGAAAATCCAATGATGAAAAAGTTAACAAAATTTTCATTTTACTCTAAATAGGCGTAGCCACCATATCAAGCCAATTTAATTAAGAATAAAGATAGAAAATATAATGTACTTTTAATGTTTAACAATGATAGAATAAACAAGCCTCATAGTTTAAGCAACAATTTTACCCAATTATCTCAATTTACTAAGAATAAAATCAAAAATGCAAAGTCAAAGTTCTAACCAAGCTATTTAGGCAAAATAGTCATGCTTCAAACTAAGGAACTCTAGAGGCAAAAGTAACTTTGAGACAATTTTAAGCACACTCTTTAACTCACTCTTCTCATGGCATTTTTAGATAAAAAAAATTAAGCAAATTTGCTAGATGGGCTCTTTCTGAATGAATGCAAATGAGGAGAAAACATAAATGCACACAACTTACTCAAGATCCATCTACTTGTGACATAACACATCCCTTTTCGAATGAATGCAAATGAGGAGCAAACACAAATGCACACAACTTACTCAAGATGCATCAAATCACAAGCATTATTTACTTATTATTATTATTATTATTAGCCTTAAGCATAGTTAACAAGTTGACTAATACATTTCTTAGACTTTAAAAATAATAAAAAAAGATAAAAGCATAAACTTATTATCTATACTACATGAAACTTAAACTTCTACCAATTGAGCATTAAAAATTTATTATTAAAAAAACATATTAACTTTGATCAAAATCAAAAAGACTAATAAGGATGGCTACTATTATATATATAAGAGCAAAATGAATGACAAAATAGTATAAATACACAAACATGAACAATAAACATAAAAACACAAACACAAATATAGAACGCACATATATATAAAACACCCTAATATATAACTAGTATCCTTCCCCCACACATAAAATGTGTATTGTCCCCAATGTATTGAAAAACAAAAAAGGGAAAGGAAAAGAAAAACTTCCCTAGTCATCGATGGGGGTAGTGGGTGGAGAGTCAATTGAGCACCCAGTTTGAGCGAAGTACTGGTCCAACTTGTACTCCATCCTTCATTGGCAACGATTAAGTTATTTTTGGTGACATTCTAAGGCATTCAACTGCCCTTGCATAGAAATTTGGTTGTTCAGAATTTGATCCCATATAGGTGGGTGGTCATTTGAAGAACCTGGTGCACTTTGTAGGGGGTATGTAAGGAGGGGAACGTTGCCAAAAGGTTGGTATTATGGAAGCGCCTCTTCCTCCTCTTCCATGGATTGGTGGGTGGGGATTGGTTCCTCAACTCAAGTTGCCCCAGGAAGGCCTCGCCAACAAGATCATGAGCGGGTGGGAATGAACCTCAAACCTGCATCAATAACTTCTCCGCTTACGAGGGCATGGTTAGTAAAATAAGAACACTCGACTTTTCGAGTGTACCCAGAATATCGATGTTCAAAGCTTTTACTACAATTGTAATTACGTGGCCATGTGTTAGGGGTGCGTCCTTATGTGGAGCATAAGCCAACAATTGGTTGAAAATCCAATAGGTCCAACAAACTTGTTTTTTGTTATGAATGCACCACATGAGGAACATCTTTTGTGCAGAAACCCTATTGAATTCAGACTTGTGAAAAATGACACATGCTAAGACTTTATGTAGTAACCAATATTTCATATCCTTTATGAACATAGCTTTGGCTTTTTTAGGTTGAAAATGAGTGTACAAATCAAACAAGAAAGTCCAAAATTCATGCAGCTTAAAGTTAGAAGGGGGATCACACAATCCATCCTTCTTAAATCCAAATACTCGACTCATGAAACTATAAGTGAGTTAGTGTTGCTTGCCTTCTAACCTAAATTCTAGGATTTATGAGTTGGTGGCATGAACATCAAGAGTGGTGTAAAATTCAGTGGTTAAATCCACATATGTGTCCTCATGCATTGAAACAAACTTTTTAAGACCACATTGATTCACCATTCTATCAAATTCATCAAACACACCCACTTTAGTCAAGAGAGAGTTAGGCATATACTTACAAGCCAATATTTCTCTAAACCTTATGGTTGTCAACTTTGCTCTTTCTTCATGAGATAAGATGAGGAACTTGGCTTTGTAAAGCTTGTGGAGATTCTCATCTTCCACTTAAGGGGATCCTTCAACATGAGGCCTCTTAGAAGATGATGCTCTAGTCTTACCCATATTGCTAAACTCTCATGAATAAAAGTAGTGATAGAAGTGCAGAAATATGAAGATGATAAAAAGTGAAAATAAAGTAAATAAAATAGAGAAAATGGAAGGTAAAGGGTGTAGATTTTCTATTAGGGTTTCTGTGAGAAGAAAACGGAAAGATTTTTGTTGTTTTGGAAGAGAGAATGAAGAAGATGAAAGTATGGGGAATTTGTTAAAATTCGTATGGGTTCTTATGAATGGTTAAGGTGGTCAAAAGGGGGTATATATAGGTATTAGAGTGGTGTAAGGTGTAGGGGTGTAAGGCATAGGGAATGGGTGTGTAAGAAAGATTTGAAAAGGTGTGTGTGTAAGTGAAAAGGTGTGTGGGAAAGTGAAAAGGTATCACACCTCTTTGGAAAATGAAATACTTTTTCATTTCAAAATTAAATTTAAAAGGAAATAAATATGACCTAAAGATGTTAAAAATGCAAATTGAAAGCTTTTGTAAGTGTATGCATGAGTATGTGTAAAATACATATGGGTGGGAAGAAGGGACAACTCGGCACGAGTGGTTGAGTCATCATGCCAAGGTTCTGTAACGAGTCATTCCACTAGGACGACTCGTGATGGTCATGCATCAGCAAATCGAGTCGTTCTCTCGAATATGGACTTGTTACTCTTGGTTTCTGTAATGACTCGTTATGCTGTAGCGAGTCGTGACAGTATGTAAAAAGCCTATATGTCCTATAAATTGCTAACTACATGAAATGTATAAAAGAAATGTATGTAAATAGAATAAAAATGAAAAATATACTAATCATAAACTAAAAATATACGTTAACCAAGAATATCTTAATAATGAAATGTGTGTAAATAAAATAACCAAAATGAGAGAATTTGAAATAATAAAAATGTGTAGTAAAAGTAAGTCTAAAAATCCAAAATAAAATTGTTAACTAGAATAAAATGCAATAAAAATAAACTAGAAACATAGAGTAAAAATGTGTAATAAAGGAAATGTGGTAATGAACATACCTTAATTCCATTAAGTTTTAGAGAGGGATATAGATTAACTTGAAGTAGTTGCCTCACCGATCAAGTAGGGTTTGAGGCGGTGTCCATTTACCTTAAATATTTCACCTTTATCATTCGATATCTCTATGGTACCATAAGGATGAACTTTGACAACTTTAAACGGACCTGACCATCTAGACTTCAACTTTCCCAAAAACAACTTCAATCTTGAATTGTAAAGCAAAACAGCCTCTCCTTCATGAAATTCTTTCTTCATTAAATGTTTGTCATGCCACAATTTAGTTCTATCCTTGTACAGCCTTGAATTTTCATAAGCATTCATTCTTAATTCATCCAATTCATTGAGTTGAAGTAACCTCTTCTTACCTGCCTTCATCGTATCAAAGTTCAAAGCTCTTGTTGCCCAATATGCCTTATGCTCAAGCTCAACGGGCAGGTGACATAACTTCCCATATATCAACTAATAAGGAGTAAGGCCTATTAGAGTTTTAAATGTTGTCCTATATGCCCATAATGCATCATCAAGCTTCAATGCCCAATCTTTCCTTGAAAAAGAAACCATTTTTTCAAGAATCCATTTAATCTCCGAATTACTTACCTCAACTTGCCCACTTGTTTGTGGGTGATATGGTGTAGCGACCTTGTGTGTCACTCCATATTTTTTCAAAAGAGCTTCGATCACATGATTGCAAAAATGGGAACCTCCATCATTTATCAATGCTCTAAGGGTACCAAATCTAGGGAAAATGACCTTCTTAAGCATTTTCTTAACTACTCTAGCATCATTGGTCAAGGCTGGCATTGCCTCTACCCATTTTGAAACATAATCAACTATAGCCAAAATATACTTATAGCCTAAAGAGCTAGGAAAAGGACCCATGAAGTCTATTCCCCACACATCAAAAATTTCAACTTCAAGAATTCCTTTCAAAGGCATCTCATGCTTCTTAGATATGTTACCCATCCTTTGACATATATCACATATAAGCACAAATTCTCTAGCATCTTTAAATAAGGTAGGCCACTAAAAACTAGATTGCAGTACCTTAGATGTTGTCTTTAATGCTCCAAAGTGTCCTCCAACTTCTAAAGAATGATAATGCTTTAAAACCTCTTGCATTTCATCTTGAGGAATGCACCTTCTAATTAATCCGTCCGCACATCGCTTATAGAGTAAGGGCTCCTCCTAATAGTAGAATTTGCTATCATACAAGAACTTTTTCTTTTGTCTATAATCCATACTATAAGGAAGAACTCCATTTACAAGATAATTGGCAATGTTGGCGAACCAAGGAAGTTCTTTTGATCTAATATTCAGAAGATGTTCACCATGAAATGACTCGCTGATTAGTACACAATCATCAAGCTCCCTTAATCCATCTTGATCTAGCCTTGACAAATGGTCCGCTACTACGTTTTCACTTCCTTTTATATCTCGAACTTCCCAATCAAATTCTTGCAGCATCAAAATCCATCTTAAAATTCTAGGTTTTGCATCCTTCTTGCTCAAAAGATATTTAAGAGTAGCATAATCAGAATAAACAATCACTTTTTTCCCTATAAGATATTATCTAAACTTATCAAATGCATAAACAATAGCTAGCAGCTCCTTTTCTATAGTGGTGTAATTGATTTGAGCTTCATCAAATAGTTTACTTGCATAGTAAATCACATAAGGCCAGCCTTCCTTCCTTTGACCCAAAACAGCTCCCACAACAAAATTGCTAGCATCACACATTATTTCAAATGGCTCCTCCTAATTAGGTGGTTGCAAAACAGGTGCAGATACAAGAGCACTTTTTAAGGTGTTAAATGCATCAAGACATGCATCGTCAAACTCAAATACTGCATCCTTAGCAAGTAAATTACACAATGGCTTTACGATCTTTGAAAAATCCTTGATAAATCTCCTATAAAATCCTGCATGCCCAAAGAAGTTTCTTATATCCTTAACACATAGGTGGTAATTTATTGATTACTTCTATCTTCGCTCTATCAACTCTAATGCCCCTCTCTGAAATTGAGTGACCAAGAACGATTCCTTCTTGAGCCATGAAGTGACATTTTTCCCAATTCAAGATCAATCCATGTTCAATACACCTGTCAAGAACTTTAGATAGATTGTCTAAATAATGTGAAAAGTTAGTACCATAGACACTAAAGTCATCCATAAAAACTTCTACACAATCATCAAGCAAATCACTAAATACTGAATACATGCATCGTTGAAAAGTTGAAGGTGCATTACATAAACTGAAAGGCATACACCTAAAAATGAAAGTACTATAAGGACATATAAAAGTAGTCTTAGGTTGATCTTCAGGGTGAATAGGGATTTGATGAAATCCACTAAGTCCATCTAGGTAACAAAAATAAGAAAAATTAGCTAGCCTCTTTAGAACTTGGTCAATAAAAGGCAATGGGAAATGATCCTTCCTGGTTGCTTTATTTAATTTACGATAATCAATGCACATACACCATCCAAAGACAGTTCTAGTAGGTATTAATTCATTAGATTCATTCCTAACAACAGTTAAACCTCCCTTCTTTAGAACAGCTTGAACGGGGCTTACCCAATTACTATCACTAATGGAATAAATGATTCCATTATCAAGCAACTTAGTCACCTCTTTTCTTACCACTTCTTTAAGAGTGGGATTTTAAGAGTGGGATTCAATCGCCTTTGACCTTCAATAGAAGGTTTGGCATTATCTTCTAAAAGAATTCTATACATACATATTTTAGGACTAATGCCCTTCAAATCATTAATAGAATAACCAATAGCATTTTTATGACTATGCAACTTATCACACAAAGCATCAATATAATCATTAGGCAAAGATGAATTAACAATAAAAGGATACTGAAAATTAGAGTCAAGAAATGCATGTTTGAGATTTGATGGTAAAGGCTTGAGCTCTAACTCTAACTTTTCACTTGATGTAGTAGCCTCTGGATCATCTTCTGTCCTCAAAGATTCAAATCTTGATGTTCTTTGAAAAGGTTGATATGGGCTTATCTCCAAAACTTGCTCATTAGGTTCGTGAACCTTATTTAGCTCTATAGAATCACTTTTTAAACATTCATGAATTACTTCTTCTATACATCCTTCAATAACATTAGCAGCATCAATAGAATCAACTCTACTTGCCACTTCTATAAGTGTTGACTTCACTACATTTAACACATCAAATTCCATGGATTCATTATCCACTTCCAATGTGATTTTCCCATTCTTCATATCTAAAATTGCTCCTGCTGTCTGCAAAAATGGTCTTCTAAACAAGATTGGAATTTTGAGATCCTCTTCCATTTCCAACACAACAAAATCTATTAGTATCATAAACTTACCTACTTTTGTTGGCACATTCTCTAATTCCTAAGTGGAAATGTAACAGATTTATCTACTAAGGAAAGAGACATGTTGGTAGGCTTAAGCTTATCCAAGTTAAGCTTTTTGTAAATTGAATAAAGCATAAGGCTAACACTAGCACCAATATCACTTAACACTTTATTAAAATGCGTACCTCCAATTGTATAAGGAACCGTAAATGAACCAGGATCCCTGAGCTTTAGTGGAGACTCGGAGTACATGGCTTTAAATTCTTCGATAAGAGATACCAAACCATAGTCTTCAATCTTGCTTTTATGGTTAACAATATCCTTCAAAAACTTACCCCATGTAGGCATGTCCCTTATTGCCACCACAAATGGTATAGTGATAAGGATCTCCTTTAAATAATCAAGGAACTTTCTAAATTTCTTATCCAAATTACGCATTATGTACATTTGAGGGAAAGGAAGAGTTTTAATATCCACCTATGGTGATGTAGCATCTTCTTTCTTAGTTTGCAACTTACTCTCATCTTTTTTTATACCATTTACCTCCCCTTCTTTGATCCCTAGCTCTTCATCATCAACCATTATTATTTTTCTCTTACTAGAGCTCCCTTCAACCTCTTTACCACTCCTTAAAGTAATTGCTTGGCAAGTCTCCTTTTGTGCATACTCCGGTTGGCTTGGAAGCTTTCCTAAGGGTTTAGCATTAGAGGAAGAAGCTTGTTGGGAAATTTGTGTTTCAAGGATTTGGTTATGAGTAGCAATTTGTTTAAGCTTAGAAGATATTTATTTAAATTGCTCCTCATTTTTTTTATTGATGGCAATTTGTTGGTTGACATATTGCTTTATAAGGTTCTCTAGGTTAGGTTTAGATTGGGGATGATTGAACGGTTGTTGCTTTATAGGGAATCCAGGTGGGTTTTAAGGTTTAGTGTTTAGGTTAATTTGGGGGTTCAATTAGGAAGACGGGTTTGACCATGAGAATCCAGGATGGTTCCTTTATTGAGGGTTATATGAGTCTAAGTTAAGTCCCACTCTTTGGTTGAAACCTCCTTGGATATAATTCACATCTTCATTGGCACTTATATTACATTAAGAATATAAATGAGGTCCTCCACAAGTCTCACAAATAAGGTTAGTACATTCTAATGAATTAACTTGAGATTTACTTACCATTTTGGTGAGGGCATCCACTTTTGCACTAAGTATATTGATTGTATCAAGTTCCAAAACTCCTTTTGCCTTTGCCATAGTAGTTTCTTCACCCATGTAACCTTGAGATGTAAGTTCCTCAAGCAATGTAACGACCTCTCTAGTTGTTTTATCCATCCATTTCCCACCATAAGCCGCATTGACGATATTTATTTTCTCATCTGTCAATCCGTTGTAAAAGATTTGAGGGATCATCCATTTCAGAAAACCATTATGTGGACATTGCCTTTGTAGTTCCTTAAACCTTTCCCAAGCTTAATAGATTGTCTCACTCCCATTTTGCTTGAAAGTAGTGATCTCATTCTGAAACTTGGTTATCTTATGTGGTGGAAAATATTTATGCAGAAATGCTTGCTTTAATTAGTCCCATGTGGTAATTAATTCATTAAGCAAACTTGCAAGCCATAGTTGTGCCTTGTCCTTGACCAAAAATGGAAAAAGCCTCAGCCGTATTGCATCATCTGTCACTCCATTTATCTTAAAGGTTGCACACACATTGAGGAAAGTCAAAATGTGAGCATAAGGATCCTCTCCTTATAAGCCTCCAAATTGATTATTCTGTACCATCTAGATAATACTTGGCTTTATCTCAAAGTTATTGTTGGCAATAGTCGGAGCCACAATTCCACCAAAACTACCTGAGATATTGGGCATGGCAAAATCACCTAATGTCCTTCTCTCTGGTTGAGCCATTCTATTAAAGTTCAATTAGTTCTCTATCCTTCGCCTTTGTTCCCTATGTAAAGTACGTATGGTTAGATCAATGTCAAGATCAAAAAGCAAATTACTATCACTAGTACTCCTAGTAAGCATTAACAAATTATAACTCTATGATTAAAAAAATTAGAATAAACAAATATCTAGTAAATAAAAAATTAAAAAAAACAAAAAATAAAAGCAAAACAAGGCCTAAATAAACCTTTCTCTACCCTAAATTAATAAAAATTACAGATCAAATTCCTCGGCAACAATGCCAAAATTTGAAGCGGGTCAAATTATAATACCCTAGTCTCTAGGACTTAATATAGAGCAAGTAAGGTGTCGATCCATAACGATTTTGGGTAATGTTGTATTAATTGAATAGGTACTAAGATGTGTAGGCAAATAAAATCACAATAATAATCAAGCAAATAAATTACAATCAAAATAACTACTCTAATACTAAAACTAAAATTACTATAGGTTCTTGTCAAAACACACGAAAGAAATACAATGACAATCAACAAGGATATATCAATTAATTATTCTTGACTTAATGACTAGAAATTAGTGCATATAATCTTTAAAAGCAACTCTTGTTGTCAGATTAAAATAAAGTTCCTAAAAGCAACTCTCATTGTCAATTAGAACTGTTCCTTCCTGGAGCCTACAAGCTCTCTCAATGTATTGCAGAGATAGGAAGAAACCATAAAGAACATTATACCAAATAAATCCTAAAAAGCAACTCTCATTATCAATCTAAGATATTCCTGTCTAGAGTCTACAACGCTCGGTTTGATCAACCTACGATGAAGCCCATTGATGAGAACATGAGAAGTTTGAATGCAACAGAAGCCCAAAACCTCCTTAAAAATAGACCTATAAGCTTGATTTCTATCCCTATAGATCCCAAGACCATTCTAGCCTAAAGGCCCAATTATGGGCCAAGGCTAGTAAAATGACACCTCAATGATAAGGTATTGCCTCTATAGGATGAGGTGATGCCTTATTGAAGAAGCACTGCCTCTTTGCCAACCAATTGCATTTGCATTAAATGCAAAGGTGATAATGGTGGGTTAGTAAGTGAGCCCTAGACCCTTACAGACTTGAATGTTACATGAAAATGAGACTTTTTAAGTAAGGAAAGGGAAGAAAAAAAAAGAGTAATGATAGGGAGTGAAAAAGTGAATGTCTTGTCTAAGAAATAGGGGGCTTAAAAAGGTATATTTGAGAGAGAGAAAAAGAAGGTTAGTAACCATTAGCAACTAAAAAAAAGAGAGGAGAAGAAGAAAGAGATCTAAAAAAAGGAAGAAAGGGGTGTTTTTGGAAATAAAAGAAGAAAAAACCAAGCCAAAAGGTTCATTTATATTAAAGAATGAAGGAGAAAATCTTGCATTCAAATGATGCTTTGGACCAAAGACAAACTCTGAGGGCCAACTAATTTGGAAAGGAGTTCATAAAATAGTAATGGTTTTATCCTTATTGAATATTGAGTTGTAGATTTGCATAAGCTTCTTGTTTATTTACTTGCTTGTTTGTTCCTTAGATTCATACTTGTCTCATGCTATGTTCATGATATGATGATTTAAACCTTTAAGTATAATTACAGGCCTTTATTTGTTTACATGTGATTTTGCTTTAAAATTGAAGTAAATTTTCTTTTGTCGTTGTGCCTATCGTCATCTCTTCATATTGAGGTGGTCACGTATCGCCCCTATGTAGGGAGGTGATGCTTAATTATCAAGGCATCACCACAGTGATAGAGTTCTGTGTAACTCTATCTTCATTATTCATTCTCATTTTATATAGTTAGCCGTCCTTCGAGAATATCCATGTTATTATACCTCAATGTTTATACGATTATTTTGATGTATTGTTTAATTTAGTATTTGTATGCCTGTGTCCTTATTTATTATGTCTCTTTACTTATATCCGTTTGATATATAATTTAATCTCATTATTCCTTTTATAGTGTTTCTAGTTGTGGGAATTAACATTTATTTGTTGCAAGAATTTTAGGATGATTTCTATCATCAACCTTTACTTTCCCCAATTAGCTTATGGATTTACTTAGGTAGTAAATAGTTTATTTCTAGTTTATTTTTAGTTTATTTTTGGTTTATTTTCTATTTATTTTATTGTTACTCGTGCAAAGTGTTGTAATCCTTAGTCCCTTCCCCCACTTGATTTGAATGTATTATTTGGTGATTATTTGTTATGAATGTCAAGATGTATAATGCATGAAATTAAACTAATGTGCAAACCTAGACCTGAACATAAAATTTAGCAATCGATTATAAGAAATTATGATTTGCATATTAATAAGGAAATAATTGAATAATTAAAAGTAATAAAATACAAAACACAAACGGAGGCTAATTATAAGGTTGGGTAGGCATTCTAAAAGCCCATACACAGTTTTTGAACTCATTATCTAATGGCGGCTTCTGGGAACCTCCATGGAATCAAATTGTCATACAATGTGTCCGACTTTTATCCGGGTGGCGACTCCTTCTCCAATTTAGGCTTTAAGCCCATCTTGTATTTCCTAGTGGGCCTCAAGCTCACACAGTGCTGTGATCGCCAAACATTTAGATGCATGCTAAATCTCGTCACCTACAATAGTGACTCCATTGGGAAATAGAGAAATTGATTCCAATGTTTTTCATTTTATCATTTTGATTATTCTTTTATTTCTTTTGCATTTTTTTGCATTTACTACACATTAAGCACTTTAGTCCTTAAATAGTCAATGATGGTCATTACTTTGCTACCTGTGCTTCACTCAAATCTAGTGGTGAAGTATTTGATTATTATCAGTTATAGCAAGTAATTATCCACATCGTATGGACCCTTGAGTAGGGAGACATAATAGAGGTATATCGTTGTGTGAGCCAAAGCCTATTATCCCAAGACTCAAGCTTATATAATGACTTAATAATTTCCCTTAAGTTTTTTCCTTAATGCATGTGTTTTATGCCATATAATGGATTCTCAAAATAAATCCCAAGCCCATTCTAAATGGAACTTATCAAAATGGGCCTCTCATGCCTATTCAAGCCCAGTATAAATGGACCTTAACAAGTGGGATCTTTAAGGGTAAATTTTGGCCCATTAAGAATGAACTTTGGATTTATATAAGGAATTCACTACTTATTTGAACCATTTGAGAGCTTTCACATGTGTTGATGATTAAGGCCCAGCCCAAAAATTCTAGGAAAAGAAACTTGCCATTGAACATGTGAGTGGGAGAAATAAGGGTAGAGTTTATCCTTTTGTAATTATGTTTTGTTATGTGTAGATAGATCATGTGTTTCTTTTTCTTCTCTTTAAATAATAAAATTAAATGGACTTATATATCATGTATACACATCATGTATAAATTCTAACTAGTTGTGGTTGCAGATATAGATCCGTAATAGTTTTCTACTTGGACACGATCTAGCATTGGTTGTTTAGTTAGAACTCTTAAAGAAACAATGATGGTAGTTGGTTTTGACCTGAAGCTTTTAAGGAATAGTTGAAAGTATAAATAACCTAACAAACTCGTTCGATTATGTAGGAGATGATGGCAAAGATAATGGGACAAACTAGACAGCAACCACCACCTTTAGATCTCAAAGTCGAAATTCCTACAAGGCAACAAGTGGAAGATGATCTTGAGACTTTGGTAGCCAAAACATCGGCTTGATAAAGTATGAATCTCTCTAAGAATATGGAAAAGACTGATTAGGCTAAGGGTATTACAAAAGCTATGGCTTAAGTACAAATGATGATGAAAGAAAAAAGGATTAATACCCCGATGGATTATACTGACTTGGATCCAGATGGAGATAATGATCCTTTACCCTGGAAGTTTAAATTTCCCCATATAAAGAAATACACTGGCACTAATGATCCATAGTTGCATTTGAAGTAGTATGTGACTCACATGAAAATAATTGGCTTAACTAAGGCACAGATTGTGAAACAATTTCCTTTGTCTCTAAAAGGGGCTCTTATCTGTTGGTATTTGGTCATCCGCAAGTATATGGGTCAAGTTATAGAATAGGATTGTAAGTCCAAGTATCATTCCCATAAAGAAGAATTTAAGTACCATTTCACCTGATTAACTTGCTTGTCTAAACTAATCAATCTTCAGGTTGTAAAGGAATTAAAAATTAAAACTAAATCAAATTCAGTAAAAATAATTAATATGTATGCTATGTACTAGAGTTTCTCTTTTCACCTAGATCCATATTGACTCAAAATCTAATTATTATAATCCAATTCATAGTCATGGTTAAGATGCTACCATTATGATTCTTATAAATCTCTCTCGAGTATTTACAATGTGAGTTTATTAATTAAATTATGAATTAGAATTTATGGACTCTTGCCCCTCTAAACTTTAATTAATAAATCATTAATAGACTTATGCTCTTAAGGTAAATATAAAATATTAACTCTTAATTGGTATATTTACTCAAATTAAAACTTAATAATATTTATTCTAGGTCCCTAAATGTTAATCTCTTCTTGGTCTGAAATACTTAGCATAAAATAATTCAATTTGATTGTTAAAACCCTTAGGTTTAAATCATCTCTCGATCTTAATACACGTAACTTAAATAATTGAATTATTAATTAAGCATAAGAATAAAAATCATAAACATAACATGAACTAAGATTATTAAAAAGAAATATAAATTCAATACATTTCTAGGTTACTCAGATTACTCTAGTACAAAATAAAACTAAGTTGTTATGTTTATGAAGAAAATAAGTAAACAATTAAAAGAAAAAGCACTCATAATTAAATACAAGATTAGAAAATAGAAAACCCCCTAATCCTTGTTTAATAGACTCCTCGGATTGCTTTTCTCCTTTACTATCGTCTTGTATTTCTTATGCTCATGAATGATTCTGTCTCTCTTTCAATTGATAATCTTCTGATACTTTGTGATGCTTTTATATCTCCCCCAGGAATTAGGGTTGCACTTAAAAAATTTTTTAGGAATCTTTAACACCATCTAGAAAACAAAATCCCTAGCCTGTTAGTTTCTAATACGGGCGTATTTCCATGTGACACGACCATGCTACTTTAAGTAGCACGAGGGTGTTAGGTCCAACACGGCCATGCATTCCTTTAGCACACTTGTGCTCATATTTCCCTTTGTCTTCTTATGACATGGCCATGCTAAATTGATGGCATGGGTATGTTGACTCTAGCACGACCATGCATTCCTTTAGCACACCTATGCTCTTTTCTTCTTATGACATGGCCATTGTAAATTGATAGCACGGGTGTGTTGGGTCCAATATGGCCATGCATTCCTTTAGCACACTTGTGCTCTTGTCTTCTTATGACATAGCAATGCTAAATTGATGACATAGCCATGCCTCTTCCTTTTACTCGAGATTTGACCCTTAACATCTTACTATTTATAGCACGAGTGTGTTGGGTCCAACACGGCCATGCCATCTTACTTCTTACAAACAGAATAAAATCAATCAAAAGATTTTTAAAATGGATAAAAAATATGAAATCCTTAATTTATATGAATTATGCATGATTATATGTCTATTTTACTTAAAATGAACTAACATTAATTTAATCATATTTTAAATGAGCCTAATTTTTACTAAGAAAATGCAGTTATCAGTATTACACTTTAGAATCCCATGCCCAAACTGACTGAAAGGAGTTATGTGTTATATTTGTAAAGTAGTTCAGTCTTAACACCCAAATGGAGGTATATCTCAAGGACTTACAGAACACTAAACAACAATTCAATGAATCCTTTACTAATTACTTGACTAAATGGAGAGGAAAATTGGCATAGATGAAGAACAGACCTGCCAAGGCTGATCAACTAGTAATCGCAATTGAAGGATGTGTCCTTCTACTTTTTAAGAAGCTAAAGGATATTGGAATTTGGAACTTTGAAGAGTTTCATAGATTTTAGGGTGTAAAAAGAATCTGACTTGGCCCAAGAGAAGAAATTTTTTAGTGAGAGATATGTAGGCAAATAAGTAATCGACTTAAGCAGCAATGTGCAAATTAGTGCCATTAAACAACTGAATAGTAGTGCATAAATTAATGCTATCAGATAGCCTCAGAGGTATTCAAACTTAGGTAGGCCCATGTCAAAAGATTTAGAGAAACTAATAAAGAAGAACCTTCTACAACCTTTAACCCAACGACTACCCTTGTTAAATGGCAACCCAAAATTCTATTACAAATACCACCAAGCCATTGGGCATGATACTAATGTTTTTCCCTGATTAAAGCATGAAATCCAAGATCTAATTAACTCAGGCAAGCTCACCAATCTTAAAACTTGAAAACAAAACACTTAAAATAACCCTTTACCTAATTATTGAAATGTCTTGCTACCAAATGCTCCCATTCTTATGATTAACATAAGTCTAATGGAGGAGCAAGTCTTAAGCTCTTTTGTTGATGCTACACTTAGCTTACCAAAACCATGAATTAGAATGAGTAGCCTATAGGGTTAGCATGAATATCTTGGATATTTAGAGTTCTGATAATGAAGATGGATGGCAGTTCTACACCACATGTATATTAAATATAGTATTATTGTGAATATAGTATTATTATATTAAAATATTAAATATTAAATTTATTATATATATATATATATATATAAACTTCATCAAATTTACAACTTGTGCCACTCCCCTTCTCCCTCATAAACCCGACACCCTCCCTTCACCCTCACTGCCTGTCATCCCGTTTTCAAGCCATCGGTGTGCCACCCTGAGCTTTGCCCTTCCCAGCCAGCAGCTCCATTACCCACTCTTCTCTTCTCTAGCGTCGTTTCACCCTGTTTTGGCCGAGAAACCAAAACTTGAAGTCACCGTCGATCAAGCACTTTCCGGCCACCAAATTCGACACTACCGGTCTCTATCTCTTCCTTCAGCTTCGGTGAGTCCATTTCCAAGCTTTTTTTCACTTGAAACGGTCTAGATTTCCCTAGGTTTCGATTTATAATTTTTGGCCATTTATGGTTCTTGAATTTTTTGAGCCTTGATTTCAATGATTCATGAAAACTTCCTTCACAAATATTGATCCTTGTAGCTTAATCTACCTCTATGAATTTTTATGGAATTTTTGGGAATTATTTTGATTTTTGTGTATTTTTTATTATTTTATTAATCTTTTCTAATTTTCGAAAATTAATTAAATAAATTATGAAATTGTGTTTTATGGTATTTATAGGTGTTGAAATGAATTTTAGAAATTTATTTGTAATTTTTGTGAATTTTATATAATTATTTGGAATTTATTTAGTTTATGTAATTTTGGGAAAATTAGGCTAATTATGTGTTTTATTATTAATTGGTTAATTGAGTATATTTATTGATATTATTGAATTATATGTTGAGAAAATTAATTTTAGTAATTATACTATTTTTAGTGAATTTTTTATTAATTTTAGGGAATTTATGAAACTAGGGGTATTTTGGTAATTTGGCACTAAATTGGCTAAAAATGTAATTAAATTGGTTTTACTAGTTATTTAAGGTATAAAAATTATTTCTATAAATTATTTAGTATTTTTAACTAATTAGAACTATTTTTCGTAAATTATTTTCAAATTATATATAATATATGATTTTTCTGAATAAATAAGTTTTTATCGATTTTTAGTAAGTTTTAGGGTTAATTATGTAATTTGGATTTATAAAATGTATTTTGGTCAATATTTATGAATTTATTGAGAATTACCGATTTTTAATAATATTTTATTAAAATTAAGATTTTTGTGTATTTATCGGTTAAATAAATATTTTTAGCGTTTGAATATCTAAGTTGATATATTTTGAGTATTGAAGGGCATTTTTGGTATTTTTGGAATTTTCATGTGTTCTGTAATTATTCTGTGAATTATAAACCTTGGCCGGTAAATTATAGTTTGGAGTCCGACCGAGGGATTGTGAATTATGTTCTGTGTATATTCGAAATGTATTTCTTTGCAAGACCGGCTCTACTCTTTGAGTAGAGAGATGTCCGTTTTACAAAAGAGGTTCTGCTGGATTTTTGGTAGAATTCTCATAAAACGTGATGTCCGATCGAATTCTGATTCTAATTCTGTGTCTAAGATTCTAGATCGAGTCCTTAGAATTTTCGTTAGAATTATTCTGATTTCCTGTTATCGTTTGTTTGTTTAGTTGCGCCGAGACCGAGGCCTAGTGGACCAAGCCTGTCAGATCCATCTCGAGGAGCGTAATAACAGTGAGTTGTTATTTTATATATATATATATATATATATATATATATATATATATATATATATATATATATATATATATATATATATATATATATATATATATGTTTTAGGGTGCATGTTTTAGAAATGTATTGTTTATTTTAGTAAAGTATGCATAAATGATTTAAGTATTACTTAGGTTTATTTTTGGTATATTTTAAACTATATGCATGTTTTATTAATGATTTATACTTAAAATGCTTTTAAGTATATTTCTAGTTCATTTTGTAATTAAATTGAATTTATTTGACGTATATATACTCGAAATATACCTGATTTGGTATATTTCTAGTATATATATGGTTTATATTGCTATTTTATTCAATTTCATGCATCATTTATTTATGAATGTATATTTTATATAATAAATAAAGGATATCAATAGAACGTGCTTCCTAGTGGGTAGCACTAGGACCGAGTACATACCGGACGCTAATAGCATTTAGGCTTCATTACTAACCATTTATGGATATTGATCGGATTGATTTGATTTGATGTGTGATATGATTTGAGAGTGTGATTGCTGGAGCTCGATTGACCAAGTGTCTCGGGGCCAATCACACTGATAGTCAGACTGCTGGAACTCGGTTGACGTAGTGTCTCGGGGCCAGTCTACTATCCAAATGGAACAAGTGAACTTATTTGGAATAAGTGAGCCTTTATGGCTAGAGTGTTGTCTAACACTGTTTGAGGCTGTGATTTTCTAGGGTTCTATTTGATCCTTCATAAATGGATATTATTTTCAAAAAAATATATAAGATGATTTTGCTGCATCTTTATGTATTTGCTTGTATATTTATTTATTATTTATACTATTGAATGTGTGCATTGTCACTTAGCTATGCATGTATATATATTATAACAATTCACTCAGTGAGGTTTGACTCCCCTCCGTTGACTATTTTTCAGGAGAGTCATCGTCTTCAGACCTCAATAGCAGACCCATACGCCGGATTTCTTCTGCCCCGACTTCACTATGTAAACTGCTTATCTGAGCTTTATTTTATAATCTAGACACTGCAGTAGTTGTAGATAGTTATGAGACTTATATATTACATTATGGTTATAAGAAATTTGTATTATAAATATTTGAACTGAGATTTGTATTTAAAAGATATCATTTATATGAGATGAGTCGTTTATTTAAATCCATTGGTGGATATTTACTTTATCTTAATTATGATTTTGTTTCCACTGCAAAATATGTTATTTATGTTATTATTATTACTGCATGTTTTTATTTTATTTTAAGGCTTGCTATGGGTTCCGGATTCGAAAGAATTCCCGTTCCCTAGCACCGATCATGACCCCTGTTTTAGGTCGTGACAAGAAGAGACTATTACTAGTATTTAGGAATTGCTTATGCATTCTCGGGGATCATCAAGAAGCACTAATTTTGGCTTTGGATCAAAAGAAAATATGTACAAGCTGCACTCCTGAGAAATGGTTGGTTCATTGATGGAGACCCCCCAAGGTGCTATTATGTTCTCTAATGATGATCTGCCATTAGAAGGGAGATACCATCACAAGGCCTTATTCATTAAAGCCGAGGTAAAAGGGAAACTAACTTACTGCGTGATGGTGGATAATAGTTCTACCATTAATGTGTGTCCGTTGAAGATTTGACTAAAATTGGGATTGACTGTAGTTGACTTGAAGCCTTATAAGGTAATTAACAAGGCATATGATGATACAAAAAGGCTAGTTGAGGGAACATTTAAAGCATTAGTTAAGATTGGACCTATTGAGACTTTGGTCAACCTACATATGATTGACATTCCTATGACTTTTGCTATCCTACTAGGAAGGTTGTGGTTTCACCTTTTAGGTGGTATACCATCCATTGTCTATCAGAAGATAAAGTTCTCACATAAGGACAATGTCGTTACCATCTTAATGGAAATTGAGGCCACTATAGCTGCTCTGAAGCTAGCCCCTAAGGAGATTCCTATAAGCCCAAGTTTCAAAGTTTGCATGATTTATAAGGATGAGCTAGACAAGAGAGTTATGAGCATAATAAAGAATATGAAGTTCATGTCTAGCTTGGGACTAGAAAAGGATCAGAATGGGCCTCCTGAGTTCGTGGGACCAAAAGCTCCTATTTTAAAGTACGAGATTGGGTATTCTGGATTTAAAGATTCTAAAGATAAAGAAAAGACTACCTTTGAAATTAGGAAACGAGGACTTTGGGTTGTGTTTGCTAAGAAGGGCACCAGTTAACCATATACGGGGACTCTTGAACCTCTTTTAATGGCTAGGGAAGTGATTTTAGGATTTGAGATTTTATTGAGTATGTGAACAAGGTAAAGAAAGTTGTTGCTGAGGAAAGTCTTGTAGAAGAGTTGATACCAGCTGAAGAAAAATCAGAGGAGGTCATTACTGCTTTGGAGTTAACGGATGTCATTAATTAGAATGATAATTTGGATTTCAAGACTTACGTCCTAAATTCTATCATAGATCTTTTCTATAATGATCTTGATATTTCTCTTTCTACTTATTTGAAATTAATGACTTATTCATTTCTAAAGTTAATGCAATAAAGTCTAACTTTGCCTATTTGTGTGATGTGTTTCCTAATGGTTATTCTATTTGTGATAATCACTTTATGCTTATATTTGATATTAATTATATCTAAACTAAATCATTTAATTTAGGCATAGCTAAAGCAGAAAAGAGGAGGTTAAGGCTGAAATGGGCTATTTTTATTGAAGAAGAAATTAAAAAGCAGCTGAACGTAAAGTTTTTGGTGGTAGTAGAGGGTACCCAATGGTTAATGAATATAGTTCCAATCCCCAAGAAAGATGGGGGGTCAAGATGTGTATGGACTACAGAGATTTAAATGAAGCTTGCCTAACATATGACTTTCTACTACCACATATTGACATGCTTATGGATACTGCAACTTCCAATGAAATGTATTCTTTTATAAATGGTTTCTTAAGATACAACCAGATCATGATGGTAGTGATTGACAAGCTTAAAATGTCCTTCACTATCAAATAAGGTATCTACTCTTATCTGGTCATGCCATTCGGATTAACGAATGCAAGGGCTATTTATCAAAGAATGGCTAGAACCTTATTACATGACATGATTGGTAAGGAGATAGAGGTATACATGGACGATATGATGGTAAAATCTCCCACCAGAGAGTGGAATTTTGAAGCTTTAGACAAGTTCCTTGCGAGAGCTGAAAAGTATAATCCCATATTAAACTTGAAGAAGTGGTGGGTAACATCTAGGAAACTGCTAGGACACATTGTCAATCAAAAAAGGATAGAAGTGGACCGAGACAAAGTTAAAGCAATCAAGGAAATGGCTACACTGAAAAATGAAAAAGAAGTCAGAGGATTTATTGGGCAATTACAATATATTAGCAGGTTCACAGCTAAGTTGACTACTATTTGTGAGCTAATTTTTAAGCTTCTAAAGAAGAATTAACCAATGATATGGGATGATAAATGTTAATAAGCTTTTGAAACTATTAAGAATTATTTGATGAATCCTCTAGTCTTACAATTGTTAAAGCAAGTAAATCTTTAATTATCTATCTATAAATTAAGAAAAAAGTAATAGGCATGATGTTGGCTTAAGAAGGTAAAGGAAAATTCAAACACGCAGTATCTTACTTGAGTAAGAAACTTTTGTTATATGAAGCCAACTATAGCTTGGTAGAGAAGATGTGCTTAGTAGCAATTTGGGCAACCAAAAAACTTTGGTATTATTTTTAATCTTACAAAGTGCAAGCAATCTCTAAATATGACCCTTTTAAATACCTCCAACAGAATCCCTTGCTAATAGGAAAATTAGTTAGATGGTTGGTTCTACTCATTGAATTCGATATCGACTATGTAGCAAAGAAAGTAATGAAAGCATATAAGGGCAATAGAGGTCCAAGGATGGAAAATGTACTTTAATGGAGCTATCAATAATAGAGGAGTAGACATTGGTGTAATTCTTATCATGCCAGAAGGAGAAATAATCCCAATGGAAAAAAGACTAGAGTTTGAGTTAACAAATAATTAAGCCAAATATAAGGCCTACATTTTTGGGATGGAGGCACTTTAGAATATGGGGGCAGAAGGTGTCACTGTGTATGGGGATTCTATGCTAGTTGTAAAGCAAGCTTCTAAAGAATATGAAGTGAAAGAAGAAAAGTTGCATCTATATTAGGACTATATGGCCACTATTTTATTATCTTTTCCCTAATACAGGTTTGTTCACTTGCCCCAATACTATAATCAACTAGCTAATGCCTTAGCTACTTTGGCTTTAGTGTGAGAAAGTGGAAAGCTAGTAAGTGTCAAGCCCTTTATTTTAGCAAGATCCTGAAACCCTTGTTATGAAGAGATAACAGTGATGTCAACTAATATTCTTGAAAGGCCTCAGTTTTATGATTTACAATGATATTTAGAAGTAGGACAATTCTGTAAGGATGTTAATAAGAAAGAAAGAATGTGCTGTCACGACCCGAACCCGAGGGCACGTGACCGGCACTAGGGAATGGGTAAGCATAAGGCCACCGAAACCCGTAGTAAGCCTAAAGGAAAAGAAAATAAAACCATTCACATTTTAACTTTAATTAAAAACAGAACATATCATCAAACTGATTTTTTTTTTTTTACACAAATTTAAGTGTTTAATAAAAATATGATTCAACATCTCATATTATAAATTGAATTTATGTCATATACATAAATGTATTTCATACAAATAACTACATAATTTAGTTAAACCATACAAATTCTCAATACATATACTACTGCAACATCCTAGATTAATACACAGTACAGCTTATAATGACCTACGTAAAATAGCCGGTGAAGAAGAAATCCGGCGTAGAGGTAGTCTGAGGTCGAACTCCCGAGCTCCTGAAAAAAATAAATTGAGAGGAATCAGACCTCACTGAGTAAGTCAATAAAAGAGCTGTACGGTTTGAAAACCTTTTTGAAAACTATATATATATATTTTTTTTTAGTGAAAATAATTTATAATATATATAATTGTAGCTTTGAAAAAAAATCTCGGTAGAACCCTAGACCCAAGTCTAAATGGCCAACCGGGCCCACTTATTCCAACTAGACTACCGGTCCCCGAGAGCAAGGGCATCAACCGAGGCACCAAGCCATAGTCATTCACTTAATCCAAATATATGGATCTGGCGGTCCCCGAGAGCAAAGGCATCAACCGAGGCACCCATCCCAGTCCATTATTGACTTTCCAATCACTGGCGGTCCCCGAGAGCTAAGGCTTCTACCGAGGCACCTGTCCCAGTTTAACATTCATCAATCATAAAATTTTCGGATCCATCTCTCAATCTCTACCATGTGCACATAGTCCTGGTGAAGCCCACCAGGTAGCCCGTTCTACCAAAATTTCTCGAAATCGATTTTAAATAAATAAAATGCGTTTAAATCTTAAATAATAACATTAAATTAAATAAATCATGTAATCAATGTAATAAAATGCGGGCGCATGCATTTTTACATAAACACACGCACAGATCGTTCTACTGACTTACAGGATGAATGTGAAGGCTGACGACCACGCGTCTGCCTCGGTCTCACAGCTTCTGCTCCGATATGCTCTAAAAGAAATTAATAAATCGACTTTTTAAAACATGACTAAGGAATCAAATTCAGGAATCAACAAAGTAATAAAATTCCAGACTGACTCGATGAAAACCGGACGAGACTCGACAGACAAGATTTAACCTAATTAACGGTAGACACTTTTCTACGAATATCACGTTTTATGAGAAAATCTACCGAAATTTTGGCAGAGTCTCCTCTGTAAAACGGACATCTCTCTACCAAAGGTAGAGCCAGACCTGCATAGAAAATGCACTTCTAATTTTCAAAACCATTCACACTCGAGTCGGGCTCCCAAAATACAATTTGCCCCGACCGAGATCACAACTCAAATAAAATATCACAATTTAATAATATGTGTTTCTTAAATACATATATCTCATACATACATATTAGAATAGATAAAAATTATACAAAGTCTCCATTATTCAAAATTGAGCAAATTAAATTTGTATTCTAACCATATTAAAATTATGATTATAGCCCAAATTAAATCTAGTGCAATGTATTATGTGTGTATATATATATATATATTGGGAATTTGATATTCAAAATTTACATTACTTAGGAAATTATGTCAATTAATTTATAAAAATTATCTAAACCCTTTAATTATTCATAAAACTAATTAAAATATATATTTATCAAATTTAGTGTAAAATTACATTTTTACCCCCCTAAAATACATAATTTACATAATAAGCTTTTACTACTAAAAATAATTCTTAAAAACTATTTAATCATGTCAAAAATTCATTTTCTCAAAATACATTTTCTTAATGTAATTAAAACATTTAATTAACCAACAAATTTTCTCCCAAAAAATATTATTTACCCTAAAAATAAATTTTTGGCATAAACTCAAATATATTTATAAAAATAGTATAAAAATCTCAAAAATTATGATTTGAGTTCTAAAATTCATATTATTCACTAATAACCTCATTTATCAATTTCATTACCTATTTAACCCAAAGTTTCAAAATTAATCTAATTATTATATTTTGACATAAAGCATAAAAATTCCTAGAAAATTTGTATAATTTTCTTAAATTATCTACCTTACCCTAAAATTAATTTCAACACTTAATATCACCAAAATGTCAATTATTATTATTATTTACCATTTTTATAATTAATTCCCGAAAATTCCTAAAAAAAATTATTTAAATATCCAAAATTCACCAAAAATCAAAATAAATTCCAAAAATTATACAAAAATTCCTAGAGGTAGATTAAGCTACTAGGAATCATA
Organism: Mallotus nudiflorus; assembly: GCA_947683625.1. Taxonomy (NCBI): domain Eukaryota; kingdom Viridiplantae; phylum Streptophyta; class Magnoliopsida; order Malpighiales; family Euphorbiaceae; genus Mallotus; species Mallotus nudiflorus. The sequence goes on from CANTUR010000461.1 coordinate 2,724,672, forward strand.
TTTGTAAAGGGAGTTTGTATGAATCAAGCTAGATTAAGTTAAAAAAAATTCGAAACCCTAGAGTTCACAAACTAAAAATCAACCAAAACTCAATCAATTCATGATCAAAGCTTAAACAAAGGTTAGATTAAGCCTCACCAGTGCAAGGGGAGTAGATTGGCACCGGAATGGAGGAAAATGGTGGCCGGACGAAGCTTGGGCGAGTTAGAGCAAAACTCTCGGCTTTCTTCTTCCCAGCAGCTTCCGGCGGCTCTGCAGGTGGCCGGAGGCGAGGGAGAAGGAAGAGGGAGTAGCAGACGGTGGCCGGAGGTGGGGGAGGCGCAGTGACGGTGGTGGTCGAAGGATTCGCGGAGGTGGGGGAGGATGGGAGCTCGGTTCTGCCTTTCCTCTTCCAAAAACATACATATACATATATATATATATATATATACATATACTTATATATACTATAATATAAACTAATGTATATATATATATATATACACATACATACATATATATATACATATATATACACAAGTATATAATTACGCTTTATACTATATTATATATATATATATATATATCTATATATATATATATATACACATGTGAATAGATATGCGCATTTAAATTAATATTTATCCTAAAATATAATGTTAATAAAATTTTTATACTTTAATATAATGCAAATTAACTATTAATAGTACTTCTTGAGAAAAAAAAATGTATCCGTTAATATTAATTTTATATATATATATATATATATATATATATATATATATGTAGGGTATTACAGTCTCTCCTCCTTATATGAATTCGTCCTCGAATTCAAGAAAAGAAAGAAAAGAGGAATTACAAAGCTAAGAAGAAAAGAGATACGGGAACGAAACTCGCATCTCAGCTTCAGTTTCCCAGGTGCAATCTTCTGCAGAATGGTTACTCCATAACACCTTCACCATCGGTATCTCCTTAGTCCGCAGCTGTCGGATTTGGCGATCCACAATCGCCACCGGGTACTCCTCGTAAGTCAAATCGTCGCTAAGCTCTACGGCTTGAGGTTGCAACACGTGAGACGGATCAGGGATGTATTTTCTCAACATGGAAACATGAAATACAGGATGGATTCTTGATAGCTCTGGTGGTAATACTAGCCTATATGCCACTTCACCTACTCTGGACCGAATCTCAAACGGTCCAATGTATCTAGGAGCTAGCTTACCCTTCTTGCCAAATCTCATAACTCCTTTCATTGGAGATACCTTCAGGAACACCATGTCTCCAACCATGAAGGATACATCCTTCCTTCTGGGGTCAGCGTAGCTCTTCTGTCTACTAAAGGCTGTCTTCAATCTCTGTTGTATAATGGGGACTTTCTCTGATGTGATCTGCACCAACTCTGGTCCCGTTAACTGCCTCTCTCCAATCTCCCAACACAAAGGTGATCTACACTTCCTACCATATAGTGCCTCATATGGAGCCATCTCAATGCTAGCATGATATCTGTTGTTATAGGCAAACTCAATCAGTGGCAAGTGTGAATCCCATTGTCCTCCAAAATCCATTACACACATCCTCAACATATCTTCTAACGTTTGGATGGTCCTCTCTGACTGACCATCTGTCTGAGGGTGGAAAGCCGTACTGAAGTCCAATCTGGTACCCAAGGCCTTGTGTAATTCTTGCCAAAAGACTGAGGTAAAAGTGGCTCCTCTATCCGACACTATGCTCACAGGTACCCCATGTAGACAAACGATTCTATTGACATAAAGTCTTGCCAGTCTATCAGTAGAGTACGTCTTCTTTATAGGTAGAAAGTGTGTTGACTTAGTCAACCTGTCAACAATCACCCAAATAGCGTCATAACCTCCAGTAGCTCGAGGTAGTCCAGTCACGAAATCCATGGCTATCATATCCCATTTCCATTCAGGAATTGGCATAGGCTGCAACAGTCCCGAGGGTCTCTGATGTTCAAGCTTTACTTGCTGGCAAGTCAAGCACCTGGATACAAACTCTGCAATGTCTTTCTTCATTCCATTCCACCAATATGTATCTTTCAGACTGTGATACATCTTGGTAGAACCCGGATGAACGCTATATGCAGAATAATGTGCTTCTTCCATGATCTCCTTTCTCAAGTCATCAACATCTGGCACACAAATCCTAGTGCCCAACCACAATACACCTTCCTTGTCAATTACAAAGTCCCGTGACTGCCCTTGTTGCACTTCATACATGATTCTCTGTAACTGGGGGTCTCTGCTCTGAGCTGCCTTCACCCGATCCAAGTATACTGACCGTACACTGAATTGAGCAAAAAGGCACTTTCGGGTAACTTTCACCTGCAACCCCTGATCAATTAATCCATGTAACTCCTGGATAATGGGCCTTCTCTCTGTGCTAATATGGGCAAGGCTGCCTGCTGATTTCCTACTCAAGGCATCCGCAACAACATTTGCCTTGCCTGGATGGTATAAAATGGAGCAATCATAATCCTTAAGAAGTTCCATCCATCTCCTCTGCCTCAGATTTAAGTCCCTCTGCTGGAAAATATATTTCAAGCTCTTATGATCTGTGTATATCTCACATGTCACTCCGTACAAGTAATGCCTCCATATTTTTAAAGCAAACACCACGGCTGCCATCTCTAAGTCGTGAGTAGGATAGTTCTGCTCGTGCTTCTTCAACTGCCTCGAAGCGTAAGCAATCACTTGGCCATTTTGCATCAACACACAGCCCAATCCTACTCTGGAAGCATCACAATACACTGTATAACCTTCAGTTCTAGAGGGCAAAGTTAGAATTGGAGCCGATGTCAACAAGCTCTTCAGTAACTGAAAATGCTCTTCGCATTTGTCCGTCCATACAAACTTAACATTCTTCTACGTCAACCTTGTCAAAGGTGCAGCAATTCTAGAGAAGTCCTTCACAAATCTCCTGTAATAGCCTGCTAGACCCAGGAAACTCCGTACTTCCCTAACTGTAGTCGGCCTTGGCCATTATGTAATAGCCTCAATCTTCTTAGGGTCCACCTGTATGCCATCTCGAGAAACCACGTGGCCTAGAAATGCCACTTGATATAACCAGAACTCGCACTTTGAGAACTTGGCATACAATCTATGCTCCCTTAAAGTCTGAAGTACCCTTCTCAGATGCATCACATACTCAGCCTCACTCTTAGAATAAACCAAAATGTCATCAATGAAAACTATCACAAACCGATCCAAGTATGGCCTAAATACCCGATTCATCAAGTCCATAAAGGCTGCTGGAGCGTTAGTCAGTCCAAAGGACATTACTAAAAACTCATAATGGCCATATCTTGTTCGAAAGGCTGTCTGGGGCTCATCACCTCTTCTGATTCTCAACTGATGATACCCGGATCGTAGGTCTATTTTAGAAAAGCATGTAGCACCTTGAAGTTGATCAAACAGATCATCGATCCTCGGAAGTGGGTACTTGTTCTTGATGGTGACCTTATTCAACTGCCTGTAGTCGATACAAAGTCGAAGGCTACCATCTTTCTTCTTCACGAACAACACCGGAGCACCCCAAGGCGATGTACTGGGTCTGATGAAACCCTTATCAAGCAACTCCTGCAACTGCTCTTTCAGCTCCTGCAGTTCAGCTGGTGCCATTCTATAAGGTGGCATAGAAATAGGATCCGTACCATGTATGAGATCGATACAGAACTCTATCTCTCTGTCTGGTGGTAACCCTGGTAATTCTTCAGGAAAGACATCCAGAAATTCACACACCACTGGCACCTGCTCAATTGCCACATTCTCCTTCTCAACATCTCTTACTACTGCCAAGTAACCCTGACAACCCCTTCTAAGCATCTTCCGGGCTGTAATGGCAGAAATGAGATTATGAGGCATGGAGCTCCTTTCACCCTTGAAACAGAATTCTTCTTCACCTGGAATCCTGAACACCACTTCTTTCTCTCTACAATTCACACAGGCATAATACCTCGACAACCAATCCATGCCTAAAATGACATCGAATTCCAGTACGTCGAGCAATACTAAGTCCACCAATAGTTCTCTACCATCAACTGTCACCGGACACGAAGGAAAGAAAACATCTGTCTCCAACTCGTCACTAAGAGGAGTCGAAACAGATAGAGGAAAGGACAACCTAGAAGGCTGCCACTCGATTCTCAAAGCGAACACAGGAGAAATGAAGGAATGTGAAGCACCGGGATCAAACAACACTCTAGCATCGCATGCACAGACTGAAAGAATACCTGCTACCACTGCATTCGAAGTCTGAGCATCCTGTGGTGTCAAAGTGAACACTCGAGCCTGACCACGACCTGCCTGCTGAGAAGTCGAAGGCTGCGCAAAACCACGTCCACTAGGTCTACCAACTGAACCTCGACCTTGCTGATTCATATGCTGAGGCGGTCTCTGTTGTGGCTGTGTGGGTGCTCGATACTGCTGAGGCATCGGATAATAGGGCTGAGCCACTGAGGAAGACGAACCCTGAACGTACTGTGGCTGGTATCCGGAGTGGGGACAAGCTCTGGCAAGGTGTCCAACCTGTCCACACCTAAAGCAAGCGCCCGTCAACATATGACACGGGCCCTGATGAAATCGTCCACAGCTCGCACAAGCACTAGCTCCAGACCCAGAACTACTCTGCCCGGTACTCTGCCCACTACTACTGCTACTAACTCCTGCACCGAATCTGTGACTCCTGCCGGTTCTCCTGTTTGAAGCATACCCATGTCGGCCAACTCGGTGAGTCCTGGACCTCCTACCACTCTGCTGAGAACTACCCGTAGCCTGCTGACTCGAACTGCCGATGTGAAATGCTGGCTGCTGGTACCCGGGAGCTACACCATGACCACTGCCCCCGATCATATAAGGATCTATCATAGTGCCCTGGCGAATATGTCGCCTCTCTATCAAACGGGCCTCCTCAATCACACTCTCCAAGGTGCGGTCCTCGGTATGCATACCAACAAAAGCGGGTCCTAATCCAGTAACATACAACTCTACTGCTCTGTAAGGATCCCTCCTGATATCTTCCGCATGTCGGGACAGTCTATTAAACTCTCTGGTATAGTCCTCCACTGACCTATCGCCTCTAGTGATGTGGAGTAGCTGCCACCTGTAGGCATCTCTAGTGGCTGGAGGACAGAAAAATCTCAAAAAGCGGTCCTTAAATTCTGGCCAAGTCAGCTCGTGCATCGATGGCTGAATCGACTGCATAAACCAATCCTGAGCAGCCGCCTGTACCGACAACTCCACAATCATAATCCTCTGATAATCCGTGTGCCCAGTCCTGGTGCGTGCCTCAATCACATTAATAAAGTCTAAGGCATCACCCGTACCGTCGAAAGAAACTCTACCAATCCGAGAATAAAGAAGGGCTGCTTCAGTGTCTGACATACCCTGGTTCCTCTGCTGAAGCATCTGCTGTACAAGGGGCATCGCCTGATTCAATACTGCTAGACCTTGATTAATCCCTGCCAGTCCAGCTGCAAAGGCTGTAGGGTCAACAACTGGGGCTTCAGGCTCGACTGGCTGCTGATCAGGTATCTCAGCTGCAGCTACCCTGGCTCGACCTCTACCTCTACCTCTGCCCCTACAACGTGGAGCAGGAAGGGGAGCCTCATCGTGCACAGACTGCTCATCTAGACTAAGGGTCGGGTCAGCATCAGGGTCGGTACGCACACGCCTCATTCTGAAAGGAAGACAAGGAAAATTGAATTTAAAACGGGGTAAGAAGATTTAAAGCAACGCGGAATTAGATACAAGAACATCTCAAAGACAATTATCAATCCTAAAGCTGCAGTAGTTACATAGAAAGACAGACATAGACAATTAATCGAACTTATGCTCTGATACCAACTTTGTCACGACCCGAACCCGAGGGCACGTGACCGGCACTAGGGAATGGGTAGGCATAAGGCCACCGAAACCCGTAGTAAGCCTAAAGGAAAAGAAAATAAAACCATTCACATTTTAACTTTAATTAAAAACAGAACATATCATCAAACTGATTTTTTTTTTTTTACACAAATTTAAGTGTTTAATAAAAATATGATTCAACATCTCATATTATAAATTGAATTTATGTCATATACATAAATATATTTAGTACAAATAACTACATAATTTAGTTAAACCACACAAATTCTCAATACATATACTACTGCAACATCCTAGATTAATACACAGTACAGCTTATAATGACCTACGTAAAATAGCCGGTGAAGAAGAAATCCGGCGTAGAGGTAGTCTGAGGTCGAACTCCCGAGCTCCTGAAAAAAATAAATTGAGGGGAATCAGACCTCACTGAGTAAGTCAATAAAAGAGCTGTACGGTTTGAAAACCTTTTTGAAAACTATATATATATATATATTTTTTTAGTGAAAATAATTTATAATATATATAATTGTAGCTTTGAAAAAAAATCTCGGTAGAACCCTAGACCCAAGTCTAAATGGCCAACCGGGCCCACTTATTCCAACTAGACTACCGGTCCCCGAGAGCAAGGGCATCAACCGAGGCACCAAGCCGTAGTCATTCACTTAATCCAAATATATGGATCTGGCGGTCCCCGAGAGCAAAGGCATCAACCGAGGCACCCATCCCAGTCCATTATTGACTTTCCAATCACTGGCGGTCCCCGAGAGCTAAGGCTTCTACCGAGGCACCTGTCCCAGTTTAACATTCATCAATCATAAAATTTTCGGATCCATCTCTCAATCTCTACCATGTGCACATAGTCCTGGTGAAGCCCACCAGGTAGCCCGTTCTACCAAAATTTCTCGAAATCGATTTTAAATAAATAAAATGCGTTTAAATCTTAAATAATAACATTAAATTAAATAAATCATGTAATCAATGTAATAAAATGCGGGCGCATGCATTTTTACATAAACACACGCACAGATCGTTCTACTGACTTACAGGATGAATGTGAAGGCTGACGACCACGCGTCTGCCTCGGTCTCACAGCTTCTGCTCCGATATGCTCTAAAAGAAATTAATAAATCGACTTTTTAAAACACGACTAAGGAATCAAATTCAGGAATCAACAAAGTAATAAAATTCCAGATTGACTCGATGAAAATCGGACGAGACTCGACAGACAGGATTTAACCTAATTAACGGTAGACACTTTTCTACGAATATCACGTTTTACGAGAAAATCTACCAAAATTTCGACAGAGTCTCCTCTGTAAAACGGACATCTCTCTACCAAAGGTAGAGCCAGACCTGCATAGAAAATGCACTTCTAATTTCCAAAACCATTCACACTCGAGTCGGGCTCCCAAAATACAATTTGCCCGACCGAGATCACAACTCAAATAAAATATCACAATTTAATAATATGTGTTTCTTAAATACATATATCTCATACATACATATTAGAATAGATAAAAATTATACAAAGTCTCCATTATTCAAAATTGAGCAAATTAAATTTGTATTCTAACCATATTAAAATTATGATTATAGCCCAAATTAAATCTAGTGCAATGTATTATGTGTATATATATATATATATATATATATATTGGGAATTTGATATTCAAAATTTACATTACTTAGGAAATTATGTCAATTAATTTATAAAAATTATCTAAACCCTTTAATTATTCATAAAACTAATTAAAATATATATTTATCAAATTTAGTGTAAAATTACATTTTTACCCCCCTAAAATACATAATTTACATAATAAGCTTTTACTACTAAAAATAATTCTTAAAAACTATTTAATCATGTCAAAAATTCATTTTCTCAAAATACATTTTCTTAATGTAATTAAAACATTTAATTAACCAACAAATTTTCTCCCAAAAAATATTATTTACCCTAAAAATAAATTTTTGGCATAAACTCAAATATATTTATAAAAATAGTATAAAAATCTCAAAAATTATGATTTGAGTTCTAAAATTCATATTATTCACTAATAACCTCATTTATCAATTTCATTACCTATTTAACCCAAAGTTTCAAAATTAATCTAATTATTATATTTTGACATAAAGCATAAAAATTCCTAGAAAATTTGTATAATTTTCTTAAATTATCTACCTTACCCTAAAATTAATTTCAACACTTAATATCACCAAAATGTCAATTATTATTATTATTTACCATTTTTATAATTAATTCCCGAAAATTCCTAAAAAAAATTATTTAAATATCCAAAATTCACCAAAAATCAAAATAAATTCCAAAAATTATACAAAAATTCCTAGAGGTAGATTAAGCTACTAGGAATCATATTTGTAAAGGGAGTTTGTATGAATCAAGCTAGATTAAGTTAAAAAAAATTCGAAACCCTAGAGTTCACAAACTAAAAATCAACCAAAACTCAATCAATTCATGATCAAAGCTTAAACAAAGGTTAGATTAAGCCTCACCAGTGCAAGGGGAGTAGATTGGCACCGGAATGGAGGAAAATGGTGGCCGGACGAAGCTTGGGCGAGTTAGAGCAAAACTCTCGGCTTTCTTCTTCCCAGCAGCTTCCGGCGGCTCTGCAGGTGGCCGGAGGCGAGGGAGAAGGAAGAGGGAGTAGCAGACGGTGGCCGGAGGTGGGGGAGGCGCAGTGACGGTGGTGGTCGAAGGATTCGCGGAGGTGGGGGAGGATGGGAGCTCGGTTCTGCCTTTCCTCTTCCAAAAACATACATATACATATATATATATATATATATACATATACTTATATATACTATAATATAAACTAATGTATATATATATATATATACACATACATACATATATATATACATATATATACACAAGTATATAATTACGCTTTATACTATATTATATATATATATATATATATATATATATATATATATATATATATATATATATATATATATATATATATATATCTATATATATATATATATACACATGTGAATAGATATGCACATTTAAATTAATATTTATCCTAAAATATAATGTTAATAAAATTTTTATACTTTAATATAATGCAAATTAACTATTAATAGTCAAGGCAGGAAAGATCAAAGAGGGTGATTTAGTGCTAAAACTCACTAAGGCAATCATGATCAACCCGTAGAGTAAGTTTAAGCCAAACTGGGAAGGTACGTGTATAGTGAAGAAGTTATTCTCTATAGGCACTGCTATTTTGTGTGACTTGGAAGGGAATGAGTACAAAGAGCTCATCAACCTAGATAAACTCAAGAAGTACTTTATGTTCTCATTAGGGAGAAAAACTTAAAAAGAGGCTATCCAGGCAAATATTAGAGACCAAAAGTGAAAAATAAAAAATTAAAGTCCTACTGGATTGAAAACCTTGAAAGAGGTGGTCGAGGCAAAAATTAAGGATATGTAAAAAAAGAGAGAGAAAAAATGGTTAGTTAGAAAACTTACGAGGGTAAGCCAACTAATGACATTAGAAATGTCAAAATCAAAATGTATATGCATATTATGCTTAAATTAAATGAAATATATTGCTTTAATTACTGTTAAACGTTACATTAAGTGTCTATTACAAATGGTTTAACTAAAAAAAGGAAATCCTATGTAAAAAATGGGAAATAATTACTTAATTTATAAACTAATTTTCTATCAATTGCATTTGGATCCATGCCTTATACTAATCATCAATGCTCAAATCTCCATTGCAGTCGATGTTTCTCAAAATGATTTTACAAAGCCAGGTAGCGAATAAATTATCCAGGAAGTTTTGAGAGAGAGGTCATAGTTCAAACTCATGCACTAGTCCCACGATTAGGTATTTCTATCCATATTGTCAATAAGGACAGATAGGATTATAGAAAGTAGTAAAATAGAGGCTAGCAATGGGAACACAATGAGTATAAGATCAAATGGTCACATACTATAATCTCCACCATGGACACATCCACCGGATTAGAGAATCAAGGAATGTTGACAACCAGCTTTGAACATCTTCTAGATGGGATATAGTCTTTTGGTTTGGTAATGTTTGGCTTTGTAGTGTGCAATGTCTTATAGAGGTTTAAGTAATCCCATTTTCTTATAAAACTACACCTATAAAAGTGATGAGTAAGTAAAAATGCCAAAAAAGCAGAAGACGAGAATAAGAGAAGAAGAAATTTACCTGCAATAGAAGTGGACTTCTAGAAAATCATTTAGTTGTTGTGAAGTTGTCTAGCCTAATTATAGTTTCTACTAAGATGAGAGGGAAAGGATTAAGATCGGCTTCCACTTGATCCAGGATATGGAGGATTTTTAATCATAATTTTCAGAGTGGAAAATGAGTAAGAATTGAGTATATAGGCAAAAAGTAAGCATTTGTGGCCAGTAGACCTCCTTTTTATCTATGGTTATAATGAGTTCAAAGAAAGGCCTTACCAGTACTTCATTACCGAAGATGTGATAAAAGGAAGACTAGGTTGAAATATTGAAGAACCTGGCCATTTAATATTAAATAAAGTGCAAGTCTGGGTTTCTAACCTGAGGGATTGCAATTTCATAAATGGAATCCATGTGATAGCCTATAATAGCTTCAAACTCCTTCAATAGGGAGAATAGTTCCACTGTATTGAACAAGAATACATGTTTTAAAGGATCCCATAATTGAGCTATAGTATGGTGGAAAGGGAAATTATTTCTCCTAGTGTGCTGAGATATGAAGATTGATAAATGAAATGGCTCTAATTCTGCCAATGATTCCCCTTCTAAGATTTTCATGATTGGTTGTAGCTATTTCAAGCTTCTTTCAATCATTTTAAGATATGGGGATATTGTCTAGAGAGAAAGAATTGAGAAGAATGGCAAAAATATGGAATTAGGAATTTTAGAGGAGAGTTAGGGATTTAAATAGCTCTAAATTGATGGTGCATAGGCAATCACCTCTATGATTAAGTGACACCTCTTTGTGTTGAGGCGATTCTTTATCGCCCTTCATAAAAGGCAACGCCCTAATATTGAGGCGACGCATCTCCAACAATAGGGACAAGAACCTATTATTGTACTAACACTAAGTGATTGACCCAAAAATGTTAAGTAGTTACTAAGAAGCAGAAGATTTATAATAAAAAATGTTTTTAGTCGATTCAAGTTCAGTTGAATGAAATTTAGGCTTAGCATTCAGTCAAAATAAAATATGAAACTTCTAAAACAAAGATTAATGTGAAATGTCAGAAAAATATAGAAACAATAATTTAAGATGACAAAATTGATCCTATGCTAACACTCATCTAAGGTAGTCCTCTACTTATCATCTCTATACTCATCATCTCCCTCACCAGTAGGATCATTCACAATATCATCTTTGTGGTCATCTCCCTTATCTATGGTATCATCGGCATGTTCCTCCTCCTCTCCACCACTACCCCCTTCATCATTTTTGTCGTCATTATTAACCTAAAGGGTAGCCAGTTAGCACACTAAAACAATGATTATGGACTGACTAGCCTCATCTCGGTCCTGTTAAAGTACAAAGAGAGGTTAGACATCATAAAAGCATGCATACATATAGGAATAGGAAATGATTAATACCTTCCATTATTGTTTTGTGCTAATTAAGAAGTCCCTCCAAGCCTCAATCACACTATACATATACTCTCCTTAATCTCGAGGTGTATGCATGATTAACGACTTATTAAGGCTAACCCTGTGTTAAGTTAAATTTGAGAATAGGATTTCAAAAGGGAAGAGAACTTTTATATATATATATATATATATATATATAAGCCTCTAAAATGAACACTGGCTCTAAGGTCTCATCCAATGTCAGGAACTAACTAAATAGCTCACCTAAAGGCATCTAGCATCGAGTCAGTAGATCTGGAGGTGTAACCAGCCTACCAGCCATCATCTGAGACATGCAGCTAAGGGGCTCTCTAGTAGAAGGCGCACCGAAGGAGGTACCCTCACCACTAAGCACAATATGTGGGCTTTGAGGAGGTCTCTCATATGCAGTAGGCCTGGGATGAGTAGCTGGTGCCTAGGGAGGAGACTAAGTCAAGAAAATGATATTTACAGACAAGGATGTGAAATTATATGCTTAATAAAATGACATGAGATGTAGATGTAGGTAAAGACACCCTCTATAGGAGCTAAGTTCATGCAAACTCCGTATATCAGGACTTCCTCCTTTTATAGTAGTTCTCCGCATCTTCCCCCTCTAAAGTTTGGTCAACCTCATCCCCCTCCAATAAGTGTGCCCATAAAATGAATCGAGGGGCAGAAAGAGGGTTGTCTCACCTGAGTACCATATGTATCCTCTCGCCAAAGTACCAAACTCTGCAATCAGGCCCTATGAGCAAGACCTTCTTATAGATAGCAGGGTTGAGCGAATCATGGCATGGGATCATCCAGCCTGAGGACCCTATAAATTCAGGCACAACTGTGAAAATAAACTGGTAAGTGAATGAATTGGATTAACAAATATGTTATTGATTATAATTATATTTACATGTACCTACCTTATCATGCATCAAAGTGTTCAACCACTCACGATGGATGTGCACATAAGCGATAGGCCTCCTCCAAGAGTGGCTAGGACCCCATCTCGCCATGGTAGGGAAGGGAGTGTCATGGATACGAGATATCTCGATAATCAATTCAAGCTCTAAAGCCCAATCCTGCAAAAGAGAAAAGGATGGTTAACAAATCATGATAATGGTATTTGAGATGAACCTAATGAAATAAAGGAAAGCAAGGAAATACCAAAATAGCATGCCAAAAACTGTAAAGTCATCTAGCTCCATGCATCAACTCATCTATACTCTTATATAGGTAGACTAAAGCATAGTTGCCCCAATTATACAAAGCCACCAGGTCCAGATCCCTCAAGCAATGTCCAGAAACAAAGTGGTGCCTAGCAGGTAAACCAAGAATGTCCTCATAACCTTATCAATCTCATAAGGTGTGGCAGCTACCTTAACTTTAGTGCGAGTATAATAGCTCTTGATGGAATCCAACTTCACTATGTACGTCCCCTTCATATCTAAAACCATGTCAAGTAAATGCTCAACGTAGGTGAGGTGGTCTGGAGATAGTAAATAAAGAATAGCATTAAAAGGAATGGAATCTCCTACACAGGTGATGTCGATGATAGCAGCAAAAGGGACCAGCTCTATAGTGAACTCGCCAAAAAGGAGATGAAATGTGTGAGTAGTGTCGAACCACCTCTCCATCAAACCGTGAAAAGGCCGATAGTTCATACGCCCTTACTACGATGGAAGTACAAGGCTAAAATTTGAAAATCTAGTGTCCTGGATACGAGTCTTAACCTTATCTATAAGATCATCGTACTAAACACGTGCCCCGCTGAAAGTCTTAGCACCTTTGAGGGTGTGGGCATTAAGCTATAAGATAAATAAAGACTTGAATTATCAGTTTATTCAAATAAAATATAAAAAATTTTATAGAATGTTGTTAATAAGGCAATCATCTCTACGCGTAGAGGCGATCGCCCCATCAAAAAGACAACATCTCTTCATGTAAAGGTGATCACATCCCCAGCATATCGCCTTAACATGATGAGGTGGCTGCCTCTTTAAAAGGGCAATCACCTCAATGAAGAGGCGATCACGTCACCGAAAAAGCGATGCTTCTTCATGTTGGCGATCTGATGCACATTTTTTATTTTTATCAATTTTCTTATTTAAATCAAGTACATTCTTATTTTCAATGATAAATACATGTTTTCTAACAATAACCTGATATTGCCAACATTATTTACAAGAAAAATCAAATAAATTGCACATTAACCTCTCCAATAGCTAACCTACAAATATGAGATTGCACGTCTGCTAAAAGGGGGACCTTGTTTGTGATAAAAAAAGCCAAAGTGTCACAGAGAATGTATTGAAGGTGGTATTAGGTCCCACTCTAGGAGATTTGGGGTCCATGCAATGTCCATGGTAGAAAAGTTCGAAAAGAGAGTGTAGAATAGAAAAGAGAGAAGAGAGAATGATGAAAAAATGATGAAAAAATGAAAAAGGAGTAAGTTTTCTTTATATAAGAATAAAAGAAAAGTGCAAGCTTTTAACATCTATAGATCAATTTCACAAAGACTGCAATCATAGAATCAAAGATGCAATCATAGATCTAGATCTACAAACAAGATAAATAAATGTAAAGCAAAACATGTAAAAAGCTGAAAATAAACTAGAACTACAAATGCGAATGATTATTGGTTCTAAAACCAGCTACAACCCCCAATCCATTCCCAAACAAAACTTGATAAAAGGAAAGGTTTTTTACTTTTCAATTTTGAGAAAAAAAATAGACTGCATGAAAAATTACAATTGTAATTTATTTGAGGAACCTAATAATTTATAACAATTAATTAATTATTTTAAATATATAATTTTTTATTATTACTACCGTTAAAATTATCATAAATTACTTTACCAAAAATATAAAATTTTAAATGTTGAAAAAATTAAAATCACATAATATTAAAAATAGTATATATATTTTTTTTTTTTGTAAAAAGGTAGAATTATATCATATTTATTTCATTTTAAATTTATATTAAGAGATGAAATAGTTGGAATTTAACCATTTTTAGCCAATAAACTCCCCAAACTTGTATTCTTTGGTTTGCGGGGTGATGAGCGCGACGTGGGAACAGTTTGGGGTGCCGTTCCTGCCAATGACAGACCGTACAGTCGGACACGCTTTAACCTTTGATCACAATTCGCATTTATGTTACGTGTGTTCTTGGCTGGCTCTTTCTATATCTCCCTGATTCTCCTTCCTTCCTTCGTAAATGTCACAAAAGTTAATGATTGGATTTGGACAGAGCGCGTGGCATACATGGCAATCACCACATCGGTTCATAGTTATTATTAGTTATACCGACACGTATCTCCTCTTTGCCTGGAAGGATCGTGCTGAAGAAAACGACACCGTATACTGAGATTCCTTAAACATGGCCAACACTCCCTGTTTCCTTCTTTCTGTCATTAAAGCATTTTCAATTTTCATTCATTAAAAATCTCATCTTCAACCTCAACACAGCAGTTCTTGGATTCATAACCTCTTATTTGCTACAAAGTAACTAGATTTCTCCCTATCTTTTTCTCTGATTTTCTTCTTTTTATTTTACATTATATTATTGCGTATCTCTGATTTATCTTTGCCACCTTTTTTCTGCTGAAAACTGTGAGTTCTTGATTCTTGGTTTTGTTCTTTAATTGCTGTTTTATTCCATGTCTGATTTTTTTTTATGTTTCTTTTTAATTGTTTGAAGTGATTGGTATTGCATAAGATCTGTTTTTTTTTTTTAATACCATGCAATGCAATGTAACTTTCATTGTTTCTATCAATGCCTTTCTAATTTGGGAACTGGGTTTTGACCCACTTTGGAAATTCATTCGATAATTTGGAAGCTAGTTCTTGCTTTGTTGTGTTTTATTCTTAATTCTTATAAATGGGTATTGTTTCTTTTCTTGTATTTGATATTTTTTGAAAATTATCTTTTGCTTGTTATTTTAATTTATTTTATTTTTTAATTTTGATAATGAGGATGTTCTATTGTCTTGGTTTTTCTAATGCTAGAAGTTGTGATCTTGGACAAAAACCAAAACAAATGGTGAAAGATACTGCCTACTATGAAAGTTTAGGTGTCAATGTGGATGCCTCTCCGGCAGATATCAAGAAGGCTTACTACATCAAGGTCAGATTCAATACTACCTTAATTCATTTTTATTTTATTTTATTTTTTTGGATTTATTACAAAGTTTGCAGCTTCATTCCCATCTAAATAAATTTTAAAGGAAACGAATTCAACTGCTTGGGGAAGTCGTCATTCTGAATCATCAACTAAAAGGCTTAGCCTGAAGAATTTTTGTTTCTGTCCTAAAACTTAAGAAATATCCTAAAACTAAATTAGTAGAAACTGTTAGTTTCCCAAATAAAGGGATATGAATTTTTTGAGGATGGTTATGGTAGTACTAGCTGATACTGTGACGGTTTTATAAATTTGTGTATAGGCAAGGGCAGTTCATCCAGATAAAAATCCTGGCGATCCAAAAGCTGCAGAAAATTTTCAGGTTAGCTTTTAAATATGATTTTGTGTGTTCAGCACTAGATTTTTGTTATCATGTCATCACGTGTTACTATGATTCAGTTTACTGCCATTTTATCAGTTCATCTCAATAATGGATATACCTGTTACTTTGAAGTTTAAACTGTATTAAAGAATGAGGAAACTCAAGTTCTAGATGCTGTTTTGACTCTTCATTATTAAGAAGATTCATTTGTTATCTTTATTCTTTTGTTTGGTTGCCTTTCTTTTCGGATAATTTCATGATTTAGATAGGTGTACAGTAGTATTCATCAAAAGAAAAACATTATTTAATTGCTTTCATCTTCATCGTTTTTTCCCCTTTCATGTTCTTATTTTTTTTTTCTTTATGGGACATGTTCAAAGAAACTTGGTGAAGCATACCAGATCTTAAGTGACCCTGAGAAGCGGGAGGCATATGACAAGTATGGAAAGGAAGGAATACAACAGTAAGTTAATATTTTGAAACATGGATTTCAAAATTTTCTTGCTAAAGTTGCTTTCTATTATTCAGTTATATTCTTTTGCAGACTTTTTGGAATATTCTAGTCCATGAAACCATTTTATATTGTAAGATAGTAATTGCCTTTTGTTATATTGGGGTGTGATCAAACAAGAAAGCAACTGGAAATTTTTTTTTCATGGAAAAACCATACAGAAGAATTTCAGAAGTTATAAAATGATGTAAAATTTAAAAAGAATTATATTAAGAGACTTTGAATTATTGTTGGACAATCTGACCATACCCTTGGTTTTTATGGTTGCGCTTCACTAAGTTCTTTGTCAACCTTTGCTTGCTCATATTCCGAAATCCTGTATATCCCTCAAGAAAACATGATAGCATCTTCTTTTTGCCAGGGACTCCATGTTGGACCCTTCATCTGTTTTTGGGATGTTATTTGGAAGTGAATTCTTTGAAGATTATGTTGGACAACTAGCACTTGCTACATTATCATCTATTGAAATTGAGGAAGAGACATTAGATACTGAAGTACGCAAGCAGAGAGTTCAGGAGAAGATGAAGGTAGTCTGTTTCCTCAGTTCTTTCATATCTTTAGCTTTTCAGTTCATTTGATTGAAATTTGTGGCAATATTTTAATCTGCAGGAAATGCAAAAAGAAAGAGAAGCAAAGCTCATAACTCTTCTGAAAAATCGCCTTGAACCATTTGTTGAAGGTCAAGCGGATGAGTTTGTAAATTGGGCAAGCTCAGAAGCACGACGCCTTTCTACAGCTGGTATGGTTTCTTCCTGCAATGGCATGTTATATTGTTTAAAGAATCAAAATTCATATCAATTTTTGCTATGGGAAGCCTATAGTTTGAAATCTATCTCAAACCAGGAATGAAAACAATTTCGCTAGGACATTGTAACTATACTTGATGGTTCATTAATTACTCAGGTCAAAGCCTTTACATTCCAAGGAAGAATAAACAACAAAGTTTTCACAGGAAACTTCTTTTTGTGTTTATTTAAGGTTGTTTTAAGTCAGATATTATCCATGCCATTCTTGTTGTTGCTTGATTTAATGTCCTTTTTTGTTTTGCATTTGGACTGGGTTCAGTTGTTTAATGATGGAGGTGCTGTTGGAATTTATCGTAGGTTTGACTCTCCCAAATTCAAAGAAATAATGGCATATCTAGTATCACAAATGGTTTTGCCTTTGTGTTTCTAATAAGCATTGGAATGTCTAAATCATGGGACTGTAATCTGAAAATGAATTCACATGGTTATTGTTGCTTGGAGTGGTCAGAAAATGGAATTCCTTTAATGTTTCTATAACCTTTTTATATGTGCATATGAGGAACCAAAACTACAGTGAAAACTTTTCACTCATTTCTTATGGAAATTTTAATTGTTTTTATTATTTATTTTTTGCTTCGAGAGATGTCACTTGAGTTGGTGATTTCTTAAAAAAAAAAAAAAAGATCTTGGATGGTAACTTTTCTCATAATGAAGTAGGCTTGATTTTTCATGCCACTGTTTCATTTCTTTTTAAGCTTGCCTATTTCTATGTCTAGGTCACTTTTGAACATTTAGGTGTCTTAAGAAATGATTCTGTTACTGAAGTTGTTCAATTTTGCTTTTGGAGGGCAATTTTCTGAACTATTTAAAGCGTGGTCATTATTCATTAAACTGCCCAAGTTATTAGGTTGGTTTAGACCACAATGTTTGGTCTGGTTTGGTTCATGTGGTTTATTGGTGGTTAGCAGTTATAGGTTTTTCCATGGAATGGGAAACAGATAAACAGTAATTGTTTTATGTTTCTTTTCTTTAGACAAATTATTGTCTCAATTTCTCACTAAAAATAGAAACAGAGTGTTGGGATTTGGGGAGAAATAGGAACAAGAAGGATCCAGATAAAATGTTTCTTCTCTTTTACTTTTTCTAAGAGAGAAGGGGGACTCCTAAAAGGTGAAAGAAACCAGAAAGTTCCGAGTGAACATAAAGGGAAAAAAAGAAGAGGATGTTAATTTCAGTTTAAGAAGAACAGCACAGAAGTCTGCCATTTCTTTCTGCCTGAAATGCAAATTGAGAGAAGTTGGGAGTTAAAGAGTTGACTGTAAATCTTGTAGTTTGGCAATGAATATATCCAAATGAATCAAGTCTTGATTCAGTATAAATATCCTCCCCCATCACTGGAAGTCTGCCATTTCTTTCTGCCTGGAATGCGAATTGAGAAAAGTTCGAGTTAAAGAATTGACTCTAAATTTTGTAGTTAACACTGAAAATATCCAAATGAACCTAGTCTTTATTTAGTATAAATATCCTTCCCCATCCCTGGGACAGTTGTCTAACTGATCAATTTAAACTTTAAAAAAAACAATAATAATAAATAAATAAATAAAAGCTTTTGGGATAGAAGCTCTACTTTTAGGACTATTTTAATCTTGCAGTTGCATTTATTTTTCAATGCAAAAGAAGCTATGAATTATGCCTTGGGCTATATATTGCTTTGTAAGCATGTTGTTGACAGCATGTTGTATTCTGTTCACGTTAGCGTTTTGAAATAATTGTAATTGCTATTGACTTGTAAAAACGACCCCGCCATCTTCAGCATTTGGTGAGGCTATGCTGCATACCATTGGCTATATTTACACCAGGAAAGCTTCCAGGGAGCTTGGAAAAGATAAAAGGTACATGAAAGTGCCATATTTGGCAGAATGGGTGCGGGATAAAGGACACCAGATAAAATCCCAAGTAATGGCAGCTTCAGGTACAGTATTTTTCTTTCAGTGAAATTGTATATGGAGAAACAGGATATCAGGTTATCATTTTCTATTTAAACCACAAAATGAATCTAACAATATATATACATTTGCTTGTCTTGTAGGGGCTGTTTCTTTAATTCAAATACAGGAGGATTTGAAGAAGTTGAATCAAACTGAAAACAAAGAGGAGAATTTAATAAAGGCCATTGAGGATAGGAAGGATGCTATGCTTCAATATCTTTGGCAGATCAATGTGGTAGATATTGAATCAACTTTATCGCATGTCTGTCAAGCAGTAAGTTTCTATATTACCTTTCCCTAGCTTATATGAATGTAGATTTTGCTTCAAGCTCTCATTACATGTAGAGGTAATAGGTGAAGGGCAATTTCTTGATTATAGACAGCATTTTAAATATGTCTTCCTCCTATTATAACACTTGAAGAGAATCTAGTAGATGATTGCTAATCATGTAGTGTGCATGTTTTATTGGTTGTTATGGAAGGAACCCATTATTCATATTTATCTGTGATTTTTAATACTGGAACAAAGTCTTTATTCCCTTTGTGTTATTTCTAAGACCATCTGTGGAATTTGATAATTAACATTATTCCAAGTTTATGTGGTAGTTTCTGGTGTTGTGGCTTCGTGTCTCAAATTTTCTGTGGTAAGATGTCATGTGAATTAGGATGAGAAAGATCCAAGGCATTCTTCTTTTTATATGTCTACTGCCTAGAAACAGTGATAATTGGATACTATTGGATGTATACAGGATTAGCAAAAGAATAAGTATGCATTTTGGTCTTTAAATTTAAATAACATTTATCATGCTTAATGGATGATGATTGCTACTAGGGGTGTAATCAAATTGAGTTGGGTTGAAACACCTTCAAACTAGAATTCGACTCAAGCTCAATTCAGTTTCCTTTTTTTTTTTTAAACTCAAACTTACTCGATTGAATAATTTTTATGCTCAAGTGAATAATTTTTATACTCGAGCTTTACTCAACTTGATTGAACAATTTTTATATTTGATAACAATTTAAAATATTTGATTTTGGAATATTCGAACTTTCTTGGCTTCATTCAGTAAGATGTTTTTATAATTATATTAAGGAGTGGAATCATGAATGGAATGGGAGGGAATTGTGAACAGAATGAAAGTTCTAATAAAATGTTTGGTTTATTATGGAATCAGAACTGGAATCAACATTATTTATATAAAAAAGTATTTTATAATTATTCCTTATCAATTAAAAATTAGCATTATGATTATCCATTATAAATTTTTATTTCTAAATTGATTATTAATATTTTTGAAATATTATTGTAATTTTTAAAATTTATTCTCAAAATATGTTTGTTTTAATAATTATTTTTTGTTAAAATATTTTAGTAATTATTTTTATTAATCTATATATTCTATTTGACAATATTTAAATGTCTGACTAATTTATAATTGATTTGACTTGATTCCAATGGAAATGAGAATTCATTCTTTAGGAGTGTAAGGGGAACGGTGATTCCCATCGAAGGGAGAATTCATTCCCATTTCTAAGCTAAATTTTAGTTAACCAAACAATAGAAATCGGAATCATTCATTATGATTCCGATTTGCGCTCACATTTTTCATCAACCAAAAAAATGTAAAATAAAAAGAGAAATAGTAATTATATACAAATTTGATTAGGCTTGCAAGCTTGTCAAATAAAGTATTATGAAGTTTGAGCTCGACTAGCCAAGCAATTCAAATAGCTCGAGTTCAACTCAATATATTATCAAGTTGATTTTGAGTTTTTTCCGAGTCAATCTCGAGGAGCTCACGTGTCTGCTTGACTTGGTTGCACACCCTTATTTGCCAGCAATGGAAAATATTCTCTCTCTTTTTTGAAACTTATCATAGTCATTTTTAGTAGTATTCAAGTGGTCTTGTTTGAGCCATAGAAGATGAAACTCTCTTATACAATTCTTTGAGGCAGAGCCTGTGCCTGCTTGTTCTTTCTCCTAGTAGTATTGTTACCTGGTCACCAAGCTTAGTTAGGGATCCTAGGAAAGGGGGATTTAAGTAGAGATCCTAGATTTCAGCCATATGTTCTTCTCTTGCATTTATTTTCACTCTCACCCACATGTAATGACCCTGAAAATGTTACCCTATGCCATACTGGCTATAGATGGAAGTACAGCACAAGTCATGGGGCTTTACTTATCTGCCAATGTCTGACAGTGATCATTAATTTGTACTTGTTCTATGTAGAATCTGTTTCAGTTAATTTTATGTTCTTGCACAGCTGCCTATATCTTTTAAATCCCAAAATTGATATGCTTGTTTCTCAAATAGGGTGTAGTCAGGTTTAGAATTTATATGACAGTTAATATCTGGTCTACATGAAAGATGAATCAACTTTTTTGATAGGGAGCTAAAAAGAAAGAAGAGGAGTAATAGATCTTTTTTTTCCTTCCCAGGAATGTAATTATAACCTGGTTGCACTTGCAATGAAAAGATAGCATAGCAAGATATGCTAACTGCATAATCCATTTCAGGTACTTAAAGACCCTAGTGTATCCAAGGAAGTTTTGAGATTGAGAGCAAAGGGGTTGAAAAAACTTGGAACCATCTTTCAGGTGAGTGTTTATTTTCGTTCTTCCTTATTGCTCTATACTGGTGATGTTTCTTTTCATCATTATGTGTTGAATTTGTATCTAACCAAGTCAAAAGATCACTGCTTCTCAGGGTGCAAAAACTGCATACAATAGGGAAAATAGCTTGCGCCATGAGAGCGACAAGGTACTTGCTGGCTCATCATCATAGTCATATTGGAACTTTTGGCTGGATATCGTTTCTCAGCCATCTCTTTGTAGATGCATACATAATGGTGTTTGAAATGTTTGGTTTTGTATCTGTAGCTTTATACCCTTGTGTTGACCTGTGAACACGTGAGGTGACTTATCATCATATCATGTACTTGTGTTAAGAATGATTTGTTTTTTCTTGATTCATTTTTTGCGAAGGTGATTTAGATTGAAAATTGGAAATGATTCCACTTTATGCACTGAGATCTGCAATCATGTTTATCACCAAAAAGAGTCCTCTACTTGATGACAGGGTTATTGATACAATTGAACCACTTATGATGCACTAATCAAACACTAATAAAATGATCATCCTCTAGAACACAGCGTGCCGAGTTCGGAATTGAACCACTTATCATCCACTAATTAAACAATCATCATCTGAAGCTGCATGCTGAATTTGAGTTTGTCTATATTATCTGTTGAACGTGAAAAATTGAACGAACAAGAGTGATGAACTCTTGACTAGTTCTGCGCAATATATATTGACCTGTGGAGTAGCTGGGGTGGCTAATGGCGATTGCCATTAACATATTTCACTAGCAAGCGTGCAATTCTTTAGTATCAAATTGCATTTTTTTGTTTGAGAAGATAAGACCAATCTTTTCTTCTCTTTAAATCCTTGAATATGCATCAGTAATAATGCAATTATTGAACAGTTAGTGGCTATGGGGTATGCTTCATAGAGTGGCAGACACTGAAACTAGAATCAAGCCTGCCATAATAGAGAGACTCTTTATTTTATATCTCCTTTTAATCATGTAACATTAATTAGCATCATTTCTTGGATTAGTTTATACTATGAAATTCTCACTACACATAATTGAAATAGTAGTGCGTTGTAAGGATAAAGTATGAAATTGAGAAAGAAACATTTATCAAAGAGCATTAGGACAAAAATTATAACTATCTCATACTCTTATAATCATACAAGATTTAGATAATGCAAACATTAAAACCAAGATTATGGTAAAAGATATGATCCACAACTCTTTCCAATCATGGACAAACATTCAACTTGAGCACTACATGAAAGTAAATTTGTTTAATGTTTAAATAAATTGAAGGGGTGATTCACTCAAATTAAGGAGAGATGTCCTAACAACACTTTTTATTAGAAAAGTAGGAAGGAAGAAAAGAAAAAACAAAGATAAGGTTTTTTTTTTTTTTTTTAAATGAAAAATAAACCCTACAGCAACTTTTGCTTTATTCTCCACCACTGTCTACTCAGTTGTATTTGGTGGGTGGTCCTTGTCTTCAAGGATAATTGGAAGCACTAGTCATCCATAAAACCTATTTTATGCCAACCTAATTCTTCTGTTTAGCACAGCTAAAGGACAAACATTTACAAACAACTCTAATCACCAAGCACTCTTTCCCCTTATTCATCTTTTAGGGGAACAGCTTAAATTACAATTTTGGCCCTCCTCCTTAATTTAGGAATCAAACTTTTTTTTTTTTTTTTTGCTCAAAATTAAAGGCACATATTTTGTCCATGAATCTCAACTTTTGAAATTTGAATCATACGTTCTTTCAGTCTTGTCGATTTAGACACTTCTCTATGATCAATCAACACTAAAAGAATGTTGAATGTCCTCATGAGCCTCTTTCTGTAAATTAATTTTTTAATTTTTATTATTAGTCTCATAATAATATATCCTAAGAGGTTTAAAATTAAACTCCTAACAACTTTTTTGTTTTTGAAAATTTTTTTATCTCGCAAAAGAAATTACATGTAGATGAATGCGATTAAACACAACCTTTTTTTTCTTTTTTTCTTTTTTTTTTTCAAATACAAATAGGGTGTGGGAAGAGGATCAAGTCCTCCAAAGTGTCCACGAAGGTTTTAACTATTAGACCAAAGTATCGTACAATCGCCATTGTTATTGAATTATTAAGATATAAATGAGATATTGGCATATGGGATTTTCAGTGTAAAATGCAAGTAGAAGCCAGTTGTAGCCTGAAAATAAAAGAAAAACCACAAGTTGAGGGAGATTTTGATAATTTCCACTGAGATCAGACTCAAAACTGTAATCCTAATAAACTATAACTATAATATATTTATATAAATCCACTAACTTCGTAGACTTATGCGTGCACCAACAACAGAAAAGTGGTCTTCTTTGCCTTTTCTACTTTGAATTTTTTAAACTTAAAAGAAAAAGTAATTTTTATTTAGTTTAATTTTATTATTGTTATTATTATAATAATAATAAAATAGCAATTTGCCACTCTAATTGATGACTTCAGTGTTTCTTTATATCTTACAATATTTGTGTGTGTGTGTATATATATCGGAAGCTTCACTTATAGGTCTTTATATTCTCCTTGAAAGAGAAAAGATAGAAAGCAAATAACATGATGGGTCTCAAGCTTCTCATTAAAAAATACAGCCTTCTCTTCCTTGTCATTTCAGCACCATTTCTATCAACTTCTTTTGCAGGTTTGCACTTTATCAGCCTCTTGCACTGCTACAATTCAGACTTCTGCAGCCTTTCTTCCATATTCCTGCACACCAACACTACTCTTTAACCATATTGGAAGGGTATAAAGAACCATATAATAATATCACATATTTCATTACATTAATAAAAATAAATAAATAAGTAAATCCAGGGTTACCCACATATTTCATCACTTGCAACTCCACATATATATATATATATATATATATATATATACGCTAGCCAGTGTGCATATATATATATATATGTATTCTTGTTTAAGGTTAATTCTTAAAAGTAGTATTATAACTAGTTCAAGTCACATTTTTATCAATTAATTACCCTTTAATTTATTATGCTGAAAATGTCGGGAAAACACCATTTTAATGAATTAATTTTATTGCCTTTGCATGCAGGTCGACCATCCAAGTTTGTTGATATGGTGGCTGAGCAATTGGATGATGCTACTAGTTTTGAGGTAATTGGTAGTTGATGATATGCATATAACAACCTTAAAATTCTTTAAATCCCTGTCTCTAAACTTCCCAATTTCCTAATTAATCTACTAATCATATGTAACAGATTAAAGAAGGAAAGTCATGATAATAACTGATGAACTTTCTTGAGTTTGTTCTTTTTGAAAATTTTTTGTCCATTATGAATGAATTACACTTGATAGTTAGATTTATAACACTTATATACATTTTATATTTTTATTCGCCAAATACACTTTAAAATATGTTACTTATTTAATCTTTAAATGTAATACTCCGAGTATAAGCAAAAAATACCGCGTAAAATATTTGATCAAACTCAGCATCCTTTCTTCTATTTCTTGATTTGATTTTATAATTGTCACTTGCTATAGGAGCTATCAAGCAATCCTTCACACCATGATGAAGCAACAATCATCCAAGAAAGGTTTCTAAGAGCTAACACAAAAGACTATGGACACTATGATCCTGCACCTGCTCTTGTTAGGCCTCCTTTCAAGCTCATACCAAACTGAAAAAATGATGTTAGCCATGAAAGCTCATGGAGGTCCAAGCAATATTGCTGATATATATTTATATATATATAAATAAATGATGAAAGTTTTCCCCATATATGTATTATATATGATATAGTATGTGTTAGCTAGCTTACATATATATGTATACCAAGTTTTGAACCCTAAAGATGTGTAACATGATATGTCATATGAATAGGATTGTATTGTGTCCTGAGTATGTACCTATATATATACATATGCAAAATAAAAAGTCTGTTTTTGTATGATATACAAGTTTGTGTTTGCTTGTTATTGGAAAAGGTAAAACATATATGCATAAATCAAAATTTTTCATAATAATTTCAACTTTTAGTAAAACAAACTTCTGATTTTAAATAAATTATTTTTGATAAATAGGAAAAATAGGAGCCTCTTAATTTAGGTTTTTTTTTAATAATGGTGAATTATTTGAAAGAAAAACTGTTAGATATAGCTGTTAATATCTCAAATGATCATTAATGATATAATTTATTAATTTTGGATATAATTTAGCATATTTTATAATATTTTTAATAGTATAAGTTATTTAAAATACTAGGAAGTGATGAATAATAATTTATTATTTTTTAATTTATTTATTACAAAAAAATTACTGGGAACTATTGAAATTGAGCTTTAAATTTTAAATTTTTATAATGTTAATTTTATAAAATTATAAATATAAACTTTATAATTATGCAGTTACTAATTATAATTTAAGATAATTATTTTAATATAAAGTTTTGTTACATAAATTTTATTTAAATAGCTATTATGCTCTTAGTTATTTATAATAAGAGTAACTTAATTCAAATGGAGGAAAAGGATTCCAAAATTGAATTAATGAAAACCAATAATTAAAAAAACCTATTGAATTAATAGAAGAGAGAGTTGAAAAAAATTAGAACAAGTATTGGCTGTTAATTTTTTAAAATTTAAAATTAACTAATAAAATTGTTAATAAGTTAAATTAATTTTAAGAATTTTAAAATACTTAAATAAAATATTTTGACTCATTTAATTCCAATCTAAATATAAATTTATATTTAAAATCTCAAAATTTTAAAAAATAAATATCAATAAACAAAATTAATTACTATGAAATAAACTATACATTAATTTATAATTTACACATTGAGGGGATGGATTGACAATCGCAAATTCTGCAAGTATGAGAAGACTATCTTTTTTCGTCAACAAAATGTTGAAAAGTGTAGCTTAATTCTAAGACTTTCTTCAAAAAAGAAAGAGCTTAATTCTAAGATTTTCATTTTTTTTTTAATTATAGTTGTCAATATACTAAGTTTATTAGTATATTAATTAGAAAAGAAAAAATTATTTAATCTGAACGGAACTTCACTCTCATGAAATTCATAAAATTTCAAAAAAAATAAAAAATGGATCTTCAGGAAAATAATTTTCTTACGGTGAGAGATAGGGAAATCTCAATCTCGAACCTAAGAAATTGTTACTCTAGTTAAGTTGTGCCATTATTAAATATTAATGATTCTCTATTTGATAAGCATGCGCATTATAACTAAATAACATCCATTCAATTTGGTGATATAAACTTCTAAAAAGTTGTGCCTTCTAAAGCATGCCATACAACTTTAGGCCTTTCTTATTAGTAAATCGTTGGATATATAATTGATAAATTACTAAATTTCTGGAATTTATTCAAGTAAACTAGTTGATTTTTTAAAATATATATTATAATATCTTTAACATTTATTTTCATTCTATTTATTTATTTATTTATTATTTTTAATTATTAATTCACGTATTAAAATGTAAGTTCATAACAAAATTTTTTAATTTTTTTTAAAGTTTTATATTTTACCATTCACACTATTTTCACCTTTTATCATTTATGTCACTTTTTTAAAAAATTTCACAATTTAAAAAATAAAATTCATTTTCATTTGTTAAAAAAAGAAAGAGTATAAAAAGCCATATTCTATATAATACACTTTTAACTGAGATAAGAGTAAATAATAAATTCACTGTTTGAATTTTGTTCAAAAAAACTAGATTCCCAGATTTGCTCAAAAAATTTTGATTAGGTATATTTAAATGAAAGAAATGAAATTAGAAATGGTTTGCATCAATAAATCTTAATATATATGCTATTTCATATGGATTACAACATTAAGTTCATGGCTTTATTTAAACTATGAAAAAATTAAATTTATTCTTAATATATTTTAAAGTGAAAATATTTTTTAAATATGAAAAATAAAATAAAAGAACGTGAATAGTAGGAAGGCAAAATTTTAAGAATTTTAAGAAATGTTTTATTATAAATTTACACTTTTTTTTTTATTTGAAGTTAACCAAAAAAAAAAAGGACGAGATATTAGTGTAAGAGAAACAAATCTCAAGATGTTATAATGTATATATCAATAAAAAAGATAAACCAATATAGGTGAATTAATATTATTTAATTAAAATAGTATACGGTTATAAAAGTAAATTTTACTTTATTAATAATTACTATTAGATAATTCAATACACGCTCATCCTATGATAATAAATGTAAAATGAAATTAAACAAATAAAAAATAAATACTAACTATTGGTAGCATTATATACACTGATTAAAGATAAAAGTGTGTACCCAAATTAAGTAGTTTCATTTCTTTAAAGACTGCAAATGGGGGAGGATTTAGGCATTATTTTCTCTGAAAAAGGAAATCATTTTCACATAAACTTTTAACATTTTTCTTCAGAACAACTTTTTCAACTTTTGGGATTAAAGGAAAATTAAACTGATGTATATAATTTTTTTTATTTAATTAAAGAATGTTGATATTTGTACTTCACTTTAAAAAAAAAAAAAAAACACTTACTTTTTTAAGAAAGAATGGTCAAATGATCAAATTTCTGATGCATTTCCAGTGTTCATTGGCAAATGATAGTTCGAAGATTGAGCAGTTAAAATGGTAAAAATATATTTTATATTACTTATGGGCTGCGAAAACAAAAATAAAGGTTACCACCAGAAGGGTGAAATTCCTTCAGTTGTTGATATATTTGTGCATCATCCTTGTAATGTCTATTATTTGTGTATATGAATACAAAGCGTTATAATTAGCCTTCTTCCAACAGGCCAAACCCCACTTAAAAAGCCCATCTTAATTTTTGTATGTTTATATTTGAAAAATTTCATTATAAAGTCCCTGAACTCATTGAGTTTTTTTTTTTTTTTGTTTTAATTTAGCTCTTATCTTTTCATTATATTCTATTAACTTGAGTAATTATTGATAACTTTTTTAACAGTTTCAATAGATGATATCAAATATTATATATAAAAATAGTATCATCGAGAATTTAAATAAAATGATAGAAACTCAATAGAATACAATGAAAGATACAAATTCAATAAAAAAAACCCAAAAAGTTCAAGAGCATTATAGTAGATTTTACTTTATTTTTATATGCAATATTTAATACCGTCTATTAGGACTGTTAAAAAAAAAAATCTTCTACAGTTACTTAAATAAAAGTATAAATATTCAATAGAATACAATGAAAAAAATAAAGACTCAATAGAACACACCTTAGAGGCTTAAAATAAATTTTGCCTAATTAGAGAGAAAGATCATCAATCATGTTTTTTTTTTGCAAATGATCTTTAACATATACCTTTTGTTTCTCATATGAAATGTTTGCTTGTGGCTTTAATGGCTGGTTGTGTGAGATATGTACATACATAGTTCAGTTGAGTGACTTACCTAATCATCTACTCTCCCATTGGAAAATTCTTGTAAAATTGTTTTCCACTTAGATTGTATTACATTTTACAATTGAATTTATAATAGAAAGACATACATCTCATTTTTATTAGTTACATACAAAATGTTTAAAATATGTATTATAACTCTACCTGTAGGATAAAATACGTTCGGAAAAGGTAAAAATCTCTCTATTTTATGTTTATTTAAAAAAAATAAAAATGGGAATATCACCATTGGGATACTCATAATTCTATCAGATTACAAAAAAATTACTATACAACTTTCCATATTTAAATGCTTAATTATGCTTGTAACTACAGGATTTAATTTGGGTTCTCCAAGCTTACACTCCACCACTTTGATAATGACCCTTAACGTTTATATTAATCTCTTTTATTTAATTGGGCACAAGGTAATATCACTTAGTAGATCATTAAATATTCACTTTGAAATTTCATACACTGAATTGAATTTTTTTTTTTTTTTAAATCTAATAGTTAATCTAAATTAGTAAATTAAGAATGTGATAAACATGATATCTCTTCCATAAAACTATTTGTTAACGTTGTTGTTACTATCCATTAAAAAAAAAAAAATACGTTGTTGTTACTAGTTGGTAATGGTTCACTTTTCAATATTTAGTCTAACAGTATTTGGTTGAAAGGCATTATAATTATTTAAATGCAATTAGTGACTCATAATAACTATAAAATAATATTTGACAATTTTTAAAAATAGTAATTATTTATCTATTTCAAATATATTGAGATACCTATCAATTATCTCTCATTTCAAAAAGTTTTATAAATAACTCTAATCTATTTAAATACACTTATTTAATTATTCTTATTAATCTAAACTTAACTAACAATTATGTATATATTTTTTATAATATTTATTTTTAAAATTTTTAACTAATTTTTCATTTTCTAATAATTTATTAACAAACAAATTTACTATATTCACTTTTTATACATTAATATTTTTTATCCATATTTCAATACTTATATGTATTAGAAATATTTTTATTTTTTCAAATAGTACTAAAAGCATATTATTATATAATTTCATTACGTTTAATTATATTATTTTTAATACTTGAAATATATAATATTTTATACATTGTAATTTTTTTTTTTCAAAGTAACAACAATTAATTGTCATGAATGTAACATTTTAACATTTAAAAATTAATTAATAATTGTAATGGTCAATAAACATATAAACGATATTTGTAAATAATTTTATTAAATATCTAACATTAATCAGCTACAAGTTATAATTTTCAGTTAATAGCTATAAAGTATTAACAATAATAGGCCCTAAATATTTAAACTGATAGAAGATAGTTGTTAGGATGTTGAACAACTTTACTTTACATCAACTCCAATTGAAAAAATTTCACATATGTCTACACTTTTAAAAATAAAATTATTATTATTTTTTATCTTAAATAATGAATAATACCTCAAAAGAAATTATCCTATAAAAATGGATGTTAAAATAAATTAAATAAACATGACTATTAAAGCATTCAAAATAGCATTATGTATGAATTAATATTGAATAGATTATGTCTTTCAAAAAAATTTATTGACTAGATTATGAATTATTTATCAAAAATTTGACCGCAATAAACTTTATTTTATTTCTAAAATTATATAAACATTAAACTATATTGGCCTCAATATATATATATTAAATATAAAAACTAGTTTATGA
The DNA here is from genome assembly GCA_947683625.1 of Mallotus nudiflorus. NCBI lineage: Eukaryota > Viridiplantae > Streptophyta > Magnoliopsida > Malpighiales > Euphorbiaceae > Mallotus > Mallotus nudiflorus. The sequence goes on from CANTUR010000461.1 coordinate 2,755,666, forward strand.
TATACATAATTCTTATTTAACATATATATATATAACAAATATATTAAAATACAATATTTTATTATATAAATAAAATTTCATAATGTCTATATCAATTTTAGAATATTTTACCATCAACAATTGTTATAATCTTATTCTTTCAAGAAAAAAAAACTGTTATAATCTTATTAAATAATTAATATCAATAAGCTATTAATATTATCTATTATCAATTATTAACTACCAACAGTTAGTAATACTTTAGTTAGATAGATTAATAGACCCTAAATTGGAACTTGTTTGAATATATATATATATATATATAACAAATATATTAAAATACAATATTTTATTATATAAATAAAATTTCATAATGTCTATATCAATTTTAGAATATTTTACCATCAACAATTGTTATAATCTTATTCTTTCAAGAAAAAAAAAACTGTTATAATCTTATTAAATAATTAATATGAATAAGCTATTAATATTATCTATTATCAATTATTAACTACCAACAGTTAGTAATACTTTAGTTAGATAGATTAATAGACCCTAAATTGGAACTTGTTTGAAAATCTTTCGTTGGATGGGGAACTCTCTGAAAACCTTGATGCTGATGTTGCCGTTGGATAAACATCCTATTATTGATGTCTTCAAGAATAGCAATTCTATCTTTGATGATGCTTATTTGAGTCATGCCGATTTATTTTTTACTAAGTCTCATTCTAGGCTTTCAGTTCTCATTCTAGGCTTTCAGTTCTAGATAACACTAATGTGATTCCTATTCTTAATGTTCATACTATAGCTTTTTTGGTTGTTAAATCATATGCATCAATGGTAACTGAGGCTATTATTTCCTGCCTTATGCACATTGCTATTCCTGGTTCATATCAGGTAGTTAAGATTAATTCTGATTTGTATGGTAAATGCCTAGTTCTCTGTTAACATTCATTGATTGGCCATGTAGTTCTTAGAAAAGGCAACTCTCCAGGGACTTCAGCAAAATTAAAAGAAAAGCTCTTATCAATATGGAGTTTGAAATCTTCATGGCGTCTAATTTCTTTGGGACGAAGTTTTTTTCATATCCTTCTCTCTTCTAATCAGGACAAAGATATTGTTTGGAGTAGAGGTTCTATGAATTTTGGGCCTTCAACAATGGATGCCTGGTTTTAATCCCTATAAGGAAATGTCCACTTCTACATAGTTATGGGTGTTGAGAAAGTAAATATTTTTATTATATATATTAGGAAGTAAATATTTTTATTATATATATTATGAAGTAAATATTTATATACAATTAGAATAAAGTTCTATTATATTTAGGATATTATTCTATTCCTAATTAGGTTGTAATTAGGATTTCTGTGTGTATATATATAAGGGGTGTAACCCTTCTTTGAATATCATGGAAAAATATTTCCCTTGAATTTTCTCTCTTTTTCTCTGAATTTTATTCTTCATGGTATCAGAGCATATCCATTGAAATCGAATTTTTTATTGAATTCTTGAAATCGTATTTTTTCTTTCTTTGAATTCTTTGAATCTTCAAAATCATGACTATCGAAAACACATCAATCGTATCCCATGGAACACCCAATTTTATTCAAACCCTTCAAGATAATTCTCTCTTTCCCACATGAATTATTCTTGATGATACAAACTATACTCTATGGTCACAGATCATGGAGATGCGAATTGGAGCCAGTTCTTAATGGCACTACTCCAAAGCTACCGGCAGAAGATAAAGCATTGGAAACTTGGATCCTTGATAATAATCGAGTCAAAAGTTGGTTGATTGAATCCATGAGTCTGACATTGATGCAGAGATTCATTCATCTTCCAACAGCAAAGGAGATATGGGATGCTGTCTCAAAAACCTTCTATGATGGATCTGACGAAACTCAGTTATTTGAATTGAACTGGAAATCACTCATAACACATCATAATGGTAAGCCATTACCTGCATACTATAATGAACTTATTGGAATATTTCAAGAAATTGATACCTGGACGTGTGCACAAGGGGAGGATGTTAATGGAGTAGTATCACTGCATAAACATATTACCCGGCTTTGAACACATATTTTCCTAATCGGGCTTGATTCGGAATTTAATAACACTCGGAGTAAAATACTCCAGAAGGATCCACCTCTTGATCTCGAGTCTAGTTATGCATATGTCCAGAGGGATCACAACCAGCGACATACGATGGAAGAGCTGAAGATACTGTCGGACTATTCTATACTTGTAGCAGCTCAAACTTGTCCCCAGTTCAGAGGAAACAAAATACCGAGTAAGTCCATCATATACACCTATACTCATTGTAGTAAAGTTGGACACTCCAAGGAATGGTGCTATAAAATTGTGGGATATCCAAAATGGTGGGATTTCAATAGAAAGCCTCATAAGAAGCTCGGCAAGGCTGCAATTGCTACTTCTACTGAACTAAGTGGTGATTTGATACCACTCCAGGTATAACAAATCTTACTCGAAATAGTACATGGATTATTGATACAAGTGCTACTAATCATATGAAAAACTCCACTCACCATTTTACATCTATCCGTCCATCAACCCAACAAAATCTTCTAACTGCTAATGGAGGCATAGCACCAGTCACTCATGAGGGATCAATATCTAACTTCGACTCTCTTAATTTAGGTACTGCTCTTGTTGTTCAATCTCTTTCTTGTATTGGCCAAATCACTGAAACCTTGAATTGCACTATCAAATTTTAGCCTAATTATTGTGTATTTCAAGACATTGCAACGCGCCGGATTCTTGGCTCGGGTGTTAAACGTCAAAAGTTGTACTATCTTGAGTTGCATGACGATTCAAGTTAGAAATCAAGTCAAGTTAATAGGGTTGGTAGAAGTTGTTCAAGTAAAGACCAAGTAATCTTATGGCATCGTCGTCTTGGTCATCTCTCTTTTCATTATCTTAGACAAATAAAATCGAATTTATTTTTGCATACCACAAACTCGGAATTCAAGTGTGATGTTTATGAATTAGTAAAAGGCCATCGAATTTCTTATGTACCGAGTTATAATAAAAATTCAATTCCATTTATGACCATTCATTCTAATGTATGGGGACCTACTCGGATTCCTATTCTATCTGGTGATCGATATTTTGTAACATTTATTGATGAATGCACCTGGATGACCTGGGTATCTCTACTTTCCAATAAAGGAGATGTGTGCTCCAAGTTTCAGGACCTGTACAACATAGTGGCTACACAATACCAGAGTAAAATCAGAGTCTTGTAGTCTGATAATGGTGGGGAGTATGTTAACTCAATTCTCAATGATTTCTGCCTCAAGAAGGGCATTCGCTGCCAAACATCTTGTGTCGGCACTCCCCAATAGAATGGTATAGCCAAACAGAAGAACCGACAGTTGTTGGAAGTTGTCCGAGCATCACTATTTGACATGAATGTTCCTCAAGAATACTAGGGAGAAGCTGTTCGATCCGTTGCGTAACTCATAAACCGGACACCATCACGAGTACTCGATTTTAAGACTCCTCTTCAGAAACTTTAGGAACTTGTCATATCTCCACCCTTCAATAATCTCAAACCCCGAGTTTTTGGATGCTCGGCATATGTTCATCAGACACTAGACAAATTAGACCCTCGAGCTATCTGGTGTATCTTTATTGGCTATGTGGATTTATAAAAGGGATATCGGTATTATAATCCAAATATAAAGAAGATGTATGTCACTTGGGATGTTCAGTTTCATGAAAATTCTCCTTTCTTCTCCCACTCCAAGTGCTCTCTTCAGGGGGGGGAAAATCCATACCTCTTTGAGCTTGAAGATAGCATTGTGAGTGTTCTAAATCCGAGTCTCCCAAATATTCTGGGTGTTCCGAGCATCTCACCCGGACAGACATTTGGTGTTCCGAGCATCTCACCCAGACAGACATCTGGTGTTCCGAGCACGAGCATCTCACCCAGACAAACATCTGGTGTTCTGAGTACGAACATCTTACCTGGATAGATCATCGAAAAAAATTCTAGTAATCAAGATAGTACATCTTCCCAACCCACACCAGAAGCTGAAGAAACTCCAGATGCAGTGCATAATAAGGTAAACTTGTCTCCTTTAATTTCAAATACTGAGCCTCGTTATCCTTCTAGAATCAATAGAGGGGTTCCGAAAAAACAATATGATCCAGACCTTCATACCAAAGCTAAATACCCTATCAATAACTTCATATCAACCAACCATTTGTCTAACTCACATGCACTTACTATAAATCAATTATCTATTGTATCTATTCCGAGTAATATGCAGGAAGCCTTAGATTATCCGGATTGGAAGAAAGCTATGAATGATGAAATGGAGGCATTACAGAAGAACCGGACGTGGGATCTTGTTCCTCTTCTGGAAGGAAAGAAAATGGTGGGGTGCAGGTGGATATTCACTGTTAAACTCAATCCAAATGGAAGCATAAATTGATATAAAGCTCGATTGGTAGCAAAGGGGTACACTCAGAAGTATGGAATCGACTATAAAGATACATTTTCCCCAGTAGCAAAAATGAACACCATCCGAGTCCTTATTTTCTTAGCTGCCAACCTAGACTGGCCGCTTTGACAATTTGATGTAAAGAATGCATTTTTAAATGGAACCTTAGATGAAGAAGTATATATGGATCCACCATCCGAAACTAAATGTATTGACCGAGTATGCAAATTAAAGAGAGCATTGTATGGACTCAAGCAATCGCCTCGAGCATGGTTTGGATGACTCTCAACCTTCATAAGGAAGCTCGGATATAAGCAAAGTGATGCTGATCACACACTATTCATCAAACAGAAGTTAGGTAAAGTCACTGCGTTGATTGTATATGTTGATGATATGGTGGTCACTGAAAATGATTCGAGTGAGACAACAAACTTGCAAAGATAGTTAGCATCTGAGTTTGTACTTAAGGATTTGGGTAACTTGAAGTATTTTTTAGGAATTGAAGTTGCAAGAACAGCTCAAGGAATTTCTCTTCGCTAACGAAAGTACGTAATGGATCTACTGATAGAGACAGGGATGCTTAATTGTAAACCAGCCGAGACTCCCATTGAAGTAAATCATGGACTTTCAATCTTAGAAGATCAAGTTCCAACTGATAGAGATCAGTATCAAAGGTTGATGGTTGATTTACCTATCTCATACTCGGCCAGACATTGCTTATGCAGTAAGTGTTATAAGTCAATTCATGCATTCTCCGAGTAAAGAACATATGAATGCAGTATATCAAGTATTAAGATATCTAAAGTCTTCTTCGGGTAAAGGGTTATTCTTTAGGAGGAATAAGGATTATGAAATTACCAGCTATACTGATGCTGATTAGGCTAGAGATTGGACTGATCGAAAATCAATGTCCGGGTACTTCACATTTATTGGAAATAATTTAGTCACCTGGAGAAGTAAAAAATAGAAAGTTATGGCAAGGTCAAGTGTTGAAGCTGAGTTTAGAGGCATGGCTCATGGAGTATGTGAGTTGCTCTGGGTAAGGCAAATTATTCAGGATCTGGGATTAAAACATCCAAAGCCTATGTTGTTACATTGTGATAACAAGGTAGCCATAGCAATTGCAAACAATCCAGTTCAACATGATCGAACTAAGCATGTAGAGGTTGACAGACATTTCATAAAAGATCATCTGAACCAAGGGACAATTGATCTTCCATATGTTTCATCTTAGACTCAACTAGCTGACATCCTCACAAAGGCTGTATTCGGAAAAGCATTCTATAACTCATTTGGCAAGTTAGGAATGATTGACATACATTCACCAACTTGAGGGGGAGTGTTGAGGAAGTAAATATTTTTATTATATTTATTAAGAAGTAAATATTTGTATATAATTAGGAATAAAGTTCTATTCTATTTAGGATGTTATTTTATTCCTAATTAGGTTGTGATTAGGATTCCTCTGTGGATATATATAAGGGGTGTAACACTTCTTTGAATGTCATGGAAAAATATTTCCCTTGAATTTTCTCTCTTTTTCTTTGAATTTTATTCTTCAATGGGTAAGGTTTTACAGGTTGCCCTAAGAGCTATGGGATGCCTAGATTCTATCTGATATTGCTCGTAATTTGGTGTTCCTTTGTGAATTGATCTAGCCACCTTAGATTACGATTTTGGCCATATTACCAGAATTCTAATTGATGTTGATCTATTTATCCCGCTACAATATCAGTTAGTTCTTGACTGTGATAGTAATCTATTTGATATTGATGTCAACTATGAAATTCTTCCTTTATTTTTTAGCTCTTGCTATACCATTAGACATAGTTTTTTAGGTTGTCGGCTTCTTAAATCTGACGCCACTGTAAAAACTTTAGTCCCTCCTCAAGAGCATTCTAGGGGTCATTCTCTCATTCAGAAGGTTTGGCAAAGAAAATCTATTACTGTTTCTAAGAATGTAAAAGTTGATCATGGCTCTAGGGCAGTAGAAAAATTGAATTATGTTACTAACTCTCATGATGTTTCTTTTTCAAATAAGGATGATTTTTTGGCGCCATCTTCGAATCGCTCTATTGATAAACAATTAAAACCATCCTTAGACCCTCTTCTTGATAAATAAATGATTCAAGATGCTTCCTCTCCCTCTCCTAAGTGAGTTCAAGCAATGCAGGAGTTAATGAACTTCAATAATTAAAATTGGGTAGACATGGTTACTCAAGAGAGTGCTAACAATACAATAGGATGGGAAATTATGAAAAAGAAAAACTCTCCATTAAAACAAATCAAATTGATAAGACATAAGCATGTTACTAAGGCTCATTCATGTGCCTCTCAATGAAAGTTCTTTTTTGGAATTGTAGGGGTCTTAGTAACAAGGCTACTCAGTTTACGCTTTCAAATCTCTGTAAGACTCATTGTCTTGATGTTTTATGCCTAGAGGAGCCTAAGGTAATATTATTAGTTTTCATATTTTATTTTCTTTGGGTTTCTCTTATGTGGCAAGTAACTCTTCCTCTCTTTAGGTTATGGTTTCTACTTCACTTAGGTGTTGGCAATGTCACTCTTTTGGCTAGTTTGAACCAATAAATTACAATTAAATTTCTTTCTGAATCAGGTTGGCATTTTATTACCTATATTTATGTTGATGTTTTATCTTCTAGACATAGGCATTTTTGGAGCAATCTTCATTAGTTGTCTTGCATTTATAATGGTAACTAGTATGTTTTGGAAGACTTTAATTCATATTTTAGGGCTCATGAAAAATTTGGTGGTCATTTTCCCTCATCTCGCCCTTGTAGTGAATTTGTTTCTACTATGAATAATTGTGATCTCACTTTTTTAAACACTAAAGGTTCATTTTATACTTGGACTAACAATAAAATGGGCAAACAATGTATTGATATTCGTTTAGATCAAGCCTGTTAGAATAATAAAGCTCTTGGTTTTTAGGGATTTATAGAATGTTTTTCTCATGTGCAACATCAATCGAACCATAAATCTTATTCTCCTTAGTTGTCACCAAATGCAAGCTTTGAGTGAAAGACCGTTTCGACTCAATTCTATGTGGGTTTATCATCAAACTTTTTTTGGTGATGTTGAAAATTTTTGGAACTCTATTTCATTTAGCGGTAATCCTATATTTGTGCTTATGAGAAAAATTAAGTTGCTCTGGGTTTTTCTTCATAGCTGGAATAAAAATGTTTTTGGTCATATTGATGTTAATATCTTTTTGGTCAAGCAAAATCTAATTGATATCCAAGCTGAAATTGATGTTAATATTTTTTCTAATAAGCTTCATTCTAAGGAGATGGATGCTCATCAATGTCTAAAATCATTTTTTAAAAATAAACATAGCCTGCTTAAAAGTCAATGTCATATCAAATGGTTGCAATCTGGTGATAAAAATTCTAGGTTTTTTCATAATCTCCTTGTTAGACGTCATCCACAATCTGGTATGTACAACTTGGTAATTGGTGATTCTCTTATTACTGATAAGAATATTATTCATGATCATGTTGTTGATTATTTTTCCAACTTTTTTTATGCTCCTATAGTTCAACGTGATTTTTTTTTATTCATGTAATAATTCCTTCTTTGGTATTAACTGAAGACAATAATTCTCTTCTTTGAGTTCCTCTTGGTATTGAAATCAAACAAGTGGTTTTTTCTATGGATCTTTATAGTGCCCTTGACCTTAATGGTTATACAGGATTATTTTATAAGCATTGTTAGGATTTTATTGGTAGAGATGTTTGTGCTACAGTTTGACATTTTTTTTACTATAGGTTCAATTATTAATGGTATGAATTCCAAATTTATGATTTTAATTCCTAAAACTTGTGGTGCTGACTTTATTGATAAATTTCATTCTATTATGCTAGGAAATTTTATTTTTAAAATTATCACTAAGATTCTAGCTGATCGGTTAGCTCCTATTGCTAGTAAAATTGTCGATCCCCATCAATTTGGTTTTATTAAATGACATAATATTGAGAATTGCATTGCAACTACTTCTAAAAGTGTTAATTTACTTAATTCTCATTGCTTGGGTGGTAATAAGGCTGTCAAGGTTGATATTCGTAAAGGCTTTCATACGATGGACTAGGGTTTTATTCTTGCTATCTTGGAGAATTTTGGTTTCTCAAGCTCTTTCTATAGTTGGATTATAAATATTTTTAATTCAATTCATATTTTTATTCTCATCAATGGCTCTCCCAGAGGTTATTTTGGTTGCTCTAGCGGTGTCTACCAAGGGGATCCTTTGTTGCCTTTGCTTTTTTGCCTTACTGAGGATTTTTTAAATAGATGGTTGGATCATTCTTTTAGTAGCAAGTACTTGGTTTCTATGCATGCTTTAGGTAAAGTTTAGTGTCATTCTCATCTTCTCTATACAAATGATGTTTTAATTTTTTACCGAGCTTCTATTGCTAATACTCAGAAGATTGTTCACATTCTCGAAGATTATGGAAAAAGTCTAGGCTAATGTGTTAACTAGAATAAATTTGAAATTATTTTTGGCAAGCATATTTCTAGCTCATGTATGAATTCTCTATGCTCTTTTGCTGGCTTTCATCGTTGCTCTCTTCCCTTCACTTATCTTTGTGTCCCTTTATTCATTGGTGCTCCAAAGCGAAAATGGTCACAAGTCATTGTTGATCGAATTCTCTCCAACTTTTGACAAATGGAAAGGCAATACTTTATCCATGGTAGGTGTTTGGCTCTTATCAACTATGTCATTTATAACTCTTTTCTTTATTCTTTCATGGTTTATAAATGGCCTACTGAGTTACTTAAGAATTTGGAGAAATCTATTAGAAATTTTTTGTGGATTGGTGATGTTAAATCTAAACAGATTATTACTATTAAGTGGAATCATTATTGTGCTCCTTTTAATGAAGGTAGTATCGTACTTAAAAAACTTTCTTGGCTTAATAAGGCCTTATTATGTAAGTTGGCTTGGCATGTTGCTTATGATAACAACTTTTTTTTTCTTTTCTCTGAAGCCAATTTCTCACTTTTTTTAAGAGGCATTATTTTAGTATGCTTTCTTTTTCGATTTGGTCTTCTATAAGAAATTGCTATTTGGAGATGAAAGATACATGTCAATGGACTGTTCATGCTAATTCCACTCTTAGTTTCTGGTTTGATAATTGGCTTGGGTGTTGTATAGTTGATAGAGTACAGATTCCATATATACTCATTATAAATTCTTGCATGCTTTAATTTTTTATGTGTTTTATAAAGGCTCTTAGCACCTTCCAAATTCTTTTTGTAATTTTTATCCTCATATTACAACTAACATTAAGAACATTATTTTCTCTTCTTTTCATGTGGACTCTTATGTTTGTCGTTTTCCCTAATGGGTTCTATTTCTTGCACATATGCTTATAATCATTTAAAATAAATGTCTTACCGAGAGTTGCTTAGAGCAAGGAAGTACGACACCATTATCTACCTCCTTTAAGATCTTTTTTTATATGGCGTGCCTTGCGTGGGAAACTTCACACTATGGAGCTTCTTCGAATGAGGGGTATTCACTTAGTTTCTCATTGTTGTCTTTATTGTTAAGTTGAGGATTCTTTGGATCATGTTCTTATAAAATGTTCTTATGCTACCTCTGTTTGGTATGATCTTAGTAGTTTGATTTATTCCTCTTTTGAGTTATCTTATGGTTTTATGCATTGTTTCCAAGCTACCAATAAGATTAATTTTTCTTCTCAAATTTTGGCTCTTTGGCAAGTTGGCATTCATGTTGCAATATAAAGTATTTGGAATGCTAGAAATTGTTTATTTTTTAATGACTCTTTTATTTCTATTTTTAGTTCTATATGTTTTATCTGCCAATCAATCAAAGAAGCAGAGATTTTTAAATATGTTCATATGCATAATTCTCAAGCTAATTTTCTCATCTTACGGTGTCTTCGAATCTCTGGTATTCCTCATCGCATGCTAATAGCCACTTTGGTTATATAGTTACACCTTCCTCTGGGTTGGACCAAGCTAAATTATGATGAAGTAGCTCTTGGCTCTCTTGGACTAGTTACTATTGGTGGTGTTTTAAAAGATTATTATTATTCTACTTTAGCTTCTTTTACTGCTCCGACTAGAATAAAGTTTGCATTTGAGGCTAAGTTATTGGTTGTGGCTATTGCGATTAATAAGGTTTTTTAACTTAAGCTTTCTCCTATTTAGATTGAGTCAGACTCTATATTTGTTGTCAAGCTACTTCAATCTAAAACTATTGTAGTCCCTTGGTGTATTCATTCTACACAGCAGCTTTGTATCAATAGGTTGAGCAATCTTCAGTTTCATGTTAGTCATATTTATAGAGAAGGTAATCAAGTGATAGACAAGTTGGATTTTATAGATCTCTATTTGCAATAGTATCAATAGTGGGATTCATATCCCCCATGCTGTCACAACTTAATGCTTCACGATGCTATTAGCTTGAAGTCCTATAGATTCCATTAATTTGTACATTTTCTTTTTGCCCGTGATGGGTTGTTTTGGAATTCTTTTGTTAATTTTTTCTCTAATAAAAGGTTAGTTCTTAGCATATGATATTTGTGCTAAGGGTGTGCCAACCTAGTTAGGATGGCCCAGTGCACTTCCTAATGCTTTGAACTCCAATTTTCATTAAAAAAGACCCTAAATTAAAGTACCCTTTACAATTAATTCAATTAATAAATTTATCTTTCTTTTGTCTTACATGATAGAAAACTCTCTTTTGGTTAATAATTAATTTCATTCAAAAATTTTAAAACTTCATATAAATATATCCTAAACATAAAATTTCAATTTTGAATTATTCACATCCATGAAATGATTTTACTATTGAAAAATAAACTTGGTAAAAATATATGATAGAAAAATTATAAATTTGGTGTCTCAATTTTTTAGTATTTTTATTTGAGTTTTTTTTAATCAAATGTCCAAATTTTCTAAATATATAACAAGTTAGTGTTCCTAACTGGTTTGGTAATAATTATGTGTTTGTTAGGATCAAATAGACTTAAATTTTTATACAATTAATTTATTGCCATCTCATTAACCAATTATGCAAGTTATTTGAATTTATTTGTCTAGAGGTTGTTTGATAATTTGGAAATTAGAATTTCATAAAACAGAATAAAGAGGAATGAGATGACAAAACAAAGAACAAAATTCTTAGATTTTGATCCAAAAAGGAGAAGAACAAAGGAACAAAGACATTAAGCACTAGGAATGTAACATCCAATCCAACCTTACCTATTGATGAGGTAAGTTTATTAAGGGTTTGTTTGGTTCAAATGAATTCCATAAATTTTATGGAATTCATTTGCAAATCCAAGTATATTTGGTTTAAATGAAAACTTTTTACAATTCATTTTGAATTCCAACTTTTTAATACGTGGAATTATTTGAAACTAAATAAATTATTATTAATAAAGTATGTTTGGTTTAAATGAATTTAGAATTCATTTGAAAATGAATTCTATTTTGAATTCATTTGGAAATTAAATGAATTTTTTAATGGAATTAAACCAAAAAAGGGGCAAGCATAGTCTGCAAAAGTGTCTCCTTATTTATGCGGTAGTTGATGTGGCTCATCATTTATCCCTGAGTGGTTTTCATGCCAACAAAGGTAACAAGCATCCTTCCATAGCCATGAACACAACAACCTTAGTGCTAGATAAAGAGAATGGTCTATAATGAACATGAACTTCGACATGGTCACTATAGACGGCGGGGTTTAGCGCACGTCCAAGATTTTAGCAACCGTAATACTATTTAGGCTCAAGGCCTTAGCGAACACACTATTATGTCACAAAGTCATAGCATGGAGAAGAGGAGTGGCCACCCAGGGTAATAACTGGTATAATTTGATTGGTAATACTCAATTCTTTAAAAGAAAGTTAGCACCACAACCAGGAGATTCTAAGAACGGAATACTAACTTCTCTTAGTCTCGTGTTCATTTAGAATTGTCATGACCCAAAACAGGGGCCATAACCGGCGCTAGGGAACGGGAATTCTTTCGAATTCAGAACCCATAGCAAGCCTAAAATAAAATAAAACATGCAATAGTAATAATAACAACACAATTAAGTAAAATGTTATGCAGTGGAATAAAATCATAAATATCAAAATAATATTTCCACCAAATGAAATTAAATCAAATCCTCATCTCATATATAAATAAACTCTTTAATCCAAATCCAGTTCAAATTCTTAAAATACATAACTCATACAAATTTAATACAATATCTTTTAATAATTTTATAACTACTGCAGTGTCTAGATCATAAACTAAAACTCAAGTGAGCAGTTTACATAATAAAGCCGGGGTGGAAGAAATCCGACGTACATGCCTGCTACTAAGGTCTGAAGATGATGACTCTCCTGAAAAATAGTCAATGGAGGGGAGTCAGACGTCACTGAGTGAATTAATATAATATATATACATGCATACTAAATGCCAATGCACACAGTCAGAAGTATATATAATATGTGTGTATACAAGCAATTACACACAAATGCAATAAAAATCATTTAATATATTTTTATTGAAAATCATTGTTTATGAAGGATCAAATAGAACCCTAGAAAATCGCAACCTCAAACAGTATTAGACAACACTCTAGCCATACAGGCTCACTTATTCCAATATAATCACTTGATCCATTTGGACAGTAGATTGGCCCTGAGACACTAAGTCAACCGAGCTCCAGCAGTCTGACTATCAGTGTGATTGGCCCCGAGACACTTGGTCAACCGAGCTCCAGCAATCACACTCCTAAATCATATCTCACACATCAAATAATCATATCCAATCAATGTCCACAAGTGGTTAGTAATATAGCCTAAATACTATAAGCGTACCAGTACGTACTTGGTCCTAGTGCTGCCCACTAGGTAGCACGTTCTATTAATATCCTTCATTAAAATATAAAGCATACATTCATAAAAATAAATGATGCATGAATTCAATAAAATAACAACATAAACAATATATATATACTAGAAATATACCAAAAATAAACCAGGTATATTTCAAGTATATATACGTCAAATAAATCCAATATAATTGTAAAATAAACTAAATATATATTTAAAACATTTTAAATATAAATATTTAATAAAGCATGCATATAACTGAAAATATACCAAAAATAAACCAAAGATAAACTAAAAATAAACTTAAGTACTGATTAAATTATTTATGCATATTTAATCAAAATAAAACATACATTTCTAAATTATGCACCCTAAAGCATATATATATAGAATAGTAACTCACAATTATTGCGCTCCACGAGATGGGTCCGATGGGCCTGGTCCACTAGGCCTCGGTCTCGGTGCAACTAAACAAACAAATAACGACATGAATCAGAATAAATCTAATGGAAACTCCTAAAAACTCGATCTAGATTACTAGACACAGAATCAGAATTAGAGTTCGACCGAACATCACGTTTTACGAGAATTCTACCAAAAATCCGGCAGAACCTCCCCTGTAAAATGGACATCTCTCTACTCAAAGAGTAGAGTCGGCCTTGTAAAGAAACACACTTCGAAAAATAGACATAGAATCACAATCATAACCCCTCGGTCGAACTCCAAACTACAGTTTACCGATCGAGGTCCACAATTCACAAAACAATATAGAAATACTAAAAATACCCTTATATCATAGAAATATATTTAATAAGTATAAATTACGTAATTAACCCTAAAGCACAGTAAAAATCGATAAAAACTCATTTTATTAGAAAAATTGTATATTATATATAAAATTGAAAATAATTTACAAAAAATAGTTTTAATTAGTTAAAAATACTAAATAATTTGTAGAAATCATTTGCATACCCTAAATAACTATTAAAACCAATTTAATTACATTTTTAGCCAATTTAGGGTAAAATTACCAAAATACCCCTATATATATAAATATACTAAAATTAATCCAAAAATTCACCAAAAATAATATAATTGCAAAAAATTAATTTTCTCAACATCTTTGTCAATAATATCAATAAATAAACTCAATTAACTAATTAATTTCAACTAAAAACACAATTAACCCCATTTTCTCAAAATTACATAAACTAATTAAATTCAAAATAAATACATAAAAATACACAAAAATTCCAAATAAATTTCTATAATTCATTTCAACACCTATAATCACCAATAAACATAAATTCATAATTTAATTAATTAAATTTCGAAAATTAGAAAATAATAATAAAATAATCAAAAATACCCAAAAATCAAAATAGATTCCAAAAATTCTACAAAAATTCAAACATGAAGATTAAGCTACTAGGATCAACATTTGTTAAGGGATGTTTCATGAATCGATCAATTGAATCTCAAAAAAAATTAAAAAGCTAAAATGGCCGAATTGAAGATTTAGCTCAAAGCTCATCAACCACTTGTTTTTCGGCCAAAAGGAGCTTAGAATAGGAACCACTGGAGCTCAAGGAGTCATTGAAGACCGGCGGTGCATGAAATGGTGGCCGGAATCGCGATCGACGGCAAAGAGCTTCACTCGCTGCCACTGCAAATTTCGGGCATTCCAGCGAGCTTCCGGTGACCTGGTCACGTCGGAGAGGAAGAGGAAGGATGGGGGAGGAGGTTGGCGGTAGCTGATGGCGGCGAAGGGCAGTTCAACGTGCTAGAATGGGAGGCGCAGCGAGGGGAGGGCGTCGGGAGAGAAGAAGAAGGAGGGAGGGGCAGAATTGTAATTTGATAAAAATTTTTGATTTTAACACTATAATATGTATATATATATATGTATATGTATTATTACACTATATATTATAATAATATAAATTCCACACACATAATTTAATATTTTAACAATTTTATACACCTAAAAATAATTAAATAATATTAAAACTAAATAATAAATAATAAAAATTAGGGTAATTAATTAAACCCTAGTTTAATTTAAATAAATACACACATATATACACTTTATTTAGTACTTTAAAAATATATATGAGTTCATGCAAATGAGGAAATCTATTTAAAATAATTAATAATAAACAATTTACGTATCGATTTTTCCAAAAATGCAAGTCCCGGGAAAATTTTACATAAAGTACTTAAAATAATATAAAACAATTAAAATTAGCTTTAATTAAATAACAAACTCATAAAATATCAATATTATATACAAGAATTATTAACACTGCATATCCCGATGCAGTATAAAAATATTTAAAAATACGGGATATTACAAGAATAATTTTATACATGATTATTTCATCCTCTAATTACATGCAATTTTATTTAAACCCTATTTGACATCCATCTAACCCTAAGCATCTAGTCAATAAAATTACACATAAAAAATGCATTCAAGATTGTGTTGTCCCTAAGTCTAAACTATGTTAATTTTATTAAAAAGTTAGCTAGATTTACATCTTATTTACAAGTGAGAAAGGGACTAAAGGTGGGCCTACATTTTTTATTAATTAGTGAGCCTAAATCTATTTATTTTACTTTGTCTAAAAAATGGGCTTAAGTCTATTCAATTTTAAAGGAAACTTAAATTAATGGGCCTAAGTCTACTTTGATTTTATTTTAAGTGAAATGTGGGTCTAGGTCTATTTATTTTAAAAGATATGAAATTAAGTAAGTTGAGCTAAGTCTAAACAAGTTTTAATTAACTAAGTGGGCGTGAAATCTAATTAACCTAATGGGCCTAAATTGATGTTAATCATTTAAAGTCCTAAACCATTTTTTAAACCTATTTAAAGTGAGTTGGACCTAAGCGTGGACTTGGGCCCAAAATAATATAAAAACCCAGAAAACATAACCCAAAACAAATAAAACATAAAAAAAAAATTAAACAAACATTTTAGTGATTTTCTAGAAAAAAACCTAAATCAATTACATGCGAACCCTAAATTAAGCTACTGCCACCATTGATTTTATTTGATTTTTTACCCAATTGAACCTAATTACTAATTGATTTTAAACACAAAAAATTAAATCTTTTACTATTCCCACTAACGGGGCTATTACAAACTACGTACAATAATTAAAATTAAACAATTATACACCCATGAATTAAAATAACTACATAGAACACATAAATGCAAAATGAAAATTAAAACCCTAATATCTACTGGAAAACAGTACAAATTATTCCATGGATCTTCTGTTCGTTTGAACACAGGCAGTATCCTCCTTAATCCACAATCGGACATTAAAATAAAAAAACACAAAAACAAAAAGATTAGTAAAACTGCATCAAATAACAAAATATTAAAAAAGATTATGAAATAAAAGAGAGAAGGGAAAGAAAAAATGGAGTGCTATGCAAATGCTTGTTTTAGCCCCTCAGACTAGGATTTTCACCGTTGAAATTGAATTGATGTTGATTCTAGACTAGAACTAAAAGAACAACGAATCACCCTTGTTAAAATGAACCGTATCAAGAAAACTAAGGCTTTGAAAGAACAAAAGAAATTAAAGTTTATGGTGTATAGGGCGTCCTCAATAGTGTCTGGATTTTAGGGTTTTTTGTGCAGTCTGGTTTTTTTTTTATATTGTTCTCTCTAGTCTTCTCTTGCCGCTTAGGGTTTTTTCTCTCTGGTTTTTTTTCCTTTTTTTCTTTTTCCTCCTCTCATGCATGCATGCAGACTCTTTGCTTTTTAAAGTACAGTATGTCTGCGTACTGACTTCCTCAATTGCAGGAACAAACTCAGCTCTCCTAAAAAAAACTGATAAGGATTTTGATTTTTGAAAGTTATTTACATATTTTGAATGCATCAAAACCTTTTTCAGATAAAAATAATAATAAAATTCAATTTTTAACCAATCAAAACACTGAAAAATAGATAAAAAAAATTAAGAAAATAGGCAAAAAATAAAAAATGGACTTTTAACGCATCGACATTATAGAATGCCGATCAGCATTATGTAATGCCGATTGGCATTACACAATACGGGTCGGCAGGCATTACACCATTGTCAATCCTAATTTTTTTAACTTTTAATTACCAAAAGATCCCTGAAAAAATTGACTTCCTTGTAATCAAATCCTAAAAATTATTGCAATTTAGTCCATAAAGTCCAAAAAGTTGACAAACAAGTTCAATTTTTGAATAAATTTCATCGTAGGGGCTTATGTCGCAATTGTACACAATTACATTCCGAAATTGGGTGCTTACAGTCACTTCCCCTTATTATGCTTGATAAATCTATTTATGAGGTGTGGGCATATATGAATAATCTATCAACAAGAACCTGGTCTCTAATTTTTTAACAAACAAATCTTTAACAACAAGTTCACAAATTGAAACATGTTGTCTCCAATCATGTGTCACAACACCAATTTAAATATTATTGCTAACTTTGGACAACTTGTCAAATTGCTTAATCTGCCTAATTTCTCATAACATAGACAGTTAAAACAAGAAAAATAACAACAAATATGTTGCAACCATCATACCGTCCTTCTTTAAGCCCATGATTTTTAATGCCAAGTCCAAAGAAAGAGTTGCATAGCTTAAAGGAATGACAATATTCAGAGAAACGATAATAATAAGTTATACTAATAATTTTTACTGCTTCTTAGTGCACAACCTAAATGAATGACAATATTCACAGAAAGGATAATAAAAATTTTTACTAATAATTCAAAGATATTGAAATACTTATCAATTGTCTCTCATTTCAAAATTTGTTATAAATAACTTTTATCTATTTAAAAATACTTATTTAATTATTCTTTTTTTTTTCTAAACTTAACTAACAATTATGTGTATTTTTTTATAATATTACTTTTTTCACATTTAATTAATTTTTCATTGGAAAAATTATAAATTTGGTGTCTCAACTTTTGTGGTTTTTATATTTAAGTGTCTGAACTATTTTTTTCTATTTGAGTGTCTGAACTTTGCAAAAACATATCAATCAGGTGTCTCTGTCTTATTTTAAGCTGACTGTGTGTTTAGTCAGTTCAAATGGGGTCCTTTTTTTACAGCTCACATGCCATTTTTTTAGCTCATCCCTATTTAAGTGTTTGAACTTTAAAAAAAATATATCAACAAGATGTATTTGACCTATTTTAAACTGACTGTATGTTTAGTCAGCTCAAACGGGGTTCACTTTTTTCCAGTTCATGTGCTATTTTTTTCAGCTCATCCCCCACTATTGTCCACTTAAAAAAGGGTAAAGATAGCTGAAAATAAATGGATCTCATTTGGGTTGATTAAGAATACAGTTAGCTTAAAATAAGAAAAAAACACCTTATTGATATGTTTTTCAAAGTTCAGACACTCAAATAAAAAAAAAAGTTAAGACACTCAAATAGAAAAACCACAAAAGTTGAGACACCAAAATTGTAATTTTTCCTTTTTCATTTTCTAATAATTTATGAACATACAAATTTACAATATTCACTTTTTATACATTAATATTTTTAATCCATATTCAATACTTATATGTATTAGAAATATTATTTATTTTTCAAATAGTACTAAAATCATATTATTATATAACTCCATTACATTTAATTATATTATTTTTAATATTTGAAATATATAATATAAAATGTTTTTTGTGATTACTATTGGTGCTCTAATTTTTTGTGCATGCCAAAAGATTGTTGGTGAATTTTTGGATGAACTGGGTTCAATGCGAAAGAATGCCAAAAGATTAATTTCTCAAAAAAAAAAAAACTGACTTCTATTCAGAAAACATGGATTCTCAAGCTCCTTTACCACAATTTTATTGAATTCCCATAGTATTCTTGTAAATTTAATAAAATTGATTTGAAAAGGAAGCTTTGGAATATTAGAAAAGGAAAATTTTTATATTGATGGAAACTAAAGCAAGATACAGGAAATAGAAAAAAAAAATTGTTTAAGACAAATAGAGCTTCTGTACATAAACTGAAAATTTGCTAAGTTTACGATTATTTGATGATTGACTGGTGTTGATTACAGATCTCCATAAAAAATCCCTTTCGGGTCAAGCTCTCAAAATATTTCAGGTCGCTCACAATATTCTAATCATTTAATAATTTTGTTAGTGAACTTGAAGTAAATGGTCACTCCTTGTTCTATCTTAGCCAAAAATTTCAATTAGCCTTAGTTGGTGAATTTTTATTGATTTCTTCATGTTTAATAAAATTCATAGCACCTTAAGAAGTTTCAAATATTTTTCTCTTGCATGCATTTGAATTTTATTAATTTTCTACAAGAATAGTCATATGTTGCTTAAGGCTTTTATGCTCTAGCCAAGATATTTAATAAAGCTAGTTCACCCAAGTTTGGTTGTTTGTGAATTATTTAAATTTTAGTCGAACAAAATATAAGGAATTTTCTCGATTATACCAAGCTAATTTTTTGCAAAAATTTTGTACATATTTCAAGTGAAATCAAGCCTCTCAATAGCTCTTAAATTTATTTTAGCAAAAGTGCCAAAATAATAATTTGGAAGGAAAACATGATTTTGGGTTCAAAACAACTTTTAGCCTAGTTGTAATTTTAGTTCTTAGAACCAAAATAAAACAAAGGCCTTATCTTAGAAAATTACTTCCTGCTTTGTTCTTTGGCAATTTACATCAAAATATTCATCTCCACCTTTTGGTGAATTCTCATGGTGCCAAATAATCCTTTTATGCCAAGCCTAGCCACTTTCAAGCATACTTTTCATGGCTCATGATGTTGCTTTGAATTGCTATAAAAAGATCCAAGATATTTTTAGCAAGATTTTGATGAACTTAATTAATTTTTGGCCATTTTTTTTATGCCTTTTCTCTATTTTTATTATTTCACTTGATCATTATTTCATCATGACAATCTTGTAAATAATGGCGAAATGGAGATTGTCACCACTTTTGGCCTAAAACTTGGCATAATTGTTTATTCTTCAAGGCCTTTGTTATTCATTTATACACTTTAAAATGCACTTTTACTAGGTTTAATGTTTTGCCCAAAATTCTATTAAAATTTACCTTTTAGTTTTAAAATTTTCATCTTTAACAGGATCTAGCCAAGATAAAATAAGTTTCTCTTGGCCTAAAATTTAATTAAAACTCTTAGGTAAATTACATAATTTTATCATGAATTCCCTTGCAATTTTAAGTTTCAGGCAGGAACTATTTTAGCCATTTAGGCCAAAATAACAACCTACACCTTCATTTGAGAATATTGACATTCCTTGCCCTGTGGAAATGGACTAAAGCACATCACAGCTTCTCTTTGAAACAATTCAACATATTTAATTTAGCAAAATTTTACCAAAATTTTGCTAAAATTTCTTTTCTTGTGGAATTTATTTATTTAATTTGGCTTTTATTAAACCATATATAGTGTTTCTTTAGATGGTCATATTTATCCATCTCTACAAATTAATTTCCTTGGGGAAAAAGGTGTTTTGCTTATTTTCTATGCATGTTCTTCATGTTCCAACATTTATGACTTCGTGAAACTTGGTATAATGTTCTAGCATAAGTTGTTAAGCAAAATATTTTAAAATAGCATATAGCTTATGAAAATCACAAACACTCTATGCCTCAAACCACACTATGTCTTGGTTAGTGATTGTCTGTATATCATCATAAAGTGATTTATCTACTTTAGTAGTAAAATGCCAAAATATTGCTTATGGCAATGAATTATATTTCCAAGGCAACTTTATTTCTTGGCCAAATTAATTATTTATTTAGTCTTTCTTTATTTGTTATCTTCTTGCATGAGAATTATAGTTTGTTGTATATTTGCTTCTTTATTATGTGCACCTTAGGATTTCAATTTATATTGGCTTTTAACATCCAATCTACATCTTCCTTGATATTTCTCTAATTATAAAGGAAGATGAATCTATTATCCTCTGGTTTATGTGCCATGTATCTATTTGTTTGTTTTCCATCAACTAGATTTTTCAACTTTTAGCACCATTGATCATATCACACACATATACCACAACTATGCATTACCAAAATGTTAAATTTTTAACCATTATGTTACTGAAATTTCGTTAACACATCACCATTCACAATATTTATTCCACACACTAAAAAGACACACTAGAGAGAAACAATAGTAAATAGAAACACATCAAAACTCAAACTTTATTTATTTAATATAATGGTTATCAAGCAATTTTTAGAACTCAGAAAGTAAAATCTTGCCATTAAATGACAATTTCCTAGCCAAAGAGGCCAGTTATTTATTTTTATTTATGTAGTTTTTATTTTCCACATAGTGGGGGATATTTTCAGCTCCACCTCCTTTAACACCCTTTTTAGGCTTAACAGAGAGGTAATATTAAACCATTTGATTTAACATTTTCTTATATTCCCATGCAAAATAATCCTTTTTAAATCATAGTATTTCATTTGGATCTACCATAAAAAAAAACGGTAAGGGATTTTTTTATCATTAACAATAATTGAAAAAACCATTATTTCTTTGATTACCTCTCCTGATGAATTTTCTAGGATGAAATTTTATTTCTCCTAAGAAAGTTGACCCATGAGTGTTCTTAGCCTTTTGCATCATGGACTCCTGTGAATCCTCTATAGTTTTAGGCCTAAGTTTGACCTTAGCATTAGGTTGGATCTCATATTCCTTTTGCTTTCTCTCAAATTCTTTTTGGCTCAGCAATCTTCTTTTATATGTATGAGTCAATGGCTGAGAAAAATTTTTGTGCTTCATATTATGCCCCTACCTATTTGGTGGAATATATTATGATACCACAAATTCATCATTAAATTTTAATACAAGTTTTTTATCCTTCCTTGGCCTGAATTTGCGGTTATTTCTAAATGACTTTGGAGTAACTGGCCTTTTGTCTAGTGCTAAAAATTTATTATGATAAACTAGCCTTCAATAATTTTTAAACTTGTTTAGATTCATGTTGGAAGGCTGGAGCACCTCCTTTTCTTGGATTTCCTTTTTTAGATCCACTAGTGTTTTTGAATCCATATTAACATATTTGGCTAATGCCATTGAGGAAAGTGAATTTTTCTCTGTAAGTAATGTTCATTTTTTGCATTCAGGTTTATTCCAACCCTTGAGGGTTAAGGAGAGGGCATTTGACTTTGAGGAACTAGTAGTTGGCCTTATGGAATTGGTTGTTCCTCAAGTGAATTGTCACCTCATGTGTTTTGACCTAGTCCTTGGGGAAAAGACATATGGGCCTGGGGATTTGGCATGTAGTGTGACACCTATTAAGGATGTCAGACATACATTATATGCATGTGACTAATAAATAATATATATATTCATAAATGTTAAATTTTAGTTCACGAGTCAATATATGTAACAAGTTTTTTTTTTAAATACACATATCACATACCACAAAGGCTCATAGAATCAAGTAGTTCACATCTTTCCTTAGATTATTTATATGCAACACACTAGCCTTGATGCAAAAAATGAAAAGTCGTAAAATATGCTACATTCTAGAAAAACTGAGGACAACCTCCTGTTGACCCACCTAACACAATGATAGTATATTGGATGCAATTATTTCTTCAAGATCAACTACATCTTTTATAATCCTGAAAAATAATGCAAATGAGTGAGCCTACAACTCAATATATGAATAATATAATATTTTATGAAAAATAACACATTCAAACATATAGTATAATCAATTATCCATCCATTCAATATTTAGCTATGAATTTATAGTATGTAAATAATATAGTATTTTCTTTTGAAAAACAATGAACTTGTGTATTATGTATGAAACCAAAACTTCTTTCATTTATTTATAAATCCCCATATGCACAAAGTCTACCATAATCTTGTACAAAATTTTTTTTAGCCTTTTTATGGGATAACAAGGGGATTCCATAATACACACGACATAGCCTCATTCATAAGTAGCATTGCGTCCTCATACCCATCCAACTATATATCTTATATTTATAGATACCTCACATACCATTACATTAAACCATTTACATCCCATAATACATAAGAAATCAGTAATATACCAAAAATATACCATATTCCAATATGGCATACTTGATAGTGCAAATTCAATTATATACCAAAAAGATACTATATTTCAACATGGTAGATTCAATAAGGTAAATTCAATTACATACCAAAAATTCCACGTTATGAATTTTAAAACCATATTCTTCATATGAGTAACATTATAAGTCTCAATTAATTTACAACTAATTTCACATCAATTGGATATGTGGAGAAGGAGAATCATAAAAACCAATCCACCATGGTCAAGCTGTCAACTAAATTAAATAACAAAAAGTATAATCCAAATTGGCCATCAAAATAGCAAAATCAAGCCTCCTCTATTTCTATCAATTTTGTAAATAACATCTCCAAGTTTTTATAGGAGCAAATAAAATCCCATTGGGAGTTATAAAACACCAAATATGGCTTCAATAAGTGTTCTATTCTCACCTAAATAGGACACTCAAATTCAACAAACCTCATCCACATCTACAATCTCATCTCAAGAATGATCAATCATCAACCCAATAAATAAAAATCACAATAATTATAAATAAGCATATATCAATTAGAATATACATATTCCACTTAATGAATCAGCCTTACAAATAAATTTATGGTTACTTATTTTATATGTTATATTTACATAGAACATTAAGCTATTCACCTACCTTTATTACTTCCTTCCCTTTACTCACATTTACTTGTATGACAGCCTCATTTCCATTTGGTTAAGCTAAAATAAATCATAATTCACTTATTTTTAAACACCCAAAAATAATGAAACCTCATCTATCATGATAACATCACTAAACTACCTAAACATATGAGGCTGCTAACTATAACAAATTTAATGGAACGAATTTAAAAATTCACCAATAATCTTATACAATTAATCTCAAGATGAAAATTTCTACATCACTAACCCTATATCTCTAAAGTAATTTAAAATTGATTTTTATTTTAATTTGAGGTGTATAAAGGAAGAACCCTAAGAAATAATCTACCAGACTCAGACCATCAATGGAAACTAAGTAATAAAATTTTTCCTCTTATTACACTAATATAGACTCTGAATCAAATCAAGATAAAGAGGGATAGTTTTAGATAACTCATCAAAGTTTTCAAATCATCAAAGAACACTCAATTTAAAGCTTTTTACCTTGAGATATGATCAAAATAATAAAACTAAAAAACCAGGTCCTAAAATTTGAATTCTGCATCTTTTAAACACTAACTCAATTCAAAAAAAATATTAAAATTACTTACCAAATAAACCTCGAAGCTTTTTAAGATGAATATTATGATTTAAAATGAATTCTAAACCTCTAAATTTTCTCTTGAAAATTCAGCTGTCAACTCTTTTTTTTAAAAGAAGAAGACAAAATACAACCCTATTCTTCCTTCCTTCCCTTTTCTATCGGATGCTTCTTCTCTTTTTCCTTAAAATAAATGGCAAAAATATACTCAATTCTAATCCCTACATTCATTTGGTAAAAAAAATCTCTACATTCATCATTTTTTTGTTAAAACAATCGAGTGCCTATATATATATATATAGCCATAGATCAATTTAAACCCTTAACTTCCTATTTCTTGTTATGGATTTAATTGTAAACATTTATAATATTCTCCTATTAAACATTGGAAATAATAGTATACATATCTCATGCATTCCTCATATCTATATGAGATGCATATTATGCAAATACATTAGGTGGGTGTTACATGTAGCATTGAGGAATAGGTTCTTTCTGATGAGAAATATTGCCCTCGGGCCTTTTCTTACTTGTTCATATATTCTTGACTACAAGGTTGGGTTAGTCCTTTCATAAGTAACCCAGTGAACTTCTGGAGTAATTTTTTTAGAATTGCCAAACTCTTACTGGGCCACCACTAGTTTGGATATAGTATCCCATTTGGATGCTTGCTCATTCATCTTGGAAAATGTTTCCACAACATCCTATAATATTTTCTTAAAATTTTCAATACTAGCACTAATAAAATTATTAGCTTGATGTAGAGAATGAATCACATGAGGCATTGCATCCTATAAAGCCTTCATTCCTTCTATAAAAAGAGCCCGGGCATTAGTGCCCTTATAATTAGCAGTAATATCAATGATATTCAAATTTTGGTTTGGATAACCAAAAGGTGCCTTGGTCTAAGAATGATCTTAAGTCACCAAGCCTTCATTCATTTGTTCCTATAAACCACCTATTTTTACATGTGAATTGTTGGTCTAGTAACCAACTTCAAAAATTTCTTTTTCAAATATGTTCATCTTATTGAAACATATCCCACCAAGCATGCCATAAATTGTTTCTCCACTTGTTAGTTTTGATGCCAAAACATTGTTGGATTTGTGTGAGCATGTCAAAGGAAAAATTCCTCGAAGAAAACTTGACTTTTTTTAGATCGATTATGAATTCCTAAACTCCTTTACCATAATTCATTTGGATTCCAATTAAATAAAATAAATTTTAATGGAAAATTGAGCTTCTTGAACAATGAAATGAAATTGTATTAATCTAAAATTTAATACAAGATAAAAGATAATTTTCTCTTTGAAATTAATAAGAAAATTGTTGTAAACATGAAGTAAAAATTTGCTAAAGATTGTTTGAATAAAATTTGCTAATGATGATTGTTGTCTATGTTGTGTTGATGATTGGTTGATTGATTATTGATGATTAGTTGGTGAGTGTCTTTTGCTTTTATAGACATTCTTCCTTGCAAGCTAATTTTCCTCAAACCTTCTCCTTAGCTTATAAACATATAACATTGCTTCTAGTATGTTCTATCTTAACTCCCCAAGCTTTTAGCTTTTCAAAATTCTAAAAGCTTTAAATGTCTTTATCCCCAAGCTATCTCTTCATTCTTAACTGTAAAATCTTTTTTTCTTATAGGCTGGGCTTTTTAATTTTTTTGGGCTTTTGGGTTATTGGGTTTTAAGTTTAGAAAATTTTATTTTTGACACAAGTAGGTTGAACTACCTCCTCTTTCCTTATTTTCTTTTTTACATCCACCAATGTTCTTGAATCCATATTGACAAAACTAGTTAATGCCATCAAGGAAAGTAGGGTTTCCTCTATAAGTACTATCTCCTTTACATTCAGGTCTTCTCTTACCCTTAGGGGTTGTGGAGAAGGAAAATGGGCTTGACGCATCAAAATTTGACCCTGAGGAACCAATGTTTGACCTTGAGAAATTGACTATTCCTCATGTGTAATGTTACCCCTTGTGTTTTGCTCTTATCCTTAGGGCAGTGGTTCTTGGCCCTGAGGAATTGGTTGTTCCTTATAAGAAATATTGCTCCCCTGGCCTCTTTCTTAATAAACAACCTCTTAGATATGAATCTCAGGCTGCAGGCCTAGATTTATCCTATTATCATCATCATGATTTTAGATTCCATTAAAATTTGCTCTAGTAGACAAATGTTTTAACTTTTATTGGTGTTGAACTATTATTTTTGGAGAAAAATTCTCACTTCCTTATTTAAAAAATTATTCATTTATTTTGGCAAATAAACTCATAGTCTCTTGTAGATTTTTCTGAATAGTACTATTAAGAGAATTATTGATTTTCATAATGCTTTGGAAAGCACTATTCATCTATGATATTGAATCATGTATCTCTTTAATTCCTTTTGCAAAAATAGCATGGGCATTAATGCTCTTACAAGTAGCAATAGAATTAACGATTTCTAAATTCTAGCATGTAATGCCAAAAGGTGACATGGTCAAATAGTGATCTTAAGGCACTAAGACTTCATTAATTTATTTTTATAAACCACCTATTTTTATAGGTGAATTGTTAGTCCATTAACCAACTTTAAAAATTTCTTTTTCACTTCTTAATCTTGCCATCTTCTTAAAATGTGTCCCATCGAGCGTGCCGAAATTGTTGCTCCAATTTATGGTGCATGTTAAAAGATTATTGGTGAATTTTTGGATGAATGGGTTTTAATGCATGAGAGTGCCAAAGGATTAATTCCTCAAAGAAAAACCTGACTTCTATTCAAACAATGTCGATTTTCAAGCTCCTTTACCATATTTTGCTCGAATTCCAATAGTATTCTTATAAATTTAATAAAATTAATATGAAAAAGAAGCTTTAGAAGAATAAATAAGGAAAATTTTTATCTTAAAGGAAACTAAAGCAAGATATAGGAAATTAAAAATTTTGTTTAAGACAAATAAAGTTTCTATACGTAAACTGAAAATTTGCTAAAGTTTATGATTGTTTAATGATTGACTAGTATTGATTAATGATTGTTGATTGGTCTTGATTTCTCTGCTCCTTCTTGCTTTTCACCAGCTTCAATTAATATTTTATTAATCTTCATTCTTGTAGGTTACTTTTCTTCATCTCCTTAGGCTATAAGCTAGCAATGTAAATTGCTTCCAGAATATTCTCTTTTAACTCCTTATGTTTTTTAGCTCCTCAAGAAGATTCCAGAAGCTTCAAGTGTCTTCCTTTCCCAAGATATTTTTATGGGCTGGGTTTTTTTATTTATAGGCTTATGAGCTGTTAGGCTTTAAATTCAAAAAATTTTATTTCAAACACAACTATATATAATTTACTATATATTTTATAAATTATAATATTTTTTCAAACTAATAACAATCAATTGTCAAGAATGTAACATTTTAACATTTAAAAATTAATTAATAATTTTAATGGTCAATAAACATATAGACGACATATGTAAATGTTTTTATTAAATACTTGACATTAATCAGCTACTATCTACAATTATCAACTAATAGCTATAAATTATTAACAAAAATAGGCCCTAAATATTTAAACTAATAGTATATAATTGTTAGGATGTTGAACAACTTTAGTTTACATCAACTCCAATTTAAAAATTTTCACAAATATCTACATTTTTAAAAATAAAATTATTGTTATTTGTTTTATCTTAAATAATGAATAATACCTCAAAAGAAATTATCCTATAAAAATGGATGCAAAAATAAATTATATAAAAATAACTTTTAAAGTAGCATTGTGTATGAATTAATATTGCCAAGATTATGTCTTTCAAAAAAATATATATCTACAAGAAAATTAGTCTATGTTGACATTTTGTCAATGACATTGTAAAACTGTAACTTAAGAGAGTAAAATTATAATTTTTTCTTTTTTTTTTATTGAGTTGTCATTCCTTTTTTATCGTTTTTCTTTATAAGCTAGAGGGTTTTCTTTTCTTTTCTTTTTTTGGTTAAGTTGATGTCATTCCTTTTTTTTTCCTTTCTTTTCTTTTTTGTTTTGCCATTTTAGCTGAGCTGATCTTCCATTTTGGTGTAAAAAAATGTAAGCATGGTAAAAACAAAATGAATTATTTTTTTAAATTGTAAATATGGCTAAAATTGTTATTGCTTTGTTGTTTTTTACTTTTTTTTCATCATTTTCTTGGTTTAATTTTTTTTTATTTCTATGGCCTTGTGGAGTTTTTAAAGTTTCCCATCTTAATACATAACATTACATGCATATGACATGGATTTATTTGAGCAATAACTCACTGTTTTAGCTAACTTATCCTCATTGATTGTGTAACTTCTTATTTATAGTTCTTTTTATAGCCTATTAAAGCATTTCATAATGCAAAAGATATAGAAAAAAAAAAAAGAGATATTGACTTTGGATGGACTATTTTTCCTTTTTCTTAGCTTGTGTTGTTGTTAGCTACCTATTTGCCTATCTATCCATTGCAAATTAACTCATGTATGTGTTGTTGTTAAAACTTCTTTAGGTTCTGTGATGCATTTTCTTTGCTTGTGCCTTTGTGTCTCAGTGTGTGCTATCTTCATTAACCTGTGCAATATGCTCTCATTGCATATTTTGGCTAACTTAATGTTTTTTTAGATGGAACCTATAAATCTTGTTGGTATGTTTATAACAAGTCTCATTTTTTTAGTGGCATTACTTTCTGCATTGCTCTATATATAATTTATTAAGCAAGTATTTCATTGAGAAGGTTTTAGACAACCATACTTTCACTAAGGGTGAGTACGGTTCGGTTCGATTTTTTAGAAAATATATAAAACTGAAGTAAGAATTATTTGGTTCGGTTTGGTTTCAAAATTTCAATTTTGAGTTGTAGATGAGCTTTTTTATGGGCTTAATTTTAATACAATGAAATTGAACCTATATTAAGTTTAAAAAAAACATGTTAAAAGTAAACAATTCTCAAGATAAATAAAAATTCAAATTATAAAAAAAAGTTCACAACAATTAACAAAAAAATAGTAAAATATTAAATATCCATGAAAAATTTTAACAATGACAAAGTACAAACAAGGAAATATGAAGAATTTTCTAAAAAATATAAGCATCAAATAAAAAAAATGTCAATAAGGTATAAGTTTTAGCTTTTATAATCTTTAAAATTCAATTGCCCATCAAATTCAAAGATCACAAAAGTGCAATTAATCAACAATATAGTACAAAAATCAATTTAATTTCCCATTAAGTAAATCATATTAAAAAATAGTAAAAAGTTTTAAAATAAAGCAAAAAATTAATTTACATACCTTTAAAGAATTGTTTAATATTGAAGAAGGTAGGGATTTGAGAACTAAATGAGGTAGGGATTTAAGGAAAACAAGTAAAATATATAGAAATTAGGTGAAGAGGAGGCGAAAAAAATAGTGTATAGGAGAAGAGAGAAGTAACAATGAAATTTAGATGAATTAGCTTAAGAGTATTAGATCTATACATATATAACATGATATAATATAGTAGCTCGATTCAGTTTAGTTTATTCCTATTTTTCAAAAGCAAAAATGAAACTGAACCGAACATATTTCGATTTGGATTAAACTGAAATTTTAAAAATTATTGAAAAACTAAACCGAACTAAAAAATAGGAAGGCTAGAAAAGTAAATACCAGTATCATTACCCATCAATCAAATTTCATCGACATATAAGGCTAGAAAAGTATGTTAGCTCCCACTAACCTTCCTATAAATACATGGCTTACCCTCATTCTTAATGAAACCATAAAAATAAATAGCCTTATCAAAATGATGATTCTAACTCCTTGAAGCCTACTTTAGACCATAGATTGATTTATTAAGCTTGCACACTTTTGAGCTATCCTCAAATTCAAAACCCTTGGGTTACTACATAAAAATGTCTTCCTCAATATAACCATTAAGGACAATCGTTTGGACATCTATATACTAAACCTTATAACTATAGTGTGCAGCTATAGCAAGAAGAGTTCAAATGGATTTAAGCATGGTTATTGGTGAGAAGGTCTCCTCATAGTTATCCCTTTAACTTTGGCGAGACCTTTTCACTACAAGCCTAGCTTTATAGGTCTCTACCTTCCCATCTGCACCAATCTTTCTCTTGAAGATCCATTTATATCCAACAGCCACTATACCTTTATGAGGATCAACAAGTGTCCAGACTTAATTTGCATACATGGAATCCATTTTGGTTCTCATTACCTCAAGACATCTTGAAGAATCTTTATCATATAAAGCTTCTTCATACATAGTAGAATCATTAACATGAATGCTCTCTTCATAAACATACAACTCTTGCATATCATAGAGAAAATGATATCTCTTTAAAGGACAAGAAATTCTACTAGTCCTTTTAAGAGTTGGTGTGATGACATCCTTACTTAGAATAGACTCTTCGGGTTGATTAATATCCATTTGATCAATTTGTCAAGCTTCCTTTTATGACTCATCGTCTAACATTATCTTCCTTCCTTTACCACTTTGCTTTCTCAAAGAATATAGCATTTCTGCTTACAACAATAACTTGTTCAACATGAAGATAAAATGAATACCCTCAATTATTTTAGGAATATTCAACAAACCTTCCTTTAATCGATTTTACATCCAACTTATTCAATTTCACTTTTTAATAAAAGTTTGGCACCCCCAAATCTTAATATGTTTAAAACTTATCATCGTACCATGTCATGTCTCATATAGGATAATAGAAACAAATTTAGATGAAACACGATTAAGGATGTAAGAGACCATTTGGACTGAATAATACCAAATTAAGATGAGAGGATTGATGTAGCTCATCATTAATCTTACCATATCTAACAAAGTACGATTTTGCCTCATTAACACACTATTCAATTGAGTTGTTTCAAGTGGTGTAAGTTATGATGCAACGCCATTTTCTTTAAGGAACTCAATGAACTTGGTATTTAAGTATTCAGCTCCTCGATCCGATCATAAATTTCAAATACTCTTTTTGGTTTGGTTCTCTACTTTGGCTTTGAGAGTTGGAAAAGATTTAACTCCAATAATCTTATATAATATTACTTTATGTATAGTTATGTATCATTGTAACTATTAAATTCATATATTTCTAAAATTAATTATAGCTATAATATTTTCATATACAAATTATTTTAGAGTAGAGAAAAATATTGATTATAAAAAATTAGTTGAAAAATAAAAGAGTTAGAGCTAGTTGAATTGATGGAGTAATTAATAGATTTGATATAAAATATAAAGAAGAAAGAGAATAAGAAGAAGAAAGAAGAAGAATAACAAAAATATAAGTTTACTTTTTTTTCTTTATAATTTGGAATTATTTTTCTTTTTTTTTTTTTTTGTTGAGCTGATTTCATTCCTTTTTTTCTATTTTTCTTTACAAGCTAAAAGGTTTTCTTTTCTTTTTTTTTTTGGGCCAAGTTGTTGATGGAAATCTATAGATTCATATCCTAAGCTCCCCAATAGTTTCAATACTATAATAAACTTGATGATTAGAATTTATAACCTTCCACAATTATGTTATAGGATCATTCAAGAATGAGATAAGAAAAAAAAACTATTTTAGATCTTACCAAGTTAGAATAAGATCATTAACCCTTCATTCAAGCTCCCCAATAGCTAAAGAGCTATGATAAACTTGCAATGGAAATAATTAACACCCTTAGAAAATTGATAAAAACTTTAATAGACTTTGAAGTCTTCAACATAAACAAGTGGAAAAAAGTTTGAAAGATGAAGAAGAAGACAAAATTTTGGATTTTGACATCATAAACCTCACTAGGCTTGATAAGTCACAAAGTTCATGCAAGAACTTTAAAGCAAATTTCTCACTAAAAGAAACTCAATATTTTATAAATCAAATTCAACTTATCTTTTACAATGAAATGAGGTTTTATTTATATAGATACAAGACCAAGATCATGCTATTACTCTAAATATGAAAACATAAGATAATCTTACCCCACTAATTTACAATTATAGCCATTAATTACGTAGATTCCACTAACACACTTTAAATCCCTCTAACTTTAATTATGTAAATTCTTATTAACACACTTTAGACCCCACTCATTATTAATTATTTAAATTCCCACTCATTATTAATTATGTAAATATCCACTAACACACTTTAAGCCCCACACTTTAAATCCTATTAACTATTAGCCCTCCGAATTCATTTATTTTGATGTAGTAAACAAGACTATTTGGGCATCCTTATTGATTTTAATTGTACTTGGAAGTTCTTAGGCTTTTCAAACACCTTGAATGAAGATTAATAAGGCTCTTATAATTTCTTGGCTTTTGACCTTGTTATTGGGCCTTATTGGACTTACAATAGATCTTGTGGATCATTGGACCTTTGTTTTGAACTTGAGATCACATCATTCCCCTTTTCTTCAAGAGGATTCATCCTCGAATTAGCTTCATCTTCATCACCTACATCAAATAAAGATAAATCACAAACATTGAAAGTTACACTTATATTACCATACTGACTTGGAAGCTCTAGCTTATAGGCATTATTATTAATGCGTTGAAGCACTTTAAAAAGTCCATCCCCTCTTGGCATTAGTTTGGACTTCCTTTGGTTAGGAAACCATTCTTTTCTCAAGTGCACCCACACCCAATCTCCAGCCTCAAATATCATTTGCTTTCTTCCTTTGTTGTATTGCTTCTCTTATTTGAGTGTCCTCTGCTCAATTTGGGCCTTGACTTTCTCATGTAAGTTTTTTATAAATTCAACCCGTTATTTGCCTTCCAAATTTGCTGTCTCTATAGTTAATGGCACTAAGCCCATTGGTGTTAATGAATTGAAGCCATAAGCTGCTTCAAATAGTGAATGGTTGGTTGCTCCACTCACACTCCTATTGTTGGCAAACTCTACATGTGGTAGGCGCTCTCAAAAGTGTTGAAAGTGTTCTATTCACCACCTTCGTTTGCCCATTTGTTTATGGGTGACAAGTTATTGAATATATAAGCTTTGTTTCCATTTTCCCCCTATAATGTCTTCCAAAAATGGCTTAGGAACTTGACATTATGATCACTCACTATGGTTCTTAGCACTCTATATAGTCTCACCACTTCTTTGAAGAATATATTTGCAATATATATTGCATCATCCATTTAATGACATGGAATAAAGTGTGCCATCTTGTTAAATCTATCCACAATAATAAAATTACAGTCTCTCCCCCCTAGGACCTAGGTAATCTTAAAACAAAGTCCATAGAAATGTCTACCCAAGGTTCATTTGCTATATATAGGGGTGTGTACAATACCACGAGGCATTGCTTTGGATTTAGCTTGCTTGTAAGTGATGCATTTTTCATAAACTCTCTCAACATCCCTTTTCATGTGTGGCTAAAAGAAATGGTCACTTAACATGTCTAAGGTCTTCTTAATCCAAAATTGCCCCATTAGACCTCTACTATATCCCTCTCTCACAAGTAACTCTCTTAAAGAACTTTGTGGCATACATAACTTATTTTCTTTAAAAAGAAAACCCTCATATTTATAAAACTTATCAAAATCCCCTTCCTCACATGCCCCATAATTAGGATAAAGATATTTTATATACATAAATCCCAATAATTTTGCATCAAGTTTAGAGATTAAGGCATACCCTCTTGACAAAGCACCGACTACAACATTCTCTTTACCTTGCTTGTACTTAATGTTGTATGGAAAGGATTCAATGAACTCCACCCATTTGGCATGTCTTTTGTTTAACTTGCCTTATCCTTTAGGTATTTCAAGGACTCATGGTCGGTGTGAATAATAAACTCCTTGTAGCTAAGGTAATGTTGCCATGTTTTAAGGACTCTCTCCAATGCATAGAATTCCTTGTCATATGGTTGGGTAGTTTAAACTAGCTCCACTTAACTTCTCACTAAAATAAGCAATAGGCTTACCTTCTTTCATCAAGAGTCTATCAATACCTATGCCACTTGCTTCACACTCAATTTCAAAAGGTTTAGTAAAATTAGGCAAAGATAATAAAGGTGCACTGCAAAGTTTGTCTTTCAGTGAGTTAAAAGCCTCATTTTACTCTTTTCCCTACTTGAAACCAACATTTTTCTTTATGCATTCAATTAATAGTGAAGCTATTATAGAAAAATTCTTAATGAATCTCCTATAAAAACTAGTTAAACCATGGAAACTCCTAACATCATGCACACTAGTGGGTGTTGGCAATTCTTTAATTACTTTTACCTTTTCTTGGTCCATATGAATTCTCTTATCATTGACAATATACCCAAGAAATGTAATTTCATTGGTGCAAAACATGCTTTTCTTTATATTTGCATACAACTTTTTTTTTCTTAAAACATTAAAAACATACTTCAAATGTTGGACATGCCCATCTAAAGTTTTACTATAAACCAAGATATCATCAAAATACATAATAACAAACTTTCCAATGAATGGTCGTAAAACATGATTCATTAGCCTCATAAAAGTGCTTGGTGCATTAGTTAAACTAAAAGGCACTACTAACCACTCACATAGGTCATGTTTAGTTTTAAAAGCTATTTTCTATTCATCTCCATCTTTCATTCTTATTTAATGATAACCGGATTTCAAATCAATTTTTTAAAACAAACAGGAACCATGCAGTTCATCTAACATGTCATCTATCCTAGGAATGGAATGTCTATACTTTACCATGATTTTGTTAACGGCTCAAAAATCAACATACATCCTCCAAGTTCCATCTTTTTTAAGTACAAGTAAGATGGGCACCGCACATAGACTCAAGCTTTCACGAACATAACCCTTCTCCATATGCTCACTCACTTGCTTTTGGATTTCCTTAATTTCCTCTAGGTTGGTTCTATTAGCTGGTTTATTTGGAATGCTAGCTCCAAGTATGAAGTCTATTTGGTGTATAATGCCTCTTTCGATGGCAAACCATTTGGAATTTCATCTGAAAACAAATCTTCATAAACCTGTAATAAATCAACAACAACACCAGGCAAACCATTAGTTATTTTATTAAAAATGATAAAAACATCCTTACATAAGAGTACAAGTAAAGGGTTGCTTAAAGACTTGACTTCCCTCATATCTTTTATAGTAGTAAAAGCACTCATTTGCTTTTCTTTAGAACCTTCTTTATTTTCTCTCCCCTTCGATTTTCCATTTTGATTAAGTTTAAAAGGATATTGTTTAAGCTCACTGACCTTACCTTTTTCTTTTCTTTTAAAGGTTTCCCTGCATGAAGAAATTTCTTTATATTGTTGCTTTATGCATTGTTAGTCTTCAAAAATCTCCTTTGGTGTCAATGGTCCAAGATTAAATATTTTGCCATCCATAATTAAGGAATATCTATTTTTGAAACCATTATGATTTGCTCTCCTATTATATTACTAAGGTCTTCCCAACAACATATGGGTTGCATACATTGGTACAACAATACTCAACACCTCATCCTTATATCTACCAACTGAAAAGAAATTAAAACTTGTTCGCTTAACTTCACTAAACCACTATCATTAAGCCATTGTAATTTGTATAGTGTTGCATGCTTGATAAGAGGCAATCTTAATTTATCCACTAGTAAGGTACTTGTAATATTAGTACAACTCCTTCTATCAATAATCATATTGCACAATTTGTTAGAAATCAAACAATGAGCATGAAATAAATTTTCCCATTGTTCCCCATGGTCTTCTATTTTATTTTTCACACTCAAAGTTCTTTATACAACTAGATTATCACCCTTGGCATACTCAACATCACTATAATCTTCTAAAGGTGGTATTTCATCATCACTCTCCTTCTCACTTTTGGATT
Source organism: Mallotus nudiflorus (assembly GCA_947683625.1). NCBI lineage: Eukaryota > Viridiplantae > Streptophyta > Magnoliopsida > Malpighiales > Euphorbiaceae > Mallotus > Mallotus nudiflorus. The sequence goes on from CANTUR010000461.1 coordinate 2,792,125, forward strand.
CAAAATTATCATCCTTTAAAATCATAGTTTTTTTATTTGGACATTCTGTAGCAACATGCCCATGCTCCAAGCATTTAAAACATTAAAACTCCCTAGTTTGGGTTGGTTTTGCCTCACTATTTACCTTATTACCTAAGTCACTTTTATTTTTATTTTCATCCCTTTTGACGTAGTAATATTTTTCTCATCCTTTTTACCCCAAGAAGACTTCCAAGAAGAAGAAGTAGAACCCAAAGTTAGTTTGGAATCATACCTTTTTCCTTTAAGTTGTTTTTCTACCTTCATGCCTAAGTTCACCAAGTCTTATATCTCCACATAATGATGCAAATCAACACAATTAACTATGTTTTTGTTTAGGCCATTCAAGAACCTTACCATGGTGGCTTCTCGATCTTCCTCCACGTTAGTTTTGATCATGAGCATCTACATCTCTTTGTAGTACTCCTCCACACTCATGTTTCCTTGGGTCAAGGTTTGAAGTCTTTGATGAAGCTCCCTATAATAGTGGCCAGGAATGAATCTTCTCCTCATGATTTACTTCATCTCCCTTAAGGACTCTATAGGTGTTTCTTTATATCTTCTCCTTTCCTTGTAAAATTGATCCCACTAAATAATAGCATAGTCAAAAAATTCAACAGTTGCAAGTTTTACCTTTTTCTCCTCTAAATAGTTGTGACATTCAAAAATGAGATCAACCTTCCTCTCCCATTCAAGGTAGACATCAGGATCATTTCTTCCTTGAAATTAAGGAATTTACATTTTTATGCTTCCAAGGTTTTGATCTATATCTTCTACACAGCCTCTCCTAGATTGCCTCATAGGATTCCCAACCAAAGTGATTTGGTCATCCTCTAAGCCATCTCTACCATCATACACCTCTTGCTCAATTAGTGGTTGTCTCCTTTGTCTAGGCATCCCTTGTAAAAATCCTTTCAAATTGTTGTTGCATAGCTTGCAACATTTGGTCATTTGATGATGATGTGCTTGTATCTTTAGACATGATTAAAATGACAAATATTAGGGTAGATAATAAAAAAAACCTCACAATACTCCTTCACGTGTTTGCACTTAAATTTTGGCTTTTATCCACTTTAATAATCTCACACACTCTTGCCTTTTACCACTATTAATTTACTTTGTGGGTTCTTAGATGAACTAAGCTTCTTAAATCAAGCAAGGTCAAGAATGTAGCAATCAATGGAGTGAAAAAATTTTCTTTTAAGTAGGCCACAAGAAAATAAAAAGGTAGGGTAAAGAAATAAATAAGGACAACCAACAACTATACAGCTTTGTTTATGCATGAGTTTTTTTATTTTTTAATAATATTCAGCTCAAATAAAGAAAAAAATAAAGAAAGAACACAAGAAGATAGATCACAAGAACAATGGTAGATAGAAACTTAAAATGAAAAGAAATAAGATATTAATAATTAAATCATAAATAAAAGGGATAAGCAAACCTCAATCTTGAGCTAAAGCTCTGATGCACAAATGATGGAAATCAATAGATTTATATCCCAAGCTCCCCAATAGTTTCAATACTATGATAAACTTGATGATTAAAATTTATAACCTTCCACACTTATGTTATAGGATCGTTCAAGAATGAGATAAGAAAAAAACTATTTTAGATCTTACCAAGTTAGAATAAGAATAATAACCCTTTATCCAAGCTCCCTAATAGCTAAAGAGCTATGATAAACTTGCAATGGAAAGAATTAATACCCTTAGACAATTGATAAAAAATTCAATAGACTTTAAAGTCTTCAACATAAACAAGTGGAAACAAGTTTGAAAGATGGAGAAGAAGACAAAGATTTTGCATTTTGACACCACAAACCTCACTAAGCTTGATAAGTCATAAAGTTCATGCAAGAACTTTAAAGAAAATTTCTCACCAAAAGAAACTCAATATTTTACAACTCAAATTCACATATCTCTTACAATGAAATGAGGACTTATTTATATAGATACAAGACTAAGCTCATACTACTACTCTAAATATGAAAACATAAGATAATGTCACCCCACTAACTTGTAATAATAGCCATTAATTATGTAGATTCCCACTAACATGCTTTAAATCCCACTAACTTTTAATTATGTAAATTCTCACTAACACACTTTAGACCCCGCTCATTATTAATTATGTAAATATTCACTAACACACTTTAAGCCCCACACTTTAAATCCCACTAACTATTAGCCCTCCAAATTCATTTGTTTTGATGTAGTAAACAAGACTATTTAGGCCTCCTTATTGGTTTTGATTGTACTTAGAAGTTCTTGGGCTTTCCAAACACTTTGAAAGAAGATTAATAAGACTTCTTGTAATTTCTTGGTTTTTAACCTTGTCATTGGGTCTTGTTGGACTTGCAATGGATTTTGTGGATCATTGGACCTTAGTTTTAAGCTTGAGATCACATCAACTGTTTCCATTCTATAATTAATTATGGCAATCATATTTTCATATGGATATTATATTAAAGTAAAGAAAAATATTGATTATAAAAAATTAGTTAAAAAATAAAAAAGATAGAGTTAGTTGATTTAATGGAGCAATTAATTGATTTTGATGTAAAGTATTAAAAAAGGAAAAGAAATATGAGAAAATAAGAAGAAAAGGCAAGAGAGAGAGACAACAAAGAAGAAGAAAGAAAAAGAAGATTGTAAGTTTAAATTTTTTTCTTTATAAGCTTGAAAGTACTTTTTCTTTTTTTGGGTGAGATAATGTCATTTCTTTTTTTTTTCCACTTTTCTTTAGAAGCTGGAAGGTTTGTTTCTTTTTTTTGGCTAAGTTGTGCCTTTTTTTTATTTTTTTTCCATTTGGCTGAGCTACTATACATTTGGTCCTTTGGAGTTTGTTGACAAAAAATCTTCAGTTTTGGTGTTAAAGAGATGCAAGCATGGTCGCACCATAGAAACTGAATTATTTTTTAAATTGCAAATATGGCTGACATTATTGTTGTTTTGTCATTTGATCATTTTCTTGGTTTAATTTTTTATTTTTGTGGCCTTGTGGAGTCTCTAAAGTTTTCCATCTTAATGCATAACATCACATGCATATGGCATAGATTTATTTGAGCAATAACTCATTGTTTTAGCCAAATTATGCTCATTGATTATGCAACTTCTTGTTTATAGTACTTTTATAGCCTACTAGATCATTTTATAATGCTCAACATATAACTAAGGAGAAGAGATTTTAATTTTGGATGGAATTTTTTTCATTTTTTCTAGCTTGTGTTGTTTTCAACTGCCTATCGATCCATTGCTAATAAATGCATAAAATTTATTTATTTTGAATTAATATTAATTATTTTTACTTGTTAAGTATGATTATTTGTTAGAATTAGTTAAATTATATTGAATTAGGGCTTTAGATTGTTAATCAATTATATAGTGTAATTTACATAGATTGAGTTTAACTTTATATTTAATTTTAATATTGGTTTAAGTTGATGATATACTTGGTAAATTTAAGGTATTTTTATGTTAGGAAGCTAAAAATTCAAGAAGCAAATAAATGAAATCCAAAGTAGTGGATCAAAATGCAAAAGTAAGATATATAATGAAGATCGCACAGTAATGCCATGGAATGACACAGTCATGCAGGTGTGGGTGTGTCTGTGTGCTAAGAAGAATTACAAGGCTTGGCATATAGCCATGCACCTATATCATATAGCCATATGATAGAGCCTAACTGCATAAGGAGATGTGAGGCGAGGATCACACAGATATGCGCGTTTGATCACATAGCCATGCGCCCCTCATAAAGGAATTTGGATTTGAACATATTTCAATGTTTTAGCTATAACTTAAGCAAAAAAGATTGAAATGAAGTGATTCAAAGTGTTTTGGAAAGCTAAGACATAAGGCTACAATTTTCATAAAGAAATCATGATAAATTTAGTCATCTTCTAGGAATGAAATTGCATTAAAGTTGTGTTATTAAAAAAGCATTATACATGTATCTTATTTTCATTCAGATTTTGATTCCTTTGAAGTCCAAGCCTATTCCAACATTATAGTGGACAAATTCTAGCTATAAAGAGGGCTATTAAATGTGAATAAAGAAGAGATTATCATTCATAAGTTTTTTGCATTAAAAGACATATTTTGCAAGGATTCAAGGTAGAGGATTTTCAACACTCATAGGAGTTGCACACATTGAACAATTAAAGAATTTAAAATCTTCTTCTTAAATTATTATTTTCTCATTATATTTATTAGAATTTATTTTACTTGTTTTCTTGTTTTCATAAACATGTTAGGCTAAATTTTCATTATGTGCTAGAAAGGATTTTAGTAGTTTTAGAGATGTATTAATTAACTCTTTCTACTTAATCAAAGTCTAATTTCTTGCACATTGGTTTTTAATTTTTGCTTAGTGATATTCAATGTATGGTTAGGGTCAATTTATGTTAATATTAAGAGGCGATACATAATTTGTGTTTAAAGTTTCATTTGAATACTCACATAAGTTGTTATATAACCGAGAGGAGATTAATAATTGAGAATTTAGTGTAAAGTTTATTAATTTCAACTGAGTTAAGAGACCTTTTAAATACTTAATATTATATGAATTACCTTATGCCTAAATTTAGTTAAAGATTTGTTACTTTGGCTTAGCGAGGTAAGAGTCTATAAGTTTAGACCTTCAATTGAATTAATTAAATTATTTTATAATTGCTTAAGAGAGAGTTATAAAAACATTAGTGGTAAGCATCATATGTAGAAATTTCGATTAGGTTAAGTAAAGTTTGTTTAATTAGTACAAAAATTCTAAAGTGAAAAGTGAATTTCTAGTACATGTTTTCATTATAATTGTTTTTATAAATTAGTTTGCATTGATTTAATTTTATTCAGTTCCTTAGTTTTTATTAAGTTTTAGTTTAAGATTCAAACTCTGAATTTTCATTGATTCGTTTAGATAAATAATTAACTAAGTGAATTAGTATATGATAACTAATCTCCATGGGAATGATACTCATACTTTGTCACTATATTACTTAAGCAATCTATATACTTATGGTTAGCACTAACCAACTACAAACTGAGTAATGTATATGCTATTGTTAAAAATTCTTTAAGTTCTATATTGTATTTTATTTACTTTAAATCATGTATCTTTGTGTCTTAGTGTGTGCTATCTTTATTAGCCTATGCAATATTCTATCATTGCATATTTTGGCTAACTTATGTTATTTTAGATGGATCCTGTAAATCTTGTTAGTGTGTTTATAATATAACTTATTTTCTTAATGGCATTACAATCTGCATTGCTCTATATATAATTTATTAAGAAAGCCTTTCATTAAGGTTTTAGACAACCATACTTTCATAGAGGTTACCATACCAGCATCATTACCAATTAATAAAATGTCATTATATAAGACTAGTAAGTTAGCTCCCACTAACCTTCTTGTAAACACATGGCTCATCCTCATTCTTAATGAAACCATAAGAATGAATAACCTCATCGAAATAATGATTCCAACTCCTTCAAGCCTACTCTAGATCATAAATTGATTTATTAAGCTTGTACACTTTTGAGCTATTCTCATATTTAAAACCCTTAGGTTGCTCCATAAAAATATCTTCCTTAACATGACCGTTACGGAAGGCAGTCTTGACATCCATTTACCAAACCTTATAATCATAGTGTACGAAAATAGTAAAAAGACTTTGAATGGATTTAAACATGACTACTAGAAAGAAGTGTAAGAACCCAATTTTGGGATGCAATTGTGCACAATTACGACGTAAGCCCCTATAATGAAATTTATTCAAAAATTGAACTTGGTTATCGATTTTATGGACTTTAGGGACTAAATTGTAATGTTTTTTAGGTTTTGATTACAAGGAAGTCAATTTTTCAGGGGTCTTTTAGTAATTAAAAGTTAAAAAAAAAAAGTAGGATTGGCATTCCATAATTCAAGCATGGTCATAAAATAAAAGGTGGATTATTTATTTTAATTATAAATATGGCTAACATTGTTGTTTTGTCTTTTTATCATTTTCTTGGTTTAATTTTTTAAATCTTTTCTCTTATAGAGTTTCTAAAGTTTCTCATCTTGATACATAACATTACATGCATATGAAATAGATTTATTTAAGCAATAACTCATTGTTTTAGCCAACTTATACTCATTAATTATGTAACTTCTTATTTATAGTTCTTTTTATGGCTTATTAAAGCTTTTCATAATGCAAAAGATATAGCTAAGAAGAAGAGATTTGATTTTGAATGGAATGTTTTTCTTTTTTTTTTAGCTTGTGTTGTTTTTAGTTGCCTATCTATCCATTGCAAATTGACTCAAGTATATGTTATTGTTAAAACTTCTTTAGGTTATATGATGTATTTTCATTGCTTCAAAGCCTATAACTTTGTATCTTGGTGTGTGATATCTTTATTAGCCTATGCAATATGCTCTTATTGTATATTTTGGCTAACTTAATTTTTTAAATGGATCTAATCAATCTTGTTGGTGTGTTTATAATATAAGAAATTTTAGTTACATTACTATTTTCATTGCTCTATATATAATTTATCAAGAAATTCTTTCATCAAGAAGGTTTTAGAAAACCATACTTTCACAAAGGTCATCATACTGACATCATTACCAATCTATAGAATGTCATCCACATATAAGACTAGGAAAGTAAATTGGTTCCTATTAACCCTTTTGTAAGTATATAGCTCATCCTTATTCTTAATAAAAGTATAAGAATGAATAGCATCATCAAAATGATGATTCCAACTTCCTATAGTTTACTTTAGACTATGGATTGATATATTAAGTTTACACACTTTTGAGTAATCCTTGATTTTAAAACCTTGGGTTAATCCATGAAAATGTCTTCCTTAACGTGACCATTAATGAAAGTGGTCTTGACATCCATCTACCAATCCTTATAATCATAGTGTATGGCTATAATAAGAAGAATCTGAATGGATTTTAGCATGACTACTGGCAATAGGGTCTCCTCATAATCAACCCCTTACTTTTAGCAAAACTCTTTCACTACAAGCTTAGTTTTATAGGTATTTACCTTCCTGTCTACACCAATCTTTCTTTTGAAGATCTATTTACACCTAATAGCTATTATACCTTCTAGAGGATCAATAAGTGTCCAAGCTTAGTTTAAATACATAAAATCCATTTTGGTTATCAATGCCTCAAGCCATTCATACGTAGTAGGATTATCAACATGAATGCTCTCTTCATGAATATGAAACTCTTGCATATCATGAAGAAAACTATATCTCTTCAGAGGATGAGATACCCTATTAGTCTTTCTAGGAGTCGATGTGATGACATTGTCAATTGGAATAGGCTTGGAATAGGCTATTCAGGTTGATCAATATTTATTTGATCAGTTTATTGAGCTTCCTAACATCTTTGCTTACAATAATAACTTGTTCAACAGAAAGATTAAATCAATACCCTAAATTGCTTTTAAGATATCTAATAAACCTTCCTTTAATCTATTTTACATCTAACTTGTCAGATTTTAACTTTTTAATAAAAGCTGAGCACCCCTAAATTTTAATATATTTAAGACTCAAAGCCCTACCGTGCCATATCTCATATTGTGTAGTAGAAATAGACTTGGATATAATATGATTAAGGATATAAGATGTTATTTAGAGTGCATAACCCCAAATTAAGTTAAGAAGATTGGTATAGTTCCTCATCAAACGTACCATATTTAATAAAGTATGATTTTGCCACTTGGACACACATTCAATTAAGGTGTTTCAAGTGGTGTGAGTTGCAGTGCAATGTCATATTCCTTAAGGAACTCAATGAACTTGGTACTTAAGTATTCACCTCCTTGATCTGATCTTAGAGTTCTGATACATTTTCTACTTTAGTCCTTTACTTTTAGCTTTGAGATCCTTAAACTTTTCATAGGATTCACTTTTATTCTTCATAAGAAACAAGTGCCCAAACATTGATAGATCATCTATAAAGGTTATAAAGTAGTAGAAACCACCTCTAGCTATTTCACTTAATGGTCCATATACATCACTATGTATGATTTTTAATACATCCTTGGATTTTTCCATTTGTCCAATAAATGGTGATCTAGTCATCTTATTTTGAAGACAAGCATTACAAGTTGGATTGGATGCAAATTCAAGATTGCTCAAGATTTCCATCATTTCCAAATTTGTGATCTTATTTTCTGAAATGTGACCTAATCTCAAGTGTGATAGATATTGCTAGTTAGAGGCATTTTTTATTAGCATTGCATTTGCATTAACAACATTGGTTAAATTCTTAATGTTATTGGACATTTTATCAACATAACATAAGCATTGTATTAAATAACCCATCCCTACCATTTCACTTCTAAAGTAAATGTTACATACATCTCTATTAAAATGGAATTCATAACCCTTTCTAGTTAAATTAGAGATAAATACAATATTTTTATAAGCATTAAGTATATATAATACATCACCCAATAACATAATATGATTATATAAATCAATCAAAGTGGATTATATCGCATTGACCATAACACTTGATTTATTTCCAAGCCTTTAGGTCACTTTATTGGGCTTTAACCTTCTCTTATTTGCTAGATTCTACAAGGATGAAAAAATATGAGAACTTGCACTAGTATCCAATACCTATACATCATATGAGTTCTTATAACATTCATAAGCAAATAAATTAGAGAAAGTCTCACCTTTTCATTATTTTCTATATCCTTTTATCTTGAGAGATTCAAAAAACTTAGACAATTCCTCTTCAAATGTCCTTCACCTTGGCAGTGAAAACATTTTCCCTTACCTTGCACTGCCAACACTATGGCCTTACCCTTATTCTTGGCTATTCCACGTGTGAGCTTGACAACACTTATCTTGCTTTTATTCTTTTTCCTACTGCCCTTCTTTTTAGTCCTACTAGTAGAAGAGGTAATAAGTGCAACCTCCTTCCCTTTCTTACTCCTTTAGATACCTTTTATGCCATTATGAGCATGTTCAAAAGCTCTATAAGAGTGCACTCTATTTTCTTCATATGAAAATTGGCGATGGTTTACTCAAAAGACCCGGGAAAGGATTGTAGAATGAAATCCACTTAGAGGTAGAGTGCATTATGGAATCTAAACTATTTAGCTCCTCTATAGATCTAATCATGGATTTAACGTGGACTCCCACATCCTTTCCCTCATTCATTTTAGCATATAAAAGTTGCTTAGATATCTCATATCTAACAGTCTTACTATGTTCACCAAATAATGCTCAAAGGTAAAGTAGGATTTCCTTTACACTAATGTACTTCTCATGTTGCCAATGGATTTTAGTGCTTATGGAAGTCCACATAATGCAACGTGTTTGCATGTCATTGTCTTTCTATTTATCTAAAGTGTCATGCTCCTGTTGGAAAGCATTTTAAGGAAAGGGTCAAAGTGGGCTTTTTTCTAATACATAAAGTATTTTTTTCAAAAGTTTAAACAACTTTTAGGTTCCTTAACCAATCTATAAAGTTAGGGTCTATAAGCCTATGTTAGTTAAGAATGATTGAGAGTGGGTTTGATGGTCTCATATTATTAAGTTTCTATAAAATGTAACAAGATTAATTATTTGCTATAACATTGTGATTTTATCATTAGATTTGGTCTTTAATCATAATGGACTCCTACTAAGTTGGTAAATCTTACTCTTCCAAAGTAGGTTACAAAAATATTTTATTAGATGGATTTCTAGTGGGTGATGGAGTTCTTAATGGGCAATTAATATCCCTTAAATACACATTGCTATTCTTGGAATACTAGTTCTCAATAAGTGGACAACTCTTATCCATCACATCTCACGTGGTTCTATTAATCTAGCTCCTAATATTACAGGACTCAAGTACACCTAATTTCCATTCTTGGCCTTTGGCATTAGTTAATTCCATACCATTAGATCAACAAAATGTATAGATTTGAAAACTACAAACCTCAAATACTCTTGGCCTATATTGTATTCATACACCCATAATATCTCATTCTTAACAATAACACTATATGGATATCTTAGGCCTAATGCACACCCTTATGTGCCATAGCTGATGCACAAAAGCCCAAACTATACAAGTTATTACTCCAATAGAGAGCCTAAACCTAAATTTTGTTTAAAAGATTTTTTACCCTTTAATTATTAAGGTCTCACTTTGCACATTAGTCGATTTACATTGTATATATCTCATACATACATTGCATGGCATATATATATATATATACACACATAAAACATACAAAATAGATGCATAAATAAGGATTAATCATGTCCTTTCCTAAGCTTATTCTAACTCTTAGAATAAGTTACAAATGGGTCTAGCCCAAAAAAAGCCTTTAAGCTACGAAACTCCTTGTCACCATCCTCATGGGCCTTAATCCATGCCACTAAAAGGGTTGAATAGGCCACCATCTTGAACACTTCAAGTTCCAAGTCACAACTCTTATGATTTACGTTCAATCCTTGGCGTATCAAAATAAATATTACATTATAGGTCAATATAATTATTATTTAATTAATTATTATTACAAAACATAGGATATAATCTAAGTCCATAATCATTCCTTGCATGTATAATGAGCAAATATTTAATAACATACAACTCTTACATGTTATCGTCAATATGTAAAGCATAAAAGCATGAAAAACATATTTTCCAAGGAAGAAAAAGAGACTATTTCGATTATAGGTCAACCTATAATTATAGCAGTACAACCTTTTATTACAATACACCTTGCGATCATAGTAGTACAAAATACTATTTCTCTTAAATCTCATTTTTTGCATATTTTAATCAAAACACTTGCAACCAATTTCAAGGATAATCATAACTCTTCTAATTATTAACACATTTAGCATGTAAATAATGTGATTTAGGCTTTGACACTATTTAAAGGGATTAATTACATGCACCAATTTATGAGCAGAAGTATGGTGTGAACACGCATTCGGTTAGGGTCAATTTCAAAAAAATTTCCTAGCATGTAACCCTTGCATCAAAGGCAAGAATCCTAAATAGCCCAAAAATCATATCATATGTAATTTACATAATTAAATGCATGCATGCTTAAGTGGACAACATATATCAAAGAATCATAACCAACCAAACATATAACATGTCAACATACCTACTTCTAAGAGTTTAGTAACTCTTACAAACTCTAAATGTCAGTAGCATGCTCAATAAGAGGATATGGTTAGTGTAAATCTACAAGCTCCTAACTCCCAAAGTATGAAGCCTTTAGCTTAAAACACACAAGAAATACTAGTATAACTTTAAGACTTTGATGGAGTTCTACCCACAAACTCCTCCTTTAGTGATCTAAAAACTTACTCGAGCTCTTTCCTTGGCTTGAAGGATGTAGGACTTATTACCTCGAATTGATGTATGAATGTAGCCTTCTAGTTGTATAACTCTTATATAATCCAAACTCTATGGATGATGATTAAAGGCTAATGTGTGAAACATAATTCTTGTATTCACTCACAATACTTAGAAAAAAAGATGAAGAAAAAGACTCAACTCTTGAGTACTCTCTCTTGTTTTCTCATTTTTGTTTTAAACATCTTTAATGGAAGTGGTAAGTGTTCTAATGGTTAAGTGGTATAAAAAACTTCCACTAACTTAGTGTATATATAAGAGACTAAGTTGCATATGTAGAGATCCTCTACTCACTTAGGCTTGAGTGAAACATAAGTTACCTTATGCATGTAGAGATTGTCCACTTACCTTTTGACTATGAGTATAAAATAAGCAACCTCATATGTGTAAAGATTTTGCACTTACTTTTTCACTTTGAGTGTAAAATAAACAACCTCATGGATGTAGAGATTTTCCACTAACTAAAGGTGCATGCTTATGACACCTTGCCATGGTGCCCTTCATGTAATCACATTGCATGGAAAGCATGTGCTTAGGTGGCCACTATGTAAGCATGAGCATTACTTGCTCTTGCTTAATATGGCACCTCCTTTAGTAAGTGGGCTTTAACTAGTTGGGCTCATTTAACTCTTAAATGGGCCCATTTCTATAATATCTACTAATTAGACTTATGGATTTTATTTAATACTTAAAATAAGGGCTATCTCTCTAATACACATACATATCTAAGCTTATACATCATTTGTTAAGCTAAATCTCTATGGTCCATCTCATGGCCCATATCCAAACTAGTACTAATGGCAGATATCAATTTAGTCTTTAAACTTGATATCATATGTTAAATTTAGTCCAAATTAATATTTAATCAAATGATTAATAGTCCTAATTTTTTAATTTGATTTCAATATATGCTAGACCTTCTGACAAGCGAAAATTCAATTCAATTAATTTAATTAATTAATTAAACACTTTACTAGGTTCAAGTCCAAATGGCAATAGGAAATAATTTCAACTTTTAATATTATGGGAAATTCTTTCTAAGATAAATGTTAAAATTCCAATTAATCACATTTAGTTTTCATAAGTTGTGAGTGACCCCTAGTATAGATGTCATGACTACCTAATTGGAAATGAATGTGATCCATAAATTCACAAGAACCATAGAACATAATTATTGTGCACTCAATGTCCCTTCATTACAAGATCCCAATATTCACTAGATTCATGGTCAAGCAAACTTTATTACCTTAATCATATGACCTCATCTTCAGTTCAATTCTTGATAAAATACGACTTCTATTAGAAACTCTTTGTAGCACCGAAACTCTTTTCAGGTAAGTCAAGTTTGATCTGGTCAGGTACTTATTCATTGAGAACAACTTAGATAGCACAAGATCTTATCCCAATTCACTATAGGTAATGAATTCCATTTTAGTCAATCACTTATCCTTACATATAACCGACTAAAGCCACCACATGCCATATACATATACGTGGCTAGCACAGGTATATAAGTGGTAACAAACTTTAACCAACCATATATGGATGACCACATCAGCTCAGGTTAAAGGACCATATGCACCATTATGTCTAAGATAATAATTATTGATAAAAGTGAATTTCCATGCAATCATTTATCTTACGTCACAATTCAATCCACCCATCATATGAGGATCCACATGTCTATTTTAATATCTCATATCAAGTAAAATGACATTCACTACCTCCCATTATAGATATCATGTACTAATCAAGGAAGATAGTTAAAAGAGATAGTCTACGGATACCCTTATATTAATCCAACGACTACAAACATTTTATAGCATATGTACCAAATGATTTTCTCACTCATATTATCAATTCTTGATAATAAACTCATTTAACATATAGCTAAAGGGTAAATACTCAAATAAATAAAACAACATTGACAAAAGATACAATGTTGTTTTACATTATAAGAATAGCACTAAGGCACATTTATACTAACAGTTCGTAATTATTTTTCTTGCTTGTTAGTGCTAAATTAAAAACATGCAGCGGGTATCTAATTACCCAGGAATTAATAGTATGTGTGAGAGGTATTGTCAGGCTTCAAGATTTCATATATATATATATATATATATATATATATATATATATATATATATATAAATGTTGTTTTACATTATAAGAATAGCACTAAGGCACATTTATACTAACAGTTCGTAATTATTTTTCTTGCTTGTTAGTGCTAAATTAAAAACATGCAGCGGGTATCTAATTACCCAGGAATTAATAGTATGTGTGAGAGGTATTGTCAAGCTTCAAGATTCCATATATATATATATATATATATATATATATATATATATATATATATATATATATATATATATATATATATATATATATATATATCGTTACTGGAAAAGATATGGTATTCAATTCGATTTCATTATATGGGTCGAGACTAATTAAAAATTCCAAGTATCTTTTGGAATCTTGAATATAATGCTACCAATACCAATAATTGTACTAATCCATATATGTCTCTATCAATCAGAATCAGTACTAGTTGAAAAAATATGGAAATTCCCATATTTGTATTTACTTTAATGAGAAATGTAAACAAAAATAAAATAAATAAGAAGGATCCCCTTAGAAATCTCTATTTAAATTTCCAATAGTAAGGCAAATTGGATATATCTTTTAACTCATATATACTAGTTAATACTTAATATTCCATATGCACGCCTTTTTTATATAATGTAAACCAACTATTCATATCTTAGATTTAATCGGATTCTAAAATAATTTTTTGAAACATTCACAAAAAAGGGGCTTATAGCCAATATATATATTACATACACCTAGTTTGATTTCACTCTCTTAAATAACCCATTTCATTTTATTTTATTTTTTTTGAATCTCAATTTTCATAAATTCTTCTCTTCCTTATCATTATTCCACACGGATACAATCAACCTAAAGGGAAGAATTCATGAGTCTAAATCATTATACAGAAGCTTTTGGTTAATCAAAGTTCATATAATTTATTAATTATTTCTTTTGATCTATATATATATATATATATATATATATATCTGAAGAACAAAATCCTATCTCTTATCTGTCTAGTTCTGGAACTCTTGGTAAGCTAAGCTTCTTTGAGTATACCTTTCATACACAAGGCAATTCTGAAGGTTGAATCTTTAAAAGATAAGGGAGGTAATTGTTGCTACTCTTGTTGTAATTAGTGTTATAGTTAGTGTTCCCCTTTAGAAGTTTTCTATCGAATACTATATAAATACCTTCCAGAGTCCACCAATTCTAGTGCCTCTAATGCTAGAAAAGCCTTTTGTACTTTCACAACCTTCTCCCTTCTGTCCCTATGTTGTAGTAAGGTAGGGCAGTTTGCTTGAGTTACTTAACTGCCCCTCAAAACTCAAAGGACAATGTTACCAATTGCACTCTAATTTTTAGTATTTTTTTAATTTCATAGGTTACTTCACCTCCCGCCACATATATAAATATTTTAATTTGCTAAACACTTATAAAATTCCATAAAATAAAATATTTATATACTTGTTTGACGGTACGGAGCCAACATCAGTCGAGTACTTAGTTGTCAAAGTTATTATCCTATGGTATATATATATATATAAGTAATTGTTGCTACTCTTATTGTAATTAGTGTTGCAACTGGTGTTCCCCTTTAGGAGTTTTCTATCGAATATTATATAAATACCTCCTAGAGTCCACCAATTCTAGTGCCTCCAATGCTAGATAAGCCTTTAGTACCTTCACAACCTTCTCCCTTCTATCCCTATATTGTAGTAAGGTAGGGCGGTTTGCTTGAGTTACTTAACTGCCCCTCAAAACTCAAAGGAAAATGTTACCAATTGCACTCTAATTTTTAGGATTTTTGTAATTTCATAGGTTACTTCACCTCTCGCCACATATATAAATATTTTAATTTGCTAAACACTTATAAAATTCCACAAAATAAAATATTTATATACTTGTCTGACGGTATGGAGCCAACGTCGGTCGAGTACTTAGCTGTCAAAGTTATTATCCTAGGGTATATATATATATGTGTGGAATATTTTTATTTTGATATTTGGTTTTCTAATTACAGGTGTAAACATGTTTCAAGTGAAGGACATTTGCAACATATATTTTTGGACATAAAAGTTCATAATCTCAAATTCTTTTTAGCATGTTTTGTTATTTTGATTAGGTGGATACTTTTGTAAAAGTTATCAGTATCTTGTATTTATGTTTAAGGGATAATTTACATTGACACTTACCAAACAATGTAATTTTCTTAAATTTTAATGTATGAAATTATTTGTAATTTCTTATAGATCTGAATTTATGCATGCATACAATGTTAATTTCATGCAATAAATATATATCATTTAAAAATAATTAAAAATGTTAATATAGAAATGCTTTTTAAATGTCAATATAAAGTTTTGCAGTGACGATTGTGATTATTCTTTAGATAACACTTAATATATGTTATTTTATAGTCATAAAGCAATATTTCATTAAATCTTTTAATAAATCACTATAAATAAATTATATATAGGTTTTCTTTATCATTTTGCAAATGTTGCTTTAAATAATTAGACTGATGTTTAAAAAAAGTCAAAGTAAATAGTGCTAAAATGATGTTTAAAAGTATATACCACCACATAGAATAAATGTAGCTTTAACATGTAACGACACTCAAATAAGTAACATTTGTAAGAAATGTTAGTACAAGTTTAAAATTATTTTTTTTAACTTTATAACAATATTTTACCATTGTCACTATAAAACATTTTTCTTGTAGTATATTGATTAGATTATGACTTTTTTATCAAAAATTTAACTCCAATAGACTTTGTTTTATTTCTAAAATTATATAAACACTAAACTATGTTGGCCTCAATGTTTATATATATATATATATATATATATATATATATATATATATAGGGTTAGTAGGTCGTGTTTTTGTCAAGTTGACCCACAGATTACACGAATATGACATGTGTAACCCATTTATTTAAATGAGGTCTAACACAAACTCATTTAACACCAACCCTAATTCAATAATTTTGTGTATTAGATGAATTATGTCTGCTTATCATTATCCATACAATTGTAGAACATTTTACTATAAACCACTATTATAATTTTATTAAACAATTAATATCAATTAACTATGTAATTTGTTATCAATTATCAACTATCAACTTTCATTAATACATGAGTTAAATAGAATAATAGACCCTAAACTAAAATACCTTAGTAATTCATTCTATTAATAAATTTGTCTTTCTTTTGTCTTACATGATAGAAAACTCTCTTTTGGTTAATAATTAACTAGCCAAATACATACTTAGCCCTCTAAACTTATAGTGAAAAATCATTGTCTCCGTATACTTAACGTTTAACCATATAGAAATCTCAACTTGCTAAATTTGATGTTATAGACACCTCCGTATTGTGTTTGATGACACACGCTCCAGCTAAGAAATTGGCTTAATTTGCCTTTTATAGACAAATTTCTTTTTAGTCCTTAAATTTACATTTAAAGTTCAAATAGGGTCAAATTGATTATTGTACACAAAAAAATTAATTAAATATGTATTTTCTAGTTCAATTAAGTTTATAATCTACTAAATAATAAAAATATTATTTACAACTTTTTTACAAATAAATAAGTTATTTTAAAATAAAATTAAAATAACTTAAATCAAAAATTTAAAATATCTTTAATATTTATGAAATCATAAAAAAAACATTCATATTACAACAGTAATAAATTTATAAAGTATTATGAATTCTACATTGTAAATTATAAAAATTTAAAATTAATAATAAGATAATTGACAAAGGTTGATTATGTAAATATAAATTTTATTTTAATATTAAATCAACATAATTCAGAACTATATTTATAAATAAAATATTTTAAAATTTTAATTAAAATAAGTGAATATTATAAAGTTATATTGACAATTTATAACTCAAATTTAATTAATTACTTTGAATAAAAATAGTTTTAAATTGTTAATTTCTCTTGACTAAGTTAATAACCTAAAAAATGATAATTACGAATCTCTAATTTTTATTCATAAATAGTTTATTCTAAGAATATTTTATTCTAAGTAACAATTAGTAGCTCCAAAAAATTTAAAAATATTTTGATATTTATAAAGTTACAGATCATGTAAATCATATAAATCGTATTTTCATCTATCATTTGACCGAATAATTATTTGTTGATTATTTATTTTGTTATTTACTTGTGTAGAATTGGTATATCTCATATTAAACTATTTATAATCTAATTATTATTATTATTATTATTATTATTATTATTATTATTATTATTCCTTAAAATAATAAAAAAAATGTTAAAAAAATGAGAGAATCAAAATGATAATTTATAAGAATTGTGAGGATCAAAAGAAAAAATTTTTTAGTTAAAGAAAGTGGAGCAAAATACAGAGGTGTTTAAAGAATACAAAATTTATAAGTTAAGATATTTATAAAGTAAAATTTCACAAGTTAAAATGTCTGTAAGATCAAACTTTAAGTAGGGGAGCCAATGGAATTTTTACTCCAAGTTCATGGAGCTAGGTATGTGTTTGCCCTAATTAATTCCAATAAAAAAAATTTAAAACTTCATATAAACATATCCTAAACATAAAATTTCAATTTTGAATTATTCACATGAATGAAATGATTTTACTATTGACAAATAAAATTGGTAAGAACATATAAAAAAAAATTACAAATTTGGTGCATAAATTTTTCAGCCTTTTTATTTAAGTGTTCAATTGTTTTTATAATTAAAAATGTTGAAACTTTCTACATAGATAACAATTTAGTCTTCCTTGACAAGTTTGGTAATAACTTTGTGTTCATTAGGATCAAATAGACTCCACTATTCAGACAATCAACTGCCATCTCATCAGTCACTTTTGAAATTTATCTGTCATGAGGTTGTTTGATAATTTGGAAATTAGAATCTCATTAAAGTAAAAAAAAAAAAAAAACTTAGATTTTGATCCATACAGAAGAAGAACAAGGGAACAAATTAAGCACTAGGAATCCGACATCCAAACAAAGCCTTAACTTTGATAGAGAACGAGGATGAAATATGATCGACATTAGCTTTGATACGGTCTCTGTCCCCTGTTATGCTTGATTCATCTCTTTATGCGTCTATGAATAATCCATCACCAAGAACCTAAAAGAATGACAATATTCAAAGAAATGATAATAATAATTTTTACTGCTTCTTTTTGCACAATCTAAAAGAATGACAATATTCAAAAAAACCATAACAATAATTTTTAATAATCTTCACTGCTTCTTAGTTCATTCCTTTTCTTCTTCTTTGTTCCTTCTTCTCGTTGCTCATGACATGATAGCTAATTGTATAAAAGGTGGAGCCCATTTGATTCTAAAAAGCAAATAATCACCGTCAAACTTGTTATCTATTTAAAAAGTTCGAACATTCAATTAAAAAAAAGTTACATTTTTAAATAAAAAATTGAAAATTCAAACTTAAATTTATAATTTTCCATATATGATAATGGTATAATTAAATAATAACATTTTATTCACGTCCAGAAATCCTGAAAATTGGTATAGATGAAGGAACCTGACATTTTTCTATGAGTAACAATGCTAAAAATAGAAATTTTTAATTAATTTTATGAGCAAAATTTATATTACGATGTTCTCTATATTTGTAAAATAAAAATTTAACTATTTTTTATTAATGCTAATAATTAATATTTATAAATTTTATAAAAAATAAATTAATATTGCAAAATCACGTGAAAAATTACAATGGAAAGGAAATAGATATAGCATGTAATTTTTGTGAAATATAAATAATAATTTTATTGTTATTGAGATGCTACATAATAACCATAGGTTTGCCTGCCCAAATTAAATTAAAAATAATGTCACTTTGTGTATTTATTTTTTTTTTTAATTATCCTTGTTGGATAAAAGAAGAGAAGAGTAGGCAGGTACATTTGGCAGGCAATTGAAGTTGAACATCTTTTGACATTTCTCAACTAACACTAAAAACAATTAATTAAGTGGAAAAATAAACATCAATCTGGATTTGTCACTTGGCCATTTACGTGTTCAACTCAAAATTGAATTTAAAAGAAAAAACTATGGACGCGGCATGGCTTGACTCTTGCCCCCAAATGATTTGATAGCCAGAACCAACTTAAGTTTCCTAATTGCCACATGTACTCCGCCATACTCCTAATTATAATTAGTTTTTTTAGTGATGAAATAGTGTATAATTTTATAAATATTAATAATAAATAATTTTTTTTTAAATATTTGATATAAAATAGTATAATAAATTAAAATATAGAGATATATAATAATTATTTTATAAAAATATATATATAATTGCCACACGTACACCATCATGCTCCTAATTATAATTAGTTTATATATATATATATATATGTGTGTGTGTGTGAGAATGGGAGATTTGTGGACAAAAAACTTTCTTGGCTGCAATAAAGAATTAAGAATATATTATAAAGAAAAATGATTTTAATTCACAAATTGCCTTGTTATATTAAATAAGTAAAATGCACAAACTGCCTTGTACATTTTTTATATGGTTAATTTTTAAAATCTTTATATATATATATATATATATATATATATATATATATATATATATATATAAAAAGTTATTATACTTGATGAAATCCAGTTGTTTATCTTTTATAGAGAATGAGTATCTCCTAATTATGAAATTTTTGCCCATAGAACTCACTTAAAAAGTAAAAAGTTAGTTTATAGTTAATTAAATTTAGTCATGAATCCGTCCTTCGTAGATTGTAAATAATATATACATATTTAAATAATTTTAATAAATTATAATTACAATTTAATTAAATATAAAATAAGAAATTAAAAAATTATTATAATAATTTTATTTTATTATTTTTATTAAGAATACATATATATTTTTAATATGTATACTAACAATGATAATTGAACAAATAAAATCAAATAAAAATAGAAGATAGTTGAAAAAATGGATGTTTTAGTTAGAACAAGAGGATGTCTTTTTTATGAAAAAAAAATAATATTTTAGATATAATAAAACTAGAGGTTTTTACATATAATACAACATATGTATTTTAAAATAAAAATTTGTATATGTCATGATCCAAATCTAAAAGGGGTACGTGATCGGCACTAAAGAATAAGAATACGTAAAAAAATATTAAGAGAAGTCAGATCTCACTGAATGAATTATTATAATATATATACATGCAACTTAAATTCATATACATTTAAGCATCTATATATAATATATATAATAATAATCTTTAGTACAAATTCTTAATATATACGACAATTCAAAAATACAACATAATAATGATAATAACAACAAATAATAATACTAACAATAACAAATAATAATAATAATAAGAATAATAATAACAATATCATTTATGTAGGAAAATGTTTTAACAAAATAATTAAATAATATTCATCAATAATTGTCACGACCCAAAACAGGGGCCATGACCAGTGCTAAGGAACGAAAATTCTTTTGAATCCAGAACCCGTAGCAAGCTTTAAAATAAAATAAAACATATAATAATAATAATAATATAATTTACAGCGGAAATAAAATCATAAATAATGAAATAATAACCCACCATGATATTTAAATCAATAACTCATCTCATATATATAAATAAATCTTTTAATACAAATCCAATTCAAATATTTAAAGTACATAACTCATATCAATATAACACAATATCCTTTTTCAATTTTTACAACTACTGCAGTATCTAGATTAAATAAAATAAAACTCAGGTGAGCAGTTTACATAATAAAGCCAGGGCGGAAGAAATCCGGCGTATGAGTTTGCTACTGAGGTCTGATGAAGATGACTCTCCTGAAAAAAAAATTAGCCAATGGAGGGGAGTCAGATCTCACTGAGTGAATTGCTATAATAAATATACATGGATAACTAAGTGGCAATGCACACAGTCAAATATATATATAATATATATACAAGCAAATGCACATAGATGCAACAAAATTGTTTTATATATATTTTACTGAAAATCATTGTTTATGAAGGATCAAATAGAACCCTAGAAAATCGCAACCTCAAAACAGTGTTAGACAACACTCTAGCCATACAGGCTCACTTATTCCAAATATATTCACTTGTTCCATTTGGACAGTAGACTGGCCTCGAGACACTAAGTCAACCGAGCTCCAGCAGTCTGACTGTCAGTGTGATTGGCCTCGAGACACTTGGTCAACCGAGCTCCAGCAATCATACTCCCAAATTATATCACACATCAGATAAATCAATCAATCCAATCAATATCCACAAATAGGTTAGTAATATAGCCTAAATGCTATCAGCGTACCAATATGTACTCGGTCCTAGTGCTGCCCACTAGGTAGCATGTTCTATTGATATCCTTCATTATTATATAAAATATACATTCACAAATAAATGATGCATGAATTTAAATAAAATAGCAACATAAACCATATATATACTAAAAATATACCAAAAGTAAACCAGGAATATTTCAAGTATATATACGTTAAATAAATCCAATTAAATTACCAAAATAAACTAGAAATATATTCAAAACATTTTAAACATAATTCATTAATAAAACATGCATATAGTTTAAAATACCCCAAAAATAAACCAAAAATAAACCAAAAGTAAACTAAAAATAAACTTAAGTACTAATTAAACCATTATGCATATTTAATCAAAATAAGACATATATTTCTAAAATCATGCACCCTAGAGCATATATATATAAAATAACAACTCACTATTATTGCGCTCCTCGAGATGGATCCGATAGGCCTGGTCCACTAGGCCTCAGTCTCGGCACAACTAAATAAACAAACGACCACAGAATATCAGAATAAATCTAACAGAAGTTCTAAAGACTCGATCTAGAATACTAGACACAGAATTAAAATAGGAATTCGACCGGATATCACATTTTACGAGAATTCTATCAAAAATCCAACAGAATCTCTCCTGTAAAATGGATATCTCTCTACTTAAAGAGTAGAGTCGGTCCTGCAAAGAAATACACTTCGAAAATAAACACAAAACACAACCACAATCCCTCCGTCGGACTTCAAACTACAAATCACCGATCGAGGTTCACAATTCACGGAATATTTATAAAATACCAAAAATAGCCTTATATAATAAAAATACATTTTATAAATTTAAATTACATAATCAACCCTAAAACACATTAAAAACCGATAAAAACTCATTTATTTAGAAAAATCGTATAATATACATATAATTTGACAATAATTTATGAAAAATAATTTTAATTAGTTAAAAATAATAAATAATTTGTAGAAATCATTTTTATACCCTAAATAACTATTAAAACCGATTTAATTACATTTTTTTAGCAATTTAATGTAAAATTATCAAAATACCCCTATATATATAAATTTACTAAAATTAATCAAAAAATTCACCAAAAATCATATAATTGCAAAAAATTAATTTTCTCAACATATATTTCAATAATATCAATAAATATACTTAATTAACCAATAAATTTCAATTAAACACACAATTAACCCTATTTTTTCAAAATTACATAAACTAAATAAATTCAATATAAATACACAAAAATTACAAATAAATTTCTATAATTCATTTCAACACCTATATTTACCATAAAACACAATTTCATAATTTAATTAATTAATTTTCGAAAATTAGAAAATAATAATAAAATAATCAAAAATACCCAAAAATCAAAATAATTTCCAAAAATTTCAGCATGTAGATTGAGCTAGTAGGATCAAAGTTTGTGAAGGAATTTTTCATGAATCAATCAAATTGAAGCTCAAAAAAATCAAGAACCCTAAATAGGTCGAAATTAAAAAATTGAAACCTAGGCAAATCTAAATCATTTTAAGTGAAAAAAAGCTTGGAATCACACTCACCAGAGCTCAAGGAGAAGATAGAGACCGACGGTGTCAAAAACGGTGGCCGAAAACATGTCGATCAATGGTGAAGATGAGTTTCGGCTTTCCGACCAAAACGAGCTCCTCCGATGCCGAAAACGGCTGCTGCAGGTGGCGAGGATGGCTGAGGACAAAGGTGGCACGCCGGGAGGCACACCGACGGTGAATAAACGACATGACAGGCGGTGGTGATGATGGTTGGACGTCGGAGAAGGAGAAGAGGGAGTCGGGGGCACGGGTGGTAATTTGGCAAAGTTTATATATATATATATATATATATATATATATATATATATATATATATATATATATATATATATATATATATATATATATAATAATAATAATAATAATAATAATAATAATAATAATAACTTTAATAATTTATATTATAATACTATAATATTATACTCAAATTAATCTCACACCACATAATTTAAAAATAATAATTAATATATACATAGACACATATAATACACATTTAATTATCATTAAACTATATAATATAATAAAAATAATCCTAATTTAATTTAAATGCGTATATTTACATGTATATGTATATGTTTCAATACGACAATTACAATAATGCATGAACTCACGCAAATGCGTAAATCTATTTAAAATAATTAATATTAAATTATTTACGCGTCAATTTTTTCGAAAATACAATTCCTGAAAAAATTTTACGTAAAATACTTAAAATAATTAAGAATAATTAAAATAAGCTTTAATAAATATCAAACTCGTAAAAATATCATAAATATGTACAAAAATTATTAACACTGTATATCCCGATGCAGTATAAAAATATTTAAAAACTCGGGATATTATAATAATAATATTTAAAAATTTAAAATATTATTAACACTGTATATTTCAAAATAATTTAAAAATATTGGTACATTACATTATATATTTTATAGAAAAATATTATGAATTTTAATAACTCAACATAAAAAATTTTAGAGGTGAATGTTGAATTATAAAAAGAGATACTTGTCAAATTTTTAACTTGATATCTTTAGAGCTCAACATTTAAATAATATATCACTAAGTGGAATATACAGATAATTGAATTGCATATCAAGAGAGCTTTATTAACACAATAAAAAATTAAAAAAAAATCATAGTTTAAGTGAAATTTTATTTTAGTACTTATTGATTATTGATTGCATTATTATTAATATTATTTATTTGTTAAAATATACTATAAATTTTCACTTAATAAAAATTTTTCTTTTTTCATATAAAAAACTAGACATCACTGCTATAACGATTAAAAAAGAGAGAGATAATAACTACAACATTAGCAAAAAGATTGATTTTAAGACGTAGATATAATGGAATTAATGTTTAAAATATTGTAGTTTGAGGCATATATATGTAATATTAATTTCTTTTAGTGCCAATGAATGTTTGGTCTCATGGCTAAGACATTGCATGATATTTATTTGGTTTTAAATTCAAATTCTAGCTTCTGAAAAAATCAAATTCTGGTCTCTTCACCTTCTAATATAATAGAAAATAGAAGTACTTACAATTATCATGGGAGAAAATGATTAGTTATATTTTAAAATGTGAGTTAATTAATTAATTACATTCTATTTTTGAAATTATATTAATTTATCTTTTAGATTTTACAAGTTGTATTAAGTTTATCTAATTTTTATAAAATTTAATTATATTTTAAATTTCTATAAAATAAATTTGACATTTATTAACACTTTTATCCTTTTTTTATAAGAAAAAATAAAATGTAAAAAATACTTTCAAATTTTAATATTACCACTTAGAAATAAGTTTAAAATTTAATTTTAAATATTTTTATAAATTTTTAACTTTTTTACTCAAATTAAAGTTTTATATTTGAAATATTTTAAAATTTACTTATTGACTTTTAACTTTATTACTTAAATGATTTTTTAAATAGAGAGCACGTACAAAAAAAAAAAAAGAAATAGAGAAGAAAAAGGGAGAATTGAGACACTTAAAATATTAATTAAGAATTTAAAAGTATTTGATTTTTATGAAAAAAATATGTAATGATAAATTTGCTGCAAAAAATTCATTATTTTTTATAGTGGTAGTTAAAAATTTAATTTTTATTAATATTAATACATATAATTAATTGATTTACAAGTTGTGGCTTTTTATTTTTCTTATTATTTTCATTAATTAATGCATAAAAAGTTGAAATTTTATATAAAAATTTAAAAATTAATTTTTGAGTTTATTTCAATAGCGATAAGATTAAAATTTACAACCATTTTTTACATTTTAATTTTTTAAATTTAATAAGAAACTAATTTACTCTTTTTTTGTTCCTTTAAACTAATTTACTCATTGCCACTGTAAATAAAATTTTCCCATTACACTCTAAATCAGATTTTTGAATTGCCATTTTCTATTACTTTATTATTTTTAAAATTTCTTTTAAAACTTATAAATATATTAAATATATTAAAGAAACAAAAATAATTAGAATATAATTTCACAAACAAAAATGTCAAATATACCTTTCTGAGAAAATTCCTACAAAAATGATACTTTATACTAATTAATATTAGTAGATAAAAAAAAAAAATTCAAACAAATCAAGTTATCCATGCAAACTCATTAAATAATTATTGAAAATATTTTATTGTTTTTATTGTCTTATTTGGATTCAACTATATCAGCCAAGTTTAATGTACTTCGAACATAAGTGATTCAGAAAAAAAAAAATCCAAAAAAATATTTTTTTTTATATATTTTTTCATATTAAATAAGAATAACTAGTATCGTAAGTCAAAACAAAATGATTATACACATATAATCACAATTAAAGTAATTTATTAAATGAATACTATACGATAAATAATTCCTATAAAAGAAATTATATCATAAATGATACTGTCATCATTAAGACAAAAATTTTCAAATTACTGGTGGGAACAAGAAGCTACTAAAGTTGGAAAAAGAAAAAAAAAAGACTTTTGAGAAAGGCAAGTCTAACATTTTTACCATGAAAAGCCTAAAAGAAATATCATAAAGCAGGGCACCGCCACTCCAACTTCTTTTAAACTGTCGGGTTTTTACCCTACACTTGAATTTTTTTTTTTTTTTTCAGAGAAGTACTGGTTTAATAGTCAGTCAAAATGCTGCTAATAAATAAATCATTTTAACTTTTAATGATTGTTAATTTTTTTTACACATTAAAAAAATTAATAAATATTTTACATTTTAAGAATTAAATTTCATAATATATTAATTTAATCAGATATATCACTTTTTAATAATTTAAAGGTAATGGTTTATTTGCGTAATTGTTTAATAATTTAATATATTATATTATAACAAATATCTTTATCTATATATATATATTAAATAATGAACTCTAAAGTCATTAAATATTTTCTATTTTTCTTAAAAAAAAAGTTTATAAAAACTTATTATTTTAAAATATAGATATTCTATTCTACACATTCTAATTGTATTACATCTGAAATATTACTCATAGTTTCCATTAAAAATTATATTTTCTAACTAAAACATTCATCTTTTACTAAACTAAAAGCACCTTTTCCTTTTATGTTTAATATAAAAAGTAAAAATATGTAATTTCTCTCACTAAAAATAATGTAATTTCTCCATTTTTTATTTTTTATTTTATTTATTCAATTATTATTATTACTATGCATATTAAAATATATATGTACTATTAATTAGAAAAAAGTATAATACATCTATAACCTGCTGTACTTGTCATTTTTCGTCATATTGACCCATCAACTTATAATTTTAACATTTTAACATCTAAATTCACCTAAAATATAATTTTGAAATCCCTACAGCAAATGTGGCATGAATTAGTGAATCTGTATGTGTCATATTTTAAAGGCTTAACTTATCAAAAACTACAAATAGAGATGTCAAATTAATAAAAAGTGACAAACACATTGGTGATAAACTCATTATGTCATCGAATTAGTGCATACTAGTGCATTTTAAGTAAATTTAAGTGTTGAATTTAGGTGTTAAACTGACAAATTATATCAAATATAAAGAACTGCAAATATATTATGTCAATAAAAAATAATCAAATAAAATCTTCACAATAACGTTTTAAGTTTCCATTTTTATAATTTGTAATATTTAATTTATTAAAATTATGTAATTATTTATTTTAAAACATATATTACTTGCATTTTACACAAAGTGTGAATTGATCACTAAGTTATAATTTATTTGTGATCCATCTCGCTATGTTACCCAAATCTCCCAAATATTAGAATTAAAAAGTTTGTTTAGGACTGAAAAAATTAAATCTTTGTCATTGTATTAAAACAAATTAATTGTATGACTTTTTTTTATTTGTATTAGTAATTTTAGCAACTCCTTCATGGTTTTTGTTAAAGTACACAAATGAGAAGAAGTTCCTCATATTTTATGTTCCATTTTGCTTCATTATGAGATTTTACTGATTTTTATGTGAATATACGTTTTCTGTATTTTCCTATAAAATTACTATTAAAAAAAGAGAAAGAATGGGAATATTTGGTTTTAATTGATGAGCTCTTTTTTTTTTTTCCTTTTTTTAGATTAATATGGAGGTTGTAAGATATAGACATTGAAAAATTGTATAATAGAGATAATTTTTCCTTTAAATTAGGTAAAAATAAATTTTTTAAATCAATGATGGCAGGATTTGAACCTTATATCTCATAATGCTCTTGGAGAGGAGTGATAGTAATTTTGCATTTAATTGTCTCTAAAAATAAATGGGTTATCAACCATTTGCATGGTCAATTCCTAATCAATCTTGATTTTGACTTTAACAATTAATTTTGAACTAGTAATATTTGTGTTCAAGTGTGTATCTTAGTTAAAATCAAAGTCATGCTCAATGAGCCAAGTAATATAGGTCAAAATTGAAGTCAAAATATCCTTCCAAGGATGTTAATGAGCAGCATCACAATTGTAAGCATCCTTACAAGGTTCAAAGGGTAAGAAACTCAAGTTTTTCAAGAGTTAAGGACCCCTCATGATTTCTATCACGATCGTGAGATGCAGCATCCCGATTGTAACTAAGATGTTCACAATCCTAAGAAGGCGGACTTCAAGAAGTCAAGAATGGAGAAGCCTTATGGGTGACAGTACATCACCATTGTAATCTTGCATTCATAATTGTAGCATACTAGTACTGATAGCAATCAAGCCTATTCAAAAGGAGTTTTAAAGCACCACCCCTCACAGTCCCTCCTCATGACCTTGAGGAGTGTTATGATACACTCGGTAATCATACAATGACTAGAATAGTACAATAACGGTTACTTTTTTGAACCTCATGATCATGAGCATGCCCCTCATGATCATGGGTAGTCAATTGCTTGCAAAAAGTAAATAACACAATTAGTGAAGGTGGAGATGAATGGAGTACGAATTTTAAGTTTCCAATAACTAGTTCTTGACCCTCCACTATAAATACAAGTTGAAGAATTCATTTATGTAATTAAAAAAGTTAATTTAACAAATTGTTTAAGCAATTAAAGCTTTGTAATCTCAAAATTTTCAAATTCCTCTTTATATTCAAGTCTTCTTATTCAACTTTAAGAGAAGTGATGAGTGTTAGTTGATAGGATCTTTTCTTCTACTAATTCTTTGAGGTTAAAAAAAGGGAAGTGAGGATCTTGATCAATAAGTTTCTAAATGTTAGCCTTGTTAAAACACTTGTGTGGTTGGTTTTAAGAGTAAGCCAGAAAACTCTTACTTAAATAGATTTATGTTGAGTCTAGAAAAATATACTTGTAAAGTTTTAGTGTTAGCCTCAAAACATTTGTAACCAATCTTAGTGAATAAAATTAAGGAATTCAAAATTCTAACTTAATGATAAGTTAAGTAGTGAACTAAGATTGGTTATGATCTGAATCACTATAAATTGTTTGTATCTAGCTTTTTCTCCTTTAATTCCCTTCTCAATCTTTAATTCTCCTTTTAATCTCCAATTTTTCTCTAACCTTCTTAAAATCCCTATTCATGCATGTCACCACCCGAACCTAAAAGAGGCACGTGACCGGCACTAGGGAATGAGAATACGTAAAGTACCCGAAACCCATAGTAAGCCTTAACAAAATTTCAATAAAATAAAGACAATAATAAAATGACATAATTTAAATAAAAATAAAAAGCACAAATGAATTAAAATCCAACACAAACTTAAATAATATATAATAATAATCTTTAGTACAAGTTCTTAATATATATGACAATTCAAAAATACAATATAGTAATTAACCATTCCACTACTACTGCGATGTTCTAAATTTAAAATACACATATGATAATAATATATATATCAGTTAAACCTACATAAAATAGCCGAAGAAGAAAAAACCCGACGCAAAGTAGGCTAACAGACAGGTGACTCCTGAGATCCTGAAAAAATAATTTAGGGGAGTCATACCTCACTGAGTAAGTTAATAAAAGAAACGTATATAATATAAAAGTCTCCTTTAAAATATATTTATAAAAATAAGAAATTTATATCTTATAATTTAAACTGTTTAATTTCTATTGGAATCATCTTTTACTTAAATAAAGTATTTTAAAATCATAAAATAATTTATAAAATATAAATAAGCTTTCTTAAATCATTTTTATAAGAAAACTAGGTAGAACCATAGTCCACAAATCTAATAGTCTTTCAGCTCTCTTATAATCCAAAAACTACTGGTTCCCGAGAGTAATGCATCAATCGAGCTACCAGCCCCAGCCACAGTCAATTCACTTAAACTAATATTTACTAGTGATTTTTGAGAGCAAAGCATCATCGAGTTATCAGCCCTAGTAATATATAAATCACACCCGAGAGCAAAGCATCATCAAGCCTTATATATATTCTCACGAAATCATGCCTGAGAGCAAAGCATCACCAAGCCTTATATATATTCTCACAAAATCATTCCCGAGAGCAAAGCATCACTGAGTCTTACAACCACCAACACTCACTATCAATCCTACCAGTGAGCACACAGTCCTGATGAAACTCATCAGGTAGCCCGTTCTACCGTAGTTTATTTTAAAATAAATAAACAAGAAAAATTACAATAAAAATAAAATAAAATTTACTAATCATGTGAAAATTTAACATAAAGATGCTAATATAACTATAGAAATAACAGGAGAATTCAAATTTAATAAATATTCATATAATAATACAATTCTTTAATAAATTCTACTATTCATCAAAATCAATCAATTTATATGTATATATGCATATTTTCCTATACACAGTTCAATTATTAACTTACTGGTTGAATGCTCTCCTCTGCACAGTCGCGTTCGACTCTGACCAGTCGGCTCGGCTGGAAGCATGGCTAAAGAAAAGAAATAAATGAAAACAAAATTAAAAACAAAATTCCTACAAATTCTAGATTTCTAAGGAAAGACTCAATTAAAATATGACTATACTAAAATAGACCTTATGTCACGTTTTACGAGAAATCTATTAAAAATTCGACAGAATTTTCTCTATAAAATAGACATCTCTCTACATGAAGTAGACCCAACCCTGCACAGAAAAACACTTTAAATAATTGCAACAACTCCAAATCTCGGGTTGGGCCCCTGAACTACGCTTAATGCTCAACCGAGAACCAATTTCACAAATCGCAATATAAATCAACAAAATTTCATTTAAATATTAAAATTTATTTATTTACACAATAAAGCATAAAAGACATTTCTTTATAAAATAATTATTAAAATTCACATTAAAAATCAATTTTTGTTATAAAGGTACTTATTCAAATTTTCTTGAAATTAAATAGCATGTAATTATCAAAAATTTATTAAATCATTAAATTTTACAAGTAACTGAAAACTCATTTAAATCATAAAATCATAAATACTATTTTATTCAAATATTATTTCGATAATTACTCATAATTAGCTAAAATAGGAATAAATTATAAAAATTATTTTAATAGTATTTATTACTCAAAAATTATCCAAAACATCATAATTCACCATAATTTCAATTGAAACATAAAATTTACCAATTTATACTAATTTTTCCAAAAATTCAATTTTGACATAAATATTCAAAAATTTGTAATAAAAAATTTGATACACAATTTTAATAAACTTCCTTAATGAAACTTGCTCTAAATAATATATGGAATTTAATAAAAATAAGAAAATTTCTAGACCCAAGACTGTGAACAATAACTGAACCTGAAAAATTTATATTTTATTATTAAAAATTCCAAAAAAATAAAAAATTTGAAAAAATAATATTTAGGTAGATCTTAGCTCAAATAACAACTAATCTAAATACCACAACTTCAAATAAAATTATTTTCATTAAGAAAAATCAAATTAAACATATTGACATAAATATAAAATCAAGTTTTTGGAGTCCTTACTAGTCGATTACTTGAAACTAACTATAGATTATTGAAGCTCATAGCGTAAGCTTCGAAACAAGCCCAAGCTTGACAGGTTTCCTCGTCGACGACTGGACTGCACTGTTCACACAGTGCAATCTGCTAGTGTTGCTGCCGCTACTGTTGTTGCCTGCTACTGTTGGTGGTAGTCCGATGTGTTGGCTGAGGTGGTGGCATGGTGGTTTGGATGGTGGTTGGCGGTGGTTCAATTTGACAGTGAGAAGAAGAAGAAGAAGAATGAGGAATAGGTTGTGCATCGGGCCGGTCAGACGAGTTCGAGTTTATAAAACTAATAATCGTGCAGGTTCGGTTGAGTAAATATGGACACCAAACTGACAATAAAATAGAATGGAAATGTGTGGGTCGGAAAACTAAAAGATTTGGGTTTCATCGGATAGGCATATCGGGTTGGGCTTTTATAGGTTAGGCCTTAAAATCAAAAGTTCAAATTTAAAATTGGAACTTTCCAATAATTTGGGTCGAACCCATTATAAAATATAGGGTCCTGCCCTTTAAATTACAAAATACAATTATAAGGCCTTTGGCCTAAAAACAAAAAATAATTTATTATATTCAGAAGTTCTGAACTGAATCTATGCAAAATATACACACTATTTTTGCCATTAACAAAAAATATATAGCAAAATAAATCATAACTTTTCCATTGGCATTTACATACTATTTCTGCCATTTACAAAAAATAAAAGAGATTTGTTATTGAACAAAGTCTACACAAGCAAAAAAAAAAGGCAGATCGTAATTCTTGCTTGCATTCACAGATTTTTACAACCAGCAAAATTAAAAAGGGTAGATCAACTTATGCATAAAAAAGAAAATAATAACTAATAAGTTGTTGTAATATCCCGTGTTTTTAAAATATTTTTACACTGTACCGGGATATGCAGTGTTAATAAATTTTGAATATATATGCGATATTTTTACGAGTTGATATGTATTTAAAACCTATTTAATTACTGTGTATTATTTTCAGTGTTTTACGTAAAATTTTCCCGGGACTTTCATTTTCGGGAAAATTTTCACGTAAACAATGTATTATTAATTATTTTAAATGTATTTACGGACTTGCATGAACTCATGCATATTTTTAAATTATTAAATAAAGCCTGTGTGTGTATATTTATTTAATTAGGGTTTAATATTACCCTAATATTATATTAATTATTTATTAGTTTTATTGTTATTTAATTATTTTTATTTAGTATAAATTATTAAAAATATTAAATTTTATGTGTGTGGTGTATATTTGATGTGTGTAATTTAATATTATTTTAATATATAGTATAAAGTATATATATATATATATATACATATATACATCAAAAATCAAAAGTTTGGAAAATTACACATTTGCCCCCGAGTCTTCTTCTTCCTCCCACCCGTTCCCTTCGCCGTTCCGGTCGCTGCTACTATCGTTTCTTCACCGTGGGCGTGCCGTCCGGTGTGCCACCGCCTTCCCCAGCCTTCCTCGTCGCCTGTGGTAGCCGTTTCCGGCGCCTGGAAGTCGATTTTGGCCGAAGAAGCCGAAAATCGATCCATCGTCGATCACGCCGATTCCGGCCACCGTTTTTGACACCGCCAGTCTCTTTCTTCTCCTTGAGCTCCGGTGAGTGTGATTCTAGCTTTGGTTTGAGCTAAAATGGTCTAGAATTGCTTAGGTTTCGAATTTTCAATTTCGGCCTATTAGGGTTTTCGATTTTTTTGAGCTTCGAATTGGATGATTCATGAAAACTCCCTTCACAATGTTGTTCCTAGTAGCTCAATCTACATGTATGATTTGTTTTAGAATTTTTTGAGATTTTATGGATTTTTGGGTATTTTTGAATATTTTAATATTATTTTCTAATTTTCGGAAATTAATTATTTAAATTATGAAATTGGAGTTTATGGTTAAATTAGGTGTTGAAATGAATTATAGGAATTTATTTGGAATTTTTATGAATTTCTAAATATTTATTTTGAATTATTGAAGTTTATGTGATTTTGAGAAATTAGGGTTAATTATGTTTTTATTTGAATTTAATTGGTTAATTGAGTTTAATTATTAATATTATTGATAAATATGTTGAGAAAATTAATTTTGGATAATTGTATAATTTTTGGTGAATTTTTGAAATAATTTAAGTATATTTATATATATAGGGGTATTTTGGTAATTTTACCCTAAATTGTCTAAAAATGTAATTTAATTGGTTTTAATAATTATTTAAGGTATAAAAATGATTTCTATAAATTATTTAGTATTTTTAACTAATTAAAACTATTTTTCGTGAATTATTTTCAATTATATATACAGTATACGGTTTTTCTAATAAAATGAGTTGTAATCGGTTTTTACAGTGTTTCAAGGTTAATTATGTAATTTCTATGTATAAAATGTAGTCCTGTGATTTAAGGATATTTTTGGTATACCTGGAATATGTTATGTGTTTGTGGACCCCGGTCGGTGGACTGTAGTTTGGAGTCCGACCGTGGGATTTTGATTGTGCCTTGTGTAATTTTTCGAAGTGTATTTCCTTGCAGGGTCGGCTCTACTCTTTTGAGTAGAGAGATGTCCATTTTACAGGGGAGGGTCTGTCGGATTTTTGATAGAATTCTCGTAAAACGTGATGTACAGTCGAACCCTAATTTCTGATTCTGTGTTTTAATACTCTAGATTGAATTCTAGGATTTCTGTTAGGTTTATTCTGATATCTATTATTCATTGTTTGTTTAGTTGCACCGAGACCGAGGGCTAGTGGATCAGGCCCATCGGACCTGTCTCGTGGAGCGCATTAGGTGAGTTACTATACTATATATATATATGCTTAGGATGCATGATTTAGAAATGCATGTTTTATGTTGATTAAATATGCATAAATAATTTGATTATTTCTTAAGTTTACATTTAGTATATTTTTGGTTTATTTTTGGTATATATTAAATTATATACATGTTTTGTTAATAAAATATATTTAAAATGTTTTTAAATATATTTTTAGTTTAATTGATGATTTGACTGGATTTATTTGACGTATATATACTCGAAATATACCTGGTTTACTTTTGGTATATTTCTGGTATATATATATGGGTTATATTGTTATTTCATTTACATTCATGCATCATTTATTTTTGTGAATGAATGTTTTACATTATTAATGATGAAGGATATCAATAGAACGTGCTACCTAGTGGGCAGCACTAGGACCGAGTACGTATCGGTACGCCTATAGTATTTAGGCTATAATACTAACTTATTTATGGATATTGATTTGATTATGATTATCGATATGTGAGATGTGGTTTGTAAGTGTGATTGCTGGAGCTCGGTTGACCAAGTGTCTCGGGGCCAATCACACTGGCAGTCAGACTGCTGGAGCTCGGTTGACTTAGTGTCTCGGGGCCAGTCTACTGTCTAAATGGATTAAGTGGATATATTTGGATTAAGTGAGCCTGTATGGCTAGAGTGTTGTCTAACACTATTTCTGAGGTTGCGATATTCTAGGGTTCTATGTGATCCTTCATAAACTGTGATTTTCCATACAAATATATAAAAAATGATTTTTCTGCATCTGTGTGAATTTGCATGTATATATTTACATATTACATATATACTGTTGACTGTATGCATTGTCACTTAGTGTGTATGTATATATATTGTAGTAATTCACTCAGTGAGGTCTGACTCCCCTCCGTTGACTATTTTTCAGGAGAGTCAACTTCTTCAGACCTCAGTAGTAGGTCGATACGCCGGATTTCTTCCGCCCCGACTTCTTTATGTAAATTATCTACTTGAGTCTTATTTTATAATCTAGATACTGCAGTAGTTATGAATTAAAGTGTTGGATTTCATGTATTTTATTTTAAAGAGATGTATTATATTGAAACTGGATTTGTATTAAAGAGCTTATATATCTATGAGATGAGATTTTGATTTAAATCCAGTTGATGTGAATAATATTATGATATTATAATTTTTATTTCCGCTGCATATATATATTATGGTTATTGTTATTATTGC
Organism: Mallotus nudiflorus; assembly: GCA_947683625.1. Classification (NCBI taxonomy): domain Eukaryota; kingdom Viridiplantae; phylum Streptophyta; class Magnoliopsida; order Malpighiales; family Euphorbiaceae; genus Mallotus; species Mallotus nudiflorus. The sequence continues at coordinate 2,828,012 of CANTUR010000461.1, forward strand.
ATGATTTATTTTATTTTTAGGCTTGCTACGGGTTCCGGATTCAAAAGAATTCCCGTTCCCTAGCGCCGGTCATGGCCCCTGTTTTGGGTCGTGACAGTTGCTAGCAACTAATAAGTTGCTAACAACAAGTGAGGCTCAGAATCAAAATTGTTATGTCTTTGGATTAATGCATGCTCAATTTCTGGCAACAAATTGCAAACCATTTGCTACCTAAGAAACAAATAGCATTGCATTAAACCGATTGTCAGATAATTTGGTGGAAGCTTCATCATTGCCCCAAATAATGAATAAGATTAAAGATTGTAACTAACACAGGCATCAAATTAGTGAATTGCAACACTTAACCATACACAACAGCCACCTGAGGGTTATATTTTGGAAAAACACAATCCTAGCATCTGTTGTGTTTGCTATTAAAGATGTTGCAACACAAATATGGCACAACAGGTGTCACAGAAAAAAATAAACATCAAATGCCAATAAAAGCAGAAGAATTATAATCCCCATAAGCATAATGCAACAGATAGAGGAACAATCAGAAAGCTACTAGTAAGCAACCACAAAGCAAACTAAGTAAGCAATCAGCAAAACATCAAGCAACATACAATGAAAAGAAGTTAAAAAAGGGGTTACTGAGCATTTGAGTTCAAATGCTTCTTTAATGACAGTTAGGGCAGAGCTTCAACGTAATTATTAGCAAAAATTTTCTTAGATAGGATAGGCATTCTTTGATTAGCTAGCACCAGTTGAGTTCACAAAAGGGCCAACAGGACCAACACCCAATAGAGGGAGATCTGATTTAAAAAACCAAAAAAATCATAAAAATGGAAAAAAAATAATACAAAATTTGAAAAGGCAACAAAATTAAAAAAAAGTACCTTTTTCAAAGTTTTCTAAATCTTCAAGTGATTCTTCAACTAAAATGTGTTATTGGTGAGGCTTTTTAAGCCAATCTTGAGTGCATATCAAAGTCTCAACAAGCTTTGGTGTTAAATAACTTCAAAAGGAATTAAGCACTTATCCACCGATGCTAAAAGCCGATTCAGATGCAACTGTAGAAATTGGAGTGGTTAATACATCTCGAGCTAGACTTGAAAGAATGGGGAACCTCTCTGAATTGAGCTTCCACCACCTCAACAGATCAAATGTTCACTCATCTAAATCTTCTAAAGTTGCCTTAGATAAGTATGTATCAAGTTCATTCTTTTTGCTACTTCCACCAATGCCACTCAATAACTGATGCTGCTTAAATTTGGTTTTTAACACCGAAATGGATTTGGAACTTGATTGCACATCAGTTGAGTTCACATTTTGGCTTTCACTAGTTATGACATTAGAGGGACAAGATGCTTCATGGATAGTTTTATAATCCTCAAATAATTCATGAAGAGCATCTTTAATATAAATGAATAGTCTGCAACCATCTGACTCTCCATAAATGGTTTCCAAAGAAAATTGAAGATATGTTAATTTGTCTCTTGGATCTAGAATACAAGAAATGAATATGAGATAATTCATTTTATATGGATCCCCCTAGTATTTGTCAAATTTGGTTTTCATGTTAAGTCCTATGGACCTTATATACAAATCATCAGATTGCTTCCAATGAGAGTGCAAAACATGTTAGCTATTTCAGAGAAAAAGGTATTGGTAGTCACGTACTAAGAACCAAAGATTCTCAGTGTCATTTTGTAAAACTGTTCTAATAACTGAACCATATTCTTGGCACATTGCCAGTCAAAGTAATCAGGAATATCATCACCTAGATCAGCCCTTAAACTTGATTCATTTTCTTCATACTTTCTAAAAGTTTTTTAAAATTCATAAGCAGATTTCAAAATTAAATAGGTGGAATTCCACCTAGTTGCAACATCAAGGCAAAGAGCAGTCTTATACTCAATACCAATTAAGTCTGAAAATTCTTTGAATTTCTTTAATCTAAATGGTGAGCTCCTTATATATCTAACAACCTCCCTAATCCTTTTAACAGATATGTTCAAATCCTTTAACCCTTCATGCACCACTAAATTCAAAATATGAGTAGCATATCTCATATGCACATATTTAACTCTAACCCCACCAGCCCCCCAACTCAGTAATTTTTTTTTGAAAAAAGACATGGCAATATCATTACTTGAAGCATTATCAAGAGTGATAGTAAAAACATTTTTCAAACCCCATTCAATCAAAGAGTTCTCAAATGCCTTAGCAATGTATTCACCCTTATGTGAACTCACAGGCACAAATACAATCATTTTTTTATTAAGCTTCCACTCGTTGTCAATAAAATAAGCAGTTATGCACATATAATTGATCCTTTGGATCGAAGTCCATGTATCTATTGTAATACATAATCTTTGACGTTTTATTTTTAAAAATTTTTATAATTAAGCTTCTCTTCAATAAAGATATTGAAAATATCTCTATTCACAGACCACCTAGATGGTATTTTAAAATGAAGGCATGCAATAAACATGAACTGATTAAACCCAGCAGACTCAACAAATCTAATAGGCAACTCATCAAATGCAATCATTTTAGCAAGGGCTTTTCTAATTAAATCTTGATCAAATTTCCAGGTCCCAATTACTCCAGTATAGGTTCAGATACATTAGAATCAGGTCCAAATGTAAGAAGTGATTATCGTGTTTGCTTATCATAAGACATTTTGGTACAGTTAAGCATATGGTTACTAAGTGATGAAGTGTCATGTTTTCTAGGTTTAGCACATATTTCTTTAGCACAATCTATGCATTTGCCTCTTACTAACAAATTGTTCTCCTTTATCCGCTCAAAATGTTCCCAGATTGCTGATATGGTTTTAGCTTGCTTCCTTTTTTTTTTATTGCTTCCTAGACTGCTCTGATAAAGCAGTCGACTATTGCTGAGAAGGAGCAACAGACTGCTCATGGGAATTTTTATTTGCTTCCACCTAATTATTAGGAGCCATGGGGTCACCAGTAGTAATTGAACTACCACTGGCATCCCTGTGAGTGTCCATTCACACAATTGAAAGACACAAAAGAAAGCAATTAACACGTAATAAATTAAGCTCATTGAAACAAATAAAAGTTAACAGAAGACCCTAACTATAAACCAAAACAAAGCAAAATGGTAATACTAACTAAATTACTTAAATTAAATAAATTAATTTTTTATTTTAAATAAATTATTTTATATATTTTAAATATATTAAATAATTTATTTTTAAATAAACCTTTATTTATTAATATATTTATATTAAAATATATATATATATAAAAATATATATTTTATAACTAGATACTGAAAAATGTTATATTCTTTTGCATTTTAAAAATCTATTTAATATACAATTATTCGTATAAGTTATAAAATATATTAATATATTTTTAAAATAAATTAATAATTACTGAAAAAATTTATTTGATAGTAATAAACATTTTTTTCCATAAAAAAAAATTCACAAATCCATTGAGAATGAGATCCCTTTCAATCTACACTGATCCATTGAGATCCTTTTCGATACACAACATATCCATTAAGATACCTTTCGATCCACATAGATCCACACAGTTTCAAGATATACTGTGTATTAATATAAAAAAAAAACTAAACAACAGAGAAATCATACCAAATATTTAGGGGTGACAACAGAATAAAAGATTCAAGAGCTTCCACCTAATGTATTCAAGGCATCCATTCCAGTTACCGGTCTCAAATATTACTATATTAGGGCTTCCACCATAAAAATCTCCGGTTTCAACATTTATAAAACATGCACATCACAATAAATTAAAAATATTAACAAAAATCCCAAATCACAACAGATATATTAAAACAACATACATGCAATCATATCAATAAAAAATTCATTATTATCAAAAAAACTCTTAAATCTATGTGATCTGTCACCCCTTAAATTTCTTTACATCAAAAGAAATTCAAGATTAATGGTCGATGGCGATGTCGATGTTGATGGATAAGAAGGAGCATAACTGAAACCAGTTTAGCCTGGGACAGAGGATAGTATTGAGTACACTATCAAAGGTCAAAGATAGTGCAAACTATAAAATAACACTTTAGATGAAGAGATTTAATGTTAAAATGAAGAGATTTTGGCTTATAATGAAGAGATTTGAATATTAAACTAAAGGATTTAAGGTTTACAATAAAGAGATTTAGGGTTAGAGGAGAGGCTGAGAGGCGAGGCAAGAGGGAGGGGGCCAGACTCGAGAGTCGAGAGGTCAGAGGACGGTGCTGGAGAGAAGAAATGACAGAGAGCAGTAAGAAATGAATTAGGTTTAGGGTTAGTTAGTTTAAGATATATTTATAGGACGAAGGCAAAACGACTACGTTTCATGTGTGTGTATATATATAATATCGAATATTTGGGTGGGTCGGGTTTTAGAAACCCTATTTTAAACCGTAAATCGAAACCCATTATTTTTCCTTCCTCTCTTCCGACCCACTTCCCTCCATCCAAACTTACCAATCCGTTACAGTTTTTTGGTTTGATTCGGTGCGGTTTTGCGAGTTTGAGCGAATACTACACAGTCCTAACGAGGAAGAAGATTAAAATTTTTTAACTTTGGTCCCTTTTTTTTTTAAGCAAAAGAAAAAATAGTTATAAAAAATTATATATATATATATATATATATATATATATATATATATATATTAGATTAAGACAAAATAATGTAAACATAATTATTTTAATATTTACTTTTCTAATTAAATTCACCACAAAAATATTAAAATATATTAAATACTCTAAATTAACACTATTCATAAATAATAATATCATAAAATAATTAAATAATAATCAACACTAATAAATCTCACAATTTGATTTAATAAATAATTAAATAAAATAACAATTAAAATTCAATTATTCTCACCCATAAAATATATATATATATACACAATATTAAAATGCACTACACCAATAGTTCACAATAATAAAAATAATAATAATAATATTAAAATAATACTCAACACTAAATCTTCAAATTTAATTTCACAATATAATCAAATATTATAATTTAATAAAATATTTATTAACACTGTAAATTTTAGAAATTAATTTAATAATTTATAAAATATCGGGTTATAACAATGCACCCCCACCAAGACTTTTTTTTTTAAGGGCAAGTATGATCATTATCCTAAACAAGAGGCAAAAATGAGCTTTTTTCCAATATATTTTTTACGGGTTATTTTAAAAAATGTATATCCTTTAGTGCTTCTTACAATTTAATCATATGTTTTTAATTTTGACAATTTTGTACAATTTTTTTTTTAATATTTCATACATCGGTTAAAAATTCAATAAACTCTTGCTAACTTGACTATCGGAAAAATCTGAGTCGATTCACATAAACACTATGTCAAAACACATTATTTTGACTATTTGTAAAAAATACACAATCTTTAACGTTTTGTAATTTAACCATGACTTATTAATTTTGGCAAATTAATTCATATGTGTGTGTGTGTGTGTATATATATATATATATATATATAATGATTATTTAAGCAATGTGAGTTCAAAATTAAAATTTTAATTGAAAAAATATTATTTTTGTTAATTATTAATTTAATTTAATTGTTACATGTAAATTGATATTTATCTTATTATTTCAAAATAGTAATTTTATATTATTTGTCGAATTAAAATTTTTATGTAATTATAAATGTCACAACCCGAACCCGAGGGCATGTGATCGGCACTAGGGAATGGGTAGCCATAAGACCCCCGAAACCCGTAGTAAGCCTTAAAGAAAAAATAAAATAAAACCTTCAAATTTAAAACTTTATTCTATACTAGAACACATTATCAAACTGATTTTTCTAAAAATAAACAAGATCGTGCGCATTATAAAATATTCTTCATCATCAAATATCATAAATTAATCTTAAACATTATACAAAAGCGTGATTCTTTAAAACTCCAATACATAAATATATTTAAGTCATACAAACTCATAGTACACACACAACTGCAGTATGCTAGAGTCACTACTACAGTACAGCTCACAATAATGTACATAATATAGCCGGTGATGAAGAAATCCGGCGTAGAGGCGGTCTGAGGTCGAACTCCTAAACTCCTGAAAAAAATAAATTGAGGGGAATTAGACCTCACTGAGTAAGTCAATAAATAGAGTTGTACGGTTTGAAAACTTTTTTAAAAACTATATAGTTATAGTGAAAATAATTTATAATGTATAGATATAGCTTTTGAAAAATTGCAATAGAACCCTAAACCCAAATTTCTAAATGGCCAACTGAGCCCATTTAATCCAACTAGACTGCCGGTCCTCAAGAGCGAAGGCATCAACTGAGGCACCAAGCTGCAGTCATCCACTTAATCCAGATACATGGCACTGGCAATCCTCGAGAGCTCAGGCATCCACCGAGGCACCAATCCCAGTCCATTATTAACTTTCCAATCACCGGCGATCCCCGAGAGCAAAGGCTTCCACTGAGGCACCCGTCCCAGTTCATATCCACAAGTCATATATATATTGGATCCATCTCTCAATCTCTACCATGTGCACACAGTCCTGGTGAAACCCACCAGGTAGCCCGTTCTACCAAAATTTCTCAAAATTGAAGTTTAAATAAATAAAACGCATTTAAATCTTAAATAGCAGCATTTAAATTAAATAAATCATATAATGAATACTAAAATATGAGCGCACACATATTTAAATAAAACACACGCACAATCAATTTATCAACTTACAGGACGAGCGAGAAGGCTGACGACCGCGCGTCTGCCTCAATCCAACAGCTTCTGCTATGATATTCTCAAAAAAAAGAATAACATACCTATTTTAAAAACACGTCTATGGAATTAAAAATCAAAAATCAATAGAAATAACGAAATACTAGACTGACTGGAGGAAGACCAGATAAAACTCGATAGATAGGGAAAACCCTAATTAACACTATAAATTTATGAAAAATATCACGTTTTACGAGAAAATCTACCAAAATTTTGGTAGAGTCTCATCTGTAAAATGAACATCTCTCTACCATAGGTAGAGCCATTCCTGCATAGAAAAACGCACTTCTAATATTCACAGACATTCACACTCGAGTCAGGCTTCTAGAACTACACTTAGTCCCGACCGAGATCACAACTCAACCATCACAAAATTAAATCATTTATTTCCCAAAAATACACATTACATATAGATATCCATAATTAATATATATATATATATATATATATATATATATATATATATATATTATTTGGAAACAATACTCAAAATTAACATTACTTAATTAAAAATACCAATTAATTTATAAAAATCTTTTAAACCTCTTAAATGTTAAATAAAACTAACTAAAATATATATTTATTTATAATTAGCATAAAATTACATATTTACCCATATATTAGAAAAATACACATAATACTCAAAATAATACCTAATATATTCTTTAAAATTAATTTTTTAAAATTAGTGTTAATTAGTCTAAAATAGTAAATAATTTGTAAAAATCCTTTTAATTTCCTTAATTATTATTAAAACCAACCACAATTTATTATTTAGCTATAATTAACACAAATTTACGTTTTTACCCCTATAATACATAAATTTACAAAACATATTATTATTACTCAAAAATTCCTTGAAAACTAAACAAATACCTAAAAATTATTTTCTCAATATTAAACTTCTTAATATAATTAAAAACATAAAATTAACTAATGATTTCTTCAAAAATATAAATTTAACCTAATTATCCACATTTGACATAAACTTAAAAATAATTATAAAAATAGTAAAAAAATCACAAAAACCATAATTTAAGTTCTAAAATTAATAACACCTAATAATAATAACAATTATCAAAATTTCCTAATTTTTAACAATTAATTTTCAAAAATAATAAAATACCCTAAAATTCACAAAATTCACAATTAACTCAATAATTTTCTATAATCTTAAATAAAATCAAAATACTAAAAATAATTAACAATAATTTACCCTAATCACTAATTAACTCAAAGAAAAAAATCAAATCAAATAAAATAAAAAACAAATAAAATTTTGTAAAATCAAGAAAAATCAAAATAATATTCAAAAATTAGATTTAAACCTCTAAGTTAGTAGAGTTCATCACCTAACTTAAAATAATTGAAGATTAACACACAAACCAACTTAGACAATTAGAAAATAACCTAGAAACAACCAGAAAACAACTCTGCACAACTCACCTTCAACCTCACTTTCCGGCTCCGAAAATGGATGGCAGAGGCGAGGCTTGATGTCGACTGACGATTGAGGAGGTGAGGAAGGCTGAGGGAGCAATGACGGCGCCGATCTAGCTCCGGCAGAGGTGAGGAAGCTTTAAGCCGTGAGGAAGAGGAAGCAGCCGGAGGAAGAGAAGAGAAAAGGAAGTTGCTAGCGGCAATGATGGTTTCTCAAGGGACTGAGACATGCCAGAGGGAGGGGGAAAACAACAGTGACAGTGACGGAGAGAGAGGAGGGCTATCATGACCCAAAACAAGGGCCATAACCGGCGCTAGGGAACAAAAATTCTTTCAAATTCGAAACCTGTAGCAAGCCTTAGAAAATAAAATCATGCAAAATAAATAAATAAATAAATAAAAAGTATGACAGAATTAAAATTTTTTGAATCAATATATATAAAATAAATACTCCAAATCCTTTCATAAATAAATATATTCATACAATGTTTGGATACAACTCTCAGAGTATTAAATATCAAACTAAAATAATACTCTTATGATATAATAACACTACTACTGCAGTTTCTAAAATACAAATCAGAGTTCAAAATATATATATTTACATAAAATAGCTAGGACGGAAGAACACCGATGAGGAACTTTATTACTAAGGTCTGACGATATAGGATCTCCTGAAAAAAAATAATTGAGGGGGGTCAGACCTCACTAAGTGAATTATTAGACTATATATACATGCAATCTAAATCATAACAACCAGACATTTATATATATATATGTATATACACACATTTCACACAAATGTCAAACTCTGCTTTATGCATATAATAGATGCAGAAAACATTTATTTTAATATATGAAGGATCAAATAGAACCCTATTAATCGCAACCTCAATCAATCATATCATCACTCTTCACTTAAATCCAAGTAGGTCACTTACTCCATTTTGGACAGTAGACTGGCCCCGAGACACTAAGTCAATCGAGCTCCAGTAGTTTGACTGTCAGTGTGATTGGTCCCGAGACACGTGGTCAACCGAGCTCCAGCAATCACACTATCAATCACATCATATCTCAAATCATAAATTAGTCATATCATCAATCTCAATCAAATCATAATTCACCACAAGTAATCCTCACTCAAACCTAAATCTATCACACTGGTACGTACAAGGTCCTAGTGCTGCCCACTAGGTAGCACGTTCTATTGATATACTTCATTTAAAAATAAATCATTCATATGGATAATAAATAATGCGAAATAATAATCATAATGATAAAATAAAACACATATATACTAAAAATAGACATAAACAAACTAAGTATATTTCGTGTATATATATGTCAAATAAATTCAAATCAATAATAATATATATCGAAAATAAACCATATATATACCGGAAATACACCTAAGATAAACCAAGTATATTTCGGATATATATATGTCAAATAAAACATGAAATGTATTAAAGATAAACCATTAATATGTTTAAAAACAATTTAAGTGCATTTTAATAATATAACATGCATTTGTTAAAAGTGTACCTAAATATACTAAAGATATGTCCTAAGTACACAAATCATTTAATAAAATGATTATGCATAAATATTCATTTAAATATGTATATGTGCTAAAACATGCATTTAGGTTTGATATATATTCACAAATATACCAAAAAAAATAACCTAATCATCTAGCATGCATATATCACAAATATACCTTAAATATACCAATAGCATGTTAGGTTTAAATCAATAATAAAAGTAAGCCTAAAATATACTATAAATATACCTAAAGTATACTAAACATTTAAATAAACAATTATAAATAAATTTACTTTTAAAAACATAAAATGAAAATGAAAAGAAATTCTAAGTCATGCATTCTATATGAAATGCATATATATACAGTATAATGACTCACTGGTGTGTGCTTCTCAAGATAAACTCGGTAGGCCTGATCTGTTAGGCTTTGGTCTCAGCGCAGTTAGAAAAATAAAATAACAACCATCAGAATAATTCTAACTCTATGCTTCTAGAATTACTATGGAAAGACGCAATCAAAAATTCAAAACTAGACTCGGACCGGTTGTCACGTTTTATGAGAAATCTACCAAAATTTCAGTAGAGTCTCCACTGTGAAATCGACATCTCCCTACAAAAGTAGGGTTGATCCTACACAAAAAACACACTTTCAAAGTCTCAAGGCATAACACCTCGGGTTGGGACCCCTAACTTCACAAATCCCCAACCAAAGTTCACAATTTACAAAACAAGAATATGAAACAGCAAAATGATAAAAATCATCAAAAACCCAATAAAAGTTTAATTTAATTAATATTTGATAATAAAAATTTATAAATGGAACAAAATTCCCATTTTACAATTAAATTAACATAAATTGTACATAATATTTAAAATTACAATTTAATATCACAAGAATAATAAAATACACATTTAGTCCAAAAATAATAAATACACTTATTATTCACATAATATTCTAAAATTATCACAATTAACTAATAGAATTTCAAACATTATATAATATAAATTAAATTAAATTTTGCAATTATTCAACATAACATAACAAAATTCACATTTAATTGCATAAATAGTTTACTCATATAATAAAATTAGTTTTAAACCCAATTTATTTCCAAAATAGTACATATAATATATTTATTTGAAAACATTTTTTGAAAAATAATAAAAATAATATTAATTAGTTAAAATAGTAATTAATTTGTAAAAATCATTTTATTACCTTAAATAATTATAAAATCAACTAAATTATAATATTTAACTATAATTAACACAAATTACACATTTACCCCTATAATATCAAATATTCAATATACTTAAATATACTAAATGATTTTCTGAAAAATTATAGAAACTCATTAAAATTATTTAATCATCATATAATACACTAATATCAATCAAAACACATATTTAACCAATAATTTCCTCAAAATTACCTATTTAACTTAATAATTCAAAATAAACATAATTTACATAAAATTCCATAAAAATTATATACATTCTTAAAAATTATTCTCTCAACAAATAATATTCTAATATTAACCAAAATACACAATTAACTCTAATTTTAATCAAAATACACATTTAACTAAATATCCAAACTTACATAAACTATAAATATCTCTAAAAAAATTACAAAATATTCTCAAAATTTAATTTCTCAACACCAAAACTCATAACAATATATAATAACAATAATTTAACAAAATTCATAATTTAATTAATTAATTAATGAAAATTAATTATTTAGTAATAAAATAATAAAAAATTCACCAAAATTAAAATAATTTTCAAAAATTATAACACAAATAAATTCATGAAGCTCAAGCTATATAAATCATTATTTCTAAAGGAAATTATAAAAAAACCATTAAACTCAAGCTAAAAAAAATTAGAAAAGGAATTTGACATAAACTAGAAATTCATTAAAACTCACAACTACCTAGCTTTGAGCATTGATCAAGCTCAAAATCAACTTCCCCTCAACTCAGGGAGTTGATTGAGCCAAAGAAACCAAGCTCCGTTGTCAGAAAGTAGCCGAAAGCCACCTGCTCCATGCTGCTGCCTCTGCGTTGCCCGTCGATGAGAAGAAGAAGGAGAAGGTAGGGAAGAAGATGGCAGCTTGAGGAGGGTTCAGGCGCTGGTAAAGGCTGAAGATTCATGAGGAAGAAGGAGGAGCACAGTGACAAAGAAGGAGTTGGGTTTGCGGGGAGAGGAGAAGAAAAATACTGCACATTCCTTTCTTTCATCCATTTGTGTATATATATATATATATATTCACACACATGAATATAATAAACACATAAATATATTTTGATATATATATACACACATAAAATGACATTTAACAATAAATGATATTAACACAAATAATACTAAATATAATTCTAATAAAATAAATAATGAAAAACTTTAAAAAAATAATCGTCAAAATTATGCCATTTAATAAAATAATACTAATACTTAAGATAATGTTATTAAAATAATTCTCTTCAAAATAACACTAATATTATAATAATTCTCCACTACACAATACATAAATATCTCACCCACACACAAATATACATTATCACTTAAAAATATAACATTTACATAAAGGATATAATAATAATAATATTAGTACTTAAAAATAATATTAGACTAACCATTCTCTAAATTAACGTTATCAGAATATTAGTATTCAAAAACAATAAATATACACAGTAGAATTTAACATCCAAAATAATAAATTCCAAATTAATGAATTTACGTAGAAAATTGAATGAAACATAAAATAATGATAATAAATCACAAAATAGCAAAATAATTAAATATAAATTTTAAACTTTATTAACACTGCATATTTCATTATTTAATAAACAATTTTTTAAAAAATCAGGGTTATTACAAGGGCAGTGGCTTGGGGGCTCTTCGGGTTTTAAAGGTAAGCTTCTACATTCTTCCTTTCATGTGTGTGTGTGTGTGTATATATATATATATATATATATAGTTACTTAATATTAAAACATTATAGTATAATATTATACATTAATTCTCCACCACACACATGCACATTATACATATACATATATATACATAATAATAAATTAATACACACACATAAAATAATAATTAAACCCTAATTATATATGTGTATACATATATATATACATAATAACACATAAAATAACCATGAAAATAATGTAGTTTAATAATAATAATAAAAATGATGATGATGATAAAAATAAACAATGTCATTTTAAACAATAGAATGATACTCACATATAATACTTACATCAAATAATAAACCCTAAAATAATATTAACATAAATATATCTCAATTAAATAGCAAAATAATTAACAATTGTATAATATAATTTAAAATTAATTATTAATAACACGGTTTGGAAATTACTTTATTTAAATAAAATATAGGGTATTACAATAAAATTATAAGATTTTCTAAAATCTCAATAAAAATTAATTAAATTCTAAGACATCAAATGATATTTTCATAAGTTGAAGAATTCAAATAAAAAATTTTAAAATATTGACCACTAAAAATTTCTTTAACTAATAGATAGAATTAGAAGAGATAACTTTTATACATACATAAAATTTATTAATAGACAATTTTAATAATTAAATATTAAAAATTATATTAACAAAAAATTGTTGAAAATTATTTCTTTTGGTTCTATCTATTAGTCAAAAGAATTTTTTTATTAGTCAACTTAATTAATTTCTATTCGTATTTTAAAATTTAATTTTGAACTTTCATTGCTTAAATAATCATTTTAAACTTATATATATCTATAATATATATAAATGTTTGAAGGGGATAAGCAAAATTACAAAAAAGTTTACACTTATTATTATATAAAAATTGAATAATTTAGTTATTTACTAATAAAAATTATATTAAATTAATTAAAATATAATTCTAATTGTAATATCCCGTGTTTTTACATGTTTTTATACTGTATCGGGATATGCAGTATTAATAATTTTGAATATGTATGTATACGATATTTTTATGAGTTGATATGTATTTTAAACCTATTTTAATTACTGTGTTTTATATACAGTGTTTTACGTAAAATTTTCCCGGGACTTTCATTTTCGGGGAAATTTCCACGTAAACAATGTATTATTAATTATTTTAAAGGTATTTACGGACTTGCATGAACTCATACATATTTTTAAATTATTAAATAAAGTCTGTGTGTGTATATTTATTTAATTAGGGTTATTAATTCCCTAATATTTTATTAAGTATTTAATTGTTTTAATTGTTATTTAATTAATTTTATTTGGTATAAATTATTAAAATATTAATATTTTAATGTGTGTGGTGTATATTTGATGTGTGTAATTTAATATTATTTTAATATAAAGTATAAAGTATATATATATACATATATACATTAAAAATCAAAAGAATTTGCCAAATTACACATTTGCCCCCGACTCCTTCTCCTTCTTCTTTCCGACGCCCGACGCCCGACCACCATCCCTCACCGCTGCAACTGCCCTTCCTTCACCGTCGGTGTGCCTCTCGGCTTGCCACCGTCGCCTCCAGCCGTTCCCCGCTGCCAGCAGCCCCTTTCCCGACGAGTTTGGTCGGAATTAGCTTTTGAGGCCGAAAGTCGAGCTACCGCCGTTTCTCCCTCCTCCGGCCACCGTTTTCGACACCGCCGGTCTCTTTCTTCTCCTTGAGCTCCGGTGAGTGTTATTCTAGCTTTGGTTTGAGCTAAAATGGTCTAGAATTGCTTAGTTTTCGATTTGTCAAATTCGGCCTATTAGGGTTTTCGATTTTTTTCGAATTGTTCTTGATTGATTCATGCTTACTTCCTTCACAAATGTTGTTCCTCGTAGCTTAATCTACATGTATGAATTTTTGTAGAATTTTTGGAGATTGTTTGGATTTTTGGGTATTTTTGAATATTTTAATATTATTTTCTAATTTTCGGAAATTAATTATTTAAATTATGAAATTGGAGTTTATGGTTGAATTGGGTGTTGAAATGAATTATAGGAATTTATTTGGAATTTTTATGAATTTCTAAGTATTTATTTTTAATTATTGAAGTTTAGGTGATTTTGGAAAATTAGGTTAATTGTGTTTTTATTTGAATTTAATTGGTTAATTGAGTTTAAATATTGATATTATTGATAAATATGTTGAGAAAATTAATTTTGGATAAGTGTATGATTTTTGGTGAATTTTTGAAGTAATTTAAGTATATTTATATATATAGGGGTATTTTGGTAATTTTACCCTAAATTGTCTAAAAATGTAATTTAATTGGTTTTAATATTTATTTAAGGTATAAAAATGATTTCTACAAATTATTTAGTATTTTTAACTAATTAAAACTATTTTTCGTAAATTATTTTCAATTATATATATAATATACGGTTTTTCTAATAAAATGAGTTTTAATCGGTTTTTATAGTGTTTCAAGGTCAATTATGTAATTTTTATTTATAAAATGTATTTCTGTGATTTAAAGATATTTTCGGTATATCTGGAATATTATTCTGTGTTTGTGGACCCCGGTCGGTGGACTGTAGTTTGGAGTCCGACCGTGGGATTTTGATTGTGTTGAGCTCGTTTTTCGAAGTGTGTTTCTTTGCAGGGTCGGCTCTACTCTTTTGAGTAGAGAGATGTCCGTTTTACAGGGGAGGTTCTGCCGGATTTTCGGTAGAATTCTCGTAAAACGTGATATCCAGTCGAACCCTAATTTTCGATTCTGTATTTAATACTCTAGATTGAATTCTAGGATTTCTGTTAGGTTTATTCTAATGTCGGTTATTTATTGCTTGTTTAGTTGCGCCGAGACCGAGGGCTAGTGGACCAGGCCCGTCGGACCTGTCTCGTGGAGCGCATTAGGTGAGTTACTATACTATATATATATGCTTAGGATGCATGATTTAGAAATGCATGTTTTATGTTGATTAAATATGCATAAATAATTTGATTATTTCTTAAGTTTATATTAAGTATATTTTCGGTTTATTTTTGGTATATAATAAATTATATGCATGTTTTGTGAATAAAATATATTTAAAATGTTTTTAAATATATTTCCAGCTTAATTTATAATTTGATTGAATATATTTGATATATATATATACTCGAAATATACCTGGTTTACTTTTGGTATATTTTCGGTATATATATGGTTTATATTGTTGTTTCATTTATATTCATGCATCATGTATTTGTGAATGAATGTTTTATTATTTATTAATGAAGGATATCAATAGAACGTGCTACCTAGTGGGCAGCACTAGGACCGAGTACGTACCGGTACGCCTATAGTATTTAGGCTATATTACTAACTTATTTGTGGATATTGATTTGATTATGATTATTGATATGTGAGATGTGGTTTGGGGTGTGATTGCTGGAGCTCGGTTGACCAAGTGTCTCGGGGCCAATCACACTGGCAGTCAGACTGCTGGAGCTCGGTTGACTTAGTGTCTCGGGGCCAGTCTACTGTCCAAATGGATTAAGTGGATATATTTGGAATAAGTGAGCCTGTATGGCCAGAGTGTTGTTTAACACTATTTTCTGAGGTTGCGATATTCTAGGGTTCTATGTGATCCTTCATAAATTGAGATTTTTCAATAAAATATATAAAAATGATTTTACTGCATCTGTGTGTAATTGCCTGTATATATATATTATATATACTGTTGACTGTATGCATTATCACTTAGTGTGCATGTATATATACTATAGTAATTCACTCAGTGAGGTCTGACTCCCCTCCGTTGACTATTTTTCAGGAGAGTCAACTTCCTCAGACCTCAGTAGCAGGTCGATACGCCGGATTTCTTCCGCCCCGGCTTCTTTATGTAAATTGTCTACTTGAGTCTTATTTATTTTATCTAGACACTGCAGTAGTTGTGAATTACAGTATTGGATTTCATGTACTTTATTTTAAAGGAGATATATTATGTTAAAACTGGATTGTATTAAAAAGATTTTATGTATGGGATGAGATTTTTATTTAAATCCAGTTAATATGGATAATATAATGATATTATGATTTTTATTTCCGCTGCATATTATATTTTTATTGTTATTGTGGCATGCTTTATTTTATTTTTAGGCTTGCTACGGGTTCCGGATTCGAAAGAATTCCCGTTCCCTAGCGCCGGTCATGGCCCCTGTTTTGGGTCGTGACAAAGTTGGTATCAGAGCGAAGTTCGTATCAGAGTGGAGTTCTGTGTCAGGGCTTAGTTATGTGAGTGTGGCCCTAGTTTTAAAGTTGTGTTTTCTGTTCGACTACTGCAGTGAATAGGTTCGAGTACGTCTTGATGAGTATTCCTTGTTGTAGTTTCAGCGTTATTCCTTCGTTGTCTGGTTTTGTCTGAATCTTTCCGTTTGTCTTTTCAGAATGAGGAGGCGAGCGCGTGTCGCTCCACCGGTCGTTGAGGCCGAGGATGATGAGTCTTTTCAGGATGAGGTTTTACCTCCTGAGCCGCCAGTTAGACGTAGAGGTCGTGGCAGGGGTAGACCTCGAGGAGCGGCAGGTCGCCGTAGGCAGAGAGAGTTACAGGACGAGGAGCCTGTTGAGCCTAAGTTTGATGTTCCTGTTCCTCCAGTTGTTCAGCCTGTTCAGACCTGCCTATCAGCAGGGTATGTCTAACCCTGAGGCAGCTTTGTTCTATGCTAGAGTTGGCAGGATTGCGTTTGATGGTACTTTTGATCCTTTAGATTTTCTGCATGCGATTGAGACTAGGACTCGGACTGCTCATACCGAGTACCAGCGGATCATGATTGTTGAGTTGTCTGTCGAGGGACCAGCCTTGGATTGGTTTATTCAGATGATCCAGCCCTTTATGATGACGATGACCTGGGCTCAGTTTCGAGAGCGATTCATGAGGAGATTTTTTCCAGAGCCTCTTCGTTTGAGCTATCATCTTCGTCTGACTAGTATTTCTCGTGGAGATCGATCTATAGAGGAGTATACCCGAGAGTTTCTTCGTCTGGGTAGATATGCTGAGATCTGATGCGAGATCAGTATTTCGCTGTTACTACGTATGTTACTGGTTTAGGTTCAGCTTTTGCTGGTATGCCTACAGCAGGTCTTACTCTGGAGTCTGTGATTGAGCTAGCTAAGGAGATCGAGCTGAGATTAGTTAGGCAGGGAGCGATGCCTGATTATTACCAGTTGGGAGTTCAGTCGAGTGGATCGCAGGCTACTCGTATTCGAGTTTTCATGTGGGTTTCGAGTAGTCAGCAGTGAGGTTCGACTCAGCAGAGTCAGAGACAGCAGCAGCAAGTGCATCGGAGCAGTAGACATGGCCGTGGAGGTCAGCGTAGATCGTTCAGATTTGGGTCAGGTGCTTCGAGCAGCAGCAGTGGTCGTAGTTCTGGATCAGCGGCCAGTGTTTGTCAAACTTGTGGTAGAGTCCATCAGGGACCATGTTATCTGACACCACTGACATGCTTCAGATGCGGGCAGACAGGACATTTATCAGATCGTGTCCTTATTCTGGGTATCAGCAGCAGCAGATTCCGCGATTCCCACAGCAGTCGATTGCTAGTGCAGCACCCGTGCCATTCAGTTGCCACCAGCCCAGCATCAGAGTTCTACTCAGTTTGTTCCATAGCAGAGTCGTGGTAGAGGTACTAGAGGAGGTGCCAGAGGTGTTGGCCAGGCTTCTACCAATCAGCAGGGAGGTCGAGGTCAGGCGAGAGTCTTCCATCTGACTCAGCAGGATGCTCAGGCATCTAATGCAGTCGTGGCAGGTATTCTTTCTGTTTGTTACCTGGATGCTTTGGTTTTGTTTGATCCGGGTGCCACGCATTCCTTTGTTTCTCCTATTTTTGCTTCTAAATCTTGTTGGCAAGCTTCGAGGATGGCTTTTCCTTTGTCTGTTGCCACTCCTCTGAGCGATTCTTTGGACACCGATATTGTTCTTTCTGGTTGTCCAGTTCTCGTGGGAGATAGAGAATTACTCGCTGATTTGATTTTGTTGGATGTGATGGAGTTTGATGTTATTTTAGGAATGGATTGGTTATCTCAGCACTATGCCGTGGTAGATTGCAGGAATAAGGAGGTGACTTTCAAAATTCCTGATGAAGTAGAGTTTAAGTTTGTTGGTGATAGGAGTTCAGCACCTCAGAATCTTATTTCTGCTATATCAGCTAGGAAGTTATTGAGGAAAGGTTGTCAGGGGTATTTGGCATTGGTCAGGGATACGTCAGTGGAGAAGTTGTCACTCACAGATGTTCCGGTTGCTTGTGAGTTTCCTGATGTTTTTCCGAGGAGTTGCCAGGTTTACCACCTCATAGAGAGATTGAGTTCTGTATAGATGTGGTTCCAGGGTACTACTCCTATATCTATGCCACCTTATCGTATGGCTCCTGCAGAGTTGAGAGAGTTGATGGAGCAATTGCAAGAGTTGTTGGATAAGGGTTTTATTAGACCTAGTGTTTCCCCTTGGGGTGCACCAGTCTTGTTTGTGAAGAAGAAGGATGGTACCCTGAGACTGTGCATTGACTACAGAGAGTTGAATAAGGTGACAGTGAAGAACAAGTATCCTCTCCCGAGGATAGATGATTTGTTTGATCAGTTACAAGGTGCACAGTTCTTTTCTAAGGTCGACTTGAGGTCGGGTTATCATCAGCTGCGGATCAGTGAAGCTGATATTCCTAAGACAGCGTTCCGCACTCGATATGGTCATTATGAGTTTCTGGTGATGTCTTTTGGTTTGACTAATGCACCAGCAGCTTTTATGGATCTGATGAATAGGGTATTCAGACCGTATGTGGATCAGTTTGTAGTAGTCTTCATTGATGATATACTAGTATATTCGAGGAGTATGGAAGAGCATGTATATCACTTGAGGATTGTACTACAGACACTGAGAGATCATCAGCTTTATGCTAAATTCTCGAAGTGTGATTTCTGGATGGAGAGTGTTTCTTTTCTTGGACACGTAGTGTCTAAAGAAGGTATTCAGGTTGATCCACAGAAGGTTGAGGCAGTATCTGAGTGGCCTAGACCTACTTCAGTTATTGAGATTCGGAGTTTTCTGGGTTTAGCCGGGTATTATAGGCTGGTTTGTGCAGGACTTTTCCAGGATTGCAGCCCCTATGACTCGCTTGACTCAGAAGAATGTTAGATTCGAGTGGTCAGAAGCTTGTGAGAATAGTTTTCAGTTGTTGAAGGAGAAGTTGACCACAGCGCCAGTATTAGCTTTGCCTAATAGTGTGGATAAGTTCACAGTTTACTGTGATGCCTCTAGAATTGGTCTTGGTTGTGTGTTGATGCAGAATGGAAGGGTGATAGCCTATGCTTCGAGGCAGTTGAAGAAGCATGAGCATAACTATCCCACACATGATCTGGAGATGGCTGCAGTGATCTTTGCTTTGAAGATTTGGAGACATTATCTGTACGGGGTGACTTGTGAGATATTTACTGATCACAAGAGCCTTAAGTACATTTTTCAGCAGCGAGATTTGAATTTGAGGCAGAGGAGATGGTTGGAATTGTTTGAAGGATTATGATTGCGAGATTCTTTACCATCCGGGTAAAGCTAATGTTGTAGCAGATGCCTTGAGTAGGAAGTCCTCAGGTAGTCTTGCTCACATTGGTGTTGAGAGGAGACCATTGATCCAGGAGTTGCATCTGATGGTAGATCAAGGTCTGATGATGAAGATCAGTAGATCAGGTGGACTGTTAGCTCAGTTTAAAGTACGATATGTACTGAGGGATAGGATTAAAGCAGCTCAGAGCCGAGATCCTATTCTAGAAGAGCTTGCAGAGAATGTCAGAGCAGGGAAGTTCACTGATTTCACACTTGATGATGATGGTGTGTTGTGGATCAGTGGTAGATTGTGTGTTCCTGATGTGGATGATTTGAGAGAGGAGATCTTAGCGGAAGCACATTCTACAGCCTATAGCGTTCATCCAGGTGTTACTAAGATGTACCACAGTATCAGAGATTTATACTGGTGGGATGGATTGAAGAAGGATGTTGCTGATTATGTTGCTAAGTGCTTGACGTGTCAGCAAGTGAAAGCCGAACATCAGAAGCCTTCTGGGAAGCTTCAGCCTCTTCCTATTCCCGAGTGGATGTGGGAAAGGATAGCTATGGATTTTGTGGTCGGTTTACCTCGTTCGAAGGATGGATACGATTCCATCTGGGTGATTGTAGACAGATTGACGAAGTCTGCACATTTCTTACCTGTGAAAGCCACATATTCAGTTGCTAGATTGGCGAAGTTGTATGTGAAGCATATTGTGTGCCTTCATGGAGTACCTGTGTCCATTGTGTCAGATAGAGGTTCGGTGTTTACTTCTCGTTTTTGGCAGAAGTTGCAGGAAGCGATGGGCACTAGGTTGGATTTCAGTACTGCTTTTCATCCTCAGACAGATGGTCAGTCTGAGAGGACGATCCAGACACTAGAAGATATGTTGAGGATGTGTGTCTTGGATTTGGGAGGTAGCTGGGATGATCATTTGTCGCTTGTTGAGTTTGCATATAATAACAGCTACCATAGCAGTATTGGCATGGCACCATATGAGGCTTGTATGGAAGGAAGTGTAGATCCCCGTTGAGTTGGGATGAGATCGGTGAGAGAGCTTTGACTGGACAGAGATGGTTCAGGATGCTGCAGAGAAAGTCGCCGTGATCAAGCGTAGATTAGAGACCGCAGTTAGTAGACAGAAGAGTTATGCGGATCCTAGGCGCAGAGATGTGAAGTTTCAGGTTGGAGATTTCGTTTTTCTGAAAGTATCTCCGATGAAGGGTTGTGATGAGATTTGGTAGGAAGGGTAAGTTAGCACCGAGATACATTGGACCGTTTGAGATTCTGAGAGAGTTGGCACTGTTGCATATCAGTTGGATTTGCCTCCGAGTATGTCACAGGTTGCATCCAGTATTTCATATCTCGATGTTGAGGAAGTATATCTCAGATCCTTCACACGTGTTGCAACCCGACAGTGTAGAAGTGAGTGAAGATTTGACTTTTGTGGAAGAACCTATGGCGATCGTTGATTATCAAGTTCGACAGTTGCGATCGAAGCAGATTCCGATGGTCAAGGTTCTGTGGCGTAGTGACAGAGTTGAAGAGCATACGTGGGGAGACTGAAGCTGAGATGCGAGCTTCTTACCCGTATCTCTTTCCTTCTTGATCTTTTCTTTTTAGAATTCAGGGACGAATTCTTGTAAGGGGGGAAGACTGTAATATCCCGTGTTTTTACATGTTTTTATACTGTATCGGGATATGCAGTATTAATAATTTTGAATATGTATGTATACGATATTTTTATGAGTTGATATGTATTTTAAACCTATTTTAATTACTGTTTTTATATACAGTGTTTTACGTAAAATTTTCCCGGGGACTTTCATTTTCGGGGAAATTTCCACGTAAACAATGTATTATTAATTATTTCAAAGGTATTTACGGACTTGCATGAACTCATACATATTTTTAAATTATTAAATAAAGCCTGTGTGTGTATATTTATTTAATTAGGGTTATTAATTCCTAATATTTTATTAAGTATTTAATTGTTTTAATTGTTATTTAATTAATTTTATTTGGTATAAATTATTAAAATATTAATATTTTAATGTGTGTGGTGTATATTTGATGTGTGTAATTTAATATTATTTTAATATAAAGTATAAAGTATATATATATACATATATACATTAAAAATCAAAAGAATTTGCCAAATTACACATTTGCCCCCGACTCCTTCTCCTTCTTCTTTCCCACGCCCGACGCCCGACCACCATCCCTCACCGCTGCAACTGTCGTTCCTTCACCGTCGGTGTGCCTCTCGGCTTGCCACCGTCGCCTCCAGCCGTTCCCCGCCGCCAGCAGCCCCTTTACCGACGTGTTTTTGGCCGGAATTAGCTTTTGAGGCCGAAAGTCGAGCTACCGCCGTTTCTCCCTCCTCCGGCCACCGTTTTCGACACTGCTGGTCTCTTTCTTCTCCTTGAGCTCCGGTCAGTGTTATTCTAGCTTTGGTTTGAGCTAAAATGGTCTAGAATTGCTTAGTTTTCGATTTGTCAAATTCGGCCTATTAGGGTTTTCGATTTTTTCGATTGTTCTTGATTGATTCATGCTTACTTCCTTCACAAATGTTGTTCCTCGTAGCTTAATCTACATGTATGAATTTTTGTAGAATTTTTGGAGATTGTTTGGATTTTTGGGTATTTTTGAATATTTTAATATTATTTTCTAATTTTCGGAAATTAATTATTTAAATTATGAAATTGGAGTTTATGGTTGAATTGGGTGTTGAAATGAATTATAGGAATTTATTTGGAATTTTTATGAATTTCTAAGTATTTATTTTTAATTATTGAAGTTTAGGTGATTTTGGAAATTAGGTTAATTGTGTTTTTATTTGAATTTAATTGGTTAATTGAGTTTAAATATTGATATTATTGATAAATATGTTGAGAAAATTAATTTTGGATAAGTGTATGATTTTTGGTGAATTTTTGAAGTAATTTAAGTATATTTATATATATAGGGGTATTTTGGTAATTTTACCCTAAATTGTCTAAAAATGTAATTTAATTGGTTTTAATATTTATTTAGGTATAAAAATGATTTCTACAAATTATTTAGTATTTTTAACTAATTAAAACTATTTTTCGTAAATTATTTTCAATTATATATATAATATACGGTTTTTCTAATAAAATAAGTTTTAATCGGTTTTTATAGTGTTTCAAGGTCAATTATGTAATTTTTATTTATAAAATGTATTTCTATGATTTAAAGATGTTTTCGGTATATCTGGAATATTATTCTGTGTTTGTGGACCCCGGTCGGTGGACTGTAGTTTGGAGTCCGACCGTGGGATTTTTGATTGTGTTGAGCTCGTTTTTCGAAGTGTGTTTCTTTGCAGGGTCGGCTCTACTCTTTTGAGTAGAGAGATGTCCGTTTTACAGGGGAGGTTCTGTCGGATTTTCGGTAGAATTCTCGTAAAACGTGATATCCAGTCGAACCCTAATTTTCGATTCTGTATTTAATACTCTAGATTGAATTCTAGGATTTCTGTTAGGTTTATTCTAATGTCGGTTATTTATTGCTTGTTTAGTTGCGCCGAGACCGAGGGCTAGTGGACCAGGCCCGTCGGACCTGTCTCGTGGAGCGCATTAGGTGAGTTACTATACTATATATATATGCTTAGGATGCATGATTTAGAAATGCATGTTTTATGTTGATTAAATATGCATAAATAATTTGATTATTTCTTAAGTTTATATTAAGTATATTTTCGGTTTATTTTTGGTATATAATAAATTATATGCATGTTTTGTGAATAAAATATATTTAAAATGTTTTTAAATATATTTCCAGCTTAATTTATAATTTGATTGAATATATTTGATATATATATATACTCGAAATATACCTGGTTTACTTTTGGTATATTTTCGGTATATATATGGTTTATATTGTTGTTTCATTTATATTCATGCATCATGTATTTGTGAATGAATGTTTTATTATTTATTAATGAAGGATATCAATAGAACGTGCTACCTAGTGGGCAGCACTAGGACCGAGTACGTACCGGTACGCCTATAGTATTTAGGCTATATTACTAACTTATTTGTGGATATTGATTTGATTATGATTATTGATATGTGAGATGTGGTTTGGGGTGTGATTGCTGGAGCTCGGTTGACCAAGTGTCTCGGGGCCAATCACACTGGCAGTCAGACTGCTGGAGCTCGGTTGACTTAGTGTCTCGGGGCCAGTCTACTGTCCAAATGGATTAAGTGGATATATTTGGAATAAGTGAGCCTGTATGGCCAGAGTGTTGTTTAACACTATTTTCTGAGGTTGCGATATTCTAGGGTTCTATGTGATCCTTCATAAATTGAGATTTTTCAATAAAATATATAAAAATGATTTTACTGCATCTGTGTGTAATTGCCTGTATATATATATTATATATACTGTTGACTGTATGCATTATCACTTAGTGTGCATGTATATATACTATAGTAATTCACTCAGTGAGGTCTGACTCCCCTCCGTTGACTATTTTTCAGGAGAGTCAACTTCCTCAGACCTCAGTAGCAGGTCGATACGCCGGATTTCTTCCGCCCCGGCTTCTTTATGTAAATTGTCTACTTGAGTCTTATTTATTTTATCTAGACACTGCAGTAGTTGTGAATTACAGTATTGGATTTCATGTACTTTATTTTAAAGGAGATATATTATGTTAAAACTGGATTGTATTAAAAAGATTTTATGTATGGGATGAGATTTTTATTTAAATCCAGTTAATATGGATAATATAATGATATTATGATTTTTATTTCCGCTGCATATTATATTTTTATTGTTATTGTGGCATGCTTTATTTTATTTTTAGGCTTGCTACGGGTTCCGGATTCGAAAGAATTCCCGTTCCCTAGCGCCGGTCATGGCCCCTGTTTTGGGTCGTGACACTAATTTAATTGAAAGTAAATTTCATATTCTAATTAGGCTAACTTCTATTTTATCATATGATTATTTTTTAATAAAAAAATTAAAATAATAAAAAGTTATATACCTCATTAAACTTATAATTTAATACAACTTTAGTAAATTTTTTATTTAAATAGTGACTCTTTATTTCTTCAATATTTTAATATTAATACATTTATTCACTCAAAAAGTAATTTAATGTAATTTTTTGATTTTGACTAATAAATAAATGAAAAAAATTAATTAATTTAATTCTAACTCTATTTTATTAAATTTTATAAAAATATTTAAAAATGATAATTATACTACTTTTCTTACAGAAATAATATTTTTAAACAAATTATATGTTCTATTTTTAAAATATAATTATAGATACAAAATAAATAAAAAATTTAATCAATTTAACATTAATTATTTACTTAATAAATTTTTGAAAATAATAAAAGTATTATTTTATTTATATGTCAATTTAATTTTTCAATATTGATAGTGTTATATTATAATTGTTGGTGAAAATTTTGGATGAACTGGATTGAGTGTGCCAGAGGAATTATTTCCTCGATAAATCTTAACTTCTTTCAAACGATTTTACAAGTTCCCAAATTCCTTTACCATAATTCGTTTGGATTCCAACATGATTTTTGTGAATTTTATTAAAGTATAATGTAGAGAAAATGAAATTACTAGAACAAGATAAATGAAGAGAAAATGAATTTTATTCAAATTACTAAGATTTTATTACAAGCTGACGAAAACTAAAACAAGATAACAAGAAAGAAAAATAAAGTTGCTTGAAACTCTATAAATTAAAAGCTATAATTGGCTAATTTTTTGTTAATAATAATCGATGATGATTGGTGATTCACTAATAATTGGTGTTGATAATTTATTTTGTGTTTGATTGGTTGTTGAGTTGTTATGCTACTCTTGTTTTTATAGCTGAAAAATTACTTGCAAGTTATTTTGCTTGCAGGCTACTTCTTCCTTCTCCATCTCCTCAATTTGCAATGGAAATTCTAAATATTGCCACTTCATCAATACACAAGATCTTTAGACTTTTTAGCTTGCTAACTACATTCACTTCTAGTATCTTCTTCTTGTTACCTTCCCGAAGACATTTCTTATGGGTTGAATTTTTTTGTTATCGACAAAGCGCTGCACATGTATCTTATTTTCATTCGGATTTTGATTTCTTTGAAGTCCAAGCCTATTCCAACATTATAATGGACAAATTCTAGCTATAAAGGGGGCTATTAGATGTGAACAAAGAAGAGATTATCATTCATAAGTTTTTGCATTAAAAGACATATTTTGCAAGGATTCGAGCTAGAGGATTTTCAACATTCGAAGGAGTTGCACACATTAAAGAATTAAAGACTTTAAACTCTTCTTCTTAAATTCTTATTTTCTCATTATGTTTGTTAGAATTTATTCTACTTGTTTTCTTATTTTAATAAACATGTTAGGCTAAATTTTCATTATTTACTAGAAAGGATTTTAGTAGCTTTGGGGATGAATTAATTAACTCTTTCTACTTAATCAAAGTTTGATTTCTTGCATATGGATTTTTAATTTTTACTTAATGATATCCAATGTATGGTTAAGGTCAAGTTATGTTAAAATTGAGAGGTGATGCATAATTTGTGTTTAAAGTTTCATTTGAATACTCACATGTTGTTATAAAACCGAGAGGAGATTAATAACTAAGAATTTAGTGTAAAGTTTATTAAGTTCAACTAAGTTAAGAGACCTTTTAAATACTTAATATTGTATGAATTACCTTGTGCCTAAATTTAGTTAAATATTTGTTACTTTGGCTTAGCAAGGTAAGAGTCTATAAGTTTAGACGTTCAATTGAATTAATTAAATTATTTTATAATTGCTTGAGAGAGAGTTATAAAAACATTAGTGGTAAGCATCATATGCAGAAATTTAGATTAGGTTAAGTAAAGTTTGTTTAATTAGTACAAAAATTCTAAAGTGAAAAGTGAATTTCTAGTACATGTTTTCATCATAATTATTTTTCTAAATTAGTTTGCATTGATTTAATTTTGTTTAGTTCTTTAGTTTTTATTAAGTTTTAGTTTAAGATTCAAACTTTGAATTTTCATTGATTCGTTTAGACAAATAGTTAACTAAGTGAATTAGTATTAGATAACTAATCTCTGTGAGAATGATACTTCTACTTTATTTACTATATTACTTAAGCAATCTATATACTTGCAGTTAGAACTAACCAACTGCAAATTGAGTAATTTATATACTATTGTTAAAAATTCTTTAGGTTCTGTAATGTATTTTATTTACTTTAAAGCATTTATCTTTGTGTCTCAATGTGTGCTATCTTCATTAGCTTGTGCAATATGCTCTTATTGCATATTTTAGCTAACTTACGTTATTTTAGATGGATCCTGTAAATCTTGTTAGTGTGTTTATAATATACCTTATTTTCTTAGTGGCTTTACTATCTGCATTACTCTGTATATAATTTATTAAAAAAGCCTTTCATTAAGGTTTCAGACAACCATACTTTCATAGAGGTTACCATACCAGCATCATTACCAATCAATAAAATGTCATTTATATATAAGACTAGTAAATAAGTTGGCTCCCACTAACCTTCTTGTAAACATATGGCTCATCCTCATTCTTAATGAAACCATAAGAATGAATAACCTTATTGAAATGATGATTCCAACTCCTTTAAGCCTACTTTAGATCATAAATTGATTTATTAAGCTTGCACACTTTTGAGCTATCGTCGAATTTAAAACCCTTGGGTTGATCCATAAAAATATCTTCCTTAACATGACTGTTACGGAAGGCAGTTTTAACATCCATTTACCAAACCTCATAATCATAGTGCACGACAATATTAAGAAGACTTTGAATGGATTTAAGCATGGCTACTGGCAAAAAGGTCTTCTTATAGTCATTCTCTTATCTTTGGCAAAACCCTTTCACTATAAACCTAGCTTTATAGGTCTCTACCTTCTAGTATGCACCAATCTTTCTCTATAAGATCTATTTACACCCAATAGGTACTATACCTTTGGCATGATCAATAAATGTCCAAACTTCACTTCCATATATGGAATCCATTTCGATTCTCATTATCTCAAGTCATCTTAAAGAATCTTTATCACATAAAGTGTCACGACCCAAAACAGGGACCATGACCGGCACTAGGGAACGAGAATTCTTTCGAATTCGGAACCCGTAGCAAGCCTAAAAATAAAATAAAACATGCAATAATAATAATAACCACACTTAATGCAGCGAAAATAAAATTACAAGTACCAAAATAATATTCCACCACGGGATTTAAATCAAATCCATATCTCATATATAGATAAATCCTTTGATACAAGTTTCAGTTCAAATTCTCAAAATACATAACTTACACGAATATAATACATAAAACCCATAATTTATCTACAACTACTGCAGTGTCTAGATTATAAAATAAAACTCAAGACTCAGATAAGCAGTTTACATAAAGAAGCAGGGGCGAAAGAAATCCGGTGTACAGGCTTGCTACTGAGGTCTGAAAAAGAAGACTCTCCTGAAAAAAGTGGTCAACAGAGGGGAGTCAGACCTCACTGAGTGAATTACTATAATATATATACATGCATACTGAATGTCAATGCACACAATCAAAAGTATATATATATATATAATATGTATGTATACAAGCAATTATACACAGATGCAATAAAATCATTTTATATATTTTTATTGAAAATCACAGTTTATGAAGGATCAAATAGAACCCTAGAATATCGCAACCTCAAAACAGTGTTAGACAACACTCTAGCCATACAGGCTCACTTATTCCAATATATTCACTTATTCCATTTGGACAGTAGAATGGCCCCGAGACACTAAGTCAACCGAGCTCCAGCAGTCTGACTATCGGTGTGATTGGCCCCGAGACACTTGGTCAATCGAGCTCTAGCAATCACACTCCTAAATCATATCACACATCAAATAATCAAATCCAATCAATATCCTCAAACAAGTTAGTAATATAGCCTAAATGCTATAAGCGTACCGGTACGTACTCGGTCCTAGTGCTGTCCACTAGGTAGCACTTTCTATTGATATCCTTCATTATAATTATAAAACATACATTCATAAATAAATGATGCATGAATTGAATAAAATAGCAACATAAACTATATATATACTAAAAATATACCAAAAGTAAACCAGGTATATTTCAAGTATATATACGTCAAATAAATCCAATTAAATTACAAAATAAACTAGAAATATATTCAAAAACATTTTAAACCTGTTTTATTAACAAAACATGCATATAGTTTAAAATAAACCAAAAATAAACCAAAAGTAAACTAAAATAAACTCAAGTACTAATTAAACTATTATGCATATTTAATCAAGATAAAACATATATTTTTAAAATCATGCACCCTAGAGCATATATATATAAAATAGTAACTCACACTTAGTGCGCTCCACGAGAGGGGTCCGATAGGCCTGGTCAACTAGGCCTCGGTCTCGGTGTAACTAAACATACAAAAATAACAGACATCAGAATAAACCTAATAGAAAATCCTAGAAACTCGATCTAGAATATTGGACACATAATCAAAATTAGGGTTTGACCGAACATTACGTTTTACGAGAATTCTACCAAAAATCCAGCAGAACCTCCCCTGTAAAACTGACATCTCTCTACTCAAAGAGTAGAGCCTGACCTGCAAAGAAATACACTTCAAAAAAAAATAGACACAGAAACACATCCACAACCCCTCAGTCGGACTCCAAACTACAGTCTACCGACCGGGGTCCATAATTCACAGAATAATTATGAAAATACCAAAAATGCCCTTATATCACAGAAATACATTTAATAAGTAGAAATTATGTAATTAACCCTAAAACATAGTAAAAATCGATAAAAACTCATTTTATTAGAAAAATCGTATATTATATATATAATTTGAAAATAATTCACGAAAAATAGTTTTAATTAGTTAAAAATACTAAATAAATTGTAGAAATCATTTTTATACCTTAAATAACTATTAAAACCAATTTAATTACATTTTTAGCCAATTTAGTGTAAAATTACCAAAATACCCCTATATATAAATATACTAAAATTACTCCAAAAATTCACCAAAAATAGTATAATTATCCAAAATTAATTTTATCAACATATTTATCAATAATATCAATAATTAAACTCAATTAGCTAATTAATTTCAATTAAAAATACAATTAACCTAATTTTCCAAAATTACATAAACTAATTAAATTCAAAATAAATACATAGAAATTCATAAAAATTCCAAATAAATTCATATAATTCATTTCAACACCTATATTTATCATAAAACACAACTTCATAATTTATTTAATTAAATTTCAAAAATTAGAAAATAATATTAAAATATTCAAAAATACCCAAAAATTCTACAAAAATTCACAAATGTATATTAAGCTACTAGGATCAACATTTGTGAAGGAATTTTCCATGAATCAATCAATTCGAAGTTCAAAAAAATCAAGAACCCTAAAATGGCCGAATTACCAAAATCAAAACCTAAGCAAATCAAGACCATTTTAAGTGAAACAAAGCTTGGAATCACACTCACTGGAGCTCAAGGAGAAGAAATAGACTGGCGGTGTCAAAAATGGTGGCCGGAATCATGTCGATCGACGTTAGCTTCCACTTTCGGCTTTTCGGCCAAAAACGGGCTTCCCGACACCGAAAACAGCTGCAGCAGGCGGTGGGGAAGGTTGGGGGAGGAGGTGGCACACCGACGGCAAGAGAAGAGCATGACAGACGGTGGTTGACGATGAGAGGTGATCGGGAAGAAGGAGGAGGAGTCGGGGCGAAATGGTAATTTGCCAAAAATTTTGATTTTTAACACTATAATATGTATATATATATACTTTACACTATATATTAAAATAATATAAAATCACACACATTAAATATACACCACACACATATAATTTAATATTTTAAATTTAATACTAAATAAAAATAATTAAATAACAATAAAACTAATTAATAAATAATAAAATATTAGGATAATTAATTAAACCCCTAATTAAATAAATAAGTACGCATATATACGTTATTTAGTATTTTAAAAATATATATGAGCTCATGTAAATATGGAAATCTATTTAATATAATTAATAATAAATAATTTACGTGAAAATTTCCTCGAAAATAGTATTCTCGGGAAAATTTTTCGTAAAGCACTTAAAATAATATACAATAATTAAAATAAGGTTTAAATACATATCAACTCGTAAAAAAATCATAATTATATACAAAATTATTAACACTGCATATCCCAATGCAGTATTAAAATATTTAAAAACACGGGATATTATATAAAGCTTCTTCATACATAGTAAGATCATCAACATGAATGTTGTCTTTATAAAAATGCAACTCTTGTATATCATAGAGTAAATCGTAACTCTTCAAAGGTTGAAATACCCTACTAGTCCTTCTAGGAGTTGGTGTGATGACATCCTCAATTAGAATAGGCTCTTTGAGTTAATCAATATCCATTTGATAAGTTTGTTAAGCTTTCTTAGATGACTCCTCATATAATATTATCTTCCTTCTTTTGCCACTTTCTTTAAGAAATTCTTTTTCAAGGAATATAAAATTTCTACTTATAACAATAACTTGTTCAATAGGAAGATTAATACCCTAAATTATCCTTAGGATATCCAATAAACCTTTCATCGATTTTACATCCAACTTATTCCATTTTAACTTTTTAATAAAAGTTGGGCACCCCTAAATCTTAACATATTTAAGACTTGGTGCCCTACCATACCATATCTCATATGTTTTAGTAGAAACATATTTAGATGGAACACAATTAAGGATGTTAAAGGCCATTTGGAGTGCATAACTCCAATGTGAGATGAAAAGATTGGCGTAGCTCATCATTGAACGTATTATATCTAATCATACTATGATTTTGCCTTTCAGACATACCATTCAATTAAGGTGTTCTAGGCGATTTGAGTTGCAATGCAATGTCATATTCCTTAAGGAACTCAGTACTTTAATATTCACTTTCTTAATATGATCTTATAGTTTTAATATTTTTCCCAGTTTAGTTCCCTACTTTGTCTTTGAAAGTTGGGAAAGCTTTGACTCTAATAATATATTACTTTATGTATATTTATTTTTCATTTTAATAATTAAATTCTTATTATTCTAAAATTAATTATAGCTATAATATTTTTATACAAAAATTATTTTAGGGTCAAGAAAAACATTAATTATGAAAAGTTAGTTAAAAAAGTAAAAAGTTAAAGTTAGTGGATTTTATGGAGTAATTAATTGATTTGATATAAAATATATAAAAAGAAAAAGAAATAATAGAGAAAGAAGAAGAGATGGGGAGATGAAGAAAAAGAATGCAAGTTTACCTTTTTTTTTTTCTTTATCAGTTCGAAGGTTTTTTTTTTTTGGCTGAGCTGCTTTCATTCCTTTTTTTCATTTTTTTATAAGCTATAAGTTTTTTCTTTTGCTGAGTTGTTTTTATTCCTTTTTTTTTTTCCATTATTTTCCTTTTTGGCCATTTTGGCTGAGCTGCTGCATGTTTAGTCCTTTGGAGTTCATTGATAGAAGATTTTTTAAATTCGTAATAGTAAATAAATTATTAAATATTTAATTTAATAATAATAATATTATTAAATTAATAAAAGTTTTAAAAATAATAAAACTATTATTTATTTATATAATAATTTGATATTAACTTAATATAGTTACATTCATTGCAGTTTTAATAAATATTTCTTAAATGATTATATGCTACTCTTTTAATTTTTTTATAATTAATATTTTTTTCAACTCTAGAACTAATTTTATACAAAAAAAAAAATTATGGTTATAATTAATTATAAGATAATAAAGCATTATTAGTTATTTTTTCAATAAATTTTTTTAAAAAATAATAAAAGTTATATTTTATTTATATAACAATTTAATTATTATAACCTCATTAAACTTATAAATTATTACAACTTTAATAAATTTTTATTTAAATAGTGACACTTTATTTCTTCAATATCTTTAATATTAATACCTTTATTCACTCAAAAAGTAATTTAATGTGATTTTTTTAAATTTTGATTAATAATTAAATGATAAAGATTAATTAATTTAATTTTAAATGTTTTATTAAATTTTATAAAAATAACTAAAAATGATAATTATACTGCTTTTCTTACAAAACTACTCTTAAACAAATTAAATGCTCTATTTTTTAAAATATGATTACAGATATAAGATAAATAAAAAATTTTAATTAATTTAATTTTAATTATTTACTGAATAAACTTTATTCAATAAGTTTTTTTAATATTATAAGAGTATTATTTTATTTATATGTCAATCTAATTTTCAATATTGATAGTGTTACCTTATAACATAGAGATTTATTAAAATTTTAATAAATTTTCTATTTAAACACAACAGTTTTTCAACATTTTTTAGGTTTATATTTTCCATAATTAATTATTTTATAAAATTTATTAATTTTGATTTTTAATTATTTACTTATTAAATTTAATTTAGTAATACTTATAAATTTTTTTTATTTAATTTGATATATATATTAGATAAAATATAAAGTAAACCTAATTAAAATAGAAAAAAAATGTATTTTTAACAAAATTATTACTAAAATTTTAATTAATTTAATTTTTATTAGAGATAACATAAAAGTTAACATAATTAAAATAGGAAACATATTTTTAATTAAATTAGAATTATATTTTAATTAATATAATTTTTATTAGAGATAAAACGAACCGAGCTATATTTCCTTTCATATTAGCCTAGCCTGTCTAGGCCAACCATATGGTGATGTAGGAGATCTAAAAGTTAATCTAATTAAAATAGAAAATATACTTTCAATTAAATTATAATTATTTTTTAAATTAATTTAATTTAATTTTTTTAAATAAATGACCAAATTATCTAATTTTTATATAATAATTAATAATTTTTTTTTATAATTTTATCTGTTCTCACCTCTTTATATATATATATATTCCAAAATTAATAGGTCATAATTAAATTGTAAAAAATATTAAAAATGTTGCATTATTTTGCAAATAATTAAAATAATGTTTTTTGACGCGGCATGTTACTTACATGAATCAATTTAGATTTTTTCAGTGGTTATATCAACATAATTTAATTGGATTTTCTGTCACGACCCGAACCCGAGGGTACGTGACCGGCACTAGGGAATGGGTAGGCATAAGGCCCCCGAAATCCGTAGTAAGCCTACAGAAAAAGAAAATAAAACCATTCATATTTTAAACTTTAATTACTAACAGAACATATTATCAAACTGATTTTTCTCAAAATACACAAATTCAACTGCTTAATTAAATTGTGTTTCAACATCTCATATTATAAATTGAATTTAAATCTTATACATAAGCGTGGTTTACACAAATAATTTACACAATTATGTTTAAACCATACAAATCCTTAGTACATATACTACTGCAGCAACCTAGATTAACACACAGTACAACTTACAATGACCTACATAAAATAGCCGGTGAAGAAGAAACCCGGTGTGGAGGTAGTCTGAGGTCGAACTCCCAAGCTCCTGAAAAAAAAATAAATTGAGGGGAATCAGACCTCACTGAGTAAGTCAATAAAAGAGCTGTACGGTTTGAAAACTATATATATATTGTAGTGAAAATAATTTATAATGTGTTGATATAGCTTTTGAAAAATCTCGGTAGAACCCTAAACCCAAAATCTAAACGCCCAACCGGGTCCATTTATTCCAACTAGACTATCGGTCGCCAAGAGCAAAGACATCAACCGAGGCACTAAGCCGTAGTCATTCACTTAATCCAAATATATGGCACTGGCAGTCCCCGAGAGCAAAGGCATCGACCGAGGCACCCATCCCAGTCCATTATCAACCTTACAATCACTGGCGGTCCCCGAGAGCAAAGGCTTCCACCAAGGCACCCGTCCCAGTTTAACATTCATCAATCATATAAATTACGGATCCATTTCTTAATCTCTACCATGTGTACATAGTCCTGGTGAAGCCCACCAGGTAGCCCGTTCTACCAAAATTTCTCAAAATCGATTTTTAAATAAATGAAATGCGTTTAAATCTTAAATAACAGCATTAAGGTAAATAAATCATATAATCAATATAATACAATTATGAGCGCATGCATTTTTTAAATAAACATACGCACAGATCGTTCTATTGACTTATAAGATGAATGCGAAGGCTGACACCGCGCGTCTGCCTCGGTCTCACAGCTTCTGCTCCGAAATGCTCTAAAAGAAAATTAATAAATCGACTTTTAAAACATAACTATGGAATTGAAATCAACAATTAACAAAATAATGAAATTCCAGGCTGAGTCGAGGAAAACCGGATAAAAACTCGATAAACAGGACATAACCTAACTAACGGTAGAAATTTTACGAATATCACATTTTACAAGAAAATCTACCGAAATTTCAACAGAGTTTCCTCTGTAAAACGGACATCTCTCTACCAAAGGTAGAGCCAGACCTGTATAAAAATGCACTTCTAATATCCACACTCAAGTCGGGCTCCCAAAACTGCATTTAGCCCCAACCGAGATCACAACTCAACAAAATATCAAGAATTAATAGCATTTATTTCTCAAAATACATATTTCACATACACATATACTAAAAATAAATAAAATATATAAAATCTCAATTATTCAAAATTAACAACTAAATTTGTATTCCTTTGTCAAACATAATTATAACCTAATTTAAAACCATTATAATGTATTTTATATATATATATATATATATATATATATATATATATATATATATATATATATATAATATTTGGGATTTAATATTTAAAATTTACACTACTTAGGTAAAAATATCAATTAATTTATAGAAATTGTCTAAACCCCTTAAATATTAATAAAACTAATTAATATATATATTTAACTATATTTAGCATAA
The DNA here is from genome assembly GCA_947683625.1 of Mallotus nudiflorus. Classification (NCBI taxonomy): domain Eukaryota; kingdom Viridiplantae; phylum Streptophyta; class Magnoliopsida; order Malpighiales; family Euphorbiaceae; genus Mallotus; species Mallotus nudiflorus. The sequence continues at coordinate 2,864,249 of CANTUR010000461.1, forward strand.
AATTACATTTTTATCCCCCTAAAATACATAAATTACATAATGTGCTTTTAATACTAAAATAATTCCTTAAAATTATTTAATCATGCCAAAAATTTATTTTCTCAAAATAAACCTTCCTAATATAATTAAAACACTTAATCAACCAACAAATTTTCTCCCAAAAATATTATTTAACCTAAAAATCAAATTTGGCATAAACTCAAAAATATTTATAAAAATAGTATAAAAATCACAAAAATTATAATTTGAGTTCTAAAATTAATAACATTCACTAACCATCTCAATTATTAAAATTTTATAATTTTTACAAATAATTTTTGAAAATTAACATAATTGCTAATTAAATACCTAAAATTTACATTTTCCTCTAATTAACACAAAAACTCTAAAACCTAAAATAAAATTAATATACTAAAAATAATTAACTTTAATTACTTTAATTATATTAACTAAACCAAATAAAACCCAAATAAAATTCTGGAAAATCAACTAATTCACCAAAAATTTCAAAAAAATTAAAACCAACTTCAATACATACTAAACAACCCTAACTAACCTAGGATCTACCAAGGACAAGCAAAAAATCGAAAGAGGAAAGAAGAAACCAAGTGAGTGTTAATCACTGTCAACTGAACGAGGGGGAAGAGGAGGAAGAGCTTGCTGCCACCGGAAAAAAAATGGAGAAGATGGAGCAGCAGGTCGCAGCTGAGAGGCAGCACAGAGGGTGGGGGACAAAGCTGGGCAGACGGACTGAGGCAGAGCTGTCGCGTGATGAAGAGAAGCTGCCAGGCAAAGGAGATGAAGAAGAAGAAGAACAGCAGCAGCAACCAGGAAGCTTTAGCTCGCGGCGAAAATGGAGTCTTAGGAGACGGAGGGAGCTGCACAGGGAGAGAAGAGGCAGAGATGGTGACGAGAAGAAGTGGGGAGATGCTGCTGAGTTAGGAGGTTTCGGTTTCCGGAGGTAAGTACTCTTCTTTCTTTCTTTTTTTTCTTTTGTTTTCTTCTCAAAACCATATATATATATATACACACTTATATCTTATATTATATATATACATATATATTAATAACCTTTAATATAATAATATTTATATATATTAATATATAGTTATGCATGTATGTATATAGATAAATATTGGTGTATATATATATATATATATATATATATATATATATATATATATATATATATATATATACATACATATATACACAAATTACTTTAATATACACATCTAAAATAATATTTAACCCTAAATATGATATTAACATACATACATATATATATATACCTCCATTAGATAGAAAAAAATATTTATCATTTATATAATATAACCTAAAAGTAGTTATTAAAGATTTAAATATAAAATTACTTTATTTAGTTAAAACATAGGATATTACATTTTCAATCAGTTTACAAAATTGCCAAAGTTAAAATACTTATATATAAAATTGTTAAAATTAAAATTATATAATTAAATCGTAAAAAAACACTAAAGATATAGTTTTTTATAAATTGCTTTTTTAAATTTAACTTTAATCTCAATTTAGCCTCATATACATGACTTAATCATCAATTATGGCATAGAATTTTTTGCTGTCTTTTTATATAAGTATCCGAATCTTATCCCTTTCTCCAAGTCCTTCTCAGCAGGGACCCACAAGAGCCAATTAATGTGCATTTTTTAAGTGGCATACGCATAACCCAAGTTATATGATGCTGACTAATTTTATTATTATTCTACTTAATACGTGTTAAATGAATGATTTTAATAATTGAATTTATTTTTCAGAATTATAAAATGTACAAAACAACTAATTGTAATAAGTTATACTTAAGATGTAGGGCCAATTCATATGGTACGGTAGAATTAAAAAAAAAAAAAACAATTTTGTTATATCTTCAGTTTTATATAAATTGAACAAAATGCACATTTGCCACTCAAAAGTGCATTAATAATAATTGAAACATTTGGCCCAAATTTGCAATATTTTGAAAAACTAGATATTTATATGCCTAATTTTTATTTATATTATGTCCAGCATCATCAATTATATTTAATTTAAATTTGTTTATATATATATGTATGTATGTATATATAGTTTTTTTAAAATCATATATAGTTTTTTTAAACACTTATGTTTACTTGAAAATTGTTTGTTAATACATATTTTACTTATTATTATATTATTTTAAATGATTTATTTTTTTTAATGCTAATAGTTTTTATTTTCTTATTAATAAATTTAGTACGTATGAAATGTTTTCTATATAAAGTAAATTTATTTCTAATCAATTTTTAAAAATATATCATTCATAATTCATTTAAAATTAGTTATCATTTTAATATTTTTTATTTGTTTATGATAATTTTTTATACATAATTTTATTGTACTATTAATTAGATATTAAATAAATAATTATTTTTTTATTCTGTTCAACTATACTTTTCATATTTTAATTTAATAACTTTTTCTTATATCAATCAAAACACACATATATATATACACTCTCTTTTTTATTGGAACTGAATTTCATTTTCTTTAATTGAAATTTGAAATGTATATCAATAATTAAAATTAAAATTTTAATAAATAAATAATTATATATTCTACTTTAAATAAATAACTAATAAAATTTTAGAATTCTTTAAATAATTTTCTTATTTCCCGTTTGTAAGTTTTTATATATTATAGATTATGTATTAGTACCACTCACCATCATTATCGTAACTATATATTACTCATTATTTTTTAACACCATCAATACAATGCTCAAATGTTTTGATAAAGCAATGAATTTGAGTCACAATTTGACAAGATTAGAACCCACATGCAATGCCGATATGACTAATAAAGGATGTAATTTAAACTCTAAATTAATCTCTATTAAGGAGTGTACTTCATTAGTATTGATACCATTAAGTACTTTTCTAAGTGTACATCGCATTTTCTTGTCTTACCTTTATAAAGCAGTAGATGATTTTGTATTTAATTACAAGAATCAATACTAAAATCTCCAACAAAAGACAATAGGATCATGCTACTTTTGCTAGAAGATTGTGAAATAAATTCCTCCTCCTCCTACTATTTCCCAAAAAAAAGAAAAAAGAAAAAAAGAAAATTCCTCTTTTTACCGTGGCTCACCTATAGTGTGGGAGTGTAATCGAATTGAATCGAGTTTTAACTAGTTTGGATTTGATTCGTTTATAATTAAACCGAACTCATTATATTATTTAGTGTTTACAAACTATTTGTGAACGTAAACGATAATTTTTTTTAAAAAAAAGATGCAACTACAAATTAAAATTCCTTCCACACTTTAAAATTAGTTCATAAAATTTGAATCTTTTATTTTTTAAAATTTATTAATATTCATAAAAATTATTATTTTTACAAAAAAAATTACTTTTAGGGAAAATATGCAAATACACCTTTAATGTTTTACCCTAATTTTACATAAACCCTTTATATTTTTCAAGGTATAAATATACCTTTATTGTTTTGAAAACAACACATTTTGCCCTCTTTTATATACGGTGTTAATTTTTACTATTAATGAAATCTACTTGGTCAGAGAGGTATAAAAAAAATTAGATGAAGGTTCAGTTTTGCCCCTAACTTTTATACTAAAGAACAATTTTATTCTTAAAGAAAATTTATAAACATTTAAACACAATTTAAAAAAAAATTATTTAAATTCATCATTTAATAAAAATGTTAAAATACAATTTATTTTTCATACTCATAAAATTTTTTAATGCTAATATAATATTAAAAAAATTTACACAATTTTTTATGTGAATTTATTTTTTCCAAAATTGTATAGGTTTATATTTCATTTAAAAATATTTAAAAAAATATTTTTATATAAAAAAATATGTGCATAATAAATTATATATAATTTTTTAAAAATATCATATTAGCATTAGTATGAGTATCTAAAAAAAATTGTCTTTTAACGCTTTTTATAAGATGAGAAGTTAAAATTTTATTTTATAAAATTGCGTTTAAATATTTATAAATTTTCTTTAAGGGTAAATTTACTCCTCGATGTAGACATTAGGAGGTAAAAATGCACATTTATCTCATATTTCTTTTATACATGTCAGACACAGAGGATCCACTAAAACAAAAAAAAATTAACACTATTTATATGAAAGGTCTAAATATGTCATTTTCAAAATGATAAAAACATGTTTGTACCTTGAAAATCATAAAGTGTTTATGTAAAGTTAGGGTAAAATATTAAGGATGTATTTGCACCTTTTTTCTTATTTTTATAGTAAATAATTCTTAATTTTTTTCTTTATATAACTTAAAAAAATTTAATCTATTAAAACTTAATACATAAAAACTAATAAAATAAACTATAGAACATTATGCTTTATTTATGCTATAATTATTAATATCTAAAGCATCTCTTTTTGACAATTAACTTCACAAAATGAGAGTTCTTTCTTGTAACGTGAAAAGCATGCCATGCGTACTACGCACTCTGCGTATTCCAGAAGGCATCCTCGCTAGTGGAGACCTCAGCACCATTTTTCTCTTTTCTTTACCTTTTTTTTTTTTTTTAATTATTATTATAAAAAAAAACCATACAAGGAGAACAACAGTACAACTCGAACAAGCACAAAGGTACTGCTCTATTCAGCGTGCCACGGTCAAAATTCCACTTTTATAAATATTCACCTTTTCATTTTAAAATTTTACCGCGAAAATTAAAGAAAAAACACAAAAAGACGCACTAAAACGTACGTCACCTAACTCCGGCGAAAAATAAAATGGAAACATTGTACCAAAAAAAAAAGACATAACGACGTTAAGTTGAAACCGTTAAAAACGACCTTTCTCTTTTCTACTTCTTCCCCCTTCTCTCTTTTTTTCTACAACGCAAGCAGCCTTTCTCACTCTTCATGTTTTTTACTTTCTCACTCTAGAAAAAGATTTGAGTCTTAAAACGCTGCTGTTTTTGTCTCCGATTGAGGTGAGGTTATCGTACAGATTGATCACCTGAGTTTCAGTTTCAGTTTCAGATTTCCGGTGATTTATTGTATTTTATTTTTTCGTAAATATTATTATTTGTGAAGATTTTGACTATGGAAGCAGGATTTTCGGCGGTAAAATCGGATCTCTTTTGACATGTGTAGTGTTTGTGCGTGTTTTTAATTTTATTTTTTTTACTATTTTTCGGGATTTTTTACTCAAGATTAAGACTAACTCTTCGGTTTCCTGGTTCGTAGCAGATTGATTCGATTAGTGGTATCTTTTTATTTTCAGCTGATATTTAATTTTATCTTTTGGGAGTTTTTGCAGTGCTTTTTGGTTTGGTTTGGTTTGGTGGTGGTTGGTGCGAATTAGTACGAGAGTGATGAAAAAAATTGATTTTTTTTTTTCCAATTATTTCAGTTCTGGAATAATTGAATTCAACTTTGTGAACTCTGTTTTGGTTGATTATTGACCGTTGATTGATGTTAATTAATTGACTTTGGATTTTCTTGCTCATTTAGCTTTAGTTGTACTTGGCAAAGATGATAAAATTCTCACCGCCACAATTTTCTTGAAATTGGGTAAGAAAGAAAATAAGCTTTTGTGGTGTGTTTTGTCCTTTATATTGATTCTTTTTTTTTTTCTTTTGAAATTTATGTGGAGGTGGATGATTTGAGTGTTGCAAGTGGAAACCTTTGTTGTTGTTGTTGCTGTTGTGTCTTTTTTTTTTTTTGGAGTCAGTATAGCTTTAGTTAGTGTTTTGAGGTATGAGGAATGGAAGATTATGTGGTTTTTCCTCTCTTTTTTTTTTATCTCGGAACTAGTGAAATTTACTCTTCCTGAAGGATTTGTGGAATTGGGTCTCAATCATTTTGGAATGTTTATGAATCTTCAATTTTAATAAGTTGTTCTCCTCTTATTACATGATTGAATTTTATGTGATTTAAGTGTCGAAATAACATTTTTCTCTCTATAATAATTGCAGGGGCACCACAGTACTTTGGTTTTTTCCCCAGTCTCCTTGGAGTAATTTTGTCATGTTTTTAGTTTTGCTTGAACTTCAGAACATGTGAGTGAAAATTTTGGATTTCTATAACTCTGCAACACTTGTGGTTTATCATGGGAGGTGCTTGTTGTGTTGCTGCTAGAGATAAAAATATAGTAAATGGACCTAGTAGTGAGATCCTGCATAGGAATATCCGATATTCACCAACATGGAGCTTTAGATGGGATAATAGAGGGCGAGTAGCTGGGGAGGAGACTTCTGTAACTTGGTTTTCAGATGGAAATAGTAGGAATGATGGACCAGATACCAAATATGAATTGAACTATACATCAGAGGATGGAAGCCCCCTGGATAGTTTTCAGAGACGTAGATGGCAGAAGTCCCCAACAATGTCTGAAGGTACTACTGTGCATGCTAGGACTCCTGCTTCAGGTAAACTACTTCAAATGGTGCTTTTAACTGATAGGTTTCACACAATATTGATTGATTCTGGAAAATGATCAGCATAGTGACCTCCAAGTAACATGTCTTCTAGATATGCTTGCACTTAGTTGCATTATTATTGGTTACGTATTCATGCAACATTCGCCCAAATATTAAAAATACTAAAGCAACATTAAGATAGATGGTTTGCTGGAAATTTGTTCGGGTTTTTTGTATTTCTTATCATTTTGAAAAGATGAGGAGATGGTGACATGTCATATCTGAGGACTAGGGGTTAGTAAATGAAATCTTGTCGGAGCAAATGTGGAGTGAAATCTAGAGGAGATACCTCTAATGTATATATTTGTTAGGTTTTTTTTTTTTCCTATTTTTTAAAAATCAATTTGTAAAGGTTTTGTTCATAACTTAATCCACTGAACACCGAGACATTTCTTCTCATAAATTTGGTTTGTTTAGCAAATGAGCCAAATCTGAACAATGTTGCACTTGTTATGTTTGGCTTAGTACCCAACTTCAAAAACAATTTTTTTTGTCATTTCATAAATGGATGATACAAAGCACACCAAAGGTCTTCAGATTGGAGATAACATCATTCTAGGCCAGAGTTCATGGCTCTGTGGTTTTTGTCTTTTTCACAACTTAAATGTTGGCATTGGTGAATTTTTTTGCAATATCAGCATTCTGCACTCCAAGTGTTATTGCTTTTCCATGTTCTCATTTGGAATTATTGAATGTCACAATTAAAGATATACCATCTTTAAAATAACAAAATGTGTTTTTGTCTACTTATCTGTTCTCTGCCAGTTTCTTGATTCCCTTTTAAATCATTGCTTCTGATTCAACTAATTATTTCCTTGAGTTTGGCAATTTCATTAATGTCCATTGGCATTTGACATGATTGAATGATAACCTCAATAAACTGTTAATGCTATGCATTTTACTAGTTCGTTTTCTTCTTTGACATTTGTTAGCCACTGTCATAGTCTGATATTTTTATACATATGGCAGATCAATCTGTCTCAAGGACTATCTCTATGGACACAAGTTTAGAGCAGGTAGAGAATCTTTTATGAAAGGCACTTCCTTATTTTGCTGTTATGTCTCTCATTTGAGACATCTATTCCTTGAATATGACATGTTTTCTTTTATCTGTTCACATTCTAGGTGAAGAAATCAATGGAATTCCCAACAGTTTCAAATCCATCCCCCACGAAATTCTCTCTCTCCTTGCCTTCAAGTTCATCTGTAACATCTCCAATATCGTCCCAAAGTCACTTGCATCCTGCCAGCTTAAACACTACAAGATGGCCTGACCATTCTCCTGGGAAAGCGTCTGACACCCAAATCCCAGAAGTGAAGTCATCAGACAGCTTTACAGTTCCTGAAGAGAGGGCCTCAGTCCCCTCATGGAGCAATGAATCAACTCGGGGTTCCCACGGTGGATCTTCGGATGGTTGGTCTGTGCATGCATTTTCTGAACTTGTGGCCACTTCTCATGGAGAAAAGTGGTCTTTTGACAATGGTTCCTTGGGCTTTAATCAGGAGAAAAGCAGATCCAGTGGTCAAATACCAACTTCTCTCTCTGCTGATCTTCAAACATGTGGGATCTGCACGAAACTATTGACCGAGAAATCTTTGTGGAGCAGCCAGAAACTTGTTTTGAACAATGAGCTCTCTGTTGTTTCTGTTCTAAACTGTGGACATGTTTATCATGCTGAATGTTTGGAGACTATGACGCCTGAAATTCACAAATATGATCCTTCTTGCCCTGTTTGTACTTTGGGGGAGAAGCAGACCCATAAGCTTTCTCAAAAAGCCTTTAAAGCAGAAATGGATTTGAGGCTAAAAAATAAGAGATCAAGGAATCGGATTGTTGATAGCGATCTTGATGGTGATTCTATTATTTTTGATCGTATAAAAGGTAATGGACATGAAGGAAAAGGCCCCAAGATGACCTCCAGTTCCAGCATGAAGAGCTCCTTAGCAAAGCCTTTCTTGAAGAGACATTTTTCATTTGGATCAAAGGGTAGCAAACCCCTAACAGAGAGCCACTCGACCAAAAAGAAGGGATTCTTCTGGACAAGATCTTTGAAAGCATGAGATTCTTTCCAGCTATTCAGAGGTGAGCACATCAATCTAATGCATTTACTGCTTTTGTCATCACAAATCGCCAAAAGCTTTTTCTTGCATTTCTGGAAGATTGTAACCTCCAAGCGGCAGATATTCTAAGATAATCAAAGCGAATTTTGTCAATTGTCTAATCCTGGAACCTGATTTAAGTTTTATGCACGTGCAGATTTCAGTGTGGACCTTCTCTTCAATGGGAAATGGATTGTGAGGACCAGCACAGGAACATCATCCTTCAAGTTTGGTTTAGAAAAACTAGCATTTGCATACAAATTATGAAATGTCAACAAGATTAGCTTGTGTTGTTACACTGTAAAGAAAGTTAAAAAAAAAAATCCATAGGAAAAAAATCTCTTTTTGATCATGGAAAATATAGTAGGAATGAAAGTGCATCACGAGACCAGTGATCCCATTCTTATCATGTACAGATTAATTTGTTTTGTTTCATGCTTAGACAATTCATGAATTGATCCGTCAATAAGGTAAAATCATGTGTGAAAATATTGGTGGGTATGATTTTTACACTATTAGCTTGCTAGGTAATGTTATAGTTAAAGTTTTTATTGTGCCAAGCCTATACATACACGCACACATTACCCCTTGACTTGTAGCTCTATGCAAGCAACTTCTTTGAATTTTTGTATATTATGTTGGAAGGAATTTAGCCCCCTATGTCTGGAGAGCCCCCTTTTTTTTTTTTTTTTTTTTTTTGAGCATAACATTTTGAATCAGTTTTATGTGCGTATCAATTAATTTCTCTCGTTGAGCTAGCTTAATTTGTGTGCTTGGGAATCATCTCCGTGCGTTATCTTCAGCTATTCTCATGTAGATGGAGGGTAAATTTCAGTTTACTTGGTTGATTCTGCGAAACCTGGTTGATCGTGCCAGTAGTATGCTTGTCTCAAAAAATTCATCTTCTAAAACTGGGAATGCCTCGTTAAATCAGTTATTACCTAGTTGATTTTGCCAGGAGTCCTTAACATTTCAAAAACTAAGCCATGCACGTGTAATCACACATGAGCTTACTATTTACTGTTTAGACTGTTTCCGGCAGCAGGTGCAATAATGCATTTCGAGTATACAATAGTCTTGTGAAATAAATGCAAATGTTCCCCAAACTTAATAGCATTTCAACTTCAATGTGCTGTAAAATGTTGGATGATATCTATGTCAGCTGCCTAACCCTACAACGTACATCAAAGTTGTGACATCTTTGCATATTTGGATCTATAAATATATATGCTACTGCTATGCAATGAACTGACGGTGATCCACAAACAGATATGTAGTAGAACTGATCAAGATTAACACAATCCTAAGCTTATAAACCATACCATCCATCTGGGTCACACGTACCCTTTCACGTGTCCATAACACCTTCGATTTTAACACCACGTGTAGCATCTCGGTTACGTGCATGAAAACATACGTGGCTTCCACCGCCATGCATTCCTTTAAGGCCAGCATCAGATTCATCCGTCATTCTCCTCCATTAAGGTATCAAAGCTCGCCTTATGCATTTCTTGCTTACGATTGTTGAAAATTTTTGCTGTACTTGTTGTCTCTTAAGTGCTGAACTATAGCTAGCTCATAAAAAAGATGGCAGCAGCTGATTTAAGGGATGAATTTGGCAACCAATTACTACTGACGGATGAACATGGCAATCCAGTTCAACTAACAGACGAACATGGTAACCTGGTACATCTCACTGGTTTGGCCACCTCAAAACCTCTTTCCCACGGCACGAGTGCTGTGCCAACTGAGACGGTGCCACTTCCTACTACCAAGGAGGAAGATGTACCCGAGAGTCGAAGTACTGCGACAGGCGGTCAGGGTGCAGGTGCTGATGAGGAACATAAGCAAGAGGAGGTTCAAAGATCTAGTAGTTCAAGTTCTAACTCCGTACGTAATCTTTAATGTTTAATATATTTATCTATTTTAATTTTTAAAAAATATTTACTTTTGACCAGAATTCAGTAATTCTAAGCAATTCTGCATACAGTGTTGATGTTTTATTAATACTTTTTATTATTTTATTATTGATTTGATTATTGGGTTGGTGTGATTGTAGTCTGAGGATGATGGGGAAGGAGGGAGAAGGAAGAAAAAGGGATTGAAAGAGAAAATAAAAGAGAAATTAACAGGAGGAAAGCACAAGGAAGACCATGGCCACACAGAAAGTGCAACCACCACCACCACTACCACCACCACCGCAACCACTGTTACTACCCCAGAAAGAGCAGAACAGCAAGAACATGAAAAGAAAGGTGTGTTTGAGAAGATAAAGGAAAAATTGCCTGGTCACCATAGCCACTGAAGACTATGTATAATTTAGCTATCGGGGCTTATGCTTGCTGAATCCTCCATTTCGTATCAGTTGTTTATATGTTTTTTTTCTTTTAATTTGGAGCTAGTTTTTGTTTGTATCTGTGATTTTGTATGGTTTGTTTTGTCGTAATAATAAACTTGAGGTTATTTTTAAGTGATAATTTTTGCCTGTTAATTCTTTTTCCAACTAAACTATGTTTTCATGTCAAATTAGTTAGAATCAGCTGTACAATTTTTTTAATTCCAAAAACTTACTCATTTTTTTTTTTAGGAAAATCAGTAAGATGAGTTGTGTCCGACTCTTGATGAGAATTTGCACTCTGCTGCTACTATAAAAACTAAGATCTTCTGAAATTTTAATTTATTATTTTTTGTAAGATATTCATATCATTATATTAAAATTAAAAATAATAAAACAATAAATATATATATATATATAAAAAGTCAAATATATTAGGAAAAGTAAGGCTGGATCTACGGTCAATTTGTTTCAATTCCAATAACACATTCGATGAATAGCTGAAGTGATACAAAGGGCCGATTTAGATATGAATAATAATTTTGTGAAAATTATTTACCACTCTGACCAAATTTAAATAAAAAATATTTTTATATAAAAAACATTAAAAAAAAAAAAAAACTCAGTTAGATCACGTGAGATAGACAAGAAGTGATAGAAGTCCAGAAAAAGTACAAATTGTAACAGAAATTACAAAGACCTCACCAGTAACGGGTCGGGTATCACAGGATCTCTGCTTCCACCCTTTCTCCTTCGCCGTCGCTCTCCTCTACTGCATTTTCCCGCCTTTTTAACCATTACATTATATATAAATGCTTTCTCTATCCCATTCCTACTGCCTCTCTCAAATCCCCAGATTCTCTCATTTCAACTCCGGCGGAGGCACCGCCGCTGCTCTTTCGTTTCAGTCCCTAAGGGTTGACTCTCCTATCTCTCTCAAAATCCAAACCAAAAGATTTTGCACTATGACCTCGAGTTCGAAACTTTCCGATAGCACCGATGCTCCTCACTCTCTAGTAGTTACCGATGCTGAATTGGATCGCTTTGCTGACGTAGCCAGTAAGGTCGCTGATGCTTCCGGTGAAGTCATCCGGAGCTACTTCCGGAAGAAATTTGAAATTCTCGATAAGGAGGATTTGAGTATGTATTTGCTTACGATTGCATCAAGAATTCAACTTCTCTATTAATTTTTGTGTTTCGTTCAATCTTTTCAATTTGACAATTAAAAAAAAAAAAACTCATTAACAGGTCCTGTAACGATTGCGGATAGAACAGCTGAAGAATCAATGGTTTCTATAATATTGGAGAATTTTCCGTCTCATGCAATGTGAGTTTTCATTATAATCAGGTTCATGTCCTTGTTTTCACTGTGCTGTGCTGAATGGATAATTGGGTCTGTTTTGGATGTGTCAATTAACGAACTTTGTCATTGTTGATTCATTTATTGATTATTTGTAGTTATGGAGAGGAGAATGGGTGGAGGTGTAAAGAAAAGTTCTCTGATTATGTTTGGGTTTTGGATCCAATAGATGGGACCAAAAGTTTTATTACTGGTATGCTTCTTTGTGTTCATGATATTATCATCAAGAATTAAATATTTGATCTTTGTTAAACTTTCCATAATACTTTGAATTGTTTCAGGCAAGCCATTGTTTGGTACACTCATCGCTCTGCTGCATAGGGGTAAACCGGTAAGAATCACCTGCCTTGACAAAGAGAGGGACCTTATTTTTTTTTTAAGTTGTCACCATATTTTGCCTGAGATAAAGACTGGGGACTGTTATATATATATATATATTCATCTGCAGTTTTTCTGTCAGAAATGTTCTTTTCCTCTCCGAAATGTAATATAGGGGAAGGTACCTATCTCTAGGGCATGAGAACTGGCAAAATAGTGAAGGACAGAACTGTCTCTGGAATTCTCTTGTCCAAATTTTCCTTTGGTGGAACAAGAACTCGTGCATCTCTTTTGATTTAATGTTAGACTATTGTTATCATATATTAATGATCGACAATGTCATTGTTTTTCTTTTTGCTCCTTGTTTGTTTGTCTATTTTTTTGTTCAATATTTTAAGCATTTAAAATAATATTCACTCGCTCTGCATTGCATGTTTTCTGCCAATATATCATTTCTCCTTTTTTCCTAAGTTCTAAAGTTATTTTTTTCAGATTCTTGGCATAATTGATCAGCCTGTACTTAGAGAAAGATGGATTGGGATGACTGGAAGAAAGACAAAACTGAATGGGGAGGAATTATCTACACGATCTTGTGCAAACCTATCAAAGGCATATTTGTATGTTCATGGTTTTGTTTGTTTTTCTACCGAAACAAAACACCTTGTGACTTAATTAAAGCTATTGCCCTCCTGTGATATACCTAAGTTTTTTTACTCATTGATCACATGAGCAGTGTGTGTCCATAACTTTTTTATTCTCTTTCTGCTACCTCTTAGATACACCACGAGCCCACATTTATTTAGTGGGGAAGCTGAAGAAGCATTTGCTCGTGTTAGCAGTAAGGTTGGTATCTGTTCAAAATAGGTTTTGACTAAAGTTCATAATTTGTATATTGGAATTTCTCATGCCAATCATTACAATTTTATTTTCCCCTTTTCATGGAAATATTTTTCTGGATTTAGTATATAGGCAGGGGCCAAGCCCATCTTGCATCATTTGGTAGATTTATTAGTAAGATTTGTCAGACGGTAGTGGACCAAGCCTGATTTCTAGAGGATAGACCCAGCTATAATATGTTTTTAGCAGACAATGGATGTTCTTTTTACTGAATCTTAAGCGTTATATGATCATGATGCCTTTTTTTTTTTTCTTGAATTTATTTGTATTGCACTCTTCCCATCCCAATTTTTTGTTATAGGTGAAAGTGCCATTATATGGCTGCGACTGCTATGCATATGCCCTTTTGGCTTCTGGATTTGTGGATCTTGTCATTGAGTCTGGCCTCAAGGTACGCTGTGCTGATATTCACCTGCAATGTTGATTGAGTGGATTGATATATACCTGACAAACATAGTTCCTTTAAAATTGAGAATAATGGACATTTCTTACTGTTCATATGGAAACTTAGCTTGGGTTTTGCAATGCAGAGCAAGTAGAGGACCTTTTCCTAGAAACGAACAGTTAAGGGTGTGTCTGGGGAGATAATGTGCATGTGTAATCTCCAAATCGTTCTTTATAATTTAAATTAACCTGAGGCTTCTTTATTATCATTTGAGGTGTTTTTACTTTTGTTCTCCTCTCATCAAGTGAAATGCAATTTGATTCAACAATCAATCACCCTGTTTAATTTTCATGCACCATGAAGCATATCTTGACTAAACTTCAACCTTGTATATGCTAACATAATATTTTTTTTTTACCAGCCATACGATTTTCTTGCACTTGTACCCGTGATAGAGGGTGCTGGAGGTATTATAACCGATTGGAAAGGGCATCATCTTTGTTGGGATGCTTCTCCAGATTCTTATGCTACAAGTAGGTTCACATTCGTTCACGTTCATATTGATTTGATTTGCCTACAGTTGACAGATGATTTGTCCTAAAAGGTGTGAACCTAGTCCTCCAAGTACTTACAGGCACAGGTCAATTCTTGCTGTATTTTCAGGTTTCAATGTCGTTGCTGCTGGAGACAAACAGATTCACCAACAAGCACTCAACTCATTGCAATGGCATTAAGGATTTAAAGAGAATCCTCCCCTTTTTGGTTGAGATCACTGAATTATTACATTGGTGTAAAATTTCTAGATTTACTTGTTGAGGTCAAGTATGTATTTTTAGTGATTACGACTATAAGTGAATAAATGCGAGTAAATTATCTTTGCTTGTCATCTCATCAAGAAAATAGCAAGCAATTCTTATTTGCATGATGTGAAGTATATGTGCATGCGTCTCATTACTTCATGTGATGGAAAGCAAAGTAATTGAAGTAAAGAAAAGGGGAAAGAGCTGAAAGTAGGTCACTGCTCCTGGTAAAAATCATATTATAAGACCACATTTCTTTAGAGTAAACTTAAGAATCATGCTTGCTTTCCACAGATAGGAACTCCAAGAAGAGCACCTATAATCAAAAGCAGTTCATTAACAACGTCTCTCTTATCAATCATCCATCCTTATTTATTTCCTCAGAATCAGGTATTACTGCTGCTTCTGTTTGACGCTGAGAAACATCATCATTGGCAGTCATGAAGAATAATGTTGCTGTGCTTCAAATCACAATGAATGACTGCACTTTCACAAAGGTTACGATGATAATTCATTGCAGATGCCACATCAATTGCAATGTTCAACATGGAGCGTATTCAAATTTGATAGCTTCCCGATTTTCACAGGTTGTCTACCTTAGTTGAGATGAACCAAGACAGAAAGGCCAAACAACTCGTCTGGAGTGGACGTTCCATGTTAAGAAGATTATGAAATATGCTAACCTCTGCAAATTCTTGCAGCTGGAAATGCTAGTGGGGATGCTACTGCCTATTGGTGGACGTAATTGTACTTCATTTGGTTCATTACAGTACAGCAGGAGTTGGCCAATAGACGATACTTAGCAGGAGTTGCAGTGCAGCAGCTACATAAAAATTGTCAAAATACATCAGCATATCATAGTAGATCATATTCCATCCTAATACTAAAAAATTCATCTTAAAGTCAATAATGCTTATTTATAATTTTGGTATAGAAATTTTAGGAACAGAAAACTTAGTATATTTATATAGAAATGGGCATCAACATGAAATATTTAGAATGACATAAACCACTTTTTATATAAATTGTGTTACACCTTGCATAATATTTTGTATGTTTTATACTTGACCAATGAAAATGTGACATATAATTATGTTTTGCAAATCAAAATCACGGGATGATCAATATTTTCAAATCATGCAGGTTCAAAAAATCTTCATTTTATCAGTTAGTTTTTTTAATTTTAAATTATTTAGTTCCAGTGTGAATGCTATGCTGATTTAAAAAGTGAAATTATAATATAGTTTATTATTAGTTGACGTATATATATATATACATATATATATATATATAACATTTTAAGTTTAATATGCATGTATAAATTAGAGGGGTTGGATGTGTTCAGGTGCACAATTTTAACGTCATAGATGAACAATATTAAGTGCCCCATGAACATGAATACATGAAAAATACCCTGAATTTTTTAAGGCAATACACCTCAAAATAGATTTCAAATATTTCTCTTTCTTTTATGCCTTCAAAGTAATTAATCCCTGTCACATTTATATGATTTGTTGTGGCAGGGCAGCCAAGCATTGCACACAAAGAAAAAGAACTTTAACTGGGTTGGTTTAATTTAACTAAAAGATGAGAAAAAAGAAAAAAGAAAAAAAAAAAAGAAAGGAGAGAAATAAAAAAGACATGTCAAGAAATCCTGAGACTATGTTCTTGCTAGCCTGTATTTTGCATGAAATATATGCATGCATATATGCTAACTAAATCATCCTGTTTTTTTAGAGGTAATTATTCTGTTGGATGGTACATATTCATAGAAAATCTTTTGAAACATGTTATAGTTGATCTACAGTAAAGGGAAAGGAAAGGAACAGATAGATGCACGAGTTGTGCACCATCACTAAAATTAGCAAATCAGAAACCAATTCTGTCTATATAGAGACACAGAAATGAACTGGAAATTGGAATGGTGTTTGACCACTTCAAATATGTCTAAACAAATTATCACCACTATTCATATGTTATTAGCAACTAAAAAAAGACTCCAAATTAATTTTTTTTTTTTTGTAAAAGCCCTTAAACATTGCCCATTTATCAGGAAAAAACAGTGATTTCTGCTGTCAATTCCTTTCCTCCACCTACAATCAACAAAATTAAAAAAAAACCAACAATACCCAGCTCCTATTATAGCCAAAATGAAACTTCCCTTCCTCAAATTCTCTTAATTTCTCTAATTTTCTGAACATTTTCTTTCACCACCCTCATCCAGGGGGGATGGAGATAGAACAGAAACATAAAAGCTTCAATCTTTTTCTATCTTCGTCATCTTCTTCGATGGCTATCCTCCTGGTTCTCCTCTTCGCCTTCTTCGTTTCTGCCTCCTTCTCTGCAGACACCAGTAGCTTTTCACCAGCTGATCAAATCCTGATCAGCTGTGGATCAAAGAGCCTGTCAGCAATTCCTGATGGAAGGGTTTTCACGACTGATCATGATGCTCAGAGTTTTTTACACACTGATGAAGATATATTGATATCGACCCCTTCTGCCGATGTTCCTTCTCCTATATATCTGTCTGCCAGGATTTTTGCCAAGGATGCTACTTATACTTTCACTATGAAAAGTCCTGGATGGCATTGGGTTCGTCTCCATTTCTTTCCATTCAATAACTCAAGGTTTGATCTTCAGACAGCTACATTTTCTGTCTCCACTGATAAGTATGTTCTCCTCCATAACTTCAATGTCAACAATGAGACGCAACCTTTCCTTAAGGAGTACCTTATTAATTTAACCGATCCCACGTTTTCTCTCAAATTTCAACCTATGAAGAATTCAGCTGCTTTTGTCAATGCTATTGAGATAGTTTCCGCGCCTGATATCCTGATATCTGATGAAGGGTCAAGTCTTTTCCCAGTTTCAAGCTTTACAGGCTTGACTAATTATGGATACCAAGTTGTTTACAGGCTTAATGTAGGGGGACCTTTGATTACATCACAAAATGATACCCTTGCAAGAACTTGGGAAAATGACAAGCCGTTTCTGAAGGATAAAGCCTTGGCAGATAGTGTATCTATCCCTACTAGCTCCATTAAATATGGCACAGGAACCTCACCTCTCATTGCACCAGCAACAGTTTATGCGTCTGCGCAGCAGATGGCTGATTCCAGAACAGTGCAGCCTAATTTCAATGTGACATGGAAATTTCAGGTTGACACAGCTTTTAGCTACTTAGTTCGGCTGCATTTCGCTGACATTGTTAGCAAGTCACTAAATGACCTCTACTTTGATGTGTACATCAACGGAAAAACTGCAATTTCTGGTTTGGATTTGTCGTCCATTACAAACCAATTGGCAGCTCCATATTACAAAGATATCGTTGTCAATACCACTCTTATGGCTAATGGAATCAATGTTCAGATTGGTCCAATGAATGAGGATACCGGTTTGACAAATGCTATTCTTAATGGTTTGGAGATACTGAAAATGAGCAACTCTGTTAACAGCTTAGATGGTGAATTTGGGGTTGATGGCAAGACTTCTGCTGGCAGCAGGAGTACAGTGGCAGTTGTTGGTTTTGCAATGATGTTTGGTGCCTTTGTTGGTCTTGGAGCAATGGTGATAAAGTGGCATAAAAGACCTCAAGACTGGCAAAAGAGGAACAGCTTCTCTTCTTGGCTGCTTCCTATCCATGCTGGTGATACTAGCTTCATGGCAAGCAAGACTTCAATTGGATCTAAAACCAACACGTACTCGTCAACTCTTGGCCTTGGCCGCTATTTCTCTTTCTCAGAATTGCAGGAAGCCACCAAGAACTTTGATCAAAGTGCGATAATTGGAGTTGGTGGTTTTGGCAATGTCTATCTTGGTGTCATTGATGAGGGTACTCAAGTTGCTGTCAAAAGAGGAAATCCACAATCTGAACAAGGTATTACAGAATTCCAGACAGAAATTCAGATGTTATCAAAGCTCAGGCACAGGCATCTGGTGTCTTTGATTGGGTATTGCGACGAGAATGATGAAATGATCCTGGTTTATGAATACATGTCAAATGGTCCTTTCAGAGATCATTTATATGGCAAGAATTTACCTCCACTTTCATGGAAGCAAAGACTGGAGATCTGCATTGGAGCTGCTCGCGGACTTCATTACTTGCATACTGGTACTGCACAGGGTATCATTCACCGTGATGTCAAGACTACAAACATATTGCTTGATGATGCTTTTGTAGCCAAAGTTGCAGATTTTGGCCTGTCAAAAGATGCACCAATTGGGCAAGGTCATGTAAGTACAGCAGTGAAAGGAAGTTTTGGGTATTTAGATCCTGAATACTTCAGGAGACAGCAACTAACTGACAAATCTGATGTATACTCATTTGGGGTAGTGCTGCTTGAAGTATTATGTGCAAGGCCTGCCATTAACCCACAGCTTCCAAGAGAGCAAGTTAACTTGGCTGAATGGGCTATGCAATGGAAAAGAAAGGGATTATTGGAGAAGATCATTGACCCTGTTCTTGCAGGCACAATCAATCCTGAATCGATGAAGAAATTCGCAGAAGCTGCAGAGAAATGCTTGGCTGAACATGGAGTTGACAGGCCTTCTATGGGAGATGTACTGTGGAACTTGGAGTATGCTTTACAAATTCAGGAAGCATTCTCACATGGGAAAGCTGAAGATGAAACAAAATCATCTGCCAGCGTTGTCGCTTCGCCTGCTGTTGTAGCTGCTGCTCCCAGTCCTGCCACTCCAAAATCTGACAACCGTCCAATTTCTAATCCTGAAGATAATAGAATTCCAGCAGAAGTTCAGGCCATTGGTGAGCATTCAGGAACTGCAATGTTTGCTCAACATGGGCTGAATGGCAGATAAAACTTGAACTAAAACAGCACTCTAAATCAGCACAATTTCAAGTATTTGATGCAGATTCTTGTAACCAGGAGGCCCTTTTCACAGCTTTTGCTTTCGCTGCTGTTGCTTGAACTGGATATACTTAGCATTTTCAGAGGGCTAGGATTTGTTAATATAGTTTATATATGATGATGGTGATGATGATGATGATGATGTTGATGATGGTGTGTTTAGCTGTGCTGTATCCATTCCATACTTTCTCTTCTATTTGTTCTATTTTTTTCTTCTTGTTTATAGTATCTGATTTGGTGGTTATAGGAATATGTATCTACTTATATGGATTTTATTAACTGAGATAGACAGATAAATGCATTTCTGCAGCAAGAAGTGCTTATTGTGCATGTATCCATCATTTCCTAATCCTATTACATGTCATGACCACAATTTTGTAATTTTTTTTCTTAGCATAGAACAGAATGTGAATTTTCAGAATCTACATCTGTTTTACATTAAGGGATTGAAACTGACTGCAATTTTTTTCCTTGTGAAAAAAAAAACATTATTTACATGTCAATGTGATTTTCTACTTAAGGGTTTTTATAATCTGAAGTTATCAAATTCACAATTCAATTTCTTGAGTTAATATATTCGAAGCTATACTACTTTTGTATCTATTATAAATATATCACACCCACAAGATTTATTATAGATATATCACAACTCTACACTTTGAAGGGCGTCAACACCTGAGATAAATGCTTGTTTTGGCATGCAAGATATTAAAATTCATAAGGCAACACCTGATTAGCCTATTCAGTTCATTTATAGGTAGTTTTTGTCTCCTTAGACATCTATGCCAATTCATGTGTGCTTTTGTTTGCCATCCAAATTATTTCATCATGTAAGGGCACTAGTCTTTAAACATTTTGGTAGGTTAGCATGTTTATAGAGTACTAAAGTTCTAATTAGAGTCCTCTGAATCACTTTTTCAAATGTATGTGTATTGGTAGTGGATGTGGTTAACCTAGTGGTCAAGGTACTATATGAGTCATTTATAACGTTTAATTTAAAAAAAAAAAATTGTTGAATTGATATATTAATATGGAACATTTTATGCCACTGAATGAGTACTCAAGTGATAACTTTTTTGTACAGAATTTAAATGTTATTGTCATCAATTTAAAAGAAGATGATTGTCCTCCGTTATACAGTCTATAAAACATTTTTGTTTATTCTGAATGTATATTATCTAATTATCAGAATTTAGAACATATATATCACATTTTCATTGATTCGTTAGAGAGAACATTATTTTTTGCCAAGAAGGGATAAGAATAAGAACTAGTACTGCTTTGATGATTCTAAAGCAAATTGCTGGAAGAGTGTTCCATTGAAGATTTTCTTCCAATATTTTTTCTTTTCTTTCTTTTTCTCTCACATAGCTAAATTTGGTTTCTACAAACTGGATATGGGGCCACTCTAGCACTAGTATGGCATCCAGTGGTTAGAAAGGGCCACACAACGTCAAAAGCATAGCTATTAAAAAGCTACAAGTGAAGTGAGATTACATCTCTAGTTATAATCTTTAAGAAAAAAGTTAAAAAATTTCAAAGAATTGGTTCAATAATTACTGTAAGATCCCATTAAATTTCCCTGTAGGATATGTTATAGCCGAAAGTTCTGTGTCCAAATTTTCATTATGTCAAATTTTTATGACCGGTCAGTCTAATGTGGTGTGAAAATATAATATCTAGTGATTTAAAAAAAAAAAGGTTAAAAAGGTGGAAACAAAAACAAAATGAAGGAAAAGAGGGGTAGAAGTAGACAGTGAGATATGTCTCAAATAAGAAAGAATTGGGTAGCCAGCCATTGAATGAAGAGGAGAAAGAATAGAGAAGGATGTGGATTAATTTTGTTTGAGAGGCTCCTAGCCAACCCACTTTTATCGATGCTCCATTTCCTATAACTCTTCTTAATTTTGTATCATCCTGTCCTTGATGTGTGATCCCCTGTTCCATTACTATATATATATATATATATATATATATAATGAGAGTTACAATCTTCCACTACTATTGTTCTCATATATATAAAACCAACATAAACAATATCTTTCTTTTCATTAAGAACTCTCTTGATCATTTTATACATCTCTCCCAATCTCAACATGGAGAATCCATCAAAATCGATGATTTTCGATATGGATTCGTTGCGAAACAATCTTCCAAACAAGTAAGCATATAAATTCATTATTAATCATATAGTACATTATAAGACAAATACTTTATCATTAAATTGCATACAATTTACAAGAATTATAATTTTATATATATATATATATATATATATATATATATATATTATTGCACTTGTGTGATTCTAGGCATATACACATTTTTTCATCTTTTATTACGTTACAAGACAAACACTCAATTATTACATGCTATTTATCCCACTTTCTTACGGTTTTATTTTATTTTTTTAAACTATGTAATGGTAGTAATTTTGTTTCTTCAGCAGGAGAGGGTTGTCAAGGTATTACTCAGGAAAATCAAGATCTTTCACGTGCATGGCAGATGTGCATTGCCTTGAAGATTTAAAGAAAAAGGAACATCCTGATCATGCAAAGAAAAGGAAAAAATATTTAGAGAGAAGAGAGCTGCATGTTCCTCCATATCCATGTCGAAGGGTATCAAGTGCAACCCAATGCGCTGCACCTTATGTTGGTGTGTGAATGAATAACTAATTAACCTGGCCAATAAACTCTAATTATTTAAGTTCCTTGTTCTTTTACATGGTAAACAATTTTGTAGTTTAGGCATGACGTGTTCTCCTACCCTCCCAACATATTATTATCGTGCAACGATGTTGTGCTTGATGATCTTTACAAGTTTTTGCAGTTCCACGGGAAACAATGTACATAGCATTTCTCTCTTTTTAAATAACCAAAAAAAAAAAAAAAAACTATTACTAATAAACTTTGAATCATATTCTTCTGCATTTCTTTTTTTTTTTTTATGCTTAAAATTAGCAAGTTAAAAGAAAATCCTGGAAAACAGTAATGCTATTCATAATGGCAATGGCATTGGCTAATTATATAGCATTAGATGCAAAACGCAGCTAAGCAATGGGGCAGTTCACATCAGGAAATCATTCCAGGACGACCCTCACTGTTCCTGAGTTGATCATGCAGGTGTTTCCTCAGTTGGGACATCCTGCACTACTATTGAGGACATATCCAATGCACATGCACCAAGCAATTCCTTATAAATTTTATCATCTCCATCCATAATGTATGGACAAATAATTTGAAAAGAGTTGCTTCAAATGTTATGAACACTTGGTCGGACCCCTAATTTCACCTTGCATCAATTTCTAACATAAGTTAATACTTTGCCATGTTACAAAATTCCACTGTTAATCTTAGCTAGCCAGGAAGAATACAAATTGTAGCTACACTCATAAAGCACAAACGGGAAATGGAGATGCAATAACTAGTATATACTCGAGCAAAACACTAACAAGCTGCAACCTAGTAACAATTATGAGCACCAAAGAATCACCATTCCTCCCTAATTGAACAAAATTAGGATGTAAGAAGCCTAACAAAGTTAAAGCAAAACCTACTGTAGCCTGATCCTCTTGCTGCTGTCTGTATCCCGACTACCAAGCACAACAACGTCATCGTCATCATCATTGTCATCAACAACGTCAAGCTTTTGAACTTTATTTTGATTATCTGTTTCATCCAGAGTGGTCTCTGTTGAAATCTCTGGTTGTTTTCTCTTGTTCCCAGAAATTTCTGTCCCTTCTGAAATCTCGACTTCAATGTCCTCTTGACCCTCAGATGGTAATGTGTTTGATGTGCTCCCACCATTTCCAATAGAGTTGCTATCAACCTTGTTCTCAGGAGGTGCTTGGGTCCATCCAGAGAGTACCATTCCATCAGGTTCTTTCTCCTCATCAAATTCTTCTCTGTAAGAAATCAAGGGTGTGAAAAATCATAGTTGATAATTCAATGTCAGAACAGGAACTTTCAAAAATCAGCTAGTGTCAATGAAAAATCACCCACTTAAATTTGTAATAAAACAACCAAACAGAATCTAGAAATGGTAACTTCTACAATTCCATTAAAATGGTGCACAATAATGCATCTAAACTTCAAAGTATAAACTGTTTCAGGGCACTAAACCACAACATCTCTTGATTACAGATATCTAATGAAACCATCTGCCCCCAAAGAAAA
The DNA here is from genome assembly GCA_947683625.1 of Mallotus nudiflorus. NCBI lineage: Eukaryota > Viridiplantae > Streptophyta > Magnoliopsida > Malpighiales > Euphorbiaceae > Mallotus > Mallotus nudiflorus. The sequence continues at coordinate 2,887,968 of CANTUR010000461.1, forward strand.
ACACATCCAAAAATCAAACTTAAATGGCAACACAAACAAATGTAAATGGACTTCACTGCTACCATTATCATCTTATCACATACAATATAGTTTCAGGGAACACAAGTATGAATCCCAAAAAATAAAAATAAAAAATTGGAGATGATTCTTTATGTAAAATTAAAGTGATAGGGTGATAGGTTCACTCTATAAATGAGGAAGAAAAAAATTGAAAAAGCACCAACTGGTGTGCGTATAAATATGTATGAATGTATGTCTACATATATGTCAAAACCAGAGAGCCAACAAGTTACGATACAATTTCATCGTATTTTTTGTTAATTTAAATTCATGTTAAAAGAACAATAACAGTATTAACTCCTATAGAAACTCGACAAACCAGTGTAGCAGAAAAGATAAGGTTAGGGGCAATAAGTTAAACGAGCAACAAAGTGGTGTGAACATTAGAGAAGTCAACAAGTTAATATGCAGCACCATTAACCTCCATAGATTGCAGATGCACCTTCTGCAACTTCCAGTGCAAGTTTAAAAAAACAAAGATAAAAAGAAACAGCATAATGCAAAAACGTTCACAAAGAACATTTGAAGAATAAATAGATCAAAAATAACATCTTCCAACATAGTATGTGAAACTTGAAACAATTTCATCACAAGATAAAAACAAACCTATGCTTGATATATATATTGCAAGTGAAGTCCTGTTGAAAATCTTCTACTTCAAGCATTGTCCCATCAGTGACTGAAAAGGGAAGCTCAGATAGCACCTGATTGGGAATAGGGAAATAAGTCAAGTGTTGGTAAAAAAATTAGAACGTCCACATTATTCGCACTTCTATTAATCCAGCTTTGAGGCACCTAATGTTGAATATACCTTTCCAAGGTTCTTCGTATAAGTTGCTACCAAATCTTTTTCAAGACCATCACCACTTTCATATAGAACACCAGCTTGCCCAAGCATAATTGATGGAGAATTCATGCCAAGCTTGGCTTTAACTATCTTTTCAACAAAATCCCGCAACGTTGAACGATTAGTATTTATCTCCAGTGATAGTGGTGACTGCATTAACCATGATGACCAGGAAATCAGTGAATCAGAACACAAATAAGTGGAGATCCAATGAGTTAAAATTCAAATCTACCTTAGAACAAACACAGCAGGATTTGTTAGGCTCAAAGGGTTCCACTGGCATAAGAAGCATCTTTTTAGATGGATGTTCTAAACAATATGTCATCCTGAAAGGACATTTGAATAAGATTAGAACAAACTGCAAATAGTCTAGTAAGATTTCAGAATTTATGTCAACATTTCTAAAATCCATATGTCAGTAGCCTTCTAAATGAGAAGTATAGCACAGGCAGATCCATCTTCCAAAATAAGAAAAAAGCACAATATCCACCCTCATTTTTTCTCTTTTAGTTCAGAAACACCTGAATATGAGACTGGAGATTGGCTAAACTTGGTTGATAAGAAGTAAAAATCCCGACTTGAGGCATATCTGCTAACCAGTTTCATAACTGAAGAAGCTAAGACCTCCAGATGTATATTTGAAAAATGGAATACAAGGTTCACATTAAGGAAAAGGGAATTGATCCACACCTGTAATTGTCAGTATCTTTTTCTAACACCTTGATTGCTTCAATGACAATTAGACCAGCCACAATAGCATTAGTTGTTGCGACAGCATGCACAATATTTCCAGCAATACCTTTAGCTTCAAAAAGACTATGCAAAGGAATCCCAAATGAAGCAGCTCTAATATTTGCAGCAGCTGTAACAAATGCTACCGCTAACTGATCATCTTTATCGAAAGTCAGGTGCCCAATCTCCTGTTAAAAAAGAAAACAGTAAAGCAAAAATGTTATATGCTCATTGGAAAGACAAAAAAGATAAGAGTCACAAAGTTCAAGGAAATAATCTATCACTTAATTAAAGGTAGGTAATCAGCACACCTTTTCTCTGCTGACTAAAAATAATTTCAATGCCTCAAAAAAAACTCTCGAATTTTCTGTGAGGCTCCATATGTCCTGTGGATTCTTCAAACCCAAAGATGACGTGGCCGACACTGACAAAGGACGCTCAGTAGCAGAGTCTTTATCAACATTTCCATTTTGCTGATTTAGATTGTCAGGAAGAACATCCTTACTGTATATAGGCCTTGGCTTGTTACGATTTTTCCAAGTCTCTTCATTAGACAAAGCCACCTCAATGTTGTAACCAAATACATGATCATATATTCTCCTTCCATATTGTTCAATTTCTTCATTGTTTCTTCGTTCGAATACATCTTCTGCATGTTCTGAAGAGTTAGAAGCATCACTAGACCGTACATTTAAATCATTTTCCTGATTCTTATCTCCAAACAGCTTTGCAAAAAGTAGGTCCTTTGCCCAAACAATACAGTGAATAAACTGCAGTATTAAACAATGACCACAATTCAAATACATTGATGATTTGCCTTGATAATCACATGATGTGAAGAATCAATACTAACACAAATCAGACATTTTCTTATGAGTCAGTCATCTGATTTGCACCATGAAAAGAAAATGGAAGACACAACTGCAGTTGCTAAATTATGGAAGTCAGCAATATACATAAATAAATAATCAACAATAAGCTATCTAGTACTCACAAACATCTGTGAAAAGGAAACCCCATAGTTCTAACAAAGAAGAACAAAGGCTGATTAGAGACATTTAGTGTATATGTGATTCTTTTTTTTTTTTTTTTGATATACTTAACAATAGAAATAAAAACTGCTGTAACTGAAGCTCTAGGGTGTAATAGATTGCTTTTTAAGAATAGAAGGCCCCAATGAACCAAAGAGAGAAGAAAACTTCCCCCACTCATTCCCAACAACAATAATACCCACAATTACAGCAGCAGTTAACAGAACTTGACAGCCATGTACCTTGGATGGAGTACTAGTAATCGTACAAACAGGATAGGACTTTGGTGCAGGTTTAGGCTGGCACTCATAGCACTCTGTTTTTCCCTTGACATGCACTGTGACCTGATTCCAAAGCATAAACAAAGGAGAGAAAAAAATCAGTAAAACCATTGTCAGAAACATAGAAATGGGTCAGAACAATCAACTTACAAACATGGAACCTTATGGTGAATTAGTTATAAAAGAAAAGCAGCATCAAACAAATTAAAACAAGCATAATCTATTATTTCAACTACCAGAATAGCCACCATTATCTACTAGTATTAAAAAATATAACCTGGTCAATTCTTCAAATTACTGGTCATATCAACACTTTGAAGAAAAGTTTTTCTGTATCCAAGAGGGACAAAAAGAAAGAAAAAGAGAACAAAATTCGGATACAAATGTGTTATCCAAGAATAGATAATTGAGAAAAGACCCTGCCCTTAGGCAATTATTGACAAAGGACTATAAGCTACAACAGATCACCTGTCCAAGGAACCCAGTAGTCCCACTTTCAACAAGTGATACTCCAGCTGCCAAGCAAAGGCGGTTCACATGTCGCCTCGCATCCAAGTTGTCAAGACCATTCAGAACAACACTAAACTGCTTGAAAAATTCCGCATTGAAGTCATTATCCTTCACATTTGCATGGTATGATGTAATTTTTATGTGAGGCTTAAATCTTAGCACAGCATCTCGAGCAACCTGGTCAAACATTGATTATAATTTATAAATAACAAGATGTATACATAGAAATTCGCCAGGATTGAAGATTTAAAAGTTGCTGATGAAAACACTTACTTTGGCCTTCGACTGCCCAACATGTGATTTCCGGAACAAAAATTGTCTATTAAGGTTACTGACTTCTATTGTGTCCATGTCAATCTGCAGACAGATGCAAGCAGATAAACCCTGACTATCGCAAAAGATCAAGGATCCTAAAATGAAACTAGAAAGTAAATGCTCAATGCAGTTCACATTTTTTATACAAAATCATTTGTCCTTTCTTTAGCGATAATACCCGCTTGCTTTATAAAAAACTCATGCATAGAACATATGCTAACATGTCTGGGCACAACCTTTAATTTTTAAAGGTAAAACAAAACCTCATGAAAAAAATAATAATAATAATTTGGCCCTCCATCCTCCTCATTTCCGTTGTTTTCAAATAAAAAGATTAGCTTGCTGATGGAGTAGGACAGCATAAAACCAAGATATAGAAGTGAAATGAACTTATCATCTATACTAGCGTGCACTCAGATCAGTGACAATAGATCATGCTGTTTAATTTTGAGTTGAAGTGCTCATGTTTTGCTTGCAACAGCATAGGACCAATAAGCAGAACCATTGTCAAAACCTAATTGCCACTGCAAACCCCGCCACATCAACATCTCATGTAAAAGCAAGTCTGCAAGCATACATCCTAACCACTACTACCATCGCCAACTCAATTATACTCACTGACGCAATTATTACTTATAGGCACCAATAGTCCAACCATCATTCTACTGGCATGAATCACCTCCTCCAGCAACCAAATAATTGACCAGTCTAAGTAGCTTATTATGATTATCTCAGCGAGGACCCCAAAGTTGCCCCAATAGCAAAATACAACGAGCTATTTTCTATTAAAACCCTTAGAACAATAGGAAGAAAAAAAAAAGACCTCCCACTCGTAAACAAAAAGAAAAGAAATCCCAAAACTTGAAAATAAAGCTAATAACATGTACACAGACTGTTTAAAACCCTAGAAACACCAGTATTGAGTATGATACATAAAAGGAATTAAAAACCTAGAAACAAGAGAACCCAATTCTAAAAAGCAAAAATCCATTAAGAAAAAAGTGAAATTACTCACAATATGAATATCCTGAAAGCCAGAGAGAGCAAGCGTCTTTAGTAGCTCACACCCAATCCCACCAGCTCCTACCATAAGCACCTTCGCGCCCTTAAAAGAGAAAGAAAAAAGGAACCCATGTCGATTGAGTAACCCAATAATCAAAAAGAACAAAAAGAAATAAAAAAAAAAGGATATTTTTGAGAAGTACCTTTACAGCAGATGAGTGCTGAAGGGAAGACATTTTGTTTGGGTTAGAAAAGAAATTAGAGCGAAGAAGACGAAGAAGAAGGAGGAGGAGTTGAAGTCTGTTATTAAAAAACTGGTTAGTTATTTAATTATTTTATTTATAGAAGAAGAAGAAGAAGAAGAAGAGAACAGTAGCAGCAGTGGGCGTGAGAACTTAAGCGAGCGTGCGGAATCGAAGAGGAGACGTGAGAAAAGAAGGTGGAGAAAGAGAATCTTGATGGATTGGTTTAAATTAAGGGCGGCTATGGCCTAGAAAGAGAAGCGCCATAAAGAAACTCAAGTGGATAGAAAGCCCAAACAAAATGCATCACTGCTCCTTTCGGTAAAAATGGAGGTGCCGAGGACAAGGAGGACGAAGAAGAGAAGCGCGGTGTGGTACGGCAGCTGAAGTAAAATTACTGGGAACCTCAGTCAATACAATCAAAGACTACCTCTCCGTCCCTACGGTTAACGTGGAGCCAATTTTTTTAATAAATGGATAAATAGTGTCATAATTATTTTTTATTATTTTGATATTCCAATAATTTTTTTAATTTATCATATTAAATAAAAAAATTAAATATTTTTCTTTTTATTTTATTTTATGAATTATAATGGTTAAATTTAATTTTTATTCATGATTTTAGTGAAAAAAGATTTTCATTCTTTAAAAAATTATGTTATTTTTATTTTTTTAGTTATAATATATAATTTTGTTTGTATTTTTATTTTAGTTAAATTGTATTTTTCTTTTCACAATTTCAGGTAAATTTAAAAATAAATCTAATATTTTTTTATTTTTTTAATAATAATTCTTTAATTGTTTATATTATTATATTTTATTTTAATAATATTCATTATATTTTTCTTTCAAATTTAATATATATAAGTGAAAAAATAAATTTTCTAAATTAAAAATAAAAAATAAATCTAATATTAAAAAAAGGCATTTAAGTCAATTTACTATATAAAATAAAACACAAAACACTGAAACTTGAAAAACCTTCTAAAAACACCATTTTATAAATTTTTTACAACTTCAAACACTTTATTGTCAAAAAAATTGTTTGAATACCAAATAGTAAAAGTGAAAAAGTTCATATGTCATTTATGTATTTATATTCTTTTTTTTTAGAGATTTTTCAAGTCAGAGGTATTGAATTTTAGTTTTATTTCAATTTAGTTATCAAATTTTAATTTTTATCTTTTTAGATATTAAATATCTATATTTTTTTCATAGTAATCACTCAAAAAAAAATTGACATTTGAACAATCAAGAATTACTATTTTAATATAGAATTATATTTTTTTTTTACAAATAAATTTATATTTTCATATATTTATAGGAAATAAGACAAATTTGAAAATCATTTTGATTCCGCCTAGCAAATTCGTCCTAAATAGCATTAGAACTTAGGAGAAGTAAACCTCCAAACTTTTTATAATTTCTTAACTAAATTAAAAAGATAAAGAGAGCGAGGGATTTAAATGGTTTTTAAGAGAAATTTAGAGGACTTAAAATTTTTAATAGCACCTTTTGTGAAACAAAATTAAAGTTAGATGACTGAAAAGAAATAAATTTAAGTTTAGTATCCAAATTGTAATATGTATAAAGTTGAGTGTCACCGTTGCATTTAACTTGAGATTCTTGCCTATAACTATTATAGGAAAATTGGATGTTTAACACATATACTAAGTATTTTACACTTAATTAATAAAAATAAGAAACATATTTTTATATTACACATTTAATTAATGGGTGTGATAGTATAGATATAGACAATACTTTTCTTTTTTCTTAAATTTTATATGACAAATTAAGTGTTTAAATTTAATTAATATAAATGAAAGGTACTAAATGTCTTTCAAGTGAAACACCCCATGGATAGCCTACATAGAAAGAAGTTAGTAGCAACTCAAAGGAGAACCACAATAAATCAATAAGCAAATCAAAATCACACCTATATCAAAATTAGCATTATCTAACCATTAGCATCATCTATGTCAGTATCCTTTGACCTTGTCATATCTTGCTTCAAATGCAGGACATCAACAATATGGACCTGAAACTTATTATTAAAGATTAAAGGATGTTACCCAAGAGGATGTGGATGAGTTGACAGTGGACTCTTTCAGGTTAACCAGAGGTCTCAAATTTGATCACTAGATGTACAACTACTTTAAAACTCTTGAGGTAAAGCTTTATCGCCCTTTAGGGTCCTTCCCAAGTCGAATCCGGATTAGCCAGGTCATACGGGATATCGAATACCGGATGCATCAAATGCAAAAGAAAAAAAAAGATTGAAGGATGTTAAACTTTCTACTCAAGTCAACTTTTAAGATTTGGAATTCCTAGCAATCAAGAATGTTTAATCAAAATTTCTCCACCTTTGGAAGGATCCTTATACTCGTTGTCCAAACTTAGAGCCTCATCCCCTTTTATTTTTAGTTAGAGATTCTTAGCTCTTAGGAACTTTAGTAATGTATTGTTCAAGAGTGCTTGTTTGAGAAACCTCATATGTCATAACCCAAAACAGGGGTCATGACCGGCGATAGGGAACGAAAATTCTTTCGAATCCGAAACCCGTAGTAAGCCTTAAAATAAAACATGCAATAATAATAATAACATAAATAATAAATTGTGCAGTGGAAATAATATCATAAATAATTAAATAATAATCCACCATGGGATTTAAATCAACAATTCATCTCATATATATAAATAAACTTTTAATACAAATTCAGTTCAAATATTTGAAGTACATAACTCACATAAACGTAATACATATCCCTTTAACAATTTTACAACCACTGCAGTGTCTAGATTATAAAATAAAACTTAGGTAAGCAGTTTACATAATGAAGCCGGGGCAGAAGAAATTCGGCGTATGGGTTTGCTACTGAGGTATGAAGATGATGACTCTCCTGAAAAATAGTCAACGGAGGGGAGTCAGACCTCACTGAGTGAATTGCTATAATATATATATACATGCATACTAAATGACAATGCACACAGTCAAAAGTATATATAATACGTATGTATACAATCAAATACACACAGATGCAATAAAATCATTTTATATATTTTTATTGAAAACCACTATTTATGAAGGATCAAATAGAACCCTAAAAAATCACAACCTCAAAACAGTGTTAAACAACACTCTAGCCATACAGGCTCACTTATTCCAAATATATTCACTTGTTCCATTTGGACAGTAGATTGGCCTCGAGACACTATGTCAACCGAGCTCAAGTAGTCTGACTATCAGTGTGATTGTCCCCGAGACACTTGGTCAACCGAGCTCCAACAATCACACTCTCAAATCATATCACCATCAAATCAAATCCAATCAATCCAATCATAATCCACCAATAGGTTTGTGATATAGCCTAAATGCTATCAGCGTACCGGTACGTACTCGGTCCTAGTGCTGTCCACTATGTAGCACGTTCTATTGGAATCCTTCATTAATATATAAAATATACATTCATAAAAATAAATGATGCATGAATTTGAAATAAATAGCAACATAAACCATATATATAGTAGAAATATACCAAAAGTAAACCAGGTATATTTCGAGTATATATACTTCAAATAAATTTAATTTAATTACAAAATAAACCATAAATAAACCTAAAAACATTTTAAGAATAATTTATTAATAAAACATGCATATAGTTTGAAAATATACCAAAATATACCAAAAATAAACTTAAATACAAATTAGATCATTTATGCATATTTATCAAAATAAACCATACGTTTCTAAAACATGCACCCTAATATATATATATATATATATATATATATATATATATATATATATATATATATATATATATATATATAAATAACTCACTGATTATTGCGCTCCTCAAGATGGGTCCGATGGGCCTGGTCCACTAGGCCTCGGTCTCGGTGCAACTAAATAAATAAACGACCATAAAATATCAGAATAAATCTATCATAAGTTCTAAAAACTCGATCTAGAATACTAGACACATAATTAAAATCAGAATTCGACCGGATATCACATTTTATGAGAATTCTACCGAAAATCTGGCAGAACCTCCCCTGTAAAACGGACATCTCTCTACTCAAAAAGTAGAGCCAGCCCTACAAAGAAATACACTTCAAGAATAAACACAGAATTCATAACCAAAACCCCTCGGTCGGACTCCAAACTACAATTTACCGACCGAGGTCCACAATTCACAAAATGTTCACAAAATACTAAAAATGCCCTTATATAATAAAAATATATTTTATCAATCCAAATTACTTAATTAACCCTAAAACATGTTAAAAACTAATAAAAACTCATTTATTTAGAAAAATCATATATTATATATATAATTTGAAAATAATTTACGAAAATAGTTTTAATTAGTTAAAAATACTAAATAATTTGTAGAAATCAATTTTATACCCTAAATAGCTATTAAAACCAATTTAATTACATTTTTAGCCAATTTAGTGTAAAATTACCACAATACCCTTATATATATAAACTTACTAAAATAAATCCAAAAATTCACCAAAAATAATATAATTACACAAAATTAATTTTATCAACATATAATTCAATAATATCAATAAATATACTCAATTAACCAATTTATTTCAATTAAACACATAATTAACCCTATTTTTCAAAATTACATAAACTTAATAAATTCCAAATAAATATATAAAAATTCACAAAAATTACAAATAAATTTCTATAATTTATTTCAACACCTAAAATTACCATAAAACACAATTTCATAATTTAATTAATTAATTTTTGAAAATTAGAAAATATTAATAAAATAATAAAAAATACCCAAAAATCAAAATAAATTCAAAAAATTCTACAAAAATTCCAGCATTAATATTGAGCTTCTAGGATCAAATTTTGTGAAGGAATTTTTCATGAATCAATCAAATTGAAGCTCAAAAAAATTCAAAACCCTAAATGGCTGAAATGAAGAAATTGAAACCTAGGAAAATCTAGACCATTTTAAGTGAAACAAAGCTTGGGAATCACACTTACCGAAGCTCAAGGAGAAGATAGAGACCAGTGGCGTCAAATTTGGTGGCCAGAAATGGCTTGATCGGAGCTTGATCAATTTTCGGCTTCTTTGAGAAAAACCGGTCAAAACTTGCCGAAAAAGGTGATTCAGGCATTGGGAATGGCTGGCAAGGGAGGAAGAAGGCTGAAGGGCATAGTGAAGGCAAGAAATAAAGGTCACAGTGGCCGGAAATGGTGGAAAACTGATCGAGAGGGAAGAAGATGAAGATAGTGGTAAAACTGTAAATAAAGTAAACTTCTGATTTTTGATAAATAATAATGTATATATGTATATATATATATCCACACTTATATTATAATATTATATATATTCCCACACACAAATAATTTAATCTATATAATAATTTGTACACTTAAAATTAATTAATTAATATTAAAACTAAATAATAAAATTAAGGAAATTAATTAAGCTTTAATTAATTTAAATAAATACACATATATACATTTTATTTTAGCACTTTAAAAATTATATATGAGTTCATGAAAATTCGTAAAACTAGTCAAAATAATTAGTATTAAATTATTTACGTATCAATTTCTCCGAAAATATAATTTCCAGGAAAATTTTACGTAAAGTACTTAAAATAATGTAAAACAATTAAAATTAGCTTTAAAAAATTAACAAACTCAAAAAAAATATCATAAATATATAAAAATTATTAACACTGCATATTCCGATGCAGTATAAAAATATTTAAAAACTTAGGATATTATATCATATGTTTGCTCGCACTGCTATTCATATGAAATTGTGACCGCAAAAAGGTCATGCTCAACCATCTACAATATAAAGAAAAGAGAGGGTAAGTTAGAAAAACCTTGAAGGTCAGTAGGATCATATACTACCAATTCAAGCTATTAGTTCTCGAATATAATCTTAGGCAATACTTTTAAGAATAATTACTCATTAATGTGCTATTTATAAAATAATGTGTGTGTAACTCGCTAAGGAATCAAAGCACGTCATTTTGGAATTTGAAGGGATATCCAATGGTGTGAGCATCATTCGACCAATCTCATCAAATATTATTAAATTCAGACTCATGCTCAACAATAAAATATTTATATCTTTAAGTTTTATTAAGATTGATTAACTTCTTAAAGATTGCATCCAGAAACAGCTGATAAAGAATAAGTTAACGGTACCTTCTTTTTAGAATTATTCATATTCCGATCCATGGCAAAACTCAGATCTTAATCATAAGAATGTACAAGCTCATAAGAAAGCAATCAAAAGATTGTAGCTGTTAGGATGAAGCTAACCATGTTATAAGCATTCAAGAAGATTTGTACAAAGAGATTTAATGGGAACCTTAATCCTCCCTCAAGTTGATCCATATACACCACAATTCTATTATTTCCTTCAAGATAGTTATAAGCCCTAAAGGCGTTCTTGTAATGATCCTGTATTTTAAATAATATAAAATTATTTTAAGATATGCAGTGTTAATAAATTTTAAATTTTATTTATATATTATTATTAATTGTGTATATTTTTCATTTATTTTATGTTAAAGGTTCATTAAAGTAAAATAATTTATTTTATTTAGGAGTTCTATTACTTGATAATATTAAAGTTGTTGTTGTTGTTGTTGTTGTTGTTGTTGTTATTATTATTATTAAATTAGATTGAAGGGCATTTTAGTTTTTTCATAATTAATTAAAAAAAAGAAGGAAAGTCAAAAAACGAGTAAGCTCATTTCTCTCATTTCTTCTTTTTCTTCTTCTTCTTCCCTCTCAGTCAGCGCCACCCAAGCTCATGTTGGACCACCACAGCCTCAGCCACTCACCACCATCACCTTCCCTCTTCCTCCAGCCACCGTCCACCACCAACAAAGCCGCCAGCGACGCCGAAAACCGTAAAAAATAAGGGAGGTCGATAATGAGGTTCCATTATTACCAGTTAGATTTTGACCACCTCAACTTCTCAAATCGGTCTTGTTTTAATCCTTAAGCTTCAGTGAGTCCATTTCTAAACTCCATTTGAGCTCAAATCCTTTCGATTTTTTAGATATCTTTGATTTTTAGTTTATGTGTTTTAGGGGTTTTTTTTTTTTGAGCTTGATATTGTTTGATTCATGAATTCTTGCTTAAGAAATGTTGTTTTTGGTAACATAATCTTCCTAAAAATATTTTTTTTATTTTTTTTGAATTATGGGTAATTTTTTTATTTTTTTATATTAAATATTGAATTTTTGATAATTATGTTAATTAATTATTTTAATGAAAATTTAGCTAAATTAGTGTTAGTAATTTGAGTTAATAATTTTAGAATTATTAAAATAATTTTTGGTGAATTTATATAATTTTTAGGAATATTTTTATGTTATGTGAATTTTGTATTTATGAGTTAATTGTGTAATTTTGTGGAAATTATAGCTAAATAATGTGTTTTAAATGATTTTAGAATTATATAGGGTATTAAAATGATTTTTATAAATTATTTACTATTTTAAAATAATTAATACTAATTTTTGAAAATTATATTCAAATAATATATTATTTACTATTTTGGTAATTAAATGGATTTTTAATTACTTTTAATATAGATTTAAGCTATTTGAATATATAAAAGTGAATTTTTACTATTTTATGTAGAATTATTGAAAAACTTGATTTTCATTAATATTATATTATTATTTGACATTTTATTTAATTATTGTGTAAATAATGGTATTTAGTATTTTAATGTTTAAAAAATTATATATTGGTATTTTGTGGGTATTTATGGAATTTAATGATTTTTAATATATTTATTATTTTATTTATATTTTTTGTGAATTTGTGAACCTCAGTTGGGGAATTGTACAGTTCGGGGTCTCAACCCGAAGTGTTGAGCCTTGTGTTTTAAAAGTGTGTTTCTTTTGCAGGATTGGCTCTACTTTTTAGTAGAGAGATATTCGTTTTACAGAGGAGGTTCTGCTAAACTTTTGATAGAATTCTCGTAAAACGTGATATCAGGTTGATCTTAAATTTTTGTGTTTGTCTAAGTTTTGTATTCCTAGATCAAGTCTCTTTTAGAAGTATAAGTTAGAAATTTATTCTGATTTGCTATTATTATTTATTTTTTAGCTGCGCCGAGACCAAGGCCTATCAGACTGGGCCCATCGAGCCAGTCTCGAGGAGCGCAAACTTGTGAATTATTATTTTATATATATATTGCATGTAGATGAATGATTATAAGTTTTCATATTTTAATATGAGTTTAAACTTGAATTATTTTATTAAATGAATAAGTATATTTTTGGTATACTTTTGATATATTTTTAGTATATTTGATATATATGTGACAAATACGCTTAATTTATTTTTAGTATATATTTGGTATATATGTGTCATATATATTCAGTATACTTATGGTTGATTTTAGTTATATATAGCATATATATACTTGAAATATATTTAGTATATTTCTGGTATATATATGGTATATTTCTTTATTATTAATGTTATTTATGTTTAATTGTGCATTTATTTATTTTCCATAAATATATAATTTTATTCGAAGAATATCAATAGAACGTGTTACCTAGTGAGCTGCACTATGACTGTGTACGTATCGGTTTGTTAGACTTTAGGGTCTGTATTGTGAGAATTATTTGACAAGAATTTGATTGATTAATTATTTGAGATTTGATATGAGTGATTAGTGTGGTTACTAGAGCTCGGTTGACCTAGTATCTCGGGGCCAACCACACTGACAGTGAGACTACGGGAGATCGGTTGACTTAGTGTCTTGGGGCCAGTCTACTATCCAAAATGGAATAAGATAATTTATTTGGAATTAAGTTAGCCTGCTTGGCTAGTGAGATATTTGTTTGAGGTTGCGATTGTTTTAGGGTTTTATTTGATCCTTCACCTAAATAAATGTTTTCTGCATTTCAATATATATAAAAGTGGATTAAAGCATTTGTGTGAAATGCATGTGTATATATATATATATAGACGTCTGACTGTATATGTTTCAGATTGCATGTATATATATTATAATATTTCACTCAGTAAGGTCTAATTCCCCTCAATATTTTTTTAGGAGATTCCTCGTCTTTAAACCTTAGTAATAGACCCCTACATCGGACTTCTTCAGCCCTGGCTACATTATGTAAATTATTTATTTGACTTTTATTGTATTTTAGAAAACTGCAGTAGTAGTGCTTTGTATTTGTAGAATGTTGTTTTAATATGTGACATTTCTCTGAATATTGTATGAAATATTTTTATTTATGATATGACATTAAGTATTTATTTTATATCGACTTAAGTTTTAATTCTCGTGTATTTTTATTTATTTACTGCATGCTTTTTATTTTTAAGGCTTGCTATAGGTTCCATATTCAAAAGAAGTCCCGTTCCTTAGCGCTGGTCATGACTCCCAGCTTGGGTCATGACAGTTCTTCACAATGAACATTTTATATTTAGAAGGGATGTTAGACCTCTTTTTTATATGCCCTAATTAACTGCTTGTCTACTTTGGATTCACATTGAGAAGAATTTACTTTGTCTTTAGAATTTGTAATATTTTAAACAAAAGAAGAAAAGTTACAGAAAAGAATATAAAGATGAAGAATCGAAAAGAATATCAAACCTTTTAGCAGTAGAAGGTTATGATTGCAAAGATAATTGTAAGAGAGGAACACTGGTAAAGCTTGTAGGGAGTAGAAGTACAAAACGGTGAAAATCAAAGAAAACAGAAAGAGTAAGCCTTCAACTTTAAAGGGCAATATTTATAGACTCATGAAAAATACAAAAGGACATTGGATGTCCTTAGTACTAAAGCTCATAGTCATGACTGCAAGGGTATATAAGGAATTATAAATAAGTATTAAATGCTTGTGATCGAGCAATTATTAAGGAAGTAAATGAAATATCTCCACAACTCTTACAAACATGACAACTTTGAAATTTGAATTTTGAATAATAATTAACACATCGATCAAAGGACATGCAAAGACTTCAATGTTCAAAACTGTCAAACATTAGACATCATATTGAGTTAAATTAATGGTAGATTATTAAACTATGATGTAATGTAAGAACTCGTCATATAGGCATATAACAAAGACTCAACACTTATCAGCACTCTACGTGTGCTCAAATCAATATTCAGCACTATATGTGCTTGATTCATAAATCACCAACACTCATTTATACTCAGTTTAACATCACGCCTAATGTTCAAACATATTAATCTTCATTATTCATTTGTACTCAGTTCAACAATGCACTTAGTGCTCAAACACATTAATCATCAACCCTTACTCATGCTTGGTTTTACACTATGCCTAGCACTTAATATAATAATCAATAACACCTTTTCGTGCTTAGTTTAACACCACACCTAGTGTTCAACACAATAATCTCCAATACTCTACTAGTACTCAAATTGACTTTCTCAAGCATTCTACTCATGCTTATAGTGACTCTCTCCAATACTTTATTCAATCTCACTAGACTTTCTTAATACTTTATTCATGCTCGCATTAACTTTTTCTTGTTCACGATTCAATATTTAGCTCAACTTTAAAGTATATGAATGGAACGATATAAAGATTAACAATATTCCAAATCAATCAAACTATCATGACCCGAACCCAAAGGCACGTGATCGGCACTAGGAAATGGGTAGGCATAAGGCCCCCGAAACCCGTAGTAAGCCTTAAAGAGAAGAAAAATAAAACCTTCAAATTTAAAACTTTATTTCATGCAAGAACACATTATCAAACTAATTTTTCTAAAAATAAACATAATCGTGTGTAATGTAAAATATTCTCCATCATCAAATGTCATAAATCAATCTTAAAACATTATACATAAGCGTGGTTCATTAAAATGCATACATAAGTATACTTAAATTATACAAACTCATAGTACAAACACTACTGCAGTATTCTAGAGTTACTACTATAATACAGCTCATAATGACCTACATAATATAGCCGATGATGAAGAAATCTGGTGTAGAGGTTGTCTAAGGTCGAACTCCCAAACTCCTAAAAAAAATAGATTGAGGGGAATCAGACCTCACTGAGTAAGTTAATAAAAAGAGTTGTATGGTTTGAAAACCTTTTTTGAAAACCATAGTTATAGTGAAAATAATTTATAACGTATATATGTATATAGCCTTTTAAAAAATCTCGGTAGAACCCTAAACCCAAATTTCTAAATGGCCAACTGGGCCCACTTAATCCTCATAGATTGTCGGTCTCCAAGAGCAAAGGTATCAACCGAGGCACCAAGCCGTAGTTATCCTCTTAATCCAAATACATGGCACTAGCGGTCCCCAAAAGCTAAGGCATCCACCAAGGCACCCATCCCAATCCATTATTAACTTTTCAATCACTGGTGGTCCACGAGAGCAAAGGCTTCAACCGAGGCACCCATCCCAGTTCATATCCATAAATCATACATACATCGGATCCATCTCTCAATCTCTACCATATGCACACGATCCTGGTGAAACCCACCAGGTAACCCGTTCTACCAAAATTTCTCAAAACTGATTTTAAATAAATAAAATGCACTTAAATCTTAAATAGCAGCATTTAAATTAAATAAATCATATAATAAATTCTAAAAATATGAGTGCACGCATCTTTAAATAAAATACACGCACAAATTAATTTATCAACTTATGGGACGAGTGAGAAGGGTGACAACCGTGCGTCTTCCTCGATCCAACAGCTCATGCTCCAGTATTCTCTAGAAAAAAAATAACAAACCAATTTCAAAAACACGTCTATGGAATTAAAATCGAGAATTAACAGAAACAGTGAAATTCTAGATTGACTCGAGGAAGACCAGATAAGACTCAATAGATAAGGAAAAACCCTAATTAACGCTAGGAACTTACGGAAGATGTCACGTTTTATGAGAAAATTTATCGAAATTTTGGCAGAGTCTCCTCTATAAAACAGACATCTCTCCACCATAGGTAGAGTCATTCCTACATAAAAAAATGCACTTCTAGTATTCACAGATATTCACATTCGAGTCAGGTTTCAAAAACTACACTTAGCCCCGACCGAGATCACAACTCAACCATCACAAAATTAAATCATTTATTTCCCAAAAATACATATTACATATAAATATCCATAACTTAGAAAACCATCTCTCATTAAAGCTTAAAAAACAAAATTTCACAAACATATATATACCAAAATATATACTAATATAAAATATCAATTATTCAACAATTAAATAACCAAACTTATATTTCATTATCAAAATATAAATATAATCTAAAATTAGTTACTCATATTAATAAATCTCTACAAAAATTATATTTACTATCAAATTCATAATTTAATACCAAAATATCCAAATCTCACATAATACTAAAAAACAATACAAAATTTATTAATTGAAATTAATTTTCAAAAATTAGTGTTAATTAGTCAAAAATAGTAAATAATTTGTAAAAATCCTTTTAATTCCTTAAATATTATTAAAACCAACCACAATGCATTATTTAGCTATAATTAGCATAAAATTACGTTTTTACCCCTATAATACATAAATTTACATAATATACTATTATTACTCAAAAATTCCCTAAAATTATACCAATGCCTAAAAATTATTTTCTCAACATTAAATTTCTTAATATAAATAAAAACATAAAATTAACTAATAATTTCTTCCAAAATATAAATTTAACCTAATTATCCACATTTGACATAAACTTAAAAATAATTATAAAAATCACAAAAACCATAAATTAAGTTCTAAAATTAATAGCATTTAATAATAATACCAATTATCAAAATTTCATAATCTTTAACAATTAATTTTTGAAAATTAATAAAATATTAATACAATGTCCAAAATTCACAAAATTCACAATTAACATAATAATTTTCTACAATCTTAAATAAAATCAATATACCAAAAATAATTAACATTAATTACTCTAATTACTAATTAAACTAAAATAAAAATCAAATAAAATTCTGCAAAATCAAGAAAAATCAAAATAATATACAAAAATTGGATTTAAACAACTAACTTAGCATAATTAATCATCTAACTTAGAATAAATGAAGTTTAGCACTTAAATCAACCTAGACAATCAAAGAACGACCCTAAAACAACCTAAAAACAATCTTGCACAACTCACCTTCAACCTTGATTTTCGACGCCGAAAGTGGGTTGTAGCGGCGAGGCTTGATGTCAACCGACGCCTGAGAAGGTGAGGCAAGCTGAGGGAGCAACAGCGTTGCCGATCTAGTTCCGACAATGGCGGTGGGAACTCAAATCGAGAGAGAGGGAGATCGGAGGGGAAGAAAAAGAGAAGAGGGAGATGCTGGCAGCTGCTACGGCGGTGATGGCTGCTCCGAGAGGTCCAGGCATGCCGAAGGTAGAGGGAATGCAGCGATGGTGGTGATGGACGGGGAGGAAGGGCATCGGTTGGGTGTGGTTTTCGGGTGATAGGTGTGTTTCTATTCATTTTACCTACATATATATATATATATAATAAGTTGCTTTATATTATAATCATATAATATAATATATATATATATATATATATATATATATATATATATATATATATATATATACATATACATATACATATATATGTATTTATACATATAAAATCCCAAATTAACATACTGCACATGTATTTTCACACCCATGCACGTTTATATATATATATACCCAAAAATAATTCTTACATAAAATAAACATAAACATGGGACTCTTAATAACCCATATCCAATATTTAGACTCATAATAAAGGCCCAACACCCTAAAGGGCCCATGGAGAAACCTAAAAAAGGAAATGTACTTCTTTCTCAATTAGGAAACTACTCTCTAAAAGGACAATGATAAGATTCCAAATTCAATCAGGTCTGAGCCATATATCTCTCATCTCTTTTTAATTCATTCATTCAAAATATTCTTAGTATGCTCTACATTCTCTCTATTCCATATATTTTATCACATACATAATACTAACTTAAGCATTAGAGTTCTTATAGGAGAAATTCCATAAGCTCACCCTAACTCTCCTTGTGTGTGTGTATTT
The DNA here is from genome assembly GCA_947683625.1 of Mallotus nudiflorus. Taxonomy (NCBI): domain Eukaryota; kingdom Viridiplantae; phylum Streptophyta; class Magnoliopsida; order Malpighiales; family Euphorbiaceae; genus Mallotus; species Mallotus nudiflorus. The sequence continues at coordinate 2,907,078 of CANTUR010000461.1, forward strand.
GAAGGAAGGATTTACAAACAAGTTATTAATTTTCATTGTTTTCTTAAACACATCTGAGTGTGGGTTGTGATCTAACTTTAGGTTCCTCTTCATCTCTATTCTTGGATTGGTAAAAGGAAGTGAGGAATTAAATCAGTTGAAGTGTAAACCATAAAAACAATTAAAAACTTGAAAATTTGTTTAAGATTAGGCAAGAAAAACTCATTGTTATAATAAGTTTGAGTTGAATCTTAAAAACTCAATTATAATCAATCTAAGAGAATTTATTGGTAGCGGGATTAAAAATCTCAACTTGAGATAAGTTAAGTGGAGAGGAACGATTATTTATAATCCGAACTCTTTGAATCTCTTGTGTCCAAATATTCTCATCTCTTATTTTGACTTTCTTATAGTTCTCAATTTTCTCTTAATCCTCTCTTTTAATTCAATTAGCCATATTCACCCTTTGTAGGACACTTGCAATAGCTTAATGTACTTGTAGCAAAAATTTCAACTTCTCCTTATAGTTAAGCTATAACCTCATAGACACCTCAACTTACAAAATTTGTATCTTTTAAACACCTCTATGTTTAGTTCCACACTCCTTAGCCCAAAAAACACTTGCATTATAGTACTCTTAATGTTTGTAAATTATCATTTGGATTGTTTAATTTTTTTTCAATATTCTTTTAATATTTTAAGTCATAATCTTTATCAATATTATTAATTTATTTACACGGTTATATATTTTGATTATTTTAAAATTACAATGATAAATGTATTTTTAATTTTTAATATTCACATATTTTAGTTTAAAATTAAAATTTTTTAATTATATACATAAATTTGAATAATGCATATTTAAGAGTGAAATAAAACTTTTGACCTTATAAATAATTTTTATTGATTACTAGTTGGTTTTTAAAATTTTGTAATTTAAAATTTAATTTTATAATATTTTATAAATATAATATAGCTTTCAAATATCATTAATTTTATTTTATTATTTATATTTAGAATTTAAAATGTATCAATCAATTAAAATTATTAGATTATGAATAGTTTAATATGAGGCATATTAGTTTCACATAAATAAATAACAAAAGAGATGACCAATAATAATTATTTGGTCAAATGATGTAGGAAAATACAATTTGTTTGATTTACATTATTTATAACTTTATAAATATTAAATTTTTTAAATTTTTTGGAGATATTAATTGTTATTTGGAATTTTTTCATAAATAGACCAAAAACCAAAAATATTATCAAAAGCTACATTGATCAAAATATTTTCAAACCTAACTTTTCATTTTTCAAAATTAATTTTCCTAACTTTTTTCTTTCAAATATGAATCATTTTCCTTTTTCCCTTATTTTTAGAGTATTGTCTTTTTTTTTCTCAATGTTTTTCATTAACATTTTTTTCCAATGTCTTCATTTTTTTCTCAACGTTTTTTTTGCTAAACATTTTTTTCTATTTTTAAGGTACTATCTTTTTTTTATCAATGGTTTTTTACTCAACATTTTTTCTACTATCTTCATTTTTTTTCCTCAACTTTTTTTTTATTATTTTCATTTTTTTCTCAAATTTTTTATGTTCAACATTGTTTTTCTATTTTTAAATTACTCTCAAAATTTTTTTTTCATTTTTAAGGTATTGTCTTCATCTTTTTTTCTCAACGTTTTCTTTTTTTTTCTCTCTTCAATTTTTTTTCAAATGAATAGTTATGAACTAAACATCTTTAATTGTTATAAAAACAAGTAATAAATATCTTCAATTGTTTTAATAACAAGTAATAAACAAAATTTTTCCCTTTTTATATTCTTAAAGAATAAGGATTTTATTTATTTTATTTTTTACTTTGATTTGTTTATTAAAATGTCTAACAAGTTTTTTTTCTAAAAAAAATTATCTTAAAATTATTGATCATAAATATGTAACATATTTATGATTCTTATGGTGTATTTGTAACATCCACAAAAAAATCAAAAAACAATAAAAAACAACAACACTAAAAATAAAAGTAACAAAAAGCAATAATCGGAAACAACAAAAAACAACAACAGAAAAAATAAGCAACAACTGAAAGACAATAAACAATAACAACAAATATAAAAAATGTGTCTTCTTTGAGCCAAAATTTGAGATGAGCACAAAAAAAACTGAAGAGAGCAGAGCTGAATTTATAATTCTCACCATAATATAAAATAATTCTACAAGACTCTAATAATAATAATAATAATAATAATAATAATAATAATAATAAAACTACTTTCGAGACAAGTTATATTCAATGTTTATAAAACCAAAAAAATATAACTTAAATATAATTTTTAAATAAAATTCATTGGAAAAAATATACTTGAATTAATTAATTTTTTAATCTCATGAAATTCAAATCGAGATTAAATGAATTTTACATATGATGTTTGACTTAAAATGCTAATGCATTGGCTCTTTAGCTAATAAAAATAAAAAACTAGAAATAAAAAAAGCAAAACATAGAAAATGCCTAAGATCCAATTTTGAAAGACAAAATGTTGCAATGCCAAAAAAGAAACTAATGGGTCAACATCGGCTCATTAGCGATATTATTCCTTATCATTTTGAATAAAATATATATTAATGAAAAATTATAAAATTAATAATTCTTATTATGTTTTTGAAAATTATTAACTTAATTAAGGTAGAAAGTATAAATTTAAAAATATTTTAATTTATAATAATTATTTGAGTTTTAAATTGTCAATATAATTTTAAATATTCATTTGTTTTAATTTAAATTGAAAAATATTCTTATTTATATGTATAGTTTTGAATAATGTCAATTTAAAACTAAAATAAAATTTGCAGTTTCATAATCAATTTTTGTTGATTATTGAGTTATTAATTTTGTAATTTTACAATTTACAATGTGTAGACAGCGGGGTTAATTGCGAGTCCAAGTGTTATCGACCACGACATTGTGCGATCTCAGGGCTTATTAGGAAATACATAATGGGCTTAGGGCCCAAAATAGAGATGGAGTCACCACTTGGATAAAAGCTGGGACACACTGTACAACAATTGGATTCCACGAAAGTTCCCAAAAGCTGTCATTAAAGATTGAGTTCAGAAATTGGGTATGGGCTTTTGGAATGCTCACCTAACCTTGCGATTAGCCTTTGTATGTATTTCGTATTTTATTACCTTTGATTATTAAATTATTTTCTTATTAACATGCTAACCACGATAAGTTTCCAATTTTAGATTTTATTCCAAGTTTGCAGATTAATCTTATTTCATGCTTATATCTCGACATTCAATCATAAATAAAACAAATAATAATAATAATAATTTACAACTATTCATTCCAAATAAAAGGGGAGAGGGGATTAAGGATTACAACTTTTGTTATAAATAAACATAAAAGATACTGAAAATAAACCACACATAAATAAAAAATAAACTAATTAATTATGCAAATAAAAAATCTTAAGAACTGATTAATGAAGTAATCATCTAGTGATTAAAAATGACCAAATAATTCCTGCAACAAATACGAGATAGTTCTATCTCATAAACAACAATAATATCTATAAATCATTAACAAATAATATTCACATAATAAATAGAAATAAATTCACAAAATAGTCCACAAAATAACACAATAATATAACATTAAAAATAATACCAAACAACACAATAATCATGCATAAAATTAGGAGATATAACAAATTAAACATGGAAATCATGCCAAAAGTACAGAAAAAGCATGGAAAAGCAAGGCAGAATTCATATAGATTTTAATAAGGTGGCAGCGCCTCTTCAAAAAATCATCACCTCTTTACCAGGAGGCAATGTTCTTGTCACCTCATCATGAAAGGGCAATGTCTCTATGAAGAGATGTTGCCTCTTCAATAGGAATAGAGACAAACTACATTTCTTAAATCCTAAGAAATTTCATACTCACAAAAATAAATAAGAAATAGACATAAATATACAGAGATTAACTATTAATATTCAGTATTTCATGCAATCATGCTTTACATATAACTTTAAACAAGTAATAAAGCTCAAGAATACAAACATAAAAGTAATGAATCAATACTTTTAATGAAAACAAAGGATTTAAAGCTTCAAAAAGGGGAAGCTTACTGACTTAGATGTGCTTAATGCTCCTAACTAAGCCCTTAGAGCTTGGTTAATTGATTTGAGGCTCTAAATGTAAGAGAAATTCCTTTCCTTCCTAAGAAATCCAAGTCTTTAGCTTTCTAAGTCTTCTTTTTCTTCCCTTCTTCTTTCCTTTTTTCTTCCTTTTCTCTGTCTTTTCTTTTTTTTTTTCAAATGTTTTTTACCCCTTCAGTTGCCAACCTTTTTCTCTCATACCCCCATATCCTTCTTTAAAGCTTCTCACCCTCTCCCCTTTTTAAATTTCTCAAAAACTCATTCTCACCCTCTCCCCTTGCTTTTTTCATTCCCTAGGCTTTTTCCCCTGCTTTTTCCTTTCTTTTTACGTCTAAAAATGATCAAATCTTCAGCAGATGAGCCTCCAACCATTGCCATTAATGACATTTAATGCTGCAGAGGATGGGTGTGAAGAGGCGATGCCTCTTTGATAAGGCATTACCTTACCGATGTCTGGGTTAAAAAGGCGATGCCTTTTCATTGAGGCGATCACCTCTTTACCAGGGCTAGGTCATGGCCTTTAGGCCAATAGGTGATGGCTGGGGCTTTAGCTCAATTTTGGGCTTGGATATGGTATTTTTGGGCTTAACTCAGTGTTTTGGGCTTTTCGAGTCGATTTTAGAGAAGTCTCGAGCTCCCTTTGCTTTCAAAACTCAAACTTTCTCATCATCAGGCTTTTATTGCAAGCCGATCAAACTGACAGTGTTCGTAGTTTGCCCCCTTGATTTTTAGGCCCCTTTTTTTCAAATGTTTTTTTCATCCCTCTGGTTGCCAACCGTTTTCTCTCATGACCCCACATCCTTTTTTAAAGCCTTTCATCCTCTCCCCTTTTTCAATTTCCTAAAAACTATTCTCACCCTCTTCCCTTGCTTTTGTCATTCCCTAGGCTTTTTCCCCTACTTTTTCCTTTCTTTTTACATCCAAAAATGACCAAATCTTTAATAGATAAGCCGCCAACCATTGCCATTAATGGCATTTAATGCTGTAGAGGATGGGTGTGAAGAGGCGATGCCTCTTTGATAAGGCATCGCCTCACCAATGTCTGGGTTGAAAAGGTGACGCCTCTTCATTGAGGCAATCGCCTCTTTACCAGGGCTAGGTCAAGACCTTTGGGCTAATAGGCGATGGGCTTGGGCTTTAGCTCGATTTTGGGCTTAGATATGGTATTTTTGGGCTTAGCTCAGTGTTTTGGGCTTTTTGAGCCAATTTTAGAGAACTCTGAGGCTCCTTTTACTTTCAAAACTCAAACTTTCTCATCATCAGGCTTTTATTGCAAGCCAATCAAACTAACGGTGTCCACAGTTTGCCCTTTTGATTTTTTAAAAAATTGAATTTTCTAAAAATAATTTTTTGAAAAAGCAACATGCACTTTAAGTAATAAAGAGTGAGAATGACATACCTGACCTACAAACTTCGGGAATTCAAACCTAAAAGGTTGAACTTCATCTTCAAAATGTGACCGTGATCCTTGGGTTTTCTTGGTCCGATAAGCCACTCATTAATAAATTTATCGTGAATCTCAAGCATGGCCTAATATTTACTTAGTAGAGACAAAAGAGAAATGTAACTGTGATCCTCGGGTTAAGCTAACTCGATCAGCTACTCATTATAAATTTGGCATGATTCCTAAGTTTTCTTGGCTTGAGAGGTCACTCAATAGAAGAGATGAAATGTAACCGTGATCCTTGGGTCTTCTTGGCCCGATCAGTTACTCATTATAGTTTGGCATGAATCTTGAGCATGGCCTAATCTTTGCTCAGTAAAAAGAGATGAAACACAATTATGTTCCTCGAGTTTTCTTGGCCCGATAGTTACTCATTATAGTTTGGCATGAATCTTGAGCATGGCCCAATCTCCACTTAGTAAAAAGAGATGAAATATAACTGTGTTCCTCAGGTTTTTCTAGCCTGATCAGTTACTCATTATAGTTTGCAGTGAATCTTAAGCATGGCCTAATCTCCACATAATAAAAAGAGATAAAATGTAATAGTGTTCCTCGGGTTTTCCTGGCCTAATTAGTTACTTATTATAGTTTAGTATAAAACTCGGGTTTTCATGGCCTAAGAGTTACTTAGTAAAAGAAGAATGCACTTCAGGGATTTAAACCTGACCAGACACCTCTTAAGATGCGTACCTCAGGGATTCAAACCAGACCAGACGCTTGTTCTTCTACGCACTTTGAGGATTCAAACCTGACCAGATGCTTATTCTTCCACATACTTCAAGGATTCAAACCTAACCAGACATTTATTCTTTTGTGCACTTCGAAGATTTAAACCTAACCAGACGCTTGTTCTTTTGCGCACTTTGGGGATTCAAATTTGACTAGATACTTATTCTTTCACGCACTTTGGGGATTCAAACCCCCACCAGATGCTTGTTCTTCCGCACATTTGAGGATTTAAACCCGACCAAACATTTGTTTTTCCATGCACTTTGGGGATTCAAACCCGACCAGACATTTATTCTTCCGTGCACTTTGAGGACTCAAACCCGACCAAACTCTTGTTCTTCCTGATGCTTCGATTAGAATATTCTTATCCAAAGATTGATTCTAGGATATACTTGAGTAGTGATGTAGAAATTCTTATTCGGTTTTATTTCACTAAGAGGGCCTTACCCTTTACTCCTCATTTTCTTTTCTTTCAATCTTCCTCTCCTGCCCTAATCATATAAATTCTCTCTTTTCCTTTCTAAGGGTCACTCTCACTTCTTAAATTCCCTTTCCTTTTCCCTTTTTCTCTTCTTTCTCTTTCTCTTTCACTCTCTGTATTTTCCCGACATGGACTCCGCACGGACCTCGAATTTGCCAATGTGGGACCAAGTGGCACCTACGGTACATCCCTCTTGAAGTTTCAGGCTCAGTATCAAAGATGAGATTCCCTTGTTAGTGGATGTGCGATCCCATATTTACAACTGGGCCATCGAAGAGGTTAGTACCCAATTTCCTTAATTTTTCCTGCGAATATCATCAAATACCATTGGGTTACTGTTCATAGATGCACATTTATCAATTTAACAGAAATAAATTGACTTTTATTGATTAAAAATTAAAATTTTAAATTATACTATCAGATTGCCGACATGAAGAGGTGTCACCTCTTCGATGAGGCGATAGCTTCTTCATAAAGAGGCATTCGCCTCTTCGAGTCAGGCACTTCTCAATGAGGCGATTGCCTCTATATCAGGAGGCTACGCCTCATTAGTGATAAGATTTAGCAAAATTTTAACAATTTATTGCACAAAATGACAATTTTACTCCCTTAGCTCTATGCTCACACCCTTAAGGGTGATGGGAACTTGAGTGGTGCGTGCATCTGGTACAATGAGCTTACTGACATAATGTAGACTCAGATTCGTGATACTAGGTTCTCTGACTTCATCCTGGCACTCCCTGCACAGCAGGGACGTACAAAATACTAACCCCTACATACCTTGATGGAGAGGTGGTCTAACACTACCCAAACATTCCATCTTCCCTTCAGGGAGTTCACCCTTGATCCAGTGGCCTTTGCCATAGTCATTGGCATTGCTTGTGTTGGGGATTTTGTTCCTTTCGACACCAGTCTCCACCAGTTATCTCCTGACCATCTCACTTTCATCAAGCGACTACTTGGTATAGTCCCACATATGAAGAGGACCCACACAATAAAGCTTGATTCAATTAGGAGCTTCTACACTCACGCTAGAGTTAAAGCAGCCAATACACCCCTACAGATTGATTAGGTGGTACATGTTTTCCTTGTCTACTTATTGGGCATTACGCTTTTTATAGATACGGCTAGCTCTGTGGATTTGAGCTTCCTGATGCCTCTAAGGGACCTAGATTTAGTGGCAACCTATGACTGGGGCAGCTATGCTTTAGTTTATCTTTGTAGGAGCATAGATGAGTTGATATGTGGAGCTAGGTGACTCTGTGGTTTCTAGCATGCCATACTGGTATTTTCCTTTCTCTTTTACCTTTATATTCCATCCTAACTATTACTATTTGATTTTACTAATAACCCTTTACTTGTTTTGCAGGACTGGGCGCTAAAGTTGGAGTTGATAGTGGGGATTACTAAGGTCCGTGATACCCCTTTCTTTGCAATGGCGAGGTGGGGTCCCAACTAGGCTTAGATGTAATATCCCGTGTTTTTAAATATTTTTACACTGTATCGGGATATGCAGTGTTAATAATTTTGGTATATATATTATGATATTTTTACAAGTTGATATGTATTTAAAACCTATTTTAATTATTGTGTATTATTTACAGTACTTTACGTAAAATTTTCCCGGGACTTGCATTTTTGGGGAAATTTTCACGTAAATAATTTATTATTAATTATTTTAAATATATTTTCGGACTTGCATGAACTCATATGTATTTTTAAAATTACTAAACACCGTGTATGTGTGCGATATTTATTTAATTAGGGTTTAATATATATTACCCTAATATTTTATTATTTATTTATTTATTTATTGTTATTTAATTATTTTATTTATTATTAAATTATTAAAATATTAAATTATATGTGTGGATGTGAAATTTTTTAAATATTTTATTAAAATTTTTATTTTTTTTCTTTTTCTTTTTTCTTTTTCTTTTTCTTTTCTTTTTCTTTTCTTTTCTTTTTTTTTTTCTTCTTCTTCTTCTTCCTCTCCCTCCCGCGCCCGACCACCCTTCCCCTCACCGCTGCAAATCCCGACCACCTACTGTCGGTGTCCCTCCCAACTTGCCACCTCCGTTCCCAGCCGTCCCCCGGCGCCAGCAGCCTCCTTCCCCGGCGCCGGCAGCCTCTTTTCTTCCATTTTGGCCGAAATCCTTCTCCTCGCCGTCGACGACGAATCTGGCCACCATTTTCGACACCGCCGGTCTCTTTCTTCTCCTTGAGCTCTGGTGAGTGTGATTCTAGCTTTGGTTTGAGCTTAAATAGTCTAGAATTGCTTAGGTTTCGAATTTTCCAATTCGGTCACATTAGGATTCTTGATTTTTTTGAGCTTTGAATTGATTGATTAATGAAAACTCCCTTCACAAATGTTCATCATAGTAGCTTAATCTATATGTATGAATTTTTGTGGAATTTTTGGAGATTTTTTGGATTTTTGGGTATTTTTGAATATTTTAATATTATTTTCTAATTTTCGGAAATTAATTATTTAAATTATGAAATTGTGTTTTATGGTTAAATTAGGTGTTAAAATGAATTATAGGAATTTATTTGGAATTTTTATGAATTTTTATGTATTTATTTTGAATTATTTGAGTTTATGTAATTTTGGGAAAATTAAGTTAAATGTGTTTTTATTTGAATTTAATTGGTTAATTGAGTTTTATTATTAATATTATTGATAAATATGTTGAGAAAATTAATTTCGGATAATTGTATAATTTTTGGTGAATTTTTGAAGTAATTTTAGTATATTTATATATATAGGGGTATTTTGGTAATTTTACACAAAATTGGCTAAAAATGTAATTTAATTGGTTTTAATATTTATTTAAGGTATAAAAATGATTTCTACAAATTATTTAGTATTTTTAAATAATTAAAACTATTTTTCGTGAATTATTTTCAATTATATATATAATATACTGTTTTTCTAATAAAATGAGTTTTTATCGGTTTTTTTTACAATGTTCTAAGGTTAATTATGTAATTTCTATTTATAAAATGAATTTCTATGTTATAAGGGTATTTTTGGTATTTTCAAAATTGTTCTGTGTTTGTGGACCCCAGTTGGTGGACTGTAGTTTGGAGTCCGACCGTGGGATTTTGATTGTGTTCTGTGTAGTTTTTCGAAGTGTATTTCCTTGCAGGGTCGGCTCTACTCTTTTGAGTAGAGAGATGTCCGTTTTACAGGGGAGGTTCTACCGAATTTTCGATAGAATTCTCGTAAAACGTGATATCCGGTCGAACCCTGATATCAATTCTGTGTTTAATACTCTAGATCGAATTCTAGGATTTCTGTTAGGGTTATTCTGATTTTTGTCGTTATTGTTTGTTTAGTTGCGCCGAGACCGAGGGCTAGTGGACCAGGCCCGTCAGATCCGTCTCGTGGAGTGCACTAATTTGTGAGTTACTATACTATATATATATGCCTTAGGATGCATGATTTAGAAATATATGTTTTATTTTGATTAAAAATGCATAAATAATGTGATTTGTATTTAAGTATATTTTTGGTTTATTTTTTTTAGTTTATTTTTGGTATATATTAAATTATATGCATGTTTTGTAAATAAATTATATTTAAAATGTTTTTAAATATATTTCTAGCTTAATTTATAATTTGATGGGATTTATTTGACGTATATATACTCGAAATATACCTGGTTTACTTTTGGTATATTTCCGGTATATATATGGTTTATATTGTTATTTTATTTAAATTCATGCATCATTTATTTTGTGAATGAACGTTTTATATTTATTAATGAAGGATATCAATAGAACGTGCTACCTAGTGGGCAGCACTAAGACCGAGTACGTACCGGTACGCCTATAGTATTTAGGCTATATTACTAATCTATTTGTGGATATTGATTGGGATTGATCATTTGATGTGTGAGATGTGATTTGGGTGTGATTGCTGGAGCTCGGTCGACCAAGTGTCTCAGGGCCAATCACACTGGCAATCAGACTGCTGGAGCTCGGTTGACTTAGTGTCTCGGGGCCAGTCTACTGTCTAAATGGATTAAGTGGATATATTTGGATTAAGTGAGCCTGTATGGCTAGAGTGTTGTCTAACACTGTTTTCGAGGTTACGATATTCTAGGGTTCTATGTGATCCTTCATAAAAGATGATTTTCAATAAAATATATATATAAAATGATTTTATTGCATCTGTGTGTATTTGCCTGTATATATACATATTAGATATATATTGTTGATTGTATGCATTATCATTTAGTATGCATGTATATATATTATAGTAATTCACTCAGTGAGTTCTGACTCCCCTCCGTTGACTATTTTTCAGGAGAGTCAACATCTTCAAACCTCAGTAGCAGGCCTGTACGTCAGATTTCTTCCGCCCCGGCTTCTTTGTGTAAATTACTTATTTGAGTCTTATTTTTATATAATCTAGACACTGCAGTAGTTGTAAATTAAATTGTGAGATGTTATGTATTTTATTTATGCGAGATGCATTTTAAGAATTTGAACTGGATTTGTATTAAGAGATTTATATATATGAGTTGAGATTTAACTTAAATCCAGTTGATGGAAATGTTATTATTATATTTATGATTTTTATTTCCGCTGCATATAATATTGTTATTATTATTATTGCATGTTTATTTTATTTTTTAGGCTTGCTACGGGTTCCGGATTCGAAAGAATTCTCGTTCCCTAGCGCCGGTCATGGCCCCTGTTTTGGGTCATGACCTTAGAGGAGGCCTGCGGCTCATGTTTATATCCACCGTGAGTAACTGAACACGCTCACTTATGATGAGGTAAGGACCTGCAAATGCAATTGGAATTAATAATAAATATATTAATCAAATTCATCCACTTACTTATTTATTCTTATAGCAATGTCTGAACTTGTAGGGTCCTCAGGTAAGGTTGACACAGGCTATGGTTCACTTTATCCCTTTATCTAAAAGGAGGGTTTTACTTAGAGGCCCTTACTGCAGGGTTTGGTTCTTTGGGGAGAGGATACATTAGTGGCAGGCAGGCGGTCGAGTGAGGCATCCACCTCTTGCTCCTCCTCGATATATCTTCTAGGTGCATGAGTTAAAGGGAGATGAGCTTGATCATGCCTTATAAGGAGAGGATGCTGCAGATTATTGCAAGCAGAGGAAGTCCTGGTATGTGGACTTTGCACGGGCTCATCTTCTATAGTAGGTGCCTCTTCCTGTACCTGCACTTCACGTAAGCATGTAATATTTTATTTCACTTATTTTTTATTTACTTACAGATGTTGTTCTCTGACTTATCTTTCATCTTTTAGGCAACTACTAGGGCACCTACTTCTCGCCCTAGGCCCTCTGCACAGGAGAGGCCTCATTAGCGTCCCCGCATCATTCCTAGCAGTAAGGGTTCTTCTTCTAGGGCACCCTCCTCTACAAATCCTTTTAATTCTTGATCCCAAGTAGTGGCCAGCAAACTTACTACTACTCCTGATCTATTGACTCATTGTTGGGTGCCCTCTGGTGAGCTCTCTCGTCAGTTTCTGACATTAGATATGACCTTAGAGCCAGTATTCTTCCCAGAGGCTACTACTTATATAAGTTTCCTTCTTTCAAAATTGTGTTCTTAAGTCTTACTTAACACATGATTAGTTATAATATTATCCATGGAACAAATACCTTGAGATCAAGAGGAGTATATATATTGGATGATCGAGGCCCATATGGACTTTTTGGATGTAGATGACACAGCAATGGAAGGTAAACGCAAAATATGCTTTATTTCTACATGTATGCATGCTTTCATGATTTCTTACCTTTTATCGAGCTTTGACAGGATCGAGATGAGGCCAGTTAGGCTAGGATCACTACCCTTTAGCGCTAGCTCACCACTCTTCAAGTCAAGGGTGATGAGGAGAAGGAGGTAGTTGATAAGGAGTCTAAGGATAGCAACGATGATGATGGGACTGACCCTACTGATGCTTCTGTACATAAACCAGCTGATGAGCCTACGAATGAGCCAACTGACGAAAAGGCCGATAAGTTCGAGAGCGATGAATAAAAAAGACCCTTTAGAGATTTTTGCTAGCATAGGGGTGTTCTATTTAGGAATATTTAATACTTTGCATTGTTGCCCTTTTATTATCTGAATTGATTTTTACTTCTATGCCTTCACATTTTGCACTGGATGGATGGGAATTGTGACTTTTAAACTTAATTTTTGGCATAATTTTGAATGAATAGAGGCATTTTTATTTCTGAAATGTTCTGTTATGAATTTACATGTACAACTTGAATAATTTCTAGCGATATGAAGATCCATTCTGCCCATTGTAGGAGCGTTGCCTCCTTAAAAGGGCATCGCCTCTATGTGAAGAGGCGATAGATCATTCGTCTCTTCTTATAAAGGCGTTGCCTGAACGTAGAGGTGATCGCCTTTACAAGTCCATCTTGTAGCTATAAAAAACCCCCAAATCTTCTTCAAAATCCCCAATTTCTTCATCTCGCCACTTCCATTTATTCTTCTATCCCAGACAACATTCTAACCCCCAATCATGACTAAGAGAAGCTTGAAATAGTTACAATCAATTTGAAAAGGTCTGGATGGCAGATCATGGGCTAGAATAGAGTCATTTTACCTATCTGCCTTTCGATCTTTACATGCTAGGAAGATCAATTTCTCACTTCTCCATGTTCTTGCTCAGTTTTAGGATCCTTAAAGACATATTTTTTAGTTCAATACAATGGAGATTTACCCTTTTCTAGAGGAATTTGAAGCTATCTTAGGCTCCTAAATAGATTTTGCTCAATAAATTGTCATTCCTTCAGTCGCAACCCTAGATTTGCACACCATTCAATATCAAATGGCAAGGTTGTTTAACATGCCCCCTCAATATTCTCTTCTCTATATTTTTGGCAATAAAATCTTGGTGAGCCCTTTTATGGAAACTGTAGCGATTGTACATAACAACGAGGTTCCTTGGCCTCGAATGATAGCACTCTGCCTATATGCTCAATTCTTATTAGTCTTCCCTTCTGGTAACTGTGACCCAAAGATCCTTTATGTTCAGGACGAAATGGATAGTGGACTGAACCTTTTCCCTCTTATTTTGGTTAAGACTATTATCGAGTTTGACAACTTCTCTGAGACCAGGCGATTCTCTAGAAGTCCTTTTCTGGTGGAGGTGAGTCTCTTCTTCCTCTTATCATCTTCTTCTTTCCATCATTCTTACCCATTTATTATTTTTACAGGCTTGGTTGCAAGAGAAGCTAAGGTTGCTTGAACCACCCAGAGACATTGCTCACTATAAGGCCAAATATTATCATACTATAAGACTTCAGCCTGTCCCAGAACATACTCATAGTTGGTTGTCCACATTCCCTGATACTCTAATTCAGTGGATGTGCCCATAGTAGAGACTGCAGCATGTGACCCTTCGATCCTACACCTACTGTGTTTCCCTAGCCGACCTCCATTTTGCCACCTTCTATAATCTGGCTTAGCTTTGCAGGCAATATGGATAGAAACAACTAATTGTGGAATCAGTGCATGAGTTTGAAATAGGGCCTATTTCTCAAAACTTTCTAGACAACCTGGTTGTTACTTGGCCTCATAGAATCATCTAGAGGTTCATTGACTACAGTGGAGATCAATCTACTAATGACTAGTACAAGACATGGATTTAACTACAATAGATAAAATAGGATGAATTTATAAGAAATAGAAGGACAATGGCATTATAGGCATTGAGTGCCCAGGGGAGTTAAAAGAGAAGCAAATGATATTAGATTAGTTTATGAAATTTAGTCTTTTTATTTACTTTTTTGCTGGATGGAATTTCTTTTTTAATTAGACAGTGTGTAATAAGCATTTAATGTAATGTTTGCAATAATAAAGGCAATCCATTCCATTTAATTTAAGCACAATGCGACTATACAATTTCACTTTTTACATATCTCCTGTCGTTAATTGGCTTGCCCTTACAAGTTTTCGAATTAACTATTTTCTTTTTCTCTCTCTCTCCTTTTACATGTCCTTTACTTTTGCCTGAATTGCCTTTTCAAATTTTCAATCCATCAGGACTTTTACTTTTTTCCTTCTTCTGTCTTTAACTTTTGCCTAGGTAACCTCTTTAGAGGTTATCTCCCTAACGAGACTTTACAGAAAGTATTTTTTTAGCTTGTCCATATTGATGGGCTCTCTAAATTCATTCCCTCTAAGTTATACAGAATAGTAACCCCTTTGGAAAATAGCTTCTTCACTTGGTAGGGACCTTCCCAGTTCGGCTTAAACTTCCCTCATGGATCAGTCATGATTGGCCTAATGAGCTTTAAGACTAAGTCACCCTCTTTGATCTTGTCTGGCTTAATCTTCTAATTATAAGCCCAGGCTATCCTTTTTTGGTACAACTAAAAGTGATATATAGTGTTCATCCTCTTTTCATCCAACAACATTAATTGTGTCAATCAACTTTCTACCCACTGATACTTAGGGATTTTAGACTCTAAGAGAACCCTTAATAACTGAATTTCGACCTTAACTGGCAACACAACTTCATACCTATAGGCCAGAGAATACAGAGTGGCTCTTGTTAACATTCTGATAGTGGTTATGTATCCCCATAATGCAAACTGTAGATAACTTACCCAGTCTTTATAATTTTCCAGTATCTTGGCCAAGACTTTTTTCATGTTTTTATTTATTGCTTCTATGGCTCCATTCGCCTGTGGTCTATAAGGGGATGACCTATGATGTTCAATTTTGTATTATGCCAATAGAATGGTCGTTTCTACCCTAAACTGAACACCATTATTAGTGATGATATGATGAGGCAACCCATACCGGCAAATTATATTCTTCTCTATGAACCTGGCCATCTGTTTTGCCCTTATAATTATGAATGATTCAGCTTCTACCCATTTAGAGAAATAGTTGCCACTATAATGTAAAGATAACTGTTGGATGCTTTCAGCATTATCTCTCCAATAATATCGATTCCCCAAACTACACATGGCCAAGGAGAGATCAATCCTTATAGTTCCATAAAAGGCAGGTGGCTCACATCACTATACACTTAGCAATTATGGCATTTCTTTATGTACTTCACGCAATCTGCCTCCATGGTTAGCCAAAAGTACCCTTAATAGGTTATCTTTTTAACAAGGACTGTCCCATTCATATGCAGCCTACATACACCCTCATGAACTGCTTCTATGATTTTCTGCACCTCACCCTTATCGATGCATCTCAAGTGCACTCCAGCTGGCATCCTTTTGTATAATATCCCCTCATGGCTAATGAACTATCGAGATAATATCCTCAACGACATTCTTGCTTTTCTATTAGCTTCCTCAGGGAATTGCCCTATCTCAAGATACTACTATAGATCATAAAACCAAGGCTTCTTTGTTAGGTTAATAGACATTATTTTGATTTCCTCATAGTAAGGAATCTAGGACCTTACTAGGATAAAAGGCTTCATTTCTGCTCGTTTACTTCTTTCCCATGTCAAAGCTAAAGTAGCCAATGCATCTGCCATCTGACTCTTTTCCTAGGGCAAGTGTATGAATCTATATTGTGCGAAAGATAATAAAATCGTGGCTGAATAATCCCAATATGGCCTTAGTTTATCTTCCCTTACTTCCCACTCCTTAAAGATCTATTTCACTACCAACATCAAATCCCCATACACCGTTACCTCTTTTGCTCTCACATTCCTAAGTGCTTTTAAACAAAAAATACAGGCTTCATATTCAACTTAATTATTAATGACCTTGAATTCTAGCCTCTTCGCCATTGGAATTACTTCTCCTTTTGGTAAGACCAAAATCGCACCAATGCCTACCCCTCTACTATTCACTGCTCTGTCAAAGTACATTTTCCATTTATGGATCTCTATTGCCCCAAAATGTTCATCCAAGAATTCTAACTCCTATTTTTGTCCATCATTTACTAGATTCTAGGCTAAAAAGTCTACCACAGCTTTTCCTTTTATCACCTTTTTAGCCATATAATCTATGTCAAATTCAGTAAGCAAAACTAACCATCTGGCTAATTTCCATGTCAGTGACGAAGTCTGGTGGAGATATTTAAAAGGATCGTGCTTAGAAACTACCTGAATCCTGTAGGACTGGAAGTAATGTTATAGCTTTTTTATTACCTAGATTATAGCCAAGTAGGTTCTTTCTACTAGATTGTAATTGGCTTCATAAGGTAGAAGCTTCTTACTCAAATAATATACAACATGCTCGATACTCATTTCTCCTTATTGGGCCAACATTGCACCAATCACACCTTTCTCTATTCCCAGGTAAAGAATTAAGGGATTCCTTAATCTTAGCGGTTGTAAAACTAGAGAATTCATCAAATACTTCTTAATAGTTTGAAACCCTTGCCGACACTTATCATCTTAGATGATCGGCTGATTCTTCTTTAAGAGCTTGAAGATCAGCTCACAAATGGTAGTCAGTTTGGCTATGAACTTGTAAATGTACTGTCGCCTTCCTATAAACCTTTTCACTTCTTTCTCATTCTTCGGTGCAGGCATCTCTCTAATCGCTCTAACTTTGTCCAGATCCACCTCTATGCCTTTCTGACTGACGATATGTCCCAATAGTTTCTCAAACATCACTTCGAAAAGACATTTCTTCGGATTTAGTTTGAGGTTGTACTTTCATCTCTTACCAAGAACTTGTCTAAGGCTTCGAAATGCCCTTCTTTAGTCAGAGATTTCACCATCGTGTCATCTACATGCACTTCTGTTTCTTTATGGATCAGGTCATGTAACAGTGTAGTAGCCATTCTTTAATAATTAACCCTTGCATTTTTCAACCCAAATGGCATAACCGTGTAACAATAAACACCCCACTCAATGGTGAAAGAAGCCTTCAACTTGTCAATCACTGCCATCATGATCTGATCATATCCTGAGAAACCATCCATAAAGGAGTACATAGAATTGGAAGTTGCATTATTGACTAAGGTGTCCATGTGTGTGTAATGACCCTTGTTTTTAAATTATAAAAATATATTTTGAGATATGCAGTATTAATAATTTTAAAGTTTAATCGTATATTATTATCGTTAATTACTAATGTTAATTACTAATGTTAATTACATATTTTATTTAAAGAGAATTATTTATGTAAAAATAATTTAATTACGTGAGATTTATATTATTATTATTATTATTATTATTATTATTATTATTATTTGTGATTAACCATCGTAATTTTACACATATAAATTTTCTCACATAAAATAATTATTTTTGGAGGATTATTATTTAAATATTAAAGTTATTATTATTGTTGTTATTTTCAATAGTATTACTATTATTTTATTATTGTTGAGTATATTATTATTATTATTGTTGTTTGTTATTATTATGAGTATTATTAATATTTTTAAATTATTCCACTACTATTATTAAAATTATTATTGTTATTTGTTAATATTACATTATTTTACTTTATTAATGCATGTGTGTGGGAATGTGTGTGTATATATATATATATATATAGTTTATGTGGGTTATTATTATAAATATTGTGTGTTATTATTGTCATGGTTATTATTTTTATTATCATTAGTATTATTTTTATTGTTTAATATTATTATGAAAATTACTTATATTATTCAATTATTTTATTAATAGTATTAAATTCAATTGTTAATATTATAATATTTATATTGTGTGTGACATGTGTGTGTAGCTATATATATATATATATACAAAACAAAAAAACACAAAAACATCTCCCTCCTCTATTTTCTACCCCATTCTCGTCTTGTCACTATGCGCGACCCACCTGCACCACCACACCCCCACCATTGGACGACCATCAGCATCTCCTCCTTCCACCAGACGTCGGCAACTGTTGGAGAGGGTTGTTGAAGTCGCAAGGCAGCAGCAGCAGGTCCCTTCTCCTCCTCGCGTGAAGCAGCCTCCCTACCGTGACGCCTAACTCCGCCACCACCACAACCTACTGTCACCGAAGACTGCAGCAACTTCGCTACTTGCAGTAGCAGCCCTTCCTCTGCCCTTGATCTCTTTGCTAGGTAAGTTAGTAGGTTAGAGGTAGTTAGATCTTAGTTGTTAAGTGATTGTTTTTTGTAGTTTTTAGGTTGATTTTGGGTTTTAGTTAATTTAAATATTATTTGTTTGAATTATTCAGAATTTATTTTAATTATTTGATTAATTTTGGGTTGATCTATATATATAGTAGTTGATCTAAATTATTTTGGTTAATTTTTTACTATTTTATATTTAATTATTGAATTTTCGTTAATTAATTATTTTAATTACCAATTTCGTTAATTTAGAGTTATTACATGTTGATATTAATTAGAATGTTGAGAAAATAATTTTTGGATATATTATATAATTTTTAGAAATATTTTTGTGTTATGGGAATTTTGGAATTTTGGGTTAAATAAGCATTTTTGTTGAAAATATTGTTTAATTATATGTTTTAGACAATTTTGGTATAATATATAGTGATAAAATAATTTTTTGTGATTTTATATAATTTTTGAGGAAATTATTTGTATTATGTGATTTTTTTTATTATATAGGTTAGTTGTGAGTTTTTGTTGAAATTGTGGTTAAATTATATGTTTTAAATGATTTTGAAATAATAATTGGTTTTAAAATGATTTTTACAAATTAATTACTATTTTTAACTAATTAATATTAATTCTTGAAAATTATATTCAAATATATATTATTTACTATTTTAGTGTTAAAATGGGTTTTAAATTAATTTTACTATATCATTAAATTATTTACGTAGTTAATTGTGAATTTAACTATTTTAGGTCAATTATTTGAGAAAATTGGTTTTTTATTAATATTGTGCAATATTTAAGATTTTATTAGTTAATTTGTAACAATTTGGAATATTATGTAAATAATAAATGTATTTATTATTTTGAAATTAAATGGGTATTTTATTATTTTTATGATGTTAAATTGTGATTTTAATAATTATTTGCAATTTATATTAATTTAATTGTAAAATGGGAATTTTATTCCATTTATGAATTTTATTAGCAATTATTATTTAAAAATTAGAATTTTACGTTTTAGTTGGAAAATAAAGGTTTTTAATATTTTTATGGATTTTTTTTTATGATTTTATTATTTAATATTGTTGGTTTGTGTTTTGTGAATCTCGGTTGGAGATTTATGCAGTTTGGAGTCCCAACCCGAGGTGTTGTGCTTTATGATTTTAAAAGTGTGTTTTCTATATAGGATCGACCATATTTTTGTAGGGAGATGTCCGTTTTACAAAGGAGACTCTGCTGAATTTTCAGTAAATTTCTCATAAAACGTGACAACCGGTCTGAGTCTAGTTTTGGATTTTTGATTGAGTCTTTCTATAGTAATCCTAGAAGCGTTAAGTTAGAAGTTTGTTCTGATTGTTATTATTATTTTATTTTTCTAGTTGCACTGAGACTGATGCTTATCGGACCAGGCCCGCCGAGTTTGTCTCATGGAGTGCAAATTAGTGAGTTATTATACTATATATATATGCATTGCATATAGGATGCATGACTTAGGATTTTTCATTTTCATTATATGTTTTTATAGTAATTTAATTTATAATATGATTTGGTATTTTCAGTTTATTTTTAGTATATTTTGATATATATGTTTGCATATTTTCAATATACATTTAGTATATCTTTGGTATATGTAGGGTTTATTTTGATATATGCATGTTATATAATTAGGTATATTTTTAGTATATTTTTTATATATTTCAAAATAAATGCATGTTTTATCTTCGTTATAGACTTATCATGCTTAGTAGTATTGCTCTTTGCCAGTGTTCTTCTGCCCCGGCTAAATCATGTCAAATTTATATTTAAACTCTGATTTGTATTATAGAAACTACAATAGTAGTGTTATTGTATCAGAAGAGTATAGTTTTATTCTTAATACTTTGTATCCAGTATATTGTATGAACATCTTTTATTTATGAAAGGATATTGAGTATTTATATTTATATATATAATTTGAAAAATTTTAATTCAGTCATACTTTTTATTTATTTATTGCATGTTTTTATTTTCTTAGGCTTGCTATAAAATCTAGATTCGAAAGAATTCTCATTCCCTAGTGCCAGTCATGACTCCTGGGTTAGGTCGTGACAGTGTGGTAGAGGAAAATCGTCCTTTGGACAAGCCTTGTTCAAATCCCTATAGTCCACACACATATGTCAAACATATGCTTAAAATGATCATCACACATAGCATAACCATTAGGAAATACATCACACAAGTAAGCATAATCAGACTTCATCACATTAACTTTAGAAAGAAAAATGTCACCAGTCTCAAATAAATTAGAAAGAAAAAAGTCAATGTCACCATAGAAAACATCCATAATAGAGTCAAAGACAAAGGCTTCAAAGTTGAATTCCTCTTCCTAGTTAGCAACATCCTTCAACTCCACAGCAGGAATGTTCCCCTCTAATTCTGAAGTTAGTACCAGCTCTTCTACCATAGGCTCTTCAATAATAAATTCTTTGATCCCATCCACATATTCAATAAAGATTTCGAACCCAGGGACCAAATTATCAGCGATCATCAAAGGCTCAGGAGCTACTTGGTAGGGGTAATTAGCACCTTCCTCCATAAATATTTCCCAAAGCGTCTTCTCCTTCAGTTTAGCCCTAATTCTGTTCTTCTTAGACTTGCCCTCAGCTTCTTCCTTTTCATCAGACTCATCTTCCCCTATGTATCCTACCCCATGCTTTAATATCAGTACCTTAGGTTTAATGAATTATGGTGGGCCCTGCTGATTCTTCCCTAATCCCATCCCAGACATGAACTGCATGCTCTTCATCATACTAACAATCTTCGAGTTTAGCTCATCTTTATAAATCATGCAGACTTTAAAACTCGGGCTGTTCAGGATCTCAATGGGAGCTAATTTCAATGCAGCAACTGCAGCCTCCGTTTCAACCGTTATAGTAACCACCCTTCCCTCATGTGGAAATTTAATATTTTGATGAATGATAGACGACACTCCCCCCCAAAGGATGGAACCATAGTCTTCTTAGAAGAATAGTGAAGGTGACTAAAACATCTATCACATAAAGGTTAACCTAAACTTCAATGGGTCCAGTTTTGACTAAAGCTTAGAAAGTTCCCTTGATTAGCCTTTTCATATCATCATAAGCCTTAATGACTATGTCGAAGGGCTTCAAATCAGCTACTGTCAGGCCTAACTTTTATAGGATCTTCAGAGGGCATACATTAATGGCTGACCCATTATCGACCATAACATAATACATTAATTTGCCTTTCACTTCGGCCTTAATAAATAAGGCTTTGATGTGATCCCTTCCTTCTAAGGGCAAGTCATCATTTGTGAAAACAATTACCCCCTCAGGATTTTCAGTTAGTGAGTCCACTATTTGCTATGGATTGTACATCGAAGGTATCTTCTTGTGATCAAGAGCCATAACTAGTGCCTCCCGATGGGCTCGGGAGTTCATAAGCAGCTCCCAAATACTGGTAAGAGTTTTCTCATCTCTTTTTACCTCAATAATCTCCTTAGCTTTCTCATCTTTCTCTGATCCTTCTTTTGAACCATTTTCTCTTTCTCTACCGCATCATTTTTCACCTCTTCCTCCCCTTCCTCCGATTTCTTAATGGATTGTGCTGCTTTCCTCTCATTGTTCTTCCACAGATCAATTGCTCTTCTCTCTTCATCATCAAAACTCTAAATATCAAGCACATTTACACAAGACTCAATGGACTGTTGTCTCAGATTCAAGTCTTTTAGTTGTGGTTTTGGTAGTGTAGGTACAACATCAACAAAGGAATTAATGACTTATTCCTCTATTAGACCCTTATTGATCATTAGGATATGGGGATTTAGTGGAGGTACATTTTGATCATTGGGTAAAAGGTTATTTTGGGTATTTGATTTTTTGGTTTTTGGCTCGATTATTTTGCTTGAATCAATAAAATCTTGAATCTCGTGTTTCAAATGAGTGTAACCTTTTGTATTATGCCCAATGTTCTAGTGGTACTTACAGTATAGCTTTGGGTTGGCATTTGGGAAAAAGGATCATTTAGGTAAGGGTTGTAAAAGGTTATTCTCAATCAGTTTTTCCATTACTTTGGAGAGGGGTCTTCCCAAATTAGAAAACCTTCTGGATTGTCTGACTGTGTTAATCTATATGCTACTGCTTGGCCCAACTTCACTGCCAGATCCAAACCCTTCTCTATTCACAGATCTTCCATTGAAAAACCTCTTTTCTTATGCAAGTTCTGATTCTTTACGTACTGCAAACCTATATAACTCCTCAAAGTTTTGAATCCCTAAATCCCTCAGCTTCTTAGAGAGAGGGAGTACACATCATTCTATGGCTATTACTAGCTAATCAGATTCCATAAGCCATTGCTTCATCTATGCTAATTTTTCTCTCCACCTAATTAAATAATCCGCAAAGGATTCATTAAACTTCTATTTCACATTCTGCAAGTCTCTCAAAGAAGCCTCCATCTGAATGTTGAGACTATACTGCTTGATGAATGCAACATATAATTCCTCCCAATCATCTTGAATATGGGATTCTAGAGCATAATACCATATAATGGGTGCTCCTTCCAGAGATAGAGGGAATTGGTTCACAATCTGCACTTTAATCAGTTCAGTTATCTTCATATGGGTCACATACTGCTTTAAATGGAGGTGGGGTCCTATATGCTAGTGAACTTCTTTATGTCAGGGAATTTGAACTTCTGTGGTAGGGGATCATCATCCTTATCTAGGCTTAGCTCGAAATAGCTTATCGGGGTATTGATCCCTTTTTCCTTCATCATCAATTGCATTTGAGCCATAGACTTTATAAGGTCTTTAGCCTAGTTTGGCTTCTCTACATTTCCTGAGGCATCCTCTTCCTAACAGATAACAAGTTCTGCCAATACTATCTACTAATCATCCTCTACCTTTTGCCTTTCAAGATCCTCAGCATTCAAATCAAAAGGTTGAGGTGCCGGTGGTTGGGGCACTAGCGGCTGAGGTGTTGATGGTTCCCTTCTAACTGTACCCATCATTTCCCCCATAATTTCTCTCATAATCATCCTATTTTGTTCAGCCATTTCAACTTTTAACTATTCCTTGAAGGCTTTAGCATCAAATTCTGCCATTGTGATCTGTCTAAGGATTCTAACTAGGCGGCTAGTGTTAGATCACTTCCAACTAGCAGACTGTTATAGATTTATATCTATAACCATTGAGGATTAAAAACATTTATGACGTGTATGCATAAAATATAAGCCTATTGGTAAAAAAGGAAAAAACATATATGCACATATCAAAGGATAAAAAAGGCTCTCTAATGGTATCTCCACCCTTATTTCTCTCACACACGTGTTCAATGGTGAGTTTCTTATCCTAGAATTTTTGTTATAGGTTTTGATTATCAATGAGGGATAATAAAACTGACGGATGCAAGATAACTCTCAAGACAATACAAACAAGTGGTAGTTTCTCCAAATAATGTCAAAGTCTATTTTAACGGGCAAAGAATGATATCAAAGGCCCACCTTATCAAGATCCCTTTGAAACGGGCTAACAATAAGTATGAGAGACCCATCTTGTCAAGGTTTATTTATAATGGGCTTGGTCCTTATTTAAAGGATTACCATATGGCATAAAACACATGTATTTGGAAAAAATTCTAGTAGAAATTGCTAGGTCATTATATGAGATAAGTCTTAAGTAATAAGCTTTGGCTCCCACGGCTATATACATCCATCATGTCTCCTCGCTCAAGGGTCTATGTGACACAGATAGGTACGTGCTATGAGTGACAATAATCAAATACTTCACCACCAGGTTTGAGTGAAACACAAGCAGCAAAGCAGAGATTATTGCCAGTTTATTTAGGACTTGGAGTGCATTGCGTGAAAACGTGTAATGAATGAAAAATTTATTAAGGAAATAAAGAAATAATCAAAGATGATAAATTATAAAATACTTGAAATCAATTTCTTTATTCTGCAGTGGAGTCACCACTATAAGTGGTGGGGTTTATCACACACCCAAGTGTTGGCAACCACAACACTGTGTGAGCTTAGGGCTCATTAGGAAATACATAATGGGTTTAGGGCCCAAAATAAAGATGGAGTCGCCACTTGGATAAAAGTTGGAACACACTATACAACAACTGGATTCCACGGAGGTTTCTAAAAGCCGTCATCAGAGATCTGATTCGAAAATAGGGTATGGGCTTTTGGAATACCCACCCAACCTTACGGTTGGCCTCCGTGTGTGTTTTGTATTTTATTACCTTTGATTATTAAATTATTTCCTTATTAACAAGCTAATAACGATTGGTTTCCAATTTTAGATTTTATTCCAAGTTTGCACATTAGTCCCATTTCATGCTTATGTCCCAACATTCAATCATAAATAAAATAAATAATAATAATAATTTATGACCATTCATTCCAAATAAAAGGGGAGAAAGATTAAGGATTACAACTTTTGGTGTAAATAAACGTAAAAGATAATGAAAATAAATTGTATATAAACCAAAAATAAATCAAAAATAAAATAATTAATTATACAAAGCAAAACTCTTAAGAACTGATTAATAAAGTAATCATCTAGTGATTAAAAATCACCAAATAATTCATGCAACAAATACAAGTTAGTTTTATCTCACAAACAACAATAATATCTACAAATCATTAACAAATAATATTCATAAAATAAATAAAAATAAATTCACAAAATAGTTAACAAAATAACATAATAATATAACATTAAAAATAATACCAAACAACACTATAATCATGCATAAAATCAGGAGATATAATAAATTAAACATAGAAATCATACCGAAAGTACAAAATAAGCAAGGAAAAGCAAGGCAGAATTCACACAGATTCTGATCAGGCGACAACGCCTCTTCCAAAAGGTGTTGCCTCCTGATAAGGAGGCGATGTTCTTGTCACCTCATCACGAAGGGACATCGCCTCTTCAACAAGGAAAAAGACAAGCTACATTTCTTAAATCCTAAGAAATTCTATACTCATGCAAATAAACAAAAAACAAACATAAATATACAAAGATTAATTATCAATATTCAGTATTTCATGCAATCATGCTTCACATATGACTTTAAACAAACAATAAAGCTCAAGAATACAAACATAAAAGTAATGAATCAACACTTTTAATGAAAACAAAGGATTTAAAGCTTAAAAAGGGGGAAGCTTACTGACTTGGACGTGCTTGATGCTTCTAACTAAGCCCTCAGAGCTTGGTTAATTGATTTGAGGCTCTGAATGCAAAAGAAACTCCTTTCCTTCCCAAGAAATCCAATTCTTTAGCTTTCTAAGTCTTTTTTTTTTCCCTTTTCTTCTTCCTTTCTTCTTTCTTTTTTTCTTCCTTTTATCTATCTTTTCTTTTTTTTTGACATTTTTTTTTACCCCCCCAGTTGCCAACCTTTTTCTCTCATGCCCCCCATCCTTCTTTAAAGCCTCTCACCCTCTCCCTTTTTTCAATTTCCTAAAAACTTATTCTCACCCTCTCCCCTTGCTTTTTTCATTTCCTAGGCTCTTTTCCCTGCTTTCCCTTTTTTTTTTTACGTCAAAAAATGTCCAAATCTTCAGCAGGTGAGCCTCTAACCATTGCCATTAATGACATTTAATACTACAAAGGGTGGGTGTGAAGAGGTGATGCCTCTTTGATGAGGCGTTGCCTTACCGATGTCTAGGGTGAAGAGGCAACGCCTCTTCGTTAAGGTGATCGCCTTTTTACCAGGGCTAAGTCTGGGTCTTTAGGCCAAAAGGTGATGAGCTTAGGCTTTAGCTCGATTTTGGGCTTGGATACGGTATTTTTGAGCCTGGCTCAGTGTTTTGGACTTTCCGAGTCAATTTTAGAGAAGTCTTAGGCTTCCTGTGCATTCAAAACTCGAACTTTCTCATTATCAGACTTTTATTGTGGACTAATCAAACTGACAGTGTCCACACAATATAGAATTCATAATATTTGTAAATTTATTATTTACATAATGTTAATTTTTTAATGAATTTTCATTGTTAAAATATTTTCAATTTATGTTTAAATTATTTTAAATTTTATTTTAAAATAGCTTATTTATTTATAAACAATTATAAAATAATTTTTTATTATTTTTAGTAAATTATAAAGTTAATTAAGCTAGAAAGAACATGTTTAAAATTTTTTTATCTACAATTATTAATTTGGTTTTTTTTGAACTTCAAATTAAAATGAAATTTATTTATAAAAGAAAACTATAAGCCAAAAGCTCATGTAGAGCGTGTGTGATGACTTGCATTGCCAAGTCATTAATATTGAGATATCTAAAATATATAAACTTTACAAGTTGAGATGTTTATGAGGTCAAATTTTAATTATAGGAAGGAATTATAATTTTTTATGCAAGTACATAGGGCTATGGTTTGTGTTTGGCCTAATATAATATGAATAAATATAGGAAAATATTCAAACATTTAGTATTAAAAAATAATTTGTACATAAATAGTTTCTGATTCATTTAAATATTGTATATATAATATTTCAAAAAATTGTAAATATATAAACTAATTAAATGCAAAATTATTTCTTAATAAAAATATTTTTAAATAGTTGAAATTAAAGATAATTTATTTTTCATAAGAACTATGAACTAAAAATAGATATTAAATAATTTATATTTTAAGAATATTCATAGGAAAATATACAGATAATGGAGTACAAAAATTTATACTCAAAATATTATTGCATCGTCCGTCATAGCCAAAGGATTGACAATTTCTAAATCTAATTTGCAATTGATTGAAGAGAAAATGATAAATTGAGGGTTAGTTTACATGAGAGTTTAAAAAAAATAAGGGGATAACCATTGCGACATTTAATTTCCAGTGCTAACGATGTTATGAATGATAAGGTGGGGAAAATTGATGTTGTGAGTTTTAAGGATTTTGTAGATGATGTTGTGAGTAGTGGATGGGTTTGAAGAAGGCGATATATTTTAGTTTTTTTTTTTCTTTAAGGGTGAAAAATTTATTGCAAGAACTAACTCAATCAGAGGCCCACCGCCATCTAAAATGAATTTGCATTCGGACTTAAAGCCCTTTTAGCAAAAGGAATTTTTTTCATTGCAAAAAAAAAATTTCTTATATATTTTTGCAACCCGTTAATTAAACGGTCATTAAAACCCACTTTATTGTGACCATTTTAGACGTAGGTCGCTATGAATTGGCCGTTAAAACCCAAAATTCTTGTAGTGAATCTTAATAATTAATTGATACTTAATATTTAGTAATCTTATAGCTAATAGGTTTATATGTTAAATTTAGTTATTACTAATACCCAATAATTTGCAATCTAATCTTATAGTCAGTAACCTTGAAGTAATCTTATGGTTTGTGATCTTAGTAGTTAGTAATTTTAATAATTAATTGATATTTAGTATTTAGTAATGTTATAGTTAATAGGTTTATAAGTTAAATTTAACTATAACTAATGCTCAGTAATTAGTAATCTACACAATTTTGTCTAAATTTAATAGTAACTTAGTATTATATAATACTTTCTATTTTAATATATTTACTTGGTATTATTTTTTTTCATGTTAATATTATTTACATTATAACTAAGTAATTTTTTTATTGCAATTAATAGTTTTTAATTACATTTACTTAATATTCATACTAATACACATCAAAATTATGTGATTTTTTTAATACTAACCATTGATATTAATACTAATTTATGTTATAAATATGTAATTTTTATTACCATTAACAAATTTTAATTATATTTACTTACATTCATACTAATATACATCAAACTTATGTAATTTGTTTAATACTAATTGCTGATATTAATGCTCATTTATGTTATAAATATGTAATTTTTATTACATTACCAATTTTAATTATATTATTAATATACATTACAATTAAATGATACTAAAATTATATAATTTTATTAATATTATTTTTATCAAATTTATTAACATTAAAAATCATATAATGATATTAAAATAATAATATTAAAATCATATAATATTTTTTTAATTCATATTATGTCTAATTAATATTAATTTAGTATCAATTTTACTATATTCAATGGTAAATTAATATTATATTTACTATATAATTTTATTATATATAATTTTATCAATTAATACTAATAGTAAATTAGTTATATGCTATTTGTTTAACAAATAAATTATATTTACTTAATACTACTATTTATATTAAGATATTATTGAATTATATTAAGTAAACTAAATGAGCTAGTTCACAAACTCTTTAAACGAGTTTGTTCACGAGTTTGTTCACGAACTTTTTAAAATAAGTTTGTTCGTGAGCTTGTTTACAAACATTTTAAACGAGCATGTTAACGAACATTTTAAATGAGCTTGTTCGCAAGCTAAGTCATGAATATATTAACGAGTTTGTTCGCGAGCTTTAAGAAGTTTGGGCTTTATTCATTTATCTTTCGAGCCTTAAAATCATGTTCGAACTCTATTGGTTTAACTTAACAAACAAGATCAAACGAGCTTTTAACGAGCTGAGCTTTGAGCGGCTTCGTTTATATATATATATATGTACACACACACACAAAAATTAACTAATACAAGGTTCCCTAACTTCCAATTCTGTTTTTCAATTGTATTATACGTTAAACTATAATAGAATATACTTAAAGAAAACAAAATCAGTATTATGTCAATACTCAATAATGATTAAATATTTAAAAGAAGCAACAATATGAATAAAACAAATAAACAGAACTTGCAATAGCAGCACCAAAGCAAGTAGTAGAACTTGGAACAGTTATTTTCTTAAACAAAATCTATATTAGATAGATAGCCAACAATGTAAACTTCTTTTGAAAAAATAGTATTATGAATTCATATACTAATAAAATCTATTGATATATTAAACTCCTTTCGATAATTTCTTTTTGGCTTTAAATATAGAAATTTGCAAGCATTTCAGGCATTTCAACAATATTGATAGTCATTATCCTTTCCTCCTTCTTCTTTTGTTCTAATCAAAGCTTTTCATGCTCATAGATAAACCTCTTTTGTTCATGTTGTAATTGAAGCTTTTTATGCTCATATGTCCTTTCAAAGAATTCTAATTTCTTCTTATTGAATTGTTTTTTTCCTTCTCTCATTTCTTATAATTTATTCAAATATGAATTTGAGTCACTTTTTCATATCTTTGCCTTTCCTTTGTTTTCTTTATCTTTTTCAGCTTTCCTTCTAGGTGGTCTCTCTAAGTCCATAAAGTTAGAGCTTTCAATATTATGATCTATAGGATTCACTTGAGTCTTTAAAGTAAGAGGATAAACAACAATACTTTTATTATTTTTTTTATTAATTTTTTCTTTTGTCAATCTTCTAACCATTTCGACTGAAGTCTCAACATATTCCAATAATGTTCAAATGGGAACATACCTTTGTTTAGCTCTTGGTACAGGAGTTTTGCACTAGCAATCTAGAAATGGAAAAATATACAAACTAAAGAGGGTGAAATAATATAACTAGATTTCTGAAATATAAAATGATTTGCTCATTGACACCACTTTGATTTCTAGATTCAATTTGAGCATAACATCCACAAAAAATTTTTGTAGCTAATTGAATTATTAACCAATGATTCATCAAAGAAATTTGACTTCGTTCAGAATTAAAAGTTTTGTATTTATGAAAGTATTCCTACAATCGTGTCCAATATGCTCTGTGTTTTTGTTCATTTTCTTGAATAACATCTAAACTAATATTAAGATATGCTGATGTGATGAGAAGATCCTATTCTATAGTAAAGTTATCACCACATGACTTTTTAGATTTTGATTTAAGTAAAGAAAATGAAAATTGAGGATTTATGATTGCTACTATCATAAGTATACGGATCGTTCAAGTAATATAGTGAATGAAGTACAAGTATCATTCCCACAAGGAATAATGTTAATTACTAATTCATTTAGTTAATTATTTGTCTAAACAAATCAATGAAATGCAGAGATTAACACTTTAAATTAAAACTAAATAATCACTAAAGGTTAAAACTAATGCAAAGTAATTTAAAGGAACAATTGATAATGAATGCATGTTCTAAAAATTCACTTTTCACTTTGGAGTTTTTATGTCAATTAAACAAACTTTACTGAACCTAATCTAAATTTCTGCATATGGTGCTTACCATTAATAATCTTATAATTCTCTCTTAAGTAATTAAAAGATAATTTAATTAATTCAATGGATAGTCCAAACTCTCACCTCGCTAAGCCAAACTAATCAAATCCTTAACTAAATTTAAGTACAAGGTAATTCATGCAATATTAAGTATTCAAAAGGTCTCTCAACTCAATTAATCTTAATAGATTTTAAATTAGATCCTAAGTTATTAATCTCCTCTCAGTATCAAAACAACTTATGTGAATATTCAAATTAAACCTTAACAACCAAGTATGCATCACCTTTTGGTCTCAACATAACTTGACCCTAACTAAATATTGAATATCATGAAATAAAATTTAAAATCGATATGCAAAAATTAGATATCAATTAAGTAAAAAGAAAGTTAGTTAATATATCCCAAAAGCTATTAAGATCATTTATAGTACATAATAAAAATTTAGCCTAACATGTTTATGAAAAAAAGAACACAAGTAAGAGAAATCTCAGCAAACATAATAAAAATAAAAGAATTAAAAAGAAAAGAAATTATGGTATTCAATTCTTCAACATGAATAACTCCTTAAATGCTTAAAATCTCTTTTTTGAATCCTTGTAAATTCTGACTTCTAATGAATGAATTATGAATAAAAATGATATGGTAGGAAGTATATCTTCCCTCTTGGTCTAATAACCTCTTATATATAGATCCAATTCATCCTTGCTTCAGTTGGAATAGAATTAGGCTTACTAAATAACCAAATCCTAATGAAACTATAACACTTGTACAACCCCTATATCAATTACACAACTTCAATCCAATTTTAGTCCTAAACAATGATAGAATCAGCTCTTAATGTCTTCATAAACTTATAGCATTTTCTTTTAGCTTTCCATAGCATCTTGAATCACCTCAATTCAACCTCTATAGCATAAGTCATGGACACAATACTAAAGCATACATAAATTTGAACTCACTCAGGAAGGACCACATGACCATGCGATTTAAGCACATAACGGTGCACTTCATTTTAACAGCATCCAACCACCATCACATGACCGTACGATTTGACCTCATAGTTATGCAATTGGGGCTAGTTTGAA
This sequence comes from Mallotus nudiflorus, assembly GCA_947683625.1. Classification (NCBI taxonomy): domain Eukaryota; kingdom Viridiplantae; phylum Streptophyta; class Magnoliopsida; order Malpighiales; family Euphorbiaceae; genus Mallotus; species Mallotus nudiflorus. The sequence goes on from CANTUR010000461.1 coordinate 2,939,156, forward strand.
CTTGTTTTGCTTGAATTTACTCATTTTGACCATCCTTTGCCTAACACTCGAACTTAAGCCATTAAATACCTATACACAAACACAAAAACAACTTAAATTCATTTAAAAACATTACCAAACTTTACTAAACATAAAATCAAACTTAAAAATAACCCTAATCTATATGAATAATGCAAAATTGATGAATAACTAAATAATATCCTAAATCAACATATTTTAATAATTTTAAACCAATCATACTTTAACAAGTAAAACTAATTAAATATTAATTCAAAATAAGCATAAAATATGCACTTATCAGTTTGTGAAAATAGAAATATCATCAAAGTATGGAAGTTGGGTTGAAAATTGAGGATTTTCAAAAGAATCATGTTGCAAGTTTCCATTACTACTAGCTTAAAAATCCATGTTGTGAAGAAAAGAGAATGTAACATGAATATATGTAGAGATATATTGAAAGTAAATGATCCTTTGAAATCAAATGACTAAACTGGGAAGAAAAAGAAAAAGTTTTCAATAAAATCAAATGACTATTCTATGATAAAAGAGAAAAACCTTTTAAATAAACAGATAAATATCAATTAATATTTTATGTAGGAAATCAAAATATTTTAGAGTAAAGGGTGAAGTTTGATTCTCTACAGAGCCAAACCAACTCTCTAATCTAAAATAAAAATATCAAGAGTGTATTGGAAACCATTTTTTTGGATTGACTCTTCAAAGTAAAGAATTTTCCTCAAATGAAGAGCCTATTGGTGATGATAGTAATTATCTTTAAATTTTATCTTGTTTGAAATGAAATTTTATCTTTATTCATTATAAATTCTTCTTTTGAACAACTTATATATATATATATATATTAAATGTTGAGTTTTAAAGTTATTAAGTAAAAAATTTGATAAGCTACTGTCTTCATAATTCAGCATTTAGGCTCTATTTGTTTGTGGAAAAATTTTTGTGGAAAAATTTTATCTTTGGAAACTATTTTTCTGGAAAGTATTTTCTTCTCCAAAAAATATATTTTTCGATATTTGGCTACAACATTAGAAAACAATTGAAAAATATAATCTTTTGTGACATAAACACTTTTTACTATTAAAATTATCTCTTTGTAATGGACTTAATGTATATTTTTTTATAAATTATCTCTTTTATAATGAACTTGATGTGTTGATACAAAATCTATATTATAATTAATCTATACAAAAAAATGAAAGAAAAAAAGAAAGGGATGAGAGGGAAAAATAATAAAATAAAAAAGAGTGAAAAAAGAAAATATGGAGAAGACAAAAAAAGAGAGAAAATAAAAATAAAATAAAATAAGAGGAAAAGGAAAAAAGAAGGGTAGAAGGTAAAAAATGAGGAAAAAACAAAAAAAAAAGAGAAAAGAGAAAAAAAAAAAGAGAAATTAAAAAAAGAGAAAAAAGAAGAAAATAAGGAGAGAATGAACAAAATAAGGCTAAAAAAATTAAAAAAAAAGGAGAAAAAATAAGAAGAAAATAAAAAGATGGACATTGTAAGTAGGGGTGAGCATGGGTCGGATAAATTCGGAGATTTAAAATTTTCAAAATTGTACCATATTTCAAGAATTTTATAAAATAAATCTTTAGTACAAGTATCTAATTTAAAAATCTTCATACCGATACTATTCCCTTTTTTAGAATGATTCGATACTAAGATCCGATTCTATTGGAATGAATCAATATAACATGATTCAAAACGGATTTTTGAAAATTTATGTAAAAAAGAAGTTTATATTATTAATCTAAATTATATCTATTATCCATTGTTTTTGTTGAAAAAATTATGTAATCTTTTAGTTGGCCATCAATAATATTATTTATTAATAAGTTATCAAATATAATAATAAGAACATATTTTAATTAAAAATTATAATATTTGAAATCATACAATGTTAATTTTCATATTTCATATTTTCTATTTTAAACTGAAATATAATGTGTTATCCACATTTTCACTTGTTGTTGATAATAATAATTTTCTTATTTCTCATATTTTAAGTTTAAAGTATATTGTAATAAGTATTCGACATTCTTATTTGTTAATTGAATTATTTGAAACAATGCAACGCGAATTTTTTTACTTTATATTTTAAGTTCAAATTGTAATAGACATTTCACATTTTTACTTGTTAATTGAATAATAATAATAATAGTAGTAGTAGTAGTAGCAGCAACAACAACAATAGCAATGATAATAATATTAATAATAAAAAAATTTGTTAATAATTTATTTATTATATTTTAAACACAACAAAACTATTAATTTTTATCATATATTATTATACATATGTACATTATTTGATAATATAATTAAAAGTATATACTTATCTTCACTACTATTTATAACATCTATGTATTATTTATTGAATTAATATTTAGTATTGTATTCGATTTTCGGTTCGGTTCGGTTTTTTATAAATATCGTATACCATACCAAATTAGCCATAAAGTTTAGTACGGTTCGGAATTAAATTTATTTGATTCGGTACAGTTTTATTATTTTTCAGTTCAATATTTTTTTCGTCTCGTGCTCAACCCTAATTGTAAGTAAATTTATCTTATTTTTAAGCATTGAAAAATGTTTTCCCATCCTTGGAATAAAAAATCATTTTCTCTTATTTTTAAGTTATTTTATGTTGACTAAGCATTTATTTTCCATTGACTTATTTTCTTTGATAATTCAAACATTGAAAAATGAGGAAAAATATTTTTCACAAATAAACGAAGCCTCAATATTAAAGTTTATATGTTAAATTATTAAAATTTGTAATATTTTTCTATAAAAATATTAAAAAATTATTTTTATTAAAATACATATGTTTTAATTGATATAAAACACTCCAATTCTATCATAGTTAAAACATTATTTATCCTTTTCATAAAAACAATTCTCTCTTTTATTTTAACTTAAACATCCTCTTTTATTCTAATAAAAATACTTCTCTTTTTTTAGTAAAAAATATGTAATTTCTCACTCATTTTCTATATTTATTTTATTTTAGTTATTCAATAATTAAAAATAATAAGTGCTCACATTTTTTACATTTGACTTTTTAATTTATTAAAAATATTTAATTATTTATTTTAAAATATTTATATTATTAAAGCGCGGATCAACAACTAGTTGATTGTAATTCTCATCTTATTTAATGACAAATAAAATTTTACCTAAACTCAAAACAAATTTCAAAATTAATGTACATATTTATCACTAAATTTCTTAACTTATGATAATAATAATAATAATAACTCTAAACTGAAGTTTTAATAATAATAGTTTAGTTTAGTTTAAATACAGACCAATAGAAATACGTATGGTTTAGCAGTAGTATTGGATACTAAATTTTTCAATTTGAAAAAATACAAATAAAACCAAATTAATAAGACATGAAATCAATGAGTTTGAGTTTATTTTGGTTAATTGATATTTGATATAAACTAATAAAATTTTTTATGTAACTTTTAATTTGAATTAAACATTTATGTGTCTTGATTTTAAAAATATTAATAATTGACATATTTTAAGATAAATATATTTTATTCTCACTTGTTTAGACAAAAATCACTTTATTTTTTATTTTTAATAAAATAAAAATAAAATAGTTTATTAGCAAAAATTCTAATATCTATACACTTCTTAGATTGTAGTTTAATAAAATATCAACTTATAATTTAAATAAATTTATAAATATTTGTTTATTTATATTTGTACAAATTTAAAAATGAAATAATAATATTAATATTTGTGAAAATATTCTATATTATTATATAAAAAAAATTCATCTATACAAATCATACTACAATTAATATAGAATTTAACTCTCTAATAATAATAGTAGTAGTAGTAGTAGGTACCATTTTCTCAAAACCTTAGCTATTTTTTTGTCTCTAAATTTCTTGATTGGAATCTTTGTTTTTAGTTATCATCGATCATCTTTTAGATCGGTGGTAATTTATTATTCTTTTTTTTCTTTACATGCAATAAACACATATTTTTAATTTTTTAGTTTTTTATTAGAATTTTTTAATATTCCTTCATGTAGTTCTTTATACACTTTATGGAATTTTAGTGGTTATATTCTTTATAGATTTTATATTTATCGTTACTGTGAAATTTTTGTTGATATTTCTACAATCAGACGTAGTTAAAGATCAAAAAATCGATTTATGGCTAATCAAATATTGAAGCATATAGATTGTCGAGCAAATATCCGAATTGTAAATTAAAATAGCTTTGTTAACGCAGTTGAAGAATAACAAAAAACAGTGTCACAATTTATTTAGAGTTTATGTTGGTACATTTTTATTGTACTTTTATTTATATTATTTATTCACCAAGATTTATTTTTGCTTGTTGATCATTTACATGATTATTATATAATCACCTTTAGTTTTGACCCTAATAACTAATTTAAATCATCAATGTGTGTGTTTAAGTGTTGTTATAAGTTAGGATCCAAGGAAAATGAAGTTAGTAAAACATTGGAGATCAAAAGTGACCAAAATCAAGTTGTAAGGATGCTCGCGGGCAAAGTCACGATTATGAGCATCCTTATGAGCCTTAAAGGACTAGAGACCTCCAATTCAATAAAGGGATAGAGCCCCTTATGATCTCCATCACGACCATGAGGAGCATGATCATGCTCATGACCAAGAGAATCATGATCGTGAAGTTTAGGAGCCCCATTGTGCCAAAGTCATAAAGCTCCTCGCAACTGTAAAGAGCTTAAATTGAATCGTGAGATGTAAAACACTTAAATAAGCAAAAGGCATAGAGCTCCTCACAATCCTACTCATGATTGTGAGAGAGGCTATCACAATTGTAAGCATACAAATCACGAACAACATGGCAACTCAACAATAGGTAGAATTTGAAGGCAATAACTAGTTTTTTAACCTTTATAACCGTGACATTGCTCCTTACAATCCTAAGCTTACTTTTCTCTACACAAAATTAAAGAAGCATTTAATGAAGATGTTAAAGGTTAGGGATGAATTGGCAACACTCAAGTAGCTATTTCTCATTCTTCAACTATAAATACATTTATTGAAACTTCATTTTTTACGAAGTTAGATAGTTGGTTGAACATATTAATTGTTAGAATTAAATTCAAGCTTTCAAATTTCTCTTTGTAATCCTTTAATTTTTTAAATTATTGAAAGTTCGGTTGTGTATTAAAATTAGAATTTCACTTCTACTCCTTTTTAGGTCATGTAAAGGGAAATGAGGATCAACTTTTGTGTTTGATTTAAGTAAACACTTGAAATTTAGTTGTGATTTGATTTGAACCAAGAAAAACTCAATTGCTACAAAAGTTTGAATTGAATCTAAAAAAACTTTTGGTTGTAATCAATGTTGTTATTATATTAGTGTGAGTGGATTAAAAATCCTAGTTTAAAAAGAAATTAAGTAAGAGAAATAGAATTGATTGAAAATTTAAACTCCTTAAAATTGTGTATGTTCTTGTTTTTATTCTAACTTTCCTTTGTTGTTCTTGTTCCTTTTTGATTAACTTTTAAATCCTTCACCTACCCTAAACTTCTTTATCATCATCATCATCATCATCATCATTATTATTATTTGAAAGAAAAAGATGGATCATTCCTCATTGAAAAGTAATGAAAGTGTCCTTTAGGAGAGAGGTGAATATGACCAATGAAATTTTTTAAGTTAGTTGTTTTAGAGGTTAATAATTATTAAGTAATAATTTTGAATTAAATATAATTATTACTAATGTCTCAAACTATTTACTTTAACTGCAATTTTTTTTAATTTAGTTAAGTGAATTGAAAATTAAAAAACTTAAATAGTATTATTAATATCTTATTTTTTTAAAGTAAAATTAAGTTTGTTGAAATATAAAAACTTTAGTATTATTAAGATATTAACGAGCAACTTCAACATAAAAAAAAATTAAAATATTAACAAAACTTAAAAAAAAAAGAAAAAGAAAAACAACAGAAACTCTATCCTCTACTGGAATCAGAATGGAAGCAGGAGCAACTTTACTCCATGAGTGAATAAGATCATTGTGATCCACATACCCAAACAAAAAGAAAAAAAAAAAAGTACAGTAAAAAAGTACAAAAACGAAGTGACGCGCTAGTGGGACCCGTTTTCTATTGACATTCACCTGGCGTGTTACTTTGTATTTTTCATTTTTTTACCCCTCTCCTCCTGCCACCAAACAACTGCAGCAAAGAAATAATCCGGTGCATACGTTCACACATTCGTTAGCGGTCGTATTTGTCAGCTTTCAAATGTTACGATCGTTCCACGTGGCAGGTGGGGTCCTCCTAATGTGCGTGTGAGAATTACTTACTTTCCAGGTGTAGGTAGCAGACACGCGATCAGCTCCTCCAAGCTTCCATTGAAGCAAAACAGTAACCAAAAAGAAAAAGGGAGCAAATGTGAGCTTTTGTGCAATCGCTTCTGGTAGTGAGTGTGCATTGAGTTTAGGGTTTACTGGTAATTGCGGATTTGATTTTGTTGTTGTTTTACGATTGGTGTGTTGGTTTTGAATTAATTTTTATTGTTGATGTTGTTTAGGTGGTGTGGAAATGGAAGCTGCTCCTGTTGTTATGGTTTTGCCTGAAAATCACACGACTCCCAATGGTACTATTTAATTTTAATCAATTTGATCATGATGATGATTGATGAAGCAGTTCTATATACACACACATAGGCTCCCTGTCTGTACTCTTGCATTTTCTGCACCGGAGTGTGCTGCTTAATGTATGTGTATTTTTAATTTTTTTTTTTTGAATGAATCATGAGTTCTTGTGAAATCTAGTTGTATTTCATTCTGTGGTTTCATTTCTTTGAAAATGTTTTTTTTTTGGGGTTTAAAGAATTGAATTTCAGTAAATATAACTATTCTGAACTTGAGAATCGGTTAAGATAAAGTTAAATTGAATTAAATTCTTGCAGTGTTAGATTTTCTAACCAAATGTCACTGTCTTGTTGTTGTGTGATTGATTTCATTTTATTTGTTAACAGAGTCATATTCCAAAGGACACAAAAGGATAAAATTATCTAATGATGGAGATGACTGTAGTAGCATGTCCTTCTCTACACCATCAAAGTACGATGGGACTGAACAAAACAAACCAAAACCACCACCACCCTCTTCTAAAGTTGTTGATTTTTCTGATCCATTTGCTATATCCAGCATGATTCATAAGTTAGATTCTGGTAAATATGGAAGTGTTACCAAAGACATTGAAGCACTAATTTCTCGGAAGATTCATGCACTTAGTCCTTATATCAAGAAACATCCTATGCTTATGGATATCTTCCTGGATGGGAAAAAAATCTGCCCTAGTGAAGATGATCATAAGGGGCAGAAAAATTTCATTGATTTGGAGGATAATAGTGTGGTAAATGGGCGTTCAGCGGTGGCAAGGCCTGTTGTTATTCTAGATTCTGATGATGAAGATGACGATTTTAGGCCGACTTATCCCTTCCAGGAGATTCTCTTGCCAAGGCCTGGTGGGCTACTTTTCACAGACGCTGCAGTAAGTTCCTCTTTTTTGTATAGTTTTGGAGGCGTATGTTTGAAAGTGCTTCTAAGGATAAAAGGATTATGGGTTTTATAGCTCAATTCAACTAATCGTTGATCGGACTCTAGTTGGGGTAGGAGTTATACCTAGGCGATGCATCTCATTAATATATATAAAATTATGAAATTATAGCCTGTTATTATTTTTTTAGTAGTTTTATACAATACATATTTAATATTTTCATTAATAAACGTGTAGCTGCTTTCCATTGTATGAAAGCTAATCAAATTACTTAACTTTAGTCTTCATGTAAAAAGTGGTGAACATAGACTTCAAGTGGATGCTTAGATTTATTCTCTTGCCTACAAAGTGGGTTGCCTTACTCTAACCAATTGAGCATCCTTGAAGAAGTGTAGCTTTTTTTTTTTTTTTTTCCAGGGTAAGTGGGTGGGGAGCATAGATCACTACATGCTATCAACTGATTCATGAATAGATATTCATTTGTATTCTCTTTTTGTTCTTATACTCGACTCAATTAGGCTTTAATACTAAGTTAATTGGAGTCGGATTTATGGATTCTTTTTCTCTACTCTGAACGATCTTGGACTACATCTTTTAAAAGATGTGAAGTCACTTTTCTCCTTGTTATTAATTTTACATCTGATATTTACTGATTGTATACTTAATGTTTTAATACCATTTTGGGTTTGTTTTAATGGTTGCTCTATTCAGGTTAGGATCCGTGAAGAGAGAAACAACCATGGAAACTTAGTAGGTCTGCCTGGTGAAATTAGCATGAAGAGAGATAAAGGTGTTTATGTTGGTGTAGAGGATTATGATGATGGTCAAGCTGAGCCTGAAGATGACGGTCTTGGAGATATATGGAAGGAGATGTCAGTAGCAATGGAATGCTCCAAGGTATTTATTTCATGAAAACAAAAGCATGATTTTTAAATGACGAGTACTTAGCTAGAACCATCTTGGTTGAGGTCTAGCTCAGGTCGCAGTGGATATAATGGAAATGTGTTAAAGTTGTTTGATTTGGCATCAAGAGAGAAAAGGTGTTTATTGTTGTTAAAGTTACAGTGGATATATGCTTAGTTCTGTTTTCTTCTGCTTTTAAAGCAAGAGTTTTAAGAAAAAAATATATCTATTTTCATTACAAAATTTATCAATTATATTAGATTTAGTGTTTTAGTCTTTTAAACCAATTCGGTTTCCTACATAACCATTTCTTTTGCTAAGGGTGGGTTGGGGAAGTGGGGTAGGGCAGGGTGGTGGTGGTCACCTTGGACACAGCTTTTGCTGTGGACTTTTCTTGTTTATTAAGGCTCCATTTGTTTTGCACATGATAACTTGTTTTTGGAAAATGACTTATTTTTTGTTGTTTGGTTGCATATGGAAAATGACTTGGAAATTATCTTATGTTTGGAGTAATCATTTTACAAAAACAGTAGAAGACCCTTGAATAAGAAAAAAAAAGTACTTGGCGCAGGTTATTGCTCTTAAATAATTTTTATGCTGTTAAACTATTTCAAACTTATGAAAATTTTGTATTTTTAATGTATAATTAAATTCAAAAGACAATTACATAAAAAGAGCAAATTTGAAATTCTTTTCAGATGACCATGTGGTGACCAGTTGTGACCTGAGATCACAAAGTTGGTTACCAGTAGCTCATATACTGATTGGCATGTGTTTAGATGGTTTTTATACAAGTTTTTTTTTTTTTTTTTTCTCTTTTTAAAAGTTTGGAAAATGGTTCAGTTTGACTTTGACCAAAAATTTTTCCATTGTTGAATTTCCTGGATTCACCGAACACTTAAAAGTACAGAAAACATTTTTCTGGAAAAAATTTTTGTGAAACAAAGGGGATAAGTGTTGCTGATGTCTAGTTGATTGTGTTGGAAGAGACTGTAATCACTGAGCTAAAGTAAGTTTGCAGTGGTTAAGAATTGTACAAAGTAATTAAAATTTGTAGATTCACATTTCATACGTTTGATCATTTATGTTGCACAAGCTATTTCTCATTTGCATATCATTTATGTTGCACAAGCTATTTCTCATTTGCATTTTTGTATGAACCACCTAGCTTAGGGAATAGAACTTGCAAATGACTATTGATAATTTTGCTTTATTCGCTTGTACTGTACCCTCTGCATTCTAGCTCTCTATTTTTTTTATTTGAACTGATCTTTTCAAATGTTGTTGTGAAGAATATTCCTTGACATGATATTTTTATATGCTCTTTTACTGGTCTGGCAGGATGTTGCTGAATATCCTCAATCCGATGAAGATACACAAGATGATGAAGAACATTGTGATCACTCCTTTGTTTTGAAGGATGATATTGGTTATGTTTGTCGCATTTGTGGGGTTATCGAGAGAGGAATTGAGACCATAATTGAGGTTCAGTTTCTCAAAGTAAGGTTATCACTTCTGTATTATTTAGAACTTTGGACGCAGTACTTTCTGATTTCCTTTCTTAATGAGTTATAATCAAATGCAAGGACTTGAACTTCCAAACAATTTGCATCATGTATGGTTAGAGCTAATATTATCAAAGTATTATGGCCTGTTTTGTGTTGCTTTTGTTTTTTTTTTTGTACCTGGTTGATATTTAGGACCTAACTGATGGCCTAGTTTATACTGTCCCTGTTTCATGCATATAGCAGGAGATAAGCAGGATTAATCCATTCCTTGTGGCTAGAAAGTGGTTGTTGGCATTCAATTTTAGGCTAGTGGCTCATCATACCAAGGATCCGGGATGCCTTACCACTTAGCAAATACCTTGAGTTGCCTTGTGATTTCTAAGCAAATTATCCTTGCTAAAAAGCAAGCTGTTGGATTGATATATGAGCATGTTCAGATGTGCTTAGCAATTGAAATTAGTATCTTTACGTTTAAGCATTATAGCACTTCTAACCATGAGCAACTTTTGTTGCGAAAAAGAAGAGTCTTGCTGTATTACATTCTTTTTATTTAGTCTCAATTGGACAAATAAAATAATCGTGGTTGTTTTCTTTTTTTTTTTTTCATTGTAAGTTTCTTCATTGAACTCCTATCCAATGGCAACTAGGGGATGGCAAAAAAATAGGTGTTGCCTATTTTTTTTGTCAAGTAAAAGTACTTCATGGTCAATATTTTAATGGTTAGATTACCATCTTTCTTTTTAGTCATGTTTTCTTTGATGCAATATTACATGCTTCAACATTTGTTACTTGTCTGTTGATAGAGGTTTCCTATTAACTGATATATTCAATTTTGGCAAAAACATGAAAAGCTTATAAAAGAAGTTGTGTTGTATCACAATCAATTTCAAGCTGTGGCCACAGCAAAATGAATCAACCCATGGACCAGCTCTTGGCATCAGACACTAAGTCATGAATTGACCACATATTAACACACAACACTATTGCTATACTGCTTGTTAATATATATTACACTAGGGCATATCTTGTCATGAGTTGACTACCTTTTAAATCACCCGAGAGCATTCTCAGAAATGTAATTTTCAGGCAAGCCAAGCAGAGAAAGCAGATTCACAGAGGGAAATTTGGTGTATTGGATAGCTAGACTAGGGGGCAATTTGAGTGACATTCTTCCAATTTTCCAAGTGATTTTCAGTAATCACATTTGACCATGAATGTTAGTTTTAATGCAACCTTAGTAAATTTCTGTGATTTCAGTTATCCTTTTTTTTTTTTTTTTTATTTCTCTGCTTAACTAGTATAATGCTGAGCATGTCACATCATTTGCACGTATTGCTTGATTTGGATTTGTTGTCTTGGCTAATTCCTCCTTGTCTGATTTTGTGTTCTGCCTCTGATCCATTTCTTTCCTTTCAAATCAGAAAAAGAGTACCCGGACATATGTATGTGAACCTCGAAATGCGAAGGATAGAGATTCAAATCAGATGGTTGGAGTTGAATTGTCTGAAGAAGATTTGATGGTAACTGACATCTCTGCACATCCAAGGCACATGAAGCAAATGAAACCTCATCAGGTGGAGGGTTTCAATTTCCTTCGAAGTAACTTGGTGACAGATAATCCTGGAGGCTGTATCTTGGCCCATGCTCCTGGATCTGGAAAGACGTTCATGATCATCAGTTTCATGCAGAGTTTCCTAGCCAAATATCCACATGCTAGACCACTAGTAGTACTTCCAAAAGGAATTATAGCTACATGGAAAAAAGAGTTTCAGACATGGCAAGTTGAGGATATTCCACTGTATGATTTTTATAGCGCAAAAGCAGATAGTCGTTTACAGCAATTGGAAGTCTTGAAACAGTGGGTGGAGGAAAAGAGCATCCTTTTTTTGGGCTACAAACAATTCTCCTCTATTGTGTGTGATGATGCAAACAACAAAGTTGCTGGTGCTTGTCAAGAAATACTACTAAAGCGACCAACAATTCTAATTTTGGATGAAGGGCACACTCCAAGGAATGAGAACACTGATGTCCTGCAATCCCTTGCTAAAGTGCAGACACCTCGAAAAGTTGTGCTTTCAGGAACCCTTTATCAAAATCATGTCAAGGAGGTATTCAACATATTGAATCTGGTTCGTCCGAAGTTTCTGAGACTGGATACTTCCAGGGCTATTGTCAAGCGTATCATGAGTAAAGTGCATATACAAGGTGTGAAGAAACATCTCAAAACAGGGGAAACAGTATTCTATGACTTGGTAGAGCACACAATACAGAAAGATCATGATTTTAAGAGGAAAGTTTCTGTCATACATGATCTGCGTGAAATGACTAGCAAGATCCTTCATTATTATAAAGGAGATTTCTTGGATGAGCTACCTGGACTTATTGATTTCACTGTAGTTCTGAATCTTAGTTTAAAACAGAAGCATGAAGTTCAAAAGTTGAGGAAGTTAGCAAGGAAATTCAAGAGAAGTTCTGTTGGGAGTGCTGTTTATCTTCACCCAAAGTTGAACTCTGTCACTGAGAATTCTGCCTTGACTGATGACAAGATGGATGAATTCTTAGAGAAATTAGACGTGAGAGATGGAGCAAAGGCAAAATTCTTTCTTAGTATGCTGAACTTGTGCGAGTCATCTGGGGAAAAGTTGCTGGTTTTCAGCCAGTACCTCCCACCACTGAAATTTTTAGAGAGACTAGTAGTGAAAGTGAGAGGTTGGATTCTGGGAAAGGAAATCTTTGTGATATCAGGTGAATCAAGTTCCGATCATCGGGAGTGGTCCATGGAGCGTTTCAATAATTCCCCTGATGCCAAAGTATTCTTTGGATCAATTAAAGCATGTGGAGAGGGAATATCACTGGTTGGGGCATCACGCATCATAATTTTAGATGTTCATCTTAATCCATCAGTTACTCGCCAAGCAATAGGACGTGCTTTCCGTCCGGGTCAAAAGAAGAAAGTGTATGCATATAGGTTGGTTGCTGCAGATTCACCTGAAGAGGAAGATCACAGCACATGTTTCAGGAAGGAAGCTATTGCTAAGCTGTGGTTTGAATGGAATGAATATTGTGGTTATCAGGAGTTTGAAATGGAAACAGTTGAGTTGAAAGAGTGCGGTGATCCCTTCTTAGAAAGCCCACTAGTAAGGGGAGATATAAAGGAACTGTACAAAAGGTTAGCAGTCTCATCCCTCCCTTGTTCTATTGATTTCCTATTTACATATATTTCCGTTGCTCTGCTTTAAAATTTTCGTTCTTTTTTCCAGGTAGTTTCTGACAAGCAAGATCTAAAGTACAGGAGTAGGCAGAAACGATTTGTAACTGACTTGGGTCTGTATGTGCTCCAATTTTGTTTTCTGGTCCACGAACCTGGAAGCAACTAGGCAGGTTTCCTACCCAAAAAAAAAAAAAAAAATTGATAGTAGATGCTTTTCAAGAGTCTCATGTTGGATTTTCTTTTTTCCCTGTCTTCTTTTGCTTCTTTTGGAACAAAGGGCATCCTATTTTTGTTGGAGCCAGAAACTGGTAGTATTTGTAGATGTTTCTTTGGATTGGGTTTAAATCTCGTTAATATATGTTTTCAGTTTAGGATACATTTTACGAACAGACTTCTGAAACTGCTTTTCTGATTAGCATCTGTATAGGGAACATCAGACATGAATGCATGAAAATTGTAAATTGTGCATCATGAAATTCATAGTTTAGCAATCTGTTTAAATGGCACATCCTGAAACACGTCAATTTACAGTATTGGGTGGCACAGCAATAAATTTTATTTTCCCTGACGAGCCGTATAAGGAGGCCGTAGGGCAAAAGACATATACAACCTTTGCAGAACTGTGCCAGTTTGAGTTGGTCTGATTCATAAGTATTTTAGATCCTTACCAATAATCACAATTAAAACAACAATCTGCCAAATCTTACCATTTGTCTTCCGCCCCCCCCCCCCCCCCAAAAAAAAGTCTTACCATCTTTATTTCAAACCAAGATTTTTTTTTTTCCATTAATTGTACACTTCCAAATATCAGACAAAAATATGTAACTTTACAATATGCTAACCTTCCAACCAATTCTTCTCAATATACTACAACTGTGTTTATGCACAACCTTCCTTTCACCACTTGAAAGTGAGATGAATCTTCCTAAAGGAACAGCAAAAGTTGGCTGCTCAAATATGATTCATGTGTTTATCTCATGCAACGAAATCATGTAATAAATGGGACGAATTGAACCTGTGTTGCCTGTTCCCTGGATTCAGGCATTCAAAATCAGTGGTCTCAGCACCTACGGAAGATGCTGTTGCACCATAAATCTCATCCCCTCTCACGGGAACAAAATTGTGATGGGTCGTAGCAGACATTGGCAGGCTACTACCCTCACAGTGCTGCAGCCCAAGCGTAAGAGACACTCCACTTCCACTCCCAAACCTTGCTACCTCTGACATTTGATAAGCAGCAGCAGCTGCTGCCGCCATGTACCTATTTCCACGCCCATCAGAGTGAACAATAGTATCAGGGAAGAGACCACAATCATCCATACTGGGCCTTTCCTCCTCCCTTAGCTTCAGTAATCCATATTCAGTTATTGCCTCTCCACGTGGCATGCTATGAAAATTGCTTCTAGTACTAGATCCTGCCATCTCTACATCAGAAACATGGTCAGATTTGGAATCGATCAGTGGTCCACTGCATCTTTCAGTTGCAGTTGAACTAGCACTTTGTTGCATTTCTTCCCCTCTATCTTCTGATGTTCCCATGTCACCCTTTGTTGCTCTGGCTGCATTATCAGAAGAAGAATTGGAATCGATCTCCACATCACCAATCTCTTCTTTGTACATCTCTTCAACCATGGGCTTCCAAAGACGCACTCGTGCATTGATAAACCAATTTGAGACCTGAGCAGGCAACAGAGATGTCTCAGAATTTCATGAATGGAGCACATAAAATGTGTGGAATGTCAAAGTGAGTGAAATCTTTTGGATAGCGAAAGTACGTGGTTAATAACAAGGACTCATAACCATCACAAAAATTGCTGGATCCAAGTTATACTCTTATAATGACCAACTATCCATGACTCATGTCAACATTTAACTAGTAAACGCAGATATAAAAAACATATTTGACGGAACTACTGAACTTCTCATGATTTAATTCATTAGACAGCTTCCTAAGCTATGGAAAGCAATGCCAAATCTTCACCAACTTTGTTGCACGAGGCTCACATATTCAGAAATTGACTCATGACTTTCTAACAAACATCCAAAATTGCTAGTCCAACAGGCTGCATGTAGTAATTTTCAGATCTAAGCAGTTGCCACTTTGTACTGACTGTAATTAATTCTTGAGCTTGTTCTCTACTACCACCATTCTCAGCAACAATCCTCATTGCGTGACTTCTTGACTACATTCTACTTTAATAATTTTCCAACTGATTACTGCCTGAACTTTCCCAACACTATAAATTCACACACCTGAATTCTGTTGATTTCACCAATTTACCAAAAAAAAAAAAATGCACAAAACGAATTTCTGCAAAAAAATGACCTGTACTTGGGTCACTTATGATAAAGGCTCTTTAGTTTGCCAGGCTGATTGCTAGATATATATATTCAGTTCATTTTACCTGACTTCTGGTCAAGCCTGTTTGCCTTGCCAACATAATCTTATCAGAATCCTTGGGGTATCTGGTAATCATAAGAAAAAACTATTACTACAATGACGAACCATCTTCACAGGAAACAAGTGACACAATTTGAAGAATAAAAAGAAGTCATTGTTGGAGGATTTACGGATGAAGAAAATGCTCAAACAGCCAAGCACGGAGAATTGAAACAGAGCTTTCAGGTAAACCCCTTTGTGGCCTCCATGCATGTTGCTGCATCATTCCAAGTTGCTGAAGAGCCCTCTGTTGCCTGAGCTGCTGATCTACATACCGCAGACGAGTTATGCTGACCCCTTTATTATTTTCTGATGTTTCTTGCTCACCAAGGCTTTTACGGGTTGCTTGAATTTGGCCACTTATTGCATCACGCAAGCATCGGAAGTGGCGAGATATAGTCTGAAGGGCTAATGCTGTGTATGGTTTAGCCGCCCCACATCCTGCTATCACATCAAAAGATGAGACCACAATTTGCATCTGGTGATAATACTGTTTGTACCTTCTATCAACCTGTGAAAATGGAAGATTAATCTGAAGTCATTGCAGAAAGACAGAAGCTTGAGATATCAAATTGACAAATTGTGAGCACGAGTCAGCCCTGACCATGAGTTATTCAGATACAGGTGACAACCATCAGAAATCAAAAGAATTTACACAGAAACAAATAGCAACATGAATACATGAGATCATAATATTTTAGCTGCAAAAGAAAAGAAGGGACAATATAGTGAAATATTCTATACATTAAGACAATCAGTGAACATAGACAGGATTATCATATATAATGTGACCACTGTCTTGAGGGATGTTTGTTCATGTGGCACTGAACTAGGCTTAGCTATGGTGTAATAGTTGCATACAATATGAATATCATCTCCATTTTATGTTGCAGAACAAAAAGAAAATCATTTCCAAGGCACTACATGCACCTACAAATCTTAAGTTCAAGGTTCAATGCCTCCTCTATTACCCCAAAAAAAAAAAATTTATAGCTAAGCTTCCTGAGAAACACAGGGTATATTTGGATAGGGGTTAAAGGGGGTTAAATGTTACTCCTGTAATACACTAACCCCTTTTACCCTTGTTTGATAAACTTTAAAAGTTAAGGGTTAATATTTAACCTCCTTAATGATTAAACCCATGTATATGTGTTTTTGTTAACCCAGTTGAGACTAGGTTAAATACCTGTAACCAAAAAAACATGCTTTTAAAAGAATACTTTTTATTTTTTTTTTTATTTCTCCACCTTGATCATATTACTTCAACCTTTTTTTTTCCTGTATCAAAAACCTACTAATAAATTCTATAAAAAATGTACGAATCAATTTAAATTTTTATTATAATATTTATGTTACTTTTTTAAAAGCATATGAATATATTATTTAAATAATTATATAAATATTCAAAATTTTAAATGATTATTTATTTATTTATTTAAGATTAAATATTTAATAGTAAATTTAATCTACTATATAATTTTTTTTTCTTAAAAGAATTTCATATTACAATTTTTAGTTACCCTTGATTTGCCAAATAAGGTTAACAACTTAATCATTACACTTGTAATTATTACTCTCTTAACAGTTACATTTGTAATTGTTACACTTTATTTGTTTCACCCCGATCCAAATACACCCTTAATTTGAAGGTTGAAGCTCAAGTTCTCGGGATCTCTTTGAGGATTCTAACCTAACAAGTATTCCCACAAGACAAAAAAAGTGTAAGACTTTTCACCGAGGACCACATAATAGTATGAGTCACAAGGAACCATTGTAGCATGAATTGCTAATTTTGTTAAAGAACAAATACTAGTATAAACTATAACAAAACCATCTACGACTTCAGCTGAAATAAGCAGTAAATTCAAGCCGAGCATTTTTATAATGTGACAACTTCTCAGTAAACAAACCACAGTGACTTTAATTACTAGCAGTTTCCCTTTGTTCATAGTTGCAAAAGAACATATTATTGCAATCATGCACGCCATATTCCTTCTTGAGTGTTTGTTCTTACAAAGAAAATGGATGCAAGAGAGAGAGAGAGAGATAGATAAACATCCATCAATTTAACACAGTCAAACTGTTCAAGAGAATTTAAAAATCTGTTATCATTCTGCAACAAATTGAGAAAAAAAAAAAAAACTATATAATCGAAGAGAATGTATGCATGCACTTCTATAGTCCAATAATATATCATAAACTCATAATCAATTGGACTCACCTCTGCCAACATGGACAATAGCTTTGTCAACTTATTCTGCAATTCTTGTCTTTCAGCATGAGAAAGCTCATTTGGCACATTATTGGTTGATTCCTGAGGGTTAGAAGAACCATCCTTTGATTTTCCATCACCCTCTTTTGAACTATTTGTCCCATGCTCATTTGTGTTTTGGTTTTTCTCTTTGTCAGGCTGCTTTAGAGCCTTTCGAACATTGACAACTTCATCAAGCAGCTGTTGTGCTGCCTTGAGATACTTAGAACTTGGAATAGTTCTTGCAACACTTGTCATTCCATATGGAGATAAATCCCCTTTGTTCGAATCTTGATTGCCTCCAGAAAAGCTAGATGGCAGATATTCAACATTTTTTGGCTGTTCATCCCTAGATGAGCTATTCCTGCCACCATCTTCACCCATGATTGATGGAGCGGGACTTAGGAATGAAGCAAGGCCTAGATTGGAGCTCCTGTAGGAAATGGAAGGCATCTGGATTCCAGATGGAATTTGTGAGCCAAGGCTCAAGGATAAGCCCTGGCCTTGTAAGTTCTGGCCACTATGAAGAATGCCAGAAGGCCCACCCATTGATTGCATAACTAGCATCTCATTTCTGCCATCCCTCCATGCATTAAAATTATGCTCCCCCATTTGTGATCCACTGAGATTTGTCAAGATTTCTTGCTGCTGTGGAGTAGAATCTGAAGCCTCCACAGATTGAATGCCAATGCAGTTTTGTTGCTGGGAATTACCAGCCAAATTATCCGAGTATGATCCAGCATTCATATACATCATCATATTGCCAGGAATAACTGGTGCCTCTGAGTATGAACCTGGCATATATATCATTGGTGCAGCATCTCTTTGGTTGTTGGTACTAGCATAATATGTAGCCATATCTATTCTTCAGTCTTCAGAATTCCTTCCCTGGTTCCTCAACTTAGGTTATGTAAATGTCTGAGGAACTGAAAATGGCCATTGGAAACAGTTTCTGTTACCAACAGCTCTGAGAATGATTGGAAAAAAAAAAAAAAAAGTGCGCAATTTGAATTTAAAATTTTTAAGCGTTTACATATAAGTTTAAAATCCCTCCAGCCCTCATCCCTGCCCCCAAAAAAATCACCAGGAAAATATGCAAAAAGCAATTAGAAAAAAGCTGAAAGCCATATGCACCAAAAGCAGAATATTGGAGTCCATACTTATGCACTCAAAGAAAGAGAAGCCACTCTTGAGAGGCTAACATGCTCGTGGTTACAATGGTCAATAGGTAAGAGTGATCATACATTGAATAAGAAATAAAGAAGAATCAAACATCATAAGATCCATTTTCATTAGGTTTCAGGATTTCAAAAATGAAAATACTGACAAAAGTCTATTAGTGAGAAATCTCCAGTTACAATTTAATTAATGAAACCTTTATAATAATCCAGCTCAAGAGAACTACAGCAGCAACAAAAACCCAAAACCAAAATTCCCTTTAAATAACAGTTAAAACATGATCTAAAAACAAGGAAATAAAAAAAAAAGTTGAAAATTTCAAAGAAAATTATCATTTAAATGAAGTCCAAGAAAACTGTCTAAGAACAAAAGCTATCAGATACCCAACTACCAAGAAAAAAAAGTGTACAACCTAAATCAAAGCTGGAAGCAAGACAAAACCATAATCTGCAAATCCCAAAAGATATTCAATTAAAAAACTAAGTAACAATCTTACAATCATCATCTTCATATCCTCCTTCTCCAGGCAAAGAGAGGGAGAAGAGAGATATGAAAAGGAAAGAATAATAAA
Organism: Mallotus nudiflorus; assembly: GCA_947683625.1. NCBI lineage: Eukaryota > Viridiplantae > Streptophyta > Magnoliopsida > Malpighiales > Euphorbiaceae > Mallotus > Mallotus nudiflorus. The sequence continues at coordinate 2,958,766 of CANTUR010000461.1, forward strand.
ATAAGAATTGAGCATAAAAGGGATAACAAAAGAAGAAAAAAAGTCCAAGAATTGAGCAATAAAAAATTACCTGGAAACCAGCAACACTTGTGGGTGTTTTGGGGAACAGAAAACCTCAAAGACACCACTTGATCTGCTGATACAGAAATCTGATGATCCCAATACAACAAAAATAACCATACAACACTACCCTTTTCATTACACACTCTCTACTAAACTATGCATACAATTTACAAAGATAACACATAAAAGAACAGAAAAAAAAAAAAAGCCTTCCTTTCTTTGTTTCTTACTATTTTTCAAAAAAAAAAAAAGAAGAAAAAAAGTGATAATTGGAAGTAGCAATGAATAAATTTCCTCACTTTTGATCTTTTTCTCTCATCATATATTCTCTAACCATCATTCCATCAAAACCCCACGTGAGCATCTCGCTCGCTCACTCTCTTTCTTTCTTTGAGAAAAGAAACTGCAAAAGAAAATGATAACTTTCTCTTTCTGGCTATCTTTCTGTGCCTTTTTGAAATAGTTTTTTTCCACTTTCTAGAGGGTTTTTAGCTTTTGGGTCTTTGCTTGAAATTAACCCCGGTTGAAGAAGAAGAAGAAGAAGAAGTTGGTGGGTGCTTGACTTGTTACTGTTCTTGTTGTTTGTTGCTGATGTTGTTGATGTTGCTGTTGAGGCAATTGCTTCTCCTTGTTGTTGTTGTTGTTGTTGCAATTCTTGAGTTGGGTTGTTTTCTTTTTCCTCTTTGGCTGGTTGAAGATTGTGTATGAGTGTTTGGTTAAGGAGTTCAATCTCTAACTACCAGTTGGTAGACCTAAAACCCTCGCTTAAACCCCCCATCAAAACAAAATTATATGAAAAAAATTAAAAAAAAAATAATAAAAAAACACCATCCCCCATCTCTACCATATCTCTCCCTCACAGGCTCATATCCTTAAAGAAGCATATGGATGGAGAAGGTCTGGCTTTGCTGCAATATCCACCATATAACCCATATTCTATTCTTTTTCTTTTTTGTTTTTTTCAATTTGCTTGCCTATATAAAATAATATTATTTTATTTTTATTTGTTTGTTGTACTTTCTTGTAATTGGGTATTGATTTGTTTGTTTATAGATTTGCAATGTAAGAAGAGCACCATTCTATGTTCAAAAAAAAAAAAAAAAAAAAGGAAGAGCACCATTAGCAATAGGTGCCCATATCACTATATTTGTCCTTTTCTTCTTACTAATGTTTCGTTCTTTGTATTTGGTTCTGAATTTTATTCTTTTCCTATTTCTATCCCCTCTTATTTTTCAATTCTTTCTCTTCCTTATCTCTCTTTTTTTCTCCAAAAATTCTAAATTCTATTTTTTATTTCACTTTCTTAAAAATTCAAATCCAACTATATACATATATATATTAAAATACAGAAAATGTTACATATTACGGACTGTAATATTACAATACGTTATTGATCTATGACAACTCAAAAATAATATAAAAATTATTTTATTAATTTATTGTAGGCCAATAACGTATTATAGAATCACTATCCACAACATATATTATTACCTTTAAAATAATTACATTCAATATCGATAATTATAAAAACTCTTACTAATTTAAATTTAATAGAATTCCATATAAATTTCTTCTAATGTTTGTTTCTCGATACATAAGATTTGAATTTAAAATTTTATTTAAAAAATAATTTTTATTATTATTAATATATGAAAATACTAACCTAAATTTTTTTTAATATTCCTCATTTTTTTTATATATTGTATAATGACCATAATTAAAATAATTGATGAGACCGGTTAAGATCAAAGATTGCAAAACTAAATAGAGCAGTTGTTAATTAGTCGATTGTATCTATTAATTTTTGCAATCCTTCAATAGGCATTGTATTAAGAATCGAGTACTCATTTCTATATATATGTGGAAAAAATAGACATGAATTTTGGCATTTTACATGTCCTTTCATAAATCAAGAATGAGCTATTTATAATCAAGAGATTAAATATAAGCAACGTAAGTAGAAACTATTCATGCAAATATAAAGAAAAATGGTGATGACCTCTTAAAACTCCTTATGATGGAATATGAGGGAAGTGTAGAAAAACTTGCATCTCTATCTAACAAGTCTAGCATAGGTTATACTCTTTGAATAGATTAAAGGACAATATATAACCCAAAAATAGAAAAATGTGCCCTAAAATTCAAGATCAAAAGCTGAATTGAAGTTATTTATCAACAAAACCATAGAATAAAAGTAAAAAGAAATTTGAGACTTAACTCAAATTGCGATAGTCTTCATTTTTGGAATGAGAGATTTTATAGTCAATTTTTTCCATCTTCATTAGGGATGTGAGAGTGTGGCTCACACAAATATGTTTGAATACTAACTATTAATTATCTTCTTTTTCGTCTCTGTAATATTCTTTATAATATTGGGATCCGTATCAAATTAAATAAAAAGTAAAAAGGGATAATTTTTCTTTTTGCCAAAAATGATAAAAAAAAATTACTTCTACTAACAAATGAAAAAAAATATGAGATAAAAAAAAAGGCGGAGGAAAAGGAAAAAAAAAAAGATTTTATTCTACCAATTTATGCAACATTCAATTAATTCAAAAAAATATTATAATTTATATCAGCGTATGTATATATATAATCCAATAAAAATACTGTTCAAGAAATATTAAACACAAATAAATTAAATTCTTATATGTGCCTATAAATAATACAAACCCAATCTATGAAAAAAATAAAGAGCAACAATTTAAAAACAAAAGTTAAATGAAATGGGTAAAAAATATACTAATTAGATCATTGTTCAATTTTAAAATTCAAATTATTAAATGAAAATATCTATTGATTTATAACCTCTTTTAATTTTATTTATGAAATCGATTTGTAATTAATTATTTTATATAGTTGTTTGTAACATGAATAATCTAGAATCTACTAATTAGAGTAAATTTGTAAAGTAGCATAGCCTCAAATCGACTAGAAAGTACATTAGTGATTTTATTTAGAGAAAAAAAAAAGGGTTAAAAGAGAAAAAAATAATTTAATAGTTCATTTGATTTTTAAAAACTCCATTTAGGATTTGGATTCTCATGTTATATGTAAACATGATAATTTTAACTTATGAATTTAAATTTAACGGCTGAAATATAGTGAAAATGTGATTATTTGTTAGATAATATAATTTCAACCGTACACTTTGAATTCAATGATTGAAATTGTCTAAACATGATATGTTATGTTAATTAAGACATGAGAATATCCAAATTCATAAAATTTAACATGTATTTTTTTTATTACATCGGAATAAATTACCATCTATTTTTTAAAATTGAACTTTGAATAGAGTTTCAATTTATAAAATAATTATACTAAGGGTCCATTTGTTTGATAAAAAAATAAGAGTGAGAATTTGAATCATAATAGATGATTTAGATTTCTAGTGTTTAATTGATTAAAATTTAATATGAAAATGAGAATATAATTCTCTTATCAATGAGAATTACTATCCCCTTTTGTTTTTAAAAAATAATTTTCAATTTCATTAGAAATCAAATCAAATCATATATAAATTGGTTAAACATTTAAAAATTAATAATTATTTTTAAAAAATTTATAAATAAAATATATAAATTAATAAAAATATGTATTAAATGATGAATAAAAAATATTTATCAAATATAAATAATTTTTTGATTTTTTTAAAAATTATAATAATATTTTCATAAATAAATATTTTAATAATATATTATAATACATAACTATAATATTAATTTTTAATATATATAATAATTATAATGTTAATTTTTCATATATAAAAAATAATTGTAAAGATATTTTTTCATAAAAAAAAATTTAGTTAAATAATATTAATTCTCTTTCTCATTTTCATTTCTTAAAAAATCAAGCATCTTATTCAAATTTTTATTTTTTTTCTCATTTTTTTCCATTCTAAATTACAAACCAAATGCACTTTAAATGAATCAAAATTTTGCGGTTATTATTTTATTTTAAATATTTAATCTTAAAGAGTTTTAGAGAAGTTCTTGTAGAAAGTATTTTCTTTTCGTATTATCTGAACTATTATTAATCTTTCATAATTGAAAGTAGCACTTCCTTAAAAAATAATTATATTTCCTTTTAAATCTCATTACTTAATTTCATAAATATTCTTCTTTCCTTGGTGAAGTTCTCTTCGAAGTTTGTCTTCATAAGTGATATATCATTGTGATTTTCATGCTCAATTTCTACCTTTCAGTCCGAATTGAAATTGATTAAAAGAAATATATCATTAACTATAAAAATTAGTTGACAATAAATTGTTTTCGATTACATTAAAATTGAGTTTGAGTGCTACTGCATATACTTGTATTAAATTAATTATTGAGAAATATTTAACAATTTTATACTTATATCTCAATCTAAATGGATTAATAAAAGATTAGTGAACTTTAAATATCTTTAATTTAAAGAAAAAAATAATCTATAAACATTTACTTTTTTTTATTTTTTTAGTACATACTTACTCCGCACACAAATATATATATATATAAAATTTAAAAATAACAATTAAAAACCAAATATATAATCTTTAACTATTTAATAATCTTTAATTACATTTGTAAAATAATTATTATAAATTTATGTATTCCACTAATTAATTCTATGTTCTATAATTCATTCATCAATCAAGTGACTAATCAATAGAATAGCTTAAAGTGATTAGAAATGGACTGTTCCATATAATTATTGGGAAAGTTTAAATTTTGGGCTATAAATCACAAAAATTTATATTCTTGCAAATCCTCCAAATATTGCTCAGTTGAAAAAGTAAAAAAAAAAAAAAAAAAAAAAAAAACTTTAATATTTAGAAAACAAAGGTGATTTGTTATATATTTTACCTTCAACAGCAAATCCACTACAACACGTAGCTAGAAGATTAAATTTTATAGACTGCTAGTAACTCAATAATTAGATACAAACAAACACAAATATGATGAAATTTGCAATTTTAATCACTAGCATCCCCAACCCTTTATAAATTTATGATGTAGTAAAGAAAAAAAAGCTCCATCTTATGTTTCTCCATGGGTTTGTGATTGATAAATTATAACTTTCTTTTAAAATCTTTTAATCATAAAATTGTAATTGTAACATATTGTTTATATTACTTAGTTCCACCCACAAACATAAATTAAAAAAAAAAATGTAACTATTGACATGCTAATGCTTTCATACAAAAGGGTGAATTTTTTTTTTTTTTTTTTTATATATATATATATAAAGAAAAGCTAGCTATCCTATTCTTTTCTCCAACCCTCAAAAGTGGTTTGAGATTTTCACCCAAACAATCTCATCCTTCCAATCACTTGAATTAAATTCAAGTGGCACTCATAACTTCATATCAATTACTTGAAATATGATGTAAGTTTTATATTTTTCTTAAATATTTTAATTAGATGAATCAAACATGTGCTTGGAATAGTTCTCCCTTGTCTTATTTAAGAAAGCATTCCACATATGATGTGCTATGAGGAAAGATAATAATGTGTATATGCTTGGACTTTCATGGAAAAGTTCCAAAATTTTCTATAAATCCTTTTCCTTTTTCGCAACATCAAAATTGCATTGACCTCCTCCATAGGTATTAAAATCATGGGTCATTTTCTCTTTGATGGTGTGGAGTGGCCAAAGATATATATATATATATATATATATATATATATATATATATATATATATATATATATATATGCGTGTGTGAAAAAAAGAAGTAAAAAACATTTGCACAAGTCCTTGCCAAAACTCTTCTAATTGTATAAAATGGGGCAATTTTGGAGAATGGTGATGGGTCCTATGATTCCTATTGAAAGGCAATTTTACAATATTGGTTTTGTGTTGTGGACCCTTTACTAGTTGCAAAATTTATTGTTTATTCAATGAGCAATACATTAAATTAATGTATTTGATAGTTTTTATTTAGACATAAAATGTATATGACTACTGCATTTATCATTTTTTATCAGTTTAAAATCTGAATTTATAGTTTTGTCATTTTTATACTTGACTTTGACTAAAATGTAATTTTAAAACTTCTATTAGCACATATAGCATGAAATAGCAAATTGGCATGTGTCACATCATAAGAGTTTGATTGATTAAAAACTACAAATATATGTGTTAAATTAACAAAAAATGACAAACATAAAAAGTGATAAATGAATTATATCATTATATTAATACAAACTAGTACATTTTAATCTAATGTAGATGTCAAAATGATAAAGATATAAATTTAAATGTTAAATTAATAAAAAATAATAAGTATAGAAGTTCATTATGCCTTATATATATATATATATATATATATATATATATTCCCCATTTCATTGATGAAAGCGGCACAAGGCACAAGGCAAGACCAATTTTTAGATTTTGCATCCATCAAAATGTCATTGGACAGTGATTTACAGGAACCTAGGTCCATTTCACAAATCCATCAAAATTATACAAATTTATGTTCTTGTATTTTTGTCCAATTTATATACTCTTATCTTAGTATGTGTTTGTATATATAAAAGACAATGACTCAAGACATGAGATGTATATCTATTAAAACTATTTATTTGACCAAATTCAATACTATTCAAAAAATAATTGAGAAAAATTTGAAAACAATGGGTTAGCACAACATTAGCAACCTAATTGTGATTAGATAAGATAAACTAATAATTTTAATAATGATTAAATTAAGGCAGCTACTAACCAAAACACAAGTGTGCAGTTTACACACATTGATTAGCTTAAAAGATAAAACAAATGCAATAATTATGACTTGCAAATCTAAATTGCTAACTACTGCTTGTAGTTTATGTCTCAAATCCAAAGATGGAAGGAAAGATGCAACCTTGGCAATAAACACATGTCTTAGGACTAAATAGAAAAAAAAAATTGTTAAGTGTTTCAATGTTTTTTTTTTTCAAAGATATTATGTGATGCATTTCAAATTCCCATCATTAATTTGTGGAATTAATTATTTTTTATTAATTAGCTCATAAAGCACATCATCATCATATGTATACATCATATTATTTTATTTTTTATTAATAAAAGAATCTACTTTAATAGTAAGATAAATTATAAAATGAGTATCGGTCCGTCTAAAGATGGGATGGTAAAACCACTCATCCACGAGGCAAAACACTTCTAGAGGGGAGAATCGAATCCCCTCATCCTTCCTCTCTCGTGTCAAAAAAAAATTATGAAAAGAGGGTACATTTAAGGTGGCATATGAACATAGGTAAAAAAAAATTAGTGCATTTAGAACAAAAAAAATAGTTAGATATCAATTTCTCATAAAAAAAATGTTAAGTGTTACAATACTATCAAAAGAATAAATGTGTCTAAAAAGAGAAACAGATATTTAATATAAATTTTGAGAAAAATAAGTGGAAATTAAAATTAATAAGAGAAAAATTCTTCACAGAGAAAAAAGTTAATATTTAAAATATTCATAAACTTTTAATTTGATAGCCTAATCTGACCACAAAATTTTTTAATTTTTACTAATGGATTACTAATTTTTTTAAATCAGCCAATCTGTAATTAGATTTTCATGTTGGCACTATAATATTCTGAATAGGTTTTCAAAATTTGTCAAATTTTCATACCTTAAGTTTAAGTTAACTGTGAAAAATTATAAAATTGATTACTCTCTTTTTAAAATTTTTTCATCATAAATTTAATTTTACAGTTAAAACTCAAAAAATATATATGTATAGTAACAATTAATCCATCACGTGGCTTTTGAGTTAAAAATAGTTTTTTTTTTTTGAGGTAATAAGAATAGTTAAATTTATTTACTGAATAAATCATTTTTTAAAAAAAATTCATAATTTTTTCCTTTCTAGCGAATTCTTTTACTTTAAAAAACTTTTATGAGAAATAAAATTTTTTATAAAATACATTTTTATTAATTTCTAAATAAATATTTTTAGGCAAAATTTCTCCCATATCATAATATTTTCATCAAAAATTAATGTGTAAACATTTTTTGAAATACATTTTTTACAAAAATAGTGTCAAAATATATAAATTATGGAACATATTTTATTTAAAATTTGTTATTATTTACACAAACATATTTCTAAAATTATTTTTATATAATAGAATAAATTTATTATATATTTCTAAATATGAAGTAACCTATTCATCTGTAACTTAATTAATTTGTTGCCAAACAGGTTATATAATAAAATTACTATTAATATAAAAATTCATTAATTTGCTAAAACTAAAAGTTCATAATAACAAAGTTTATGAATTTTTTAATAATTAATCTTGATATTTCATATGTCATATTTTAAAGTTTTTCAAATAATTAAAAATGCAATTAATAATTAGTAGAGCACTCAAATTTTTGTTGAAAAATTAAAAAAAAAAGAAAGAAAAATTAGACCTTAAATGTGTTGAGTCTCTTAAAAAAAATTACCGTACTCAAAATATAACTTTTAAATTAAATATCAAATTAGTGAATTTTTTATTCCAAACATTTATGAAAGGTACGTTAATGATAATTTCAAATAATAACTATAATTAAAAATACAATTGTCCAAAAATAACATTAATATTAGCATAATTATATACCTCTTAAAATATGTTAAATAAACTAGTTTATAACTAACATTTATCTTACTTTATAAAATAATATTCTAAAAATTTGATATAAAAATATTCATCTTATCTAATTAAATATTGATACCCCGTATTCATATTTCTATCTTAATAAAAATCCTTACCCTTCAAGATAAAGGAATCTAAATCCTCAAATAAGAAAAAAGTTATGTCATTTTCATTTAGGAATATTACTCTACAAAAGAAGTCTACTTTTCTCATAAATAAGACAATCCTACAAGTATAACGAATTCTATTCCTAAAAGGTTTATGTATAATCTCTCTCTATATATACATCTCATATCATTCATTCAACATTATCACATCATTCTACATCAAGTCATCTCTCCATAATCATACAAGCAATCATCCAACATTCTACATCTTTATTCTTTTATTATACTCTACTCTCATTTTATTATTTCCCCATAAGGAATACTGACTTAATCTTCAGAGTGTTTATGGGGGAAACCTCACCTCATTCACTAATTCTTCTCATCGACACAGGTTCCACAAGTAAGGATATAATTCGGAGTCATCAAGTAGCATAGTCTATGGGAAGGCTAGCTCATCTTGTTCAAAAGTTAAGCAAAACTGAATTCAATTCCGGACTATTATTGCTTGCTGGAACCTAGCTCGAAGACTCAATCATTCAACTAAACTAGTGTTTAAGACGAGAAAGCTTCAAATCACTAGATGGGAGAGTTACTTGATATTCTGTTCAAGCTACTGCTTTATCTGATAATGTACTGCTTGTTGGACTTGGGTAGCACGAATCGAGGATAAAATATGGTTTAAAAACTTTAATAAAGAAGAAAATTATGTCCTTCTCAAAACCAAGTACTTTTGTTCAAATTGGTCAATCTTGGGTTCACCTGAAATCATATTCTTAAAGAAATAAACAAAAAGCTCAACAAAGATTGTTACACCTTGAATCAAATAGCATTATAGCTGACAATTAACAAGAACTCATTAGATGGCCAACCATCATCTCTAATACCCGAATAGCAAAACTAAGCTCCATGTTCTCCTTTTTGAAGAGCAATGACAATCGGATGGATCACTTTGAGGCTTGGTATTTAATGAAAAAGTGAGTTAATGAGTTTTCAACTTTGAGCATAAGATGGAAGATGTAGCAGCTAAGAAAGCATGGAAGTTATTGGCAGCAATAAAAGTTAAAAAAAAAAAAGATTATCATGACCTATGGAAGATAGAATAAGGCATGAAGCTTATTTTAATATTTATCAGAGGAAGAAATACTTCGTTGTATTGAATTGGTATATAGGTTTATCTTGGATAATGGATCTTTAAAGACATGATTTAGAACCATAAGGATATTAAAGAGGTTGGTTATAAATTGGATAATGGAAAACTTATTAATTTTATCATAAATCCGACGACAAGATTAACTAAAAGCAAAGTCGACATTCTCAAGACAAAGCATATAAATCAAATCACACTATCAGAATACTCTCAAGAACAAGGATAAAATTACTTGGAGACTTTAAGCGATGTAAGTTATAACTTTGGTAATTGGTCTCGAGCTGTCAGCAACACGTTCTTGAATTAGTGGTGGAGCACTAAACATCAAAGAATAGAACATCGACTAGCACCGGGCACTATAACGAGATTAAAACAAATATTTGGTTTTGTCTCTCAATTAAAATCCAATCTTTTCATTCGAAAAAACCAAGCATGATAGTTACTCGGCCCCAAACATTAAACCTATACTAAAATTAGCAATTCCAAAAAAGTTCAAATCTCAAAACAATAGAGTTTAGAAGCTCGGATAAGGATGTACATTTATAAGAGTCTAACATTAACCAACATATAAGTGGAAACATGAAACACCTTGAATAATTCTTAGATCAGAAAATAAACTCTGATTACCGATTTCTCGTTAAGCATCGAGCATCAAATAGGCAACCACTAAACATTGAAACATCCGAGCATACAGACCTTCGGGCTTAGTTTTGAGGATAAAGTTAACCATCACAGTCCAAGCACTCATTGGTTTGAAAAAAAAAAGAGCAAAACATGAATAACAATAACTTCCATCTCATTTGACAGCCTAGGTACTAATTAAGTGCCATGATAAAAAGATTTGGTGTCACTAATATCTTTCAGCAATTGAACAAGTGTTGAGCCTATCAACCTACAAATTGATTTTAGCATATAGATGGTAGCATCTACATAGAAAACTTAGGCCTCATGACTGTTTGATTTCACAACTAAAAAGAAGAAAAGATTGAAGTTGCAACAATAGATTATTCAAGTGAGTCGATCGTCAAAAATATGGATTACATAGCAAGAATAAAATATTGATAGAGTCAAGCAATCTTGACTATATGATGGACTTTGAGACTTGGCCATCTCAAAGTCAAATATGAAGTTTTGGAAATTCTAAGTGAAGAAAATTCCTCGCCTGGTAATTTATTTGGTCATAGACTAAAGTTTCTAGAAAGCTCCTTTAATTAAAGACTAAGCATTAAACATCGAAGAACTAGGCTCTAAAAACAAACCATTTTAAAACTAACATACCGAGAGAGACATGAAGCTCCTACCTAATAAAGTTGACTATTGATGAACATAACAGGTGACCTTACTCGAGCACTCATTAAGCATCCATTAAGCGCCCTTTATAAGCATCGAACATTAAAGAACTGAGCATCGCAATACAGAGACAATAAGATACTAGGTATCAGAGTCTGAGCATTAAAGAGTTTGAGCATCAACTCTAATTAATACTGAGTATGGACAATTCTACTACCTTATTGAAGAGATCAACCAATCTTTTGTCGAATGTCTAAGTTTGATTCTTGGTTTCGCTTTAGAATAAGCATCAAGTTTAATTACTAAAAGTTTAGATAGGATACTGAAGATTGATCATGTTGGTCTTTATACACAGTTTCATAAGCAAAAACTTATTAATAGCTTTGAAGCAATTTCAATAGTGAACGCCAAGTAATGAGCATCAAGAGCAACGCAATATAAAGAGCATCAAGGCATTGAGCATTCATAAATCACACCATACCACCATATCAGATATTGTCTTTTTAGAAACAACCAGACATTTTTGAGACTAGTCCCATAACATTTAAATAGTGTTGTGTAGAAGCAACTTTATGATAACCTTTAGAAGATTTATGAGTTAGGATATAAGTAATGGTTAGAAACTTGATAGTGGACATATTAAAGGTACTCAGACTGGACTAATAGCTTCAACTTGGAGTCCTCAATTTTCTCAACAACAATGGAGTAATTACAAATATAAATATTCATTAACTGATTAAAGGTAGGATAAGAGTACATCAATAGATAAGTTTTATTTCTTAAAGCATTTGATTATTTACTTTCATACAACATCCATGATGAAAGCACATTTACACCTCTATTTGAAGATGCATGCTCGTAAAAATGATTACACTATCACTTATAATATTTGTATATCTACATGAACACTGAAGACTCACTGAGATAAATATCTTTTTTTGTTATTTATTTTATTGGAGTAACTATGAAACATTAAGTGAACTTAATCATATATTTATGTGCACAATTATAAAAATAAAGATGCACCATATTATATAGCTTTGTGCATAGAGTTTTGAAAAACATGTGTTAAATCATGATAGTATATTTTCAAAATACATTACGATCTGACCATTAATTGCTAAGGGAGATCAAAAGATCCCAAGATTCTTATTATTTTATTATTTATTATTGTTAAATAAGCATAAATGCTTCTTCGAGCACCTCAAATGTTGATACTCAGAAAATTCCCTTGAATTTATTCAGATTCGTTTGTAATTCCATAAAAGGCCATGCTCCCATATCAACAGTAGAAGGAGGATTTAAATACATGTTAGATTAAAACAAGATATACCACGTGCACTAAATCATAAGCTACGCTTATTAATGCATAGAAATCAAATAAAGGATGAATGTAATTAGAGAATCAAAGGCCCTAGTGAATCCAATGAAAAAGTTGAAGCTTGAAGACTTCTTGAACTTGACTTTGGCAAGGTGATTATATCCCTATATTTGATATATCTTATTAAACAAGTTGGCCTTTCTTGTGATGAGTCATACAAACTTAATAAAAGTAAATTTATTCTTGAGATTCTCTATAGAGGAAGGAACCTTTGGGCACATCTTCAAGTTTCTTTAGAATTACAGGACTCACTAGTCAAGTTGCATAAAATAGATGTGAATCTTCACACTTGAACATAACATAATTTGAAGAGGCAACGAACTGACAAATGTATATTAGGCTTATGTTTGGATTTGATAAGGCATGAAACTCGTGGGATTTTAGTTCCCAATTATGAAAATCTTCCACATAATACATGAACTACACTTGCACTTATAAAGCTGTCTGCCAAAAAGGGTACTTTTAGAGCCAAATCCAGAAGATTTTCAATAAAGCTCATAATGTTTGTGCAAGAAAAAATAAATAACAAATTGAGAGATTCAAGTAAAGAATTAAAAGGACCAGTTTCCCATCATAGTAATGCTCGGCAAAATAAATATCAACAACATCAATCATGTTTTAACTCAACATCAATCATTATTTTGGCCAGATGGTTGTCATCAATAAAGTTATCAAAATTCAAGGTCGAGCAACATTGAAATATTCAATAGTGACTCAGGTTGTTTTGATAACACCAAGCACCTAAGTCTAGTGACTTAAGCTGGCACCCTTAGGTCTCTTCGATAGTACTGAGGTTCCAAAACTTAGGTTGCTTTGATAGTACGAAGCATCAAAACTCCAACAACTGAAGCTGGTCCCCAGGTTGCTTTAATAGTATTAGGGTTATTTAACTTAAAGTTGGCACCCTCAGGTTGCTTCAATCACTGAGGTTCAGAAACTCAGATCGTTTCTATAACATCAAGCATTAAAACCCCTGCGACCGTTAGACCCGTTAGGTCATTTCTATAATACTGATCGGTTAATCCCTCATGTCATTTCAATAATACTGATGGGTTAATCCCTCATGTCATTTTATAACACTGAACATCTTTTATTGAGAAATCTGCACATCTAAAGTCCAACTAGCACTTCATGATTATGATATTTTAATACTGTGACTCTAAGACTTAGTATACCAAGTATCTCAATGTTTAATGACTAAGGCTGACCAGCTCAAGTCATCTTTCAATAACACATGAGATTCTAAACAAGGTTCTTATCTCATCACATCAATCATCTTTATGTGATTCTTGAAAATTCAAAAATCTCGGACATAAATATTCGAACAAACTTTCAGAGGAGACTTTTAATACCTCGTATTCATATCCTTATCTTAATAAAGATCCTTGGCCTTCAAGACAAAGGAATCTAAATCCTCAAATAGGAAAGAACCTATGTCATTCTCAATTAGGAAGATTACTCTACAAAGGAAGTTTGTTTCTCTCTTAAACAAGGCAATCGTACAAGTATAAGGAATCCTATTCCTAAGAGGTTTATGTATCATCTCTCCCTATATATATACATCTCATATCATTCATGATCATTCATTCAACATCATCACATCATTCTACATTAAGTCATCTCTCCATCATTATACAAACAATCATCAAATATTCTACATCCTTATTCTTTTATTCTACTTTACTCTCACTTTATTATTTCCTATACACAATACTGACTTAATTTTCAGAGTGTTTGTGAGGGAAACCCCACCCCATTCAATAATTCTTCTAATCGATGTAGGTTCCACAAGTAAGGATACGATTCAAAGTTATCAAATATTAAACAAGATTAAGGTTATATATATATATATATATATATATATATATATATATATATATATATATATATATATATATATATATATATATATATATATATATATATATATATATATATATATATATATATATATATATATATATTTATTTATTTATTTATATTTACTTTAGTTTTCCATATGATATAAAATTAAGAAATTTTACTTTATTCAAGAAGCTAATGTAAAGTTATTTAATATTTCATATATTAAAATGTTATCTCATAATTTTTTTTTGTAATAACATGAAAATGAAGAATATGAAAAAATTTAAATGCCAGTATCATTTTTTTTAGATATGTACAATTTTTGTTGTTATATAAATAAAATATAAAATATTAATTAAATTAAGAAAATTGATACTATACATGCTATAAATAATATGAGTATTTTTATATAAAGTTTAAAATAATATATGAAGAAATAATGAAAAATTATGGTGAATAGGAATATTTTTCCAAAAATGGAAAATGATTATTTATTATAATTTTTTATAGTAGAAATACAATAATATTTTTTAAAGAGAAATAAATTGAGTTAAAAAAGACAAAAAAAATCTTAATTCTTTAAAAAAAGTTCATATTTCATTAAAAGAGTTCAAAAAACTTAAATATAACAATAATCAAACTAATGTTATTTTTTAGGTAAATTGGGAGGTCAATAACCTTAGCATTGATGAATTGCACAACAGGGGGCAGCTCTCCCCTTTTAAATCGATGATGGTAGGAATTGAACACTGCACCTCAAGATGCCCTTGAAGAAGAGTTATTACTTAACTACTCCCTCACTAGCATCAAACTGATGTTATTAATTCATTAAATCGTAATCGGATAATTATTTTTAGGGCTGATATGTTTAGATCATTTAATTTTTTTAGGAATAAGGAATATATTAAGACTAGAAATTAAATAATAATCGAGTTTTCAAAGAAGAACAAATGTAATTTAACCAGTTCAAAACATCTATGTCTAAGGAAAAAGAAAACTTCATTAAACTATAGCAAATTGGCTTGTTTAGGAATATAAGAAAAATATATTGAGCTAAAAGATGAATTGATATGCTTAATATCTGTAACTATCATTGCCAGATATGAGAGGTCTTTAATATCATTGTTAATTTTGCAAACAACTATGAGACTATCGCTTTCCACAATAAGCTTCAAGCAGCTTATGAAATAGCAAAGAGTAGTCCTTCTCTAATCGCCAGCACTTCTGCCATATCCACCTAAATTTTCCAATCCTTTAATAACTTTTGAGCTAGTAACCTTCCTTTCACTAAGCCAATAACCTTCCTTTTACTATTTTTAATAACCATACCTAGACCCATTTCTCCATCTGACTTAAATCCAACATCTGTGTTAAGTTTCATGACTTGAAGTGGTAGCGAGATGCACTTGATATTCCTCTGAGTACTATTGAAGAAGAAGGACAAACCTATGAGTTCAAGTATTCTAATAAAAGGTTAGTAGATTTCTGAAAGCATAATTGATAATCCCATTGTTTTCCTTTAAAGATAAGTCTATTTTTGGAAAATTATAAATGCCAAAGCAATATGATAAAAAGATTAAAACCTTCAGCTGGAAAAGAGAATTTAATACTCAAAATCCACTATGACAAATTCAACAATTGAGCTTGGTTATCCAAATCAATATATACTCCATAGACTTTGAACCTTCTATACAATGTTTACAAATAGGATAAAGTGCAACACCTCAATTGTTTAAATTAATTATATAAAAAGAACTTTCTTAAACATTTTTTATAAGAAGACTCAAACTTTTGATGACACTTTTAGATGCCAAGTCTAAAACTAGCAACTATAACCTGATGAAGAAGGGAGTATATTTGAACTGCCCAAAATTTTGGAAAGTGCTAAGTGTAACTTAATTTGACCGAATAAATCCTATTCTTGAAGTATTGCCATATTAACTAATCCTTAAGATTTCTACTACTAAAAGGAATAGCAGTATTTATTTTGCCTCCTTAGTTGAGAAATTAGAAAAAATAATATCTCTGTCCTATCTTCTTTAGTTGTCTACCATTAAAGAGCAAAATCGCTAATCTAGGTTCCTATTACCAATGGGAGTGAGTGATAAGGATAAGCCAATAACTGTTTCACTAGTATAGTTTATTTGTATAACTTGTGTTATATATCAACATTGTAGCCCCTTATTATTCTATTGTAATCAATTACAAATTCATAACAAACAACTGTATATATTTCACGTTAATCATAATACAATCTGAAGCTTTTCATGTTGCTCAACCTTTCATATGGTATCAAAGCATAAAACGGTTTAACAACCTACTCCTCTTTTTTTTTTCTTCCTCATTACTATCATGGCTTCTGACAACAACACTTACAAACTCCTTAACCTCTTCATTCTCCTATGTTTTTTAAGTCTCATCTTTACCTAATGTTGCTACTCATCTACTGATTAAGCTTAATGCCTCCAATTACGTACTATGGCAGGCACAAATCCTTCCTCTCCTTAACAACCATGACCTCTCTAAACACATTGATAGCCGACTTGCACCTCCTTTACTAACTAAAAATAATCAACCAAATCCCTTATATGAGTCCTATTTTCACCATGATTAACTTATGCTTAGTTGGATCATTGGATCCATATCTGAAAGTTTTATACCTCAAGTTATTAGGGACACTACAACTAAGGCTATTTGGGATAAACTTTCCTGCACTTATGCATTAAGTTCTTATGCTCAAATACGTACTCTTAAATCTGCATTCTTCGTGCTTCATCACCAACCCAATGAATTTATGGCTCTCTACACTCAAAGAGCTAAAAGCATGCTTGATCAGTTAGCTGCACTTTAAAGCCTAGTTAATGATGATGATCTCATGTATGTTATCATTAATGGCCTTAGTTCTAAATATTGACATTTCATTCGATCATTGGAGAATCATTCTAACTCTATCACCTTTGATGATCTCTATGGCCTTCTTTTAAGTGAGGAAGCAAATTTGGCAACAGACTCCAAACTTAATGAGCCACTTCTCCTTACTTCAATGACTACTCTTTTCACTCCTTGAACTCAATCCTATCGGGGACGTGGTGGCTCTTCTTATCGAGGCCATAAGTGCTCCAATTTTTCTTAACCTTTCTATAAATCTCCATCAACCTATGCTACTTCAACATCTATTGCTTCATCATCTTTATTTACTAAAAATTTAACTTGTCACAATTGCAATGGTTTTGGTCATATTGCATGAAGTTGTTCTTCTCTAAAGCTTTTTCGCACCAACCACTCCTTCTCTACAAAATCAGCCTCACACATTATAGTAACCTCTCCTACCCAATAATGGATCCTATACTTGGGTACAATAAATCATCTTACTCCTGATATTGACAACCTCTCTTGTCACAAATATTATAATGGTTTTGATGATATAACCATTGGCAATGGTAAAACTATTTCTATTTCTTATATTGGCGATTCATATTGTTCTTTTAATAATTAATTCACTTAAAAGATATTTATCATGTTCCTGATGTTTGTAGTAATTTATTATTTGTTTCTTCTTACACTAATGCTAACCGAGTGTCTGTTGAATTCTTTCCTTCTTATTTTGAAATAAAGGATATCCCCATTAAGAAATTACTGCATATATGATCGAACAATGGTGGTCTTTATTCTTTATCTCTCCATTCGAATTATGCATCAACTGCTCATAGTGCTTTTCTTTGTTCTTCACCTACTTGGCATCTAAACTTGCTCATACTTCTATTTCTACAGTTTGTCAAATTTTGACACAATCCAATAGTGAGTCCTGTAATAAGACATTTCCTTTATGCCATGCTTGTTTTGTTAATAAGAGTCATAAACTTCCCTTTAATATATAATCTTTTCAGGCTTCATAACCATTAGAATTAATATGTTTTGATTTATGGTGTCCCTCTTCTACTCCTTCCATTGATGGCAAGACATATTATTTTATTTTTTATGACCATTACACCAAATATTATTGGATATATTTGCTTAAAAATAAATCTGAAGTCTTAAACACTTTTAATAAATTCAAGCATGTGGTTGAAAGTTTTTTTGATAAATCAATTAAAATTTTTTAACCTGATTGGGGCGGTGAATTTCAAAGCCTCACATAATATCTCAGTGATAATGGTATATCCTAACGGGTTTCTTGCCCCTAAACCCCGAACAAAATGGTTGTGCATAATGAAAACACAGGCATATTGTTAAGATAGGACTCTCTCTTTTAAATCACTCCTCAATTCCTCATGTTTATTAGACATAAGCTTTTGAAGCCACTTTGTATATAATTAATTAATTACCCACTCCTATTCTTCAAAATAAATCACCATTCATAAAATTCTTTCATCAATCACCAAAATATAAAGAACTTCGTATTTTTGGTTGTCTTTGTTATCAATGGTTACATTTTAAATCCCATTCTAAGTTTGATACTCATTCTTCTCGATCTATCTTTCTTGGTTATAGTGAAACTCATAAAGGTTATTATTGCCTTAATTTATCTACTAATAAAGTTATTGTCTCACACTATGTAATTTTTTATAAGCAAGTGTTTCCTTTTCAACATGGTCAAGATGCTACTATTGCACCAAAGTCTAGCGCCATTGTTGATCCATCTAATAGAAATCAAGCCTTCACTCCTATTTTACCCACTTCCATAAACTCATGAAGTCCAATAACTTTACGTACACATTCCTCATCATATACAAACATTGACCTATATACCAGATCCTTACTGACATTACCTATCCCCAACAATAACACACTTGACCCACCAACACCCTTATCTCAATCAAATCCTATCTTTTTACAATAACTTCACAATAATAAGTTATCTCCACCTCCACTTGACTCCATAAATCCTTCATCCATATCAATGTCATCCTCATCTATATCTACAATGTCCAATCATCCATTACCTTTTATTGATGCCATGACTAACTCTTCTTTATCTCAATCACCTTCACAAGCAACCTTAACCTAAACCCATAATGTGATTACTTGATCTTAAACAAGTAATATAAAACCCAAGACTTTTCTCCCTTATTCGTCACCATCTACACCTCTACCTAAACCTACCACCTATTGTGAAGCAGTAAAGAGCTTTGAATGGCGTAAAGCAATACATGATGAATGTAATGTCATGCTCACCAAAAACACTTGGGAGCTTGTTCTTGCTCATTTAGCTCAAAATATCATCATTTGTTAGTGGGTTTTCAGAACTAAATATACTTCTTCTAGTAAGCTTGATCAATATAAAGCTCGTCTCATGGCAAAAGGTTTTCATCAAAGACTCGGTATTGAATTTCATCACACCTATGGATCAGTGATTAAGCCTTACACCATTTATCTCATTTTGTCTATTACAATTAGCAAAGGATGGCACATTTAACAAATCAATGTATCTAATGCCTTCCTCCATGGCCAACTTGATGAAGCAATATATAGCACCAACCTCCTAGCTTTGTCAGCAAAAAATTTCATACTCATGTTTTCAAGCTAAAATATTTTTTATATGGTTTAAAATAGGTTCCAATCCAGTGGTTTAAATGCCTCAATTTTGCCTTATAACAACTCGAGTTTCAAGGATCCAAAACGGATAGCTCCTAATTCTTTTATTCCAAAGGTTCCGTTACTGCATTCTGTCTTTGATATGTGGATGATTTATTTCTTACTAACTCTTCTACCAAGTTCATAGACCACTTTGTGCAATCTTTGACCAAACAGTTTGCTCTTAAAAATCTTGGTCAGTTACATTATTTTTTGGGTGTTAAAGGTTCTTTTCACTCTTCTGGATTACTTTTAACTTAACAGAAATACATTAATGATCTTCTCCATCAAGCAAACATGAGTTCTACCAATAGGATTTCCACTCCCTCATGTGCCACTACTAAACTCACTCTAACTACTAGCACTCCTCTTGACAATTCAATAACCTATCATAGCATCATTAGTGGGTTACAGTACTTGACATTCATATGTCCTAACATTTTTCATGTGATAAATAAAGCCTTATAATATGTCCATGATCCTATAAATGTTCATTGGTAGGCCATAAAATGAATTCTTCATTACCTTTATATAATTGTATCTTATAGCTTGCTCATTCACAAGTCACTTGATTTGGCACTTAATGTTTACAATGATGCTGATTGGGCAGGCTTGTTGTATGATTGAAAGTCTATATTAGGTTATGCCATATACATTAGACCAAATCTCTTTTCATGGAGTTTTTATAAGCAAAGGTGTATGGCTTGTTCTTCAATAGAATTAGAATATTGATCCTTGGCTACTGTTGTTCAAGAACTTCATTGGCTTCAGTCACTTCTTCGGGAGCTAAATTTCTACTCGTCAACCATACCAACTCTTTGGTGCAACAACCTTAGTGTTATATACCTCACCATCGTTCTCATCTTCCACTCTCGTTCCAAGCATTTAGAGATTGACTATCACTTTATTCATGAAACAATGCAACAATGAGTTCTTTCAATTAAGTACATTGTGTCCTAAGATCAACTAGCATACCTACTAACTAAACCTTTTCCCAAGGCTTAGTTTTAACAGCTTCATACTAAGTTGAACATGGTTCCTTACCTTGTTCAACTTATAAGAGGGTGATAAGGATAAGCCCATGATTGTTTTGCTTGTATAGTTTATCTATATAACTTATATTGTATATCAACATAGCAACCCTTTATTATTCTATTGTAATCAGTTACAAACTCATAATAAACAGTTGTATATATTTCACATCAATGATAATACAATTTAAAGCTTTTTATGTTGCTTAACCTTTCACAGTGAGCACTTAAAAATTTGGTTATTGTGGAAGCCATTTATCCTACCAAATACATATGACATCACCTCTTCTAACTTACTACCAAATTCCTTGCAAAAATAATTGTTTGGCTCCTACTATACTTCTCTTTCAATAGCTTGGATTACCACCAGTCATAGTAGCTAGGAAATCACTATTAGGATAGTAATGAGCCTTTAAGAATTTAGCTAGGAGAGAACCATTATCATTTATCAAGCGCCAACCTTATTTAGCCAATATAGTTGTATTAAAAGTAAAAAGATTATGAAATCCTATACCACCATCCTTCTCATATTGGTTAAGCTTCAACCAAAAACATTAATGAATATGACGTTTATTTCCTTCCTGCCCTACTAAAAGTTTGCAAGGATAACTTTTATGGATTAAATGGGCAGGTAATTTAAAATAGCTCATCATGTAAAGAGGGATGGCTTATATTATAGTTTTAATGAGAATTTCCCTACTCGCCATGGATAATAACCTTTTTTTTTTCTAATTTTTCAATTTCTTTCTTACTTAATTAATAAGTGATTGAAAGATAGCTTTTTTTGATTGCCCTATAACAGCTGGCAAACTAAGATACTTCCTAAAATTTTCTACCATTGTAACTCTAAGAAGATATTACAACTCTCTAGCCAAATCATTATTAACATTATTATTATATACGTATAATCCCTGTACTGAACCCTCTAAAAATGGGGTAATGATATGGAGATTTTTAAATTACGAAATGGTACTGGTATTGAAGATTTTATTTTTAAAATCCCTAAGTATGATATGGTTATGGAGATTTTAAATTCCTTAAATTTTCTTAATCCATGCTCACCCCTAAGAACAGGTGCCTTAGTGGGGTATAATTGATTTAAAGCAAGAGTGATATTTTCTCAACTAAAAGGGGAAGTGAGGCTTTCATTCATGATATTATTTACTAACTGGGGAATAACACTTAGAGTGGAGACCATATCAAGGGGGGCAATCGTTGAAAATAATTCATGAAAATAGTTAATAAATGATAACTTGAATTTATTCTATGAGTCTAAGCCCTATAAGGAATCAACAAAAGGTAAGGTGAGAGGTAGGGAGGATCCCCACAAACCCTTTGATGCTTAAGTTAGAGAATGTAGAGAGATAAGGAGATTAATGAGTATAAGAGAATATAATGAATGAGAATGAGAGATATGGGGTCTTATTTATAGGGATAGTGATGCTTAAACCTGAGAGGACTAGGATTCCTCTTTGATGTAGGACTTGTGCCTATTTGGAGAGTGTTTCCTCTTATCCGAGAGTCTTCATAATTACAACTCCTTCTCCTATATGATTTGGACATTCTTCATCTGCAAGTAACCCTTGTATAGGAAAATAAACCCTTAATAGAATAAGAATATGTATATGGGGTATCAAGAGTCCACTCCGAAAGCATGTTTGGATAATTATGTCTGATGTATCCTAATCTGATAGATGTGTAGTGATGAATAACTCAGAATAGTCATTCTTCCACTGGAAGAGAGACTGCATACAAAATTGCATTTGATACAGAAGGGTGAGCTGAGGTGGCCAGCCTTAGTCATAAAGTATAGTGGTAATGGTACTCGGTATCGAGTCTTGACATTGCTATATCTAAATATGAGAACATGAAAATGCCAATTGGACTTATAGATGCTCAGCATTTATATAACATCACGATGGATTAACCCGTTAATATAGTAGGATTGATCTGATGGAATCAATATTTGTTGGTTTTTTTGAATACTAAGTACTATAGGAGCTACCCAAGTCTTCTGAACCTGAGTATTATAGTAAACAACCTGCAAGTGCCATCTTTTGTCACTGGACTTAAATGCTCGGTGTCATAAAAATGTGGCCTGAGTGCCGAGCCTTAGTAATATCAAAGTGACATGAGGGTGCTAGCTTCAGTCACTAGATTTAAATGCTCGGTGTTATAGAAACATGGCCCAAGTGCCGAACCTTAGTACTATTGAAGTGACCTCAAGATGCTAGCTTCAGTTATTGGACTTAAATGCTCGATGTTATAAAAATGTGCACATAGTGCCGAACCTTAGTACTATTGAAGTGACTTGAGAGTGCTAACTTTAGTCATTAATGTTATCTGAATTTTGAAAAATGTAGACAACTGGTAGCAAGATAAGAGAAACTTTTTAATTACCCCGTCCTTTGATATTGCTTATGAATTTCTAATTTCATAATTATAACGTATGTTCGCATGTTAGAGGATAAGACATTTTAGTTGCCATAATGATAACTACCCAATTAGTGGGCTTTTCTTTTTCCTGGAATACCTTTGATGTTGAATGAGAGAGATGTAAGTAACCATAAGGGTAGTACTAGTCATTCTAGAATCTTCTACCTCTTTTTAAATAAGTCAATCCTTTTGCTAACCTTACTTTTTCTTCTCTGCTGCATTTTTCTTATTAGTTTTACTTTTAAGTGTGTTATGTTCTTGCTTCCTTTGCATTTTTTGTAGACCTACCTTCTTACTTCTTTTTCTTCTAAGTGAAGACTCTTCCCTTTTTTATTTACTTCCTTTATTTCTGCTTAATAATATTTATGGCTCCATGAAAGTAAGTGAAATATGATATGTTTGAATCCAAAATGGATAATGACATGCTAACATAGTGTAGGAGGAGGTATGACATTCCTCAAGAGTATATGCTACATATTGTAGAAAGAAACTTTAGGGTTTATGAGCATTTCTTAGACATGGTGAGATGGTCATTTATATTGATTAGTTGGAGGAAGGTTTAAGATTTACCATGGACCCTTTTGTGAAGAATTTTTTAAATAGGTTTAATATAGCACTTGGGCAACTGCAACCCAATAGCTATAGGATTTTAACAAGATATATAGAGCTTATGTATAGGGAAGGTAGAGAATCGGATCTGAATATGTTTCAGTATACGTATAGCCTGAATAAGAAGAAAGGGGAGTTAACCTTTTCATTATTGGTTATACCCCCATTAAAGTCTATTTGTTAAGCTTCTAGACTTACAGAAGTCCTGAAGGTATAGATTTTTTGTGATTGAACATCCTTTGGACTTTGTTGGTGTCTGATACCTATAGGCCGATGAATGTAAAAAAGTACCACACACACCCCCCCAATTGCCTAAAGAGGACATGGACTTGGCATCCAAACTCCATCTTAAAAGTATAGTTTAAATGAGATATATTAGAGATCTTTCTTGGAGATATCTCTAGAGAGTTTATCCTGGAGATGAAATTGCTGATGGTAGGTACTCGATCTTCTAAAGGTATATTCTAATTCTTCTATTTTTATTTGTAGATGGATGACTTTTTTTACCTTTGTGGATGGGATACAAATTTTAAATAATGTACTAAGAGACCCAAAAAGATGTGCAGATGACTCTACCTACTCAAGAATTAAGTATTTTAGAGGTCCCAACTGATATTAGACCCAGCGATAAAGAAAAAGTTATGGTTGATCCTTCTTAGAAAGAAATATCTAAGACTCATAAGAAGCAATCTAGGAATGAGGATTCAGATGTTGAGGAGGAGGAGCTAAGCGGTGAGGTATTTAGCGAATGCCTAAAAATTTTTAGATGCCTAGATATGAGAAAATGGAACTTAAAGAAAATTAATCCTCTGAGTATCTTGAATTCTTAAATTAGGAATCAGTATGCTAAGTCTCTATGACTCCTTAAAGACATCCAGTGGTGGATGGATGTTGACAAAAAGGAGTTGTTTAAATCTATAATTAGAAATTCTCTTAAAGTAATTATCTTCTACTTTCTTTACTTGTGCTTATAGATACAGGTCTTCTAGGCTATGACCTTTTTCTTTTTTTTAGATGTTTTAGCCTTGTTGCTGGCTAAGGAAAACTACTATTTCCGAAAGAGCTAATAGAGCTTGAAAGAGACAAAGGTTGGTATAATAGACATAGATTATGAAAAGAAAGTGGAAACAACAAAAAAGGCATTGGAACTTTGCTAGACAAAGCATGCTGAGGCTAGATCTGAGGTTGAGATAAGCTAGAAGAGCTGGAAAATTATAAAGCCTAGCTTACTTTAAAGATCAAGGGGTAGGACTCTAAGCTTATGGCTTTAGAGAAAAAACTCACTAAAGTGGAAAAATCACACAAAGGCGACAAGAAAAATTATCAAAAGATGGTTGCAAATTTTCTAAAAGCTTATAAGTCCGAGTGTTGGAGGATCTTGCTTGCTCAACATCCTAATGTGACTTTTTAAACCTTAAAAAGATTATACCCAC
Organism: Mallotus nudiflorus; assembly: GCA_947683625.1. Lineage (NCBI taxonomy): Eukaryota > Viridiplantae > Streptophyta > Magnoliopsida > Malpighiales > Euphorbiaceae > Mallotus > Mallotus nudiflorus. The sequence goes on from CANTUR010000461.1 coordinate 2,984,316, forward strand.
TAATTTGGCAAAAATAGTTGCTGAAGAAGATATTTAGAGTAAGCCTTCTTCCAAGTGATCGAAGAATCCAAAAGCTGCTACCAAGAAGCCTGCTGCTGAGAAATCATCCTCTAAGCAACTGAAGGATCTAAGGTCTATTGGAGAGAAATGTTTTTCTAGTGCTGTTACTTCTGGTTCTAAGCCAATCCTCCTATCTGAGTCTCAAAATTCTAAGAATGTGAATCCTGTTCTTGTTGAGGGAATTGAGCCTCTCAATACTGAGACAAATTTCTAAATTACTTAGCAAAAATTCATTTTCTTTTTTTTTTTTTGTAATACAACATTTTAAATGAAGTATTTATTTCTCAAAACTTGTTAAACTTTAAGTACATTTATTGATAGTACTTCCTAAGATTGTTTGAGTTCCAATATTGAGGTAACTCCCTACCTTGTTCATTTTTGATCTTGTATACCTCCTTAGTCATTTTTTCAATGACTTGGTAAGGGCCTTCCCAATTAGGTTCAAGCTTTTCTGTTTCAGATTACCTTTGCCAATGTCAACCCTTTTGAGTACCCAATCTTTGACCTTAAATTGCTTTGGCTGGACATGTTTGTTATGATACTTTGTGATCCCCTACTTCTAAGCTTTTACTACAATGGATGCTCATTCTCTCCTTTCTTCAAGTAGATATAGGCATATCCAAGCATTAATATTATTAACCTCCTAATCTAGATCTCTAGTTGCCCGATAGCTTAATGACTTAATTTCCATTAGGATTACAACATCCATACCATAAGTTAATCTAAAAGGCATTTCTCCTATGGAGGTCTTGAGTGTTGTTCTATATGCCTAAATGACATTGTTGAGTTCTTCAACTCAATTTCTCTTCTTCTCATTTAACCTTTTTTTTAGACCTTGTATAATGATCCTGTTGGTGATTTATGTCTGCCCATTTATTTATGAATGAGCCACTAAAGTAAATCTAAACTTTATGTTAAGATCAGAGCAGACTCTTCTGAACTTCTAAACTTTATGTTAAGATCAGAGCAGACTCTTCTGAACTTCTCATCGTTAAATTGTTTCTCATTATCTGTTATCAAGGTGTGTGGTATGTCAAATCTAAAAATGACTTCTTTTTAGAAAAAATGTTGGATTTGAGCTTAATTATAGTTAGGACAGCTTCAACTTCTACCCATTTGGTGAAGTAGTCAATAGCTATGATTAAGAATTTCTTTTTAGAGGTTGAGATTGGAAATGGACCTAGGATATCTATTCCCCAAATTGTGAAAGGCTAAAGACTCTTAATTGGATACTGAATATTAGAGGGTTTATGGTTGAGCGAGCAAATTATTGACACTTATGACATTCGTAGACTAGCTTATAAGCATCTCGAGACATAGTGGGCCAATAGTAACCCTGGAGAAATGCTTTTCTAATAAGTGAATTATGAGACTTATGAGCTCCATAAATTCCTTCATGAATCTTTCTAAGTATGTAATTTTCTTCCTTTAGTGATACACATTTAGACCATGGATGTAATAGTGACCTTTTGTAGAGTTCCCCATTGTGCATGGAATAATATGCGACTTTTATTTTTAATTTTTTAGCCTTCAACTTATCTTGTGGGAGTATGCCATGTTCGAGGTATTGAATGATTGGCTTCATCCATTCTATTATTTCCTGGATATGTAAGATCTCTACTTCCTCAATGCTTGGGTTCATCAACTCCTCAATTAGCTCAAATTATTTAAACATTTGACTGTCTTCTACTGTTGACTTGGCTAATAAGTCTACTTTTGAGTTTTTTCTTATGGGAATTTGAATGATTTCCCATTGTCCCCCTTCCTATTTGAGATTCTTTAGGAGCTGTCTAACTTTCTCTATATATTTAACTATGTTTGGTTCCTTAGTCTAGTATGCTCCTTTGACTTGGTTAATAACCAATTATGAATCAAAGTATATTTTGAGATGCTTGGTTCTAACTTCTATAGCTAACTTCAATCCCATGATGAGTGTCTCATACTCGATTGCATTATTAGTGGCATTATACTTTATTTGCACCGCGTATTGTGACTTTACTTGGCCCTTTGAGGATAATTCCAGCACTGAATCCTCAAGTGGTTGAAGTTTCATTTATGTATAGCTTCCATTTTAGGCATAAGGTCAAGACAAAGTCTTCCACTATCATCTCTTACACAAAATCTGCCAAGGTTTGTGCTTTGATCTGTTACCAAGGTTCATAACTAATGTCAAATTCTCTGAACAATATCGATCATTGGAATAATCTTTTAAATGTCTCAGGTCTTTCTAAGATTTTCCTTAATGGAAGCTAGATCTTATAATGATTGAGTGAGCCTAAAAATAATTCTTGAGCTTCAAAGATGTATGCAAGATGGCCATAACTAACTTATCTAGCTTTGGATACCAAACTTTTGACCCCTGAGTATTTTGCTGATGTAGTACACCAAATTTTGTTAGCTTTATTCTTCTTTAACCAGTACTGATGCAATTGATTATTGCCCAACAGAGAGATACAGGTACATAACTTCTCTAGGAATTAGCCTGTTGAGAAAAGGTGGCGAAGATTAGAACTTTTTAGTGTCTTCAAAGGCAACTTGGCATTCTTCATCCTATACAAATTTCTTGAAGTTTTTTAGAGCTTAAAATAGTGGTGGACACCTTTTAGCTGAGTCGGAGATGAAATGCCCCAAAGCTGTTATTTTTCCATTTAGTTTTTAGAGTTTGTTTAATGATGTTGGAGCTTTCATTTTGGGTATAACCTCCATCTTCTCTAGATTGGCTTTGATTCCTCTATGAGATATCATGAATCCCAAGAATTGGCCTGTTTTAACTATAAAAACACACTTATTCAGATTTAGATTAATCTGGAATTGATCCAATATGCAGAGGATTCAATCAAAATCCTCGGAGTACTGCTCTACATAGTGGCTCTTGACGATTATGTCATCCATATATTCTTCTATATTTTTCCTAATTTGATCTTTGAACACATAGTTCATCAGCTTTTGGTATGTTGTTTCAACATTCTTTAATCTGAAGAGCATGACCTTATAACAGTAAAGGCTTTCATGGGTGATAAATGATGTTTTCTCTTAATCTTCCTTTTTCATTGGAATATAATGATACCCTTGAGTAGCATCCACAAAGATATACAACCAGCTAATTAATTATTGGCAGCAGATGGGTATCTTTCAAGCATGCTTTGTTGAGGTTAGTATAGTCAACGCACATTTTGTACTTCCCATTTGACTTTCTAACCAGCACCATGTTAGCTACCCATTCCAGATGTGTAACTTCTCTGATGAATCCTAGCAACTTCTTTATTTCTTCGGTCATTACCTATTGCATTTCATATGCAAAATTCCTCTTTTTTTGAACTATAGGTTTTAATCCTAAGTTAATGTTCAGACTATGTGAGGCAATCCGAGGATCTACCTCAATGATCTCAAATTCTTTAGAATTAAAGCTGTTTGAATGCTTGATGAGGACGTTGCTTATTCCTCTTTTGAATTTATCATCAAGTTTATTGTTGATTATGACTATCTTTCCTTCAGCAATTTATAAAGTCTAAACTTGATTAACTGGCTCTAGGTTGGCTCCATGTTTCTCAATCTCTAAGATTCTAGACGGAATGCTTCCATTTAAGGTTTAATAGCCAGTTGATAGCACTGTTTGGCCATGGTTTAATCTTCATGGATAGTTATCACCAATTTTCAAGAGGGATCTTTATGGTCAGATGCTTGATGCTTATAGTTGCATCAATTTCATAGAGGATTGGTTAGCCTATGATGTCATTATATGTGAGGGGAAGGTCTACCACATTAAATAAAACTCTAATGGCTTTCATATCTTTAGTTTCTCGGTTGTTGAATTCTACCATTAATTCCACTAGTCCCATAGGATGTGTAGTTCCTCTATAGAAACTTGTGATGGGGTTTTGAATGACTTTTAAATCAGTTACATATTCTCCTATTGTCTTGTAAGCATCCTAAGAGAGTGCATTGAGAGCACTTCCATCGTTAATTAGTAATTTTTTTACTAAGTAATTATTAATGAATGCACTTACCACCAAGGCATTATTGTATGGACATTGAACATGCCTACCATTTTTTGGACTAAATGTGATGGTCCATTTCTTTTCAAAGATGAGACTTTCCTCCTTTTGAGTTCTCTTGGGCTTCCTTTTGGTCGTTTCCCCTTCAACTATCATGTTGATGACTCCAGCTACTTCATTTTGAGCTTTCTTTTATTCTAGTTTATCTTTATCCTGATCCTCTTGCTCATATGTTCTTTTGGTTATGTCATTGAAGTTTTTGAGTTTCCCATTCTGTATTAACCTTTCTATAGCATTCTTCAATTCTTGGCATGCGTCAGTTTCGTACCTATAGTCTCGGTGGTATTAATAGTAGAACCTCCTATCCTACATGGACCCGCTAGAAGGACTCAACCTTTTGGCTAATGTTATGCCTATTCCACTCTATAAGATCCATATAAGGATTTTTAATCCGGAGTGTTTAGTAGTGTGTATCTCTTAATTTTCTTTCGAATCCTTCCACCGGGTTTCTAAAGTTTAATCGCTAAAATTTGGGCCTTCTTGGTTCCTACCTTTTATCATTTTTTAGAAGTGTCTTCTTGTTATCCTGATACATCCTTCTATCTTTATCCATCTTTATCATTTTTATTGTCTTGGCCATTACTTCAGTAAAAGTGCCAGGTTCTCTGGTCATGATCTTATATTTGAGTTTCCTAACCAAGTTCCATTTTTTAGAGCTTTTATGGCTACTTAATCAATTAAGTTCTCTATCTACATGGCCACCTTGTTGAATCTATTCATATAGCTTCTTAATGATTTTGTGGCTTATTGCTTACACATTTGAAAATCATTAATTTTTTTGCCAGGAGGCACATTGGTAATAAACCGAGTCTGGAACTTCTCAACTAATTCTTTGAAGGATAAAATAGAATTTTCAGAAAGATGATGGAACCATCTTTGAGCATTCTTTGTAAGTGTGTTAGGAAAGACTTTGTACATGATTCTGTCATTCATATTTTGACTCAACATCCTAGTCCTAAATGAGGATATGTGGTTGATTAGATCCTCAATTCTATTAACCTAGTCTAATTAAGGCATTTTGAACTTGGATGGGATCTCCATCCTAATTATTTTGCTCATAAAGGGTGTCTTTCCCTTTAGAATGCATTTGTCTTCTTTATTGGGTCTAATACGAGCCTTCTGCATAACCTCTTTAGCTTTCTGGGCTATCTTTGAGTCATCCAAGGTTAGGATTGTTGTGTTAGATTCCCCTTTCGGAGCTTTATAACTTTCTTTATTTTCACCAGGTACACTCAGAGTTGCTATTTATGGTGTTGCTACATTATTCTTTGGATGAGCTATTCCAGGATTATTGCCTTCAATCAAGGCATTTAGTTGTTGTCGCATTAAGAGCATCTGGGTTTAGACTTTTTTTATCATTACTTCTTTGCTTGATTAGGGTAGGTTGAGTGCCTAGGTTATTATTTTTAGGTTTAGTATGTTTATGTTAAAGGTTTCTAGTAAACTTAGGAAAGGTATAAAGGGTATAGGCCTATTGTTATGCTGTAAAGGAGCATAATAAGGGAAGTCATTACTTGATATTGGCCATCCCTAGGTATTACTAGTCAAAGCATATGCTCCGAATGGAGCTTGTAATGAAGATCCAATATGCTGAAAAGTTATCAACAAAATTATTAGTTGAGAGGGTGATGACAGGTTAATTAGGGTAATATAAGGAATAGGTACTGATAGATTGATCAGAGGAATAGGGGCTAAAGGGTTAAATTGAGTATCTAGAGTTGAGATTGGCGATGGACTGGAAGTCATGATGTAAATACTTTTCTCGGTAGATAACGATGGCCTTGACTCAAGAGTTTCCCATAGACGACGCCTCTTAATAACTTGCTTTTGAAATCTCTAAGTCTAAGTCTTATAAGGAATCAATAAAAGGTAAGATGAAAGATAGGAAGGATCCCCACAAACCCTCAAATGTCTAAGTTAGAGAATATAGAGAGAGAGTTTAGAGAGATAAGGAGAGCAATGAGTACGAGATAATAGAATAACTGAGAATGAGGGATATGGAATCCTATTTATAAGGATAATGATGCTCAACCTTAGAGGAATAGGATTCCTTTTTGATGTAGGACTTGTGCCTATTTGGAGAGTATTTCCTCTTATCCGAGAATTGTTTTAATTAGAAATCATTCTCCTGTCTAATTTGAACATTATTCATCTGCAAGTAACCCTTATATAGAAAAATAAATGCTTAGTAGAATAAATATATATATATATAAGGTATCAATAAAGATCCGAGCAATACTTGCTTCTTATTTAATTTTAACCCCTTTCTTATCAAGGATGAATGCAATTCTATTCCTCCGTTTTCTAACTTCTACCTTATGGTAAAAAATCTTGTGTTTTTTTCTCCTACCGCAAGCCAATTTACTCTATCTTGTTGATGCCACATCAATTCTTCTTTTTGTTCTAATCCATCAATCTCAAGTTCAATAATGTTTTTTTGCCTTGCAAATTTTATTACTTATTTAAACAAGCTATGCATCCTATGAAAAGTATATTTTATTTTACTAAGCCATATTTTGTATTATTAATAATTTTTTTTTCTAAATTTTGTGAAGATATACAATATTTAAATTAATTGACCTAAATTACATAATAATTTATACGTAAAATTTAGGTTTAAATTATTAACTAAAATTTTAAAATATTTTTATTATAATTTCATTTTCACTAAAATAGTTTTTTTTAGTACTTACAAATAAAAAATATTATAAATACAAATATGAATTTTACAATAAAATTTAAATTTTAATGATTAAATATTTAAAGTAAAATTAAAAAAATATATAAAATATGAATCTTACATTCAATTTCATAATAGATTGTTACAATTACTTAAAATAAAAAAATAAAAATAAAAATTATTTTTATCATATAATATATTTAAGCAAGTTAAAAAATTTGCTAAAATAGATATTAATATAAATTAATAAAATTTATATAATTTTTTATTAATACACTAAAATTACAATTGGATTGATGTAAAAAAATTAAAATTAAAATTAAAGTAAAACTATTAAGTAAATAATAATTATAGTTATAGTTTTAATAGTTCTATTATTAATACGGTTTGATAAATAAAAGGTAAAGTATAATTATAAATGTGGAATTTTAAAAGATAATATATTTAATAAATTTATATGAAATAATTAAAAATAATAAATAGATAAATTATTATATTATTAAATTATCTAAAAAAATACTTCTAATATTAAGTTTAAAAATATCCATCTCAATAATAAATTGTAGAATAATCAATTGCTTAAAGATTTGTTGCTGATAACGTAGAGCTATTATTGATAATTAATAGCTAATAGCGGGTGACGTAACTGATAATTAATTCATAATAAGTGTTTTGATGAAATTATAATGCAACATGTTGATCACAAGCAAGAGAGGCATAAATATATTCACACGGGGCGGTTGTGACTACAGATTCGTGATTTTTTTCTTGTTGATGAATGATTAAGGAAAAGTTACAATTAAGTCCTTAAAGTTTATCCCAATACACACGTTTATCCATATACTTCTAAAATTATTATATTTTAACTCAATTGATAGGAATGACATATCTAATGTCTCTTTCTAAGTTGAGCTAATAAAACAAAAATCTATAGTTGTCCAAACTTTGTGTTGGATAATATTTTAATTTTTTAAATTTAATTTGTATTTGATGGTATGTTGTTTGTTGATTGTAAGAAAATATCAATTTAATGGAATATAAATGAAAAATAATTAAAATGTTACGATATTATTTAAATAATTATAAAATATTTATACATTCTATTGAGTATAAAATAGTTTTTTTAGACTTTTTGATTTGTGCAGAATCAAGAATTTGATCTTATGATAATTTGAAAACAGAATCATTCACTATGAAATATCATTCTACATAATTTTAATGGCCACTGAACCAATTATGCGTATCTTTTAAATGAAGAACTATAAATAGCATCTTTGATAAAATAGGGGATCAAAATGTTTGATGGGAAATATCTCAGGGACTTTAATGTAGTTTTTTTGAATGATAATGAAGTTTAAACACTTGGCAACTTTATTATATAATTTATTAATAATTTAATTATCTCAAGTTTTTGGTGTGGAAAATGGCCGCATTAGCTTTAGAATCACAGTATACAAGGAAAAACGATGGAAAAATATAGTTTTGGTTTTGCATGACTGAATGATGAAAGCTCTGACATGGATGGGACCCACATCAAGAAAATATCTTGCAGGTCCCACTATTTTATATGATAAACTATGGGTCCCATTTTGGGATGTAAAGTCCAGAAGGAATTTTGCTTTTGGGAGGTAGCTTTGATTTTATATATATATATATAATAATTGCGACAATATAGGGATTATAATACTCCTTTCTTCTATACCCAAACAACCCAAAATATCTTTTCCAAAAAAAAAAAAGTATACATGTTTCACTATGGTTATTATTTTTTACCAATATGATATTTTAACTTATAGTTTTATCATTTTAACATCTGAACTTAATTAAAATATACTAATTTACAATAATATGATGATGTAATGCATTTATCACTTTCTGTACTTATCACTTTTTATCAGTTTGATATCTTTATTTATATTTTTTTATCAATTAAATCCTTATAATATGATATATACTAATTTACTATTTTATACTACATATGCTGATAGAGGTTTCAAAATTACATTTTAATTAAGTTTAAATAACAAAATTATAAATTGAGGTGTCAAACTGATAAAAAAATAACAAATATAAAAGGTCATATATGTATTACGTTAAAAAAAACATCCCAAAATATATTTTGCAAAAAAAATTGCCAAACCTTAAATAATTTGATAAAAAAATTATTTATTTTAAGGTGATGAGGTTTTTTACATTTGATGTTCTATTCTTATATAGTTATAAAAATTTTGATTAGTTTAGAATATAAGTTGGATGGATCAATAACATTTATTTTCTTCGTAAATGAAATCTAAACTCAAAATTTTATTTAAGATAATTTAATTTTTTTTTTTTCAATTTGTAACAAATGTTGGTTAAGGTAATGAGATTATAAAAGTTTGAAAGTATTTTTAGATTCCAAATTTTAAGATTTTAAAATAATATAATACTCTTTCTTATTTTTTTTAAGCCATAATAATAATCAATCTATACCCAGTTTTAGGCTTTTAGCGTACACTTCTTATTATAGTCCTTGCATTCACTTTAAAGATGAAAAGGCCTATGCAGTATTTAGATTAGGGTGTAAATAAGTCAAAATCAATCTAAAAAATATATATTTAAAATTACTCTAGTCGGTTCAAATTCCTATTCGAATAAATTCATTGAGTTGTTGATTATAAATTTAACAATATTCAGTTCAATATTTTAAGATTTACATTTTTAGGTCATGTACAATTTTGAGAGGAGGATAAAGGGGACTCGAATCTTAATCTCTCCAATGCATAAAAAGGACTTCGGCACACAAACAATTTTACTTTCCTTATTGCTCGAGTTGATCTTAAATTCTATATATGATTTAATTTGAGAATTAAATTTTATATTACTTAATTAGAGAGGTTCCTACTTGAATTAATTTTAAATTTTATATCACCTAATTTGAAATTTTATTATTTAAATTGATTTTAAATTCCATATTTCATATTACTAAATTAGAAAATATAATTCAGTTTAGCTTTAATTTAAGAGCCTGATATTTGAGTTAATTTTAAATTTTATTCTGTTCAGCTCAAAAGTTTAATTACTTTAACCTTAAAAATCAAGAAGAATATGGACAAGTTATGTTGATTTCAGGATCTGAACCAATTACCTTGGTCCTTAATAAAGTGTTTGCTTGACCACCATAACGAAGTTCATGTGATGTTAACTTCGTTCATTAAAGTGCGAAAAAATTAGCTTCTATATTATAGTAAACATTAATAACAAAAATATTTATATACTTATAAACTGATTATTATTCTGTTAATTACTGAATAATTTATAACTATATGATTTTATATAACTATTAAAATTATGTAGTATGATAATTAATTAATGTAAATTTAAAATTCAATAATTTGCATTTTGTAAAAATAAATATTATTTAAACTTAAATAAGTTCCAACTCAAGCTTGAACATTCGTTATAAAATATAGAATTTTAACATGTTGGCCCTTTGCTTCCTAAAGTTTTTCCTCCTCGAGAGTTTCTTGAAAGTTATTGTAAGCATTGCAAGTTCATTGTCTTCTTCATTAGTAGAGTCTTTTTAGACTTTCTTCCTCACTATTTTGCAACTTCTTTCTTCTTCTCTTTCTTCTTTCGCTTCTCATCCTCTCTTTGTCTTAGATTGAGCTCATGTGATAGGAGCTTGTCAATGAGGATGTTAGTGGATAACTTAGACTAATCATCAGCTTCATTAATGGAAGTGACCCTTAATTTTCAATCCTTATTTAGTAGGACTCTAAGAATCTTAGGATTCACTTCTTCTCTTATAAAGTGTTTACCTAAATTTCTTAGTGTGTTGAGAAGTGCATTGAGGTGATTTGTCATCCTTATTATGCTCCCTTATGGTTTCATTATGAAAAGTTCATATTTTATAACAATGAAGCTGAACTTTCTTATTTCTCACTTGCACATTTCCTTTGTGATTCTCTGGAGTTTCACAAATTTTTTTGACGGAAAGATGTTGACCCTTTGCATGATTAAGGTCATGATCAATCTCAAATCAACATATTTTTAGACTTTAACAATCAATTTTGAATCACTAATGATCTTTGTTTAAGTGTAATTATAAGCATAGGTAGCTAATTATGCTAAATAAAAGCAATGTTAATTAACTACGCTTTAAATCAAGTTTAAGGGTATTCTAAACACATTTGAAGCCTTTAAATACCCCTGCACATGTTCCCTAAGGCATGAGAAATGAACTGGGTTCAAAGGAGGTTATTCGAAGGCAAAACTGACAAGGTTTAGTAAGGTTAGCCTACGCTCACGACCCTGATTTAACCATGAGCGTCTATGAGAAAAATGGCCAATAAGCTCACGATCTACGCTCATGCCCATGACTAGACCATAAGTGTCGCCAATAATCACTTTTTGCAACTAACGATCATATTTTCAACGCTCAATATCCTGAGCCTACACTCACGACCATGAGCGTCTGAATTCCTACAAAAGTTAAATTTGGATTAAATGAAGAAAAAAGAGGTTGGGAACAAATTTAATGGCTTATAAAAGCTATTTTTCACTCTTCAACTATAAATTTGAGTCCTATAACTTCATTTAAGAAGTTAGAGAGTTGGTTGAGCAAATTCATTATCAAATCCATTAAGCCACATTTTGTTCTTTCACATTTATTCTTTGTATAATATTTGTATGTAAATAAACTCTTATTGAGTTATAATTACCCTTCTATTGAGAGTTGGGTGAGTGTTTAGTTGATAGGATTCTTTCTTTCACTCTTTTTTAGGGTTGACAAGTGGGTAGTGTGGAATCAATCAACATTGGGTTAGTGCTGAGCTCTAGTGAATAATACATTAAAGATTGGTTTGTGTTAAGCAAAGAGAAACACATTAAAGATTAGTTTTTGTTGAGCCAAGAAAAACACAAATTAAAAATTGGTTTGCATTAAGCCAAAAAAAACACAAGTTGATGTAAGGTTTGTGTTGAGTCTTAAAACACATTATTGTAACAATTTTGGGAATAAGATTAGGGTGAGTTCAAAATCCTAACTTGGGGATAAGTTAGGTGGGAGATGTAGAATTGGTTGAGAATCCGAACTCCCTAAAATCACTTGTTTTCCTTTTTATTTTTTTTAATTCTTATTCTTTATCTCTATTTCTTAGTTTTTTTAATTTTTCATCAAACCTTTAATCTCTCCTAAAATCTTAATTAACCTTATTCGCCCCCCCTAAGGGCATCTTTCATTTGGTATCATAGCTTGGATTCTAGGTAATTAATTGTTAGAATTCAAGATCATGGGGAGTAAATCTTTTTTTTTCAAACCTTTAGACCTCTCTTTGATGGAAGTGATTACCCCCATTAGAAGCATAGAATAGAGCTCTATCTTGATAGTGATTCCATTAGATTATGGGATGTAATATTAGATTAGTAGAACCCTCCAATGAAGATGGTGGATGGTATTCAAGTTCCTAAGGAGACAAAGGAGTGGTCTCAAGAAGAAAAAGAGGAGAACCACAAAAACGAAAGGGCTATGTCGGTTATTATCACCTCAATGTCAAGAGAAAAAGGAGGCAAGCTTCAACATTGTATATCAGCCAAGGAAATATGGGAAACCTTAGAGAATCACTATGAAGGCAACATCTAAGTAAGATTCAAAAAGGTCTAACTCCATGTGTTTGAATATGAGATGTTTAAGATGAAGCCTCATGATAACATCAATATAAAAATGGATTGAATGCTCTATTAACCACTTTAAGGAAGTTGGGCAAGCATTACTCCAAAGAAGAAGTCAATATTAAAATCTTAAGAGTGTTACCTAAGAAGGATTGGGAATCAAGAGTAACCTTCATTGAGGAAGCTCATGATCTTTTCATACTCTCAATCGATATCCTTATAAGTAAGCTTCTCACTCATGAGCTTAGCTCAAAGAGAAGAGGAGCAACAAGGAAAAGAGGAAAATAAAAGGAGCTTAGCACTCAAAGCATCACAAAACTCAAATGATGAAAGTGAACTTGAAGATTCAAGTGAAGATGATTAAGAAATTGCATCATTCATAAGATACTTCATTAAGTACTTAAAGAAGAAAAACTTAAGCAATCATAAAGAAAGTTAGAAGAGTGACTCTAAGAGATCCTAAAAAGTCACTTGTTATAAGTGCAAGAAGCTTGATCATCTTAATAGTGAATGTCCAAGACTCAAGCACAAAAGCAAAAGAAGAAAAGAAAGAACAAAAGCCTTTAAAGCTACTTGGGATGACTCTTCCAAATTATAAATGGAGGAGGAGAAATAAGAAGCTACCAACTTTTGCTTCGTGGCATTGGAGAACAACTATGAGGTACCCTCTACTTCTTACTCCTCTTGAGATAAGTTATACGATAATAAGGAACTTGATGATGAAAGCTCTTTAGTTAGAAAATTAGTTTTAAAATGTCAAAAATTAATTTTATAGACAAAATCTCATAAGCAAAAGCTTTTAAAATTATCTAAAGATTTTAAGGATTTGAAATTAGAATTTTCAAATGTTATTTCCTCAAATAAAAAGATGTCTCATGATTTGAAAGCCTCTATATCCTTGAAATATAATCTTGATAAAATTAAGAAAGAAAATGAGTTCTTTTCAAAAGAAATTAAGAACTAAAAGGCATAATTTCTAAATTTCAAAAAGGAAAAGAGACCCTTAATCATTTCCTAAATAGTCAAAGATTTCATGGTTTGAAATATGGACTTGATTTTTCTAATGAAGCTCTACATCATCAAGTCCCCCAAATTTTATCGAGGCCACTCTTGCTCTATCCTTTACTCCTTGTAAGAGCTTTAAAGCTCAAGATTTTAAGACCAAGATTCTTATGAATCCAAATGCTAAAGGAAAGTCTTTAGAACCTAATATTCCTAAGGCTCAAGGTTTCAAGGCTAAGGTTAAGAAATCTCAATTACATTATGCATTCATGTATCATAATAAGAGGCATACACACATGTACATTAGGCATAAAAAATTCATACATTATTATAATTGTGAGATGCACACTCATCCTAGAACTATCATCTCTAGAAAATCCACCAACCATCCTTACCATGCTAAACTCGCATATATTGCTAGGAAAAATAGATTTTCAAAAATTAAATGCTTTTGTTGCATGAAATTTGGACATACTAATAATATATGTTACTATAGACAACTTCACCTTAACCTCTTACCTAAAAATTATTTTGAGACAAACAAACCTAAAATAACTAAAGTTTAGGTTCAAAAAGGTATTTGATCTCATTTTGAGTAGGAGTGGTTGAAGTTGTCCATTTGTTAATTATTGATAAATTGATAAAATTAATTTACTCAGTTTATCAATAAACATGCAAACATAAATTTGTCCATAAAGAATTTCACTTTTGCATGATCGAAATACCTCTAAAAAAATTGCATATATTTTCTCTCATTATTTTTCATTTGGCATCACTCTCCACTTGGTACACCTTACTCTTTAAAATATTTATTTGGACTACATGTTGAGAATCATGATTGCCATTAGCATTTCTTAATACACTTGGCACATGTTTCACTTTTCATGATTAACTCTTTATTTAATTTTTCATTGGGTATCAATAGGCATCATTTTTGTTCAATACTTTCCTATTGGTATCCTTATAATGTCATTCACTCATTCACTTATTCACTTATTTTTTACTTAGTATCCTTTTCTTTTAGTTACCTCCCTCTTTCACTTTGACAAAGGGGAGAGAAACTTAGCATTTTGAATGATAATAATTATGCTTGAATTATAAATAGAATGCTAAAAAGAGGGAGAACCTAAATATTTATTATGATTAAGTGATATATGACATTTTTTACTTACCTTAGCATATATTGAGAGGGAGAAAATTTAAACCCTTTAGTATATGATTGAGAGGGAGTATCATAAAAAATATGCACACACATACACTTAGTAATTTTTTATTATCATTCCAAAATTGATTATTAAGGTTAAAAAAAAAAAGGAGATTGTTGACCCTTTGCATGATTAAGGTTATGATCAATCTTAATTCAACATTTGTTTTGACTTTAACAATCAATTTTGAATCACTAAATGCTTTTTGTTTAAGTGTGATTATAAGCATAGGTACCTAATTAGGGTCAATGAAAGTAATGTTAATTTATCTCACTTTAAATCAAGTTAGAGGGTATTCTAAACACATTTGAAGCCCTCAAATACCCTACACATGTCCCCTAAGTCATGAGAAACGAACCGAGTGCAAAGGAGGTCGTTCAGAGGCAAAATGGATAAGGTTTAATAAGGTCAGCCTACACTCACTATCTAACCTATACTCATGGTCTATGCTCACGACCACAACCTAACCATAAGTGTCCATAAGAAAAATGGCTGATACACTTATGATCTATGCTCACGACCATGACCAGACCATAAATGTTGCCAATGGTCACTTTTGCATGTAATGATCATATTTTTCAACACTCATGACCCCGAGCCTACGCTCATGATCATGAGTGTCTGAATTCCTACAAAAGTTGAATTTGGATTAAATGAAGAAGAAAGAGGTTGGGAATAAATTTAATGGCTTCCAACAACTATTTTTCACTTCCCAACTATAAATTTGAGTCCTATAACTTCATTTAAAAAGTTAGAGAGTTGGTTGAGCAAATTCATTATCAAATCTATTAAGCCATATTTTGTTCTTTCACATTTATACTTTGTATAATATATGTATATAAATAAACTCTTATTGAGTTTGTTATTACCTTTTTATTGAGAGTTGGGTGACTGTTTAGTTAATAAGATTCTTTCTTCTACTCTTTTTTGGGTTAAGAAGTGTTTAATAAGGAATCAATCAACATTGGGTTAGTGCTGAGCTCTAATGAAAAATACATTAAAGATTGGTTTATGTTAAGCAAAGAGAAATACATTGAAGATTAGTTTATATTGAGATAAGAAAAACACAAGTTAAAGATTAGTTTGTGTTAAGCCAAGAAAAACACAAATTGATGTAAGGTTTGTGTTAAGCTTTAAAACACATTATTGTAACAATCTTAGGAATAAGATTGGAGTGAGTTCAAAATCCTAACTTGGGGATAAGTTAAGAGGGAGATGTAGGATTGGTTGAGAATCTAAACTCCTTAAAATCACTTATTTTCCTTTTGATCTTCTTTTTATTCTTATTCTTAATATCTATTTCTTAATTCTTTTTTAATTTTCCATCAACCTTTAATCTATCCTATAATCTTAATTAGCCCTATTCATACCCCCCCCCCTTTACCCCTCTAGGGCATTTTCAAAAATAATCTTAAACTTTTCCACTTGATTCCCTTGACATGGAAGTAAGGAGAATTGTCATGGCCTTCTTGTTCTTGTATTTTTTTTCCTTTTATTATTGTGACCATGGCTTCTCTCTAATTGCATTTCAACATTATTAATGGTTTTCATTAGGGGTATTCCACCCTTTAAGAATCATATTCTATAGCTTTATCGGATCACTATCTAAATATAACTCCATTTTGTACTTCTAGTAGGGATAACATTAAATGGTGTAAGGGATTGGAAGTTGAGAAATTCAATTTTCATGATCTTAAAATGCTTAGAATTCAAGCTTTGGTACTAATTGAAATACCTTAGAGGGGATGAATAGGGCTAATTTGATTTTAAAGCCATTAAGGGAATTAATAAATAAAACAAGGACTAAGGGGTAAAAGTAAAGGAGAATTGACACAAGTTAATTATTTTAGAAATTTGGTTTATCAATAAACCTACATCTCCACTTGAATACACATATTTGAGTGTTATGTTAATATAAACATTATGTTAGTTAATGTAAACATTATGTTAAGTACAATTTAAAATTTAAATGTTGTTGTATGCAATTTAAAATTTAAAGGCTATTTGAATCCTAATTGCATCTCTAAAATTAATAATGACACTTAATAATCTCAAATTCAATATGAATAATAAAATTTAAATAATCTCAAATTCAACATGAATAATAAAATTTAAATCTAATTCCTTGAACCTATAACCTTCCTTAAAATGTGCACATGTTGATAGGGAGTTCATTCAAAACCCTGTGCACATATTAAGAGGAGTTTTAATTCACATGCTTGTACAAATTTATTTTCTCACTCAAAATTGTTTGTTAAATTCAAAAGGGGGAGATTGTTGAAATTTTCATGATCAAGTCCAATCACCTTTATTTTGACATTAACAATTCAATTTTGAGTTATTAATGTGTGTGATTTAAGTGTGTATAAATTAAGTTCATAGTAATGCTCATTTGAAGATGAAAAATTCAAGTTTCGTAAGGTAGCTAGGATACTCACAAGTGGAGACATGATTGTGAGCATCCCCACAAGAAAACTCCTTCAAATTCATATATGTAAAGAGCAAGATAAAGACCTTCACAATCTTAGTTATGATAATGAGGCTACCCATGACTAATTTTAAGTAAAATATCTTATAAGCTACAGAGAGCAATAAAAAATCTAAGATTTCAAATCTACTAATATTTGGTTGTAAATACTTTATATTAAACACCAAGTACAACCTTAAAAAATTTAATTCTAAAGCCGATAAAGACATCTTTCTAGACTACTCCACCTTTAACAAATCATATAAGGTGTTTAACTAAGAATTTTAATGGTAGAAGAGTCAATACATGTTGTATTTGATGAATTTAACCTACTTGTTCGAAAAAGGATCTTGTTTATGTTGATTATATTATAGATGACTTCATGGAGATGAATCTTTAAGAAGGTGAAGCCTCCAAACTTTTGGAGTTAGAAAGTCTATGCAAGGAAGAGAGTTAGGAGTCATCTCAATCAACCATGAAGCTCATGACTTATCCAAGTTATCTATCTATGTCCTCACTGGCAAACTTCTAACACATGAGCTCACTCTGAGACAAATAGAGGATAAGAAGCAAAAGAAGGAAGAGAAGAAAAAGGAAGTTGCACTCAAAACAACTCAAATTGATAATAATGAAGAAATTCTAGAAGACTTTAATGAAAAAGATGACGAACTTGAATGCTTAGAAGGAGCTTCAAGAAACTCTTGAGGAGGAAGAAATGTGGGAAGCAAAATAAAAACAACAAAGGTAATAAGAAAGGTAAAGAGATTACTTGCTATAAATGCAAAAAGTTGAGTCATATTAAAAGTGAGTGCCCCAAGCTCAAGAGCAAAAATAAAGGGGCAAAGGAAAAAAATAGCCTTCAAAGAGGATGATTCCTTTAATTTAAAAAAGGAAGCGGAATAATAAATTTAATCATTTTTATATTTTTTATTATAATAATTATAAATATACAAGTTAACAACTTTTTCTGTCATCATGCGCACTAAGTTGTGTAACTATCATGTCATTGTACACTCTAACAAGTTGTGAGCTAATGAAATAAAAAAAAGTTAATTTTAGGAGTTAAATGAGATCAAAATAAAAGTTGAATTGTGTAACAGGTTAAAATGAAACTTCAAAGGTGAGATAGGTTAAAGAAGTAAAGTTTGGAGGTGAAAGTATGCGTTTGGTCATTTCTTTTACCTGTGTTGAAAAAGTGGAAACATGTAAGTGCTAAACTCTCTGCGTAATAAGATTTGTTTTAAAAAAGATAAAAGGAGAAAGTAAGGATTGAACTTTTAATCTATTAATATCTTAAAGGAAATTATATCACTTGATTACTCAACTTTTTGCTTACAAAGTAAAATGTTAAGCCACTAATGAATGGTTCAGTATCTCTTCTCCCCTTCTCTTCTCACCTCTGCTCTTCCTTGCCTTTTTATTCATTGATTTTCTTATGTGATTTTTGGCTAAAATTCATCAAATCTTTTTTTTATTGTATGTAATATATAAATATTATGGATATGAGTATAAATCTTAAATCTTGATGAATATTTTTATAGTTTTATGGTTATATTTTATTGTAGTGGTTGATATTTTAGTGTGAAATTTTCATCCATTTTTGGGTGTTTGATAAATGTTGTGGTGAAGATTTAAAGAACACATTCATATTATACTATATTTTGACTTTTTTAGTATATCTGATAAGCAAATGGCCAATGAAAATTTCTTATTTTTACTTGAGAGAATATCTATACTATGTGATATTTGTATTTTTTTTTATAGTTATTCTCTTAGAAAAAAGAGTTTTTTTTTTTAAACATCTTTTTAGATATCATTAAAATGGAGAGATAAAAGCGATAACAAAATAAAACAGTAAACCACCAAATCAATTAATTAAAAAAATAGTTTTTAAGATTAATAGAACATATTATCTAAAGAAACTATAACTCATAAGTACTAAAACTCGACATTTAAACTAGATGTGGGTACTATCTGCGAACCTATCGTTTGTTCAACTCCAATAAATAGATGGATATACACAGTTCTGCTCCTATTTTTGAGGAGATAAAGGCACCTAAACTTGAAAGAAGAGTAGCACATCAAGTTTGAAAAATCAAGTATAAATCTGAATATCTGATTCTTCCTATGTTGAAGATGAAACTCCTAACACTATAGATGGAATTAAGTCCACACAAAATATATAAAAAAATTAAAGAAACCAAAAAGGTATTTGTAAAATGGATTAAAAATTCATATTGATTTGAGATCTAAACTCAAACCATAGAGATCTACTACTAATATTATAGAATATTAATTTTTTTAAACAGTGAAAAAAAAAAACACAGAAGAGTTGAAAAACAAAGAAAGAAGGAGACTACTAAATTGCCTATTTAAAAAAGAAAATAACATTTCAATGTACTATTTATTTTCTTTTATATATTTTCAAGTGATGAATGCATTTTCTTGATTAGAAAAATGCTCAAAATTTTATATTTTTTAAATTTTTAAATTTTTATCTTATTTTTAAAAAATAATTATTTTTTATTATATTTAAACCATCTTATTTTTCCATTAATAAAAAAATTGACCTAAAACTACTATCTTTGCATATTGGCCTATTCACCGAGCTTTTCATTTTATGGATAAAAGAAAATTCATGAAGGAATGGTCAGATAAACTAAAAATTCTGCATATTTTTAGGGTCATGTGTGCTATTATATCTTGAAATCTACTCCACCACATAACTAAGAAGGTGGCATATCACTAAAAATCATGGCCACCGCATGGAACTATATTATCACAATTCCTTTATTTCAAAACAACATTTTCAGTTCCCATATTCAATAAATATTTAAACAACTAACATAACCAATATAAACTACCCAATGTCTTTTTCAAAGAATTAAGGGAAAAGATCAGCCTTGAACCTTGTAAAATGTGATACAACAACAAATTTCTTATGGGCTAATACATAAATAAATTCATCAATTTGTAACACGAAATCAAATAGATCTAAATTGAATCTTTTCAACAAATAGAACTCAATACTTCTACTTTTTGTATTAAATAAACCTAATTTTGATATCATGATAAGTGTAAAAATCAAACTCTTAATAAAAATTAATTTTTTAATCTTAATTTATTTAATATTAAAAAAATAGTATTTATAATAGTTTGACTTTTCAAAACCCTTTATTTAATGTGAAGAGGAAGTGGTAAAAGAGAGAGAGAGAGGAATTAGAAAATAAAGAGTATGGTTAATTAATATGGATTTTTTGAATATTTTAAATTTAATTTAGTTTAAAAATATTAAAAAAATATTCAGTATAAATTTTCATTTTATTTTCATAGAATTTGGATTACACGCACAAAGTTTGAGTCAAAATTGAGCTTATTTGGTACCAAAAATAGAAATATTGAGTCCTATTTATTTAGAAAGTTCAATTTTGACCTGTTTAATCATATGACACAAGTTGAAAGGCCTATTTATATATTAGTCCAATTTATTTTTATTATTAGTATTAGTATTATTATATCTGGCCACAAGCTAGTGGATATTTTTTTATTTGAACTATTGACATTAAAATTTTGCTAAATTCTAACTAATTTAATTTGATTTATACATAATTATAAAAACAGTAAAAAAAATTCTTAATAACTAATATAAAACAACTCTATATATCACAATTTAAATTAAAAACATTGTTTAAATAAAAAATAAAAACATCGTTTAAATAAAAAATAACTCAGTGCTGACTTATTCCATCAGTTTTTAATAAGTTGGTGGGTATTAAAGCCTTAACTTTACATAATATTTATTGGTCATGGGTGGCTATTGTTTCTTGCTCAGAAAGGATAAAATTTCGTTGGAAACTTGCTCAGCTTTCTCCTGATGGATAAAATGGTGACCATCATCAATCACAACAACTTCAAGGTTAGGTACAAGACTCTTCAGTATTTCATCATTAATATAGTCCCTTGTCCCAAATGATATAAACCCAACATCTTTGTCACCAACTATCAATTTTGTAGGCACACTTATTTTACTTCCTTGCCATGCTCCAAGGAGCTCCCAGTTCCTGCCAAATTTTTACAACCGTAAGAGTACTTTCAATTTCACTATGGCTGTGTTTTGCTTTTTGCAGTCTATCATAGAAACTGAAGGAGCCAAAATGAAACTTAAAGTTTTATTTTCTAGGCCCACTAATAATTTAAGCTATATATATAGATCTTACTTAAGGGATATCTGTTCAAAGAAAAAGAAAAAAAAGGGATAACTTACCTGCTACTTTTGTATGCTAGTAAATTATTAAACAAATGATATATATGTAATTATTTTAAAATATAAATAAAATAATTTAAATATACCAATTAAATAATTTTAAAAAATAAAAATTATAAATTAATTAAATAATTTTTAAATTAAAAATATCACTTTGTTTTATTTTATATTTTATATTTTTTATAAAGATGTCGACCATTACATATGAAACTTAATATTTGACGTAATGTATATATGATCTTTGTACTTGTCAAATTGACATCTTAACTTATAATTTTACCGTTTTGATAGCTGAATTTAGTTAAAATGTAATTTTGAAACCTCCGTCAACATATATGGCACGAAATAGCGAACCAACATCTGCCACATTATAAAAATTTAACTGCTAAAAAACTACAAGTTTAGGTGTTAAACTGACAAAAAGTAACAAGTACAAAAAGATAATAAATGTATTATGTCATCATATTAGTGTAAACTAGTACATTTTAACCAAATTCAAATGTTAAAATGATAAAAAATGACAAGTAAAAAGAGTTATATATGCATTATGCCCTTAATATTTTTAAAATCCATCATCTCATCATATATATATATATATATATATATATATAAAATTTGCACAATGCACGAATTGTGTATAAACTAAAAGATCATAGGTTAGATTTCAGAAACCCTCGAATCGAGACTATGGGAAGAATTTTGCATTATTAAGTTCACTATACTATTTTATAATTCTATACTATTTAATATTATAAAAACGGGAAGAATTATTTACTACAGCAGCAGCAGCAGCAGCAGCAACAATAATAATAATGACTTACATATCCATGGCGCGATAGTAGTTGAGGGCTCCTGAGAAACCAGTTTTTTGGAATTTGCTAGCAGAAAATTGGAGCTCTTCTTCAGTAATCCATGGAGGTAGAGAAGATGGAGTCTTCATAAAATCTATAAACTCAACTCCAGGAGGTGCTGCTAGAAGATCGGGAGCATCAATAAATAGAAACTTCTTTAATATGGTTATCGAATCATACCTAGAAAATGACTTTTCTGCTCTTCCAGGTTCCTATAATACACAATCATATGGCAATAGCATATTAGTAATTTTATGGTTTTACAAAATTTCAATTGCCAAACACATACGAAGACATTATATAGCAATTTTAATTTTTAATGAGTTGAAAAGTTAAATTAATAAATATTTAATATTTAATTAAAGTGATAAAAATTAAAATTTACATTTCAAGTTATTAAAGACCAAAATTATTATAAAGTTTTTCCCTACATATATATATATATATATATATATATTAATTTTGTTTAGTCAGCATTGGTAACTAAAACCCGTTAAATTTTTACTAATCTGATTGATTAGGATAGAATTAGAAAACAATAAAAATCTCCAATTTAACCAATAGTCAGGCACACTGAAATAATTTGACCTGAAATTGAGAAATGTAGAACCCTTCTCCGAAGTTATTGAAAATTTGAGATGGCTTGAAATGAGGGGAACGTGGACGATAAGGGATGTTCAAACTAACAAGTGCCTTGACTCTATCTGGCCTGAAGAGGCAGAGATGCCATGCAATTTCCGCACCCCAGTCATGGCCTACAACAAATGCCTGTTTCGAGGACCACAATTCCTCAGGAAAATTCTGTGTGAATAAAAATAAATTCAAGCAATGAAATGAAGACAGTGCAGTTTGGAAGTATGTATGTCATATTATTAATTAGTGGGTTCATGTTTCTACAGCAAAATGCATGAGATGCATAATCAATGTTGCTCCTGTTATATTTATGGTTTCATTAAAGTTTCCCATCTGCTAGAATTTATGTGATTCCTTGTTTCAAATTGTTTTGTTTTGTGTGAAACAGCACATGCAAGCCCAGCCCTTGTCTTCGTTCAAAATTAGCGGCCTCAGCCTTCAGACAAGCTATCTGCTGAGTGCTAAAGTACTTCTGGTCTTCAAGTACAGGAGTTTTGATACTGCTAACTTTTTTTTTAAAAAAAAAAAAAACAAAGCAGGAGAATTTCATCACTTACAGGATTAAGAACTCGATTTAACAGTCTTTTTATACTTAAAAAAAAATTATCATTTAACCACTTAATTTAATTATGCAAAAAAATCGAAAAAAATAAAAAATACCTTCAATAAAAAATGATTAAAACTGATGTAAAATGAAAATTATTAAACTGACCTAAAGATAAAAGTCCTTTAAATTATTGTGGCCCAGTAAAACATACACTACTGTTCATTCTGAATTGGGGCTTTCCGCATGTAATTTTGTCAACAAATGTAAAACTACGACGTAATTAGTAAATTTTTTTTTATCCCCACTATCTGAACATATCAATTAAAAATAATTTTTTTATATTTATATTGCTACGTTCGTATTTGTGCTTTTCTATCTTTTATGATCTAAATGGCTAAAATTGATCCATTTAATTTGAATTCAAGGATTTTTATGTTTGGAATAAATAATTTGATGGTCGGCATTTTATTAAGAGAATTAAATATAACATTTAAATCGATGAAAAGGGCAATAATATAGCTAATAGTTTGTTTTAGGGTTGAAGTAAAAAAAAAGAAACCTGTTGCTGTCCAAGCTGATCAAGAAGGCCAATCAGGTCTCCAACAGTATGGAGAAGAGTATAAGAAGAAGGATCCGGAAGAGAGTCAGATTCACCATAACCTCGCATATCAGGTGCAGCCACATGATAACCATGTGCAGCCAAGTGATTAATCTGGTGAATCCAGGTCGACCATAACCCAGGAAACCCATGAATCAATAGAACTAGAGGCCCTTCTCCTTTTTCTGCTATGTGCATCCATATCCCATTACTATATATTCTTCTATGCTTTATTTCACTCATCATCATCATCATCCCCTTCGTTTCAGTTTCTGCTCTATCTTTATATTATGTATATGATTATATATATATATATATATATCCTAGGAAAAGTCTTAATTCTATTTGGAGTGATGTGCGTCAACTTTGAACATTCAAGCATTAGTTGAACTTTATTTTGGCACGTTAGATCTCAATTCTGAACATTTGGAAAAGTAGGAAATCATATAATCTTAATATTAATAAAATAAATTATACAATAGGAAGCACTTACATTACATCTTAATTTTAAACATTTAACTTTTTTTATTTGACAAATTGAAATATTATATGATCTTAATATTAATAAATTACATAATATAAAGTAATGTCACATTATATCTCAATTTTAATACTCAATTTTTTTGATAAATTAAGAGATCATATGTTCTTAGTATTGATGAATTATATAACAAAAAGTAATTTTGTTCTTTTAAATCAAGGATGATAGAAATCAAACCTCATACTTTACGATGTCTTTGAAAAAAAGTTATTATTTGACTATTTTCTCACTTACAACTTAAAAGTGCAATTGACGCTGTTTTTATTTTCTTATTTATTTTATTAATTTCATTTTAAATTTTTTATAATTATTTTTCAAAAAACTATTGCTTTTTGAAAAACTATGGTTTATCATATTTTTAACCAAAAATATG
This sequence comes from Mallotus nudiflorus, assembly GCA_947683625.1. Taxonomy (NCBI): domain Eukaryota; kingdom Viridiplantae; phylum Streptophyta; class Magnoliopsida; order Malpighiales; family Euphorbiaceae; genus Mallotus; species Mallotus nudiflorus. The sequence continues at coordinate 3,009,244 of CANTUR010000461.1, forward strand.
TAAAAATAAATGAGAAATATTAAAAATTAAATTTTCCATAATAATGCCAAACAAACTCTAAATGGTTAGAGGTTTTTTTCCTCGTGCTTAATTTTCTTTCCTTTATATATATATATATATATATATAATTTTAGTTTTTTGATCGCTTATATATAATTTTAGTTGAAGCATAAAGTTTAGGTATTTACATCACGCATTACAATTATTAAGAGAAATGAAAGGAAGGGAATAAATTTAGGGGTGTCAAAATAGATTGGTGGGTCGTGTTGATATCGGGTCGACTTACCTTGATGACATTATTAGAGTTAATATGAATATGATCTATTTATTAATTGTATTAAATATTTGAATTCTAACACGACATAAAAATTAAATGGATTACACAAATATGACACATGTAATTCGTTTATTTAAATGGATTGTACATGTCACAAAATATGACTATTTAACTCATATAACATTTATAATATATCAAAATGCTATTTTTTTTTACAAAAAATTAAAAATAATGTACAAGATTTAGTAACTTTCATAATATAATTATAAAAATATTATTTTTATAAAAAATTATAATAAATAACTAATTAATTATTTAAAATTATAATAAATTATATGAATTTTTAATGGGTCGTATCATGTTTGTGTTGGATTGATATGACCCAACACAACACGTATAATTAAATGGGTTCACGTGTCACCCCGTGACACGATCTAATTAAATCATGTTATAAACAGGTTGACCCATTTAACCTCAACTCTAATTCATTAATTTTACGTGTTAAGCGAATTGTGTTGGCATGTCTGTATCCATTTTGACACCTCTAGATGGAATAAAAATTATAGATTTTATTGTGTTTGGTAACTTAAAATTAATTAATAAAAAGAAAAGAAGGACAATTGTTGTCACGACCCAAAACAGGGGCCATGACCGGCGCTAGGGAACAGGAATTCTTTCGAATCCGGAACCCGTAGCAAGCCTAAAAATAATAAAATAAACATGCAATAATAACAATAACAATATAATATGCAGCGAAAATAAAAATCATAATATCATAATATCATTTTCATCATTATATTTAATCAAAATCCCATCTCATAAATATATAATCTTTTAATACAAATCCAGTTTCAACATAATACATCTCTTTAAAATAAAATACATGAAATCCAATACTTTAATTCACAACTACTGCAGTGTCTAGATAAAATAAATAAGACTCAAGTATATAATTTACACAAAGAAGCCGGGGCGGAAGAAATCCGGCGTATCGACCTGCTACTGAGGTTTGAAGATGTTGACTCTCCTGAAAAATAGTCAACGGAGGGGAGTCAGACCTCACTGAGTGAATTACTATAATATATATACATACACACTAAGTGATAATGTATACAATCAACAGTATATATATAATATGTATATATACAGGCAAATTCATACAGATGCAGAAAAATCATTTTTATATATTTTACTGAAAAATCCCAGTTTTTGAAGGATCACATAGAACCCTAGAATATCGCAACCTCAGAAAATAGTGTTAAACAACACTCTAGCCATACAGGCTCACTTAGTCCAAATATATCCACTTAATCCATTTAGACAGTAGACTGGCCCCGAGACACTAAGTCAACCAAGCTCCAGCAGTCTGACTGCCAGTGTGATTGGCCCCGAGACACTTGGTCAACCGAGCTCCAGCAATCACACCCAAATCACATCTCACACATCAATAATCATATCAAACCAATATCCACAAATAGTTAGTAATATAGCCTAAAGCTATAGGCGTACCGGTACGTACTCGGTCCTAGTGCTGCCCACTATGTAGCACGTTCTATCGATATCCTTCATCATTAAATATAAAACATTCATTCACAAAAATAAATGATGCATGAATATAAATGAAATAACAATATAATCCATATATATATACCAGAAATATACCAAAAGTAAACCAGGTATATTTCGAGTATATATATGTCAAATAAGTCCAATCAAATCATAAATTAAACTAAAAATATATTTAAAAACATTTTAAATATATTTTATTTACAAAACATGCATATAATTTATTATATACCAAAAATATACTTAATGTAAACTTAAGAAATAATCAAATTATTTATGCATATTTAATCAACATAAAACATGCATTTCTAAATCATGCATCCTAAGCATATATATATAGTATAGTAACTCACCTAATGTGCTCCACGAGACAGGTCCGACGGGCCTGGTCCACTAGCCCTCGGTCTCGGCGCAACTAAACAAGCAATAAATAATAGACATCAGAATAAACCCTAACAGAAATCCTAGAATTCAATCTAGAGTATTTAAGTACGGAAACAGAATTAGGGTTCGACTGGATATCATGTTTTACGAGAATTCTACCGAAAATTCGACAGAACCTCCCCTGTAAAACGGACATCTCTCTACTCAAAAGAGTAGAGCCGACCCTGCAAAGAAACACACTTCGAAAAATAAGCTCAACATAAACCACAACCCCTCGGTCGGACTCCAGACTACAATCTGCCGACCGGGGTCCACAATTCACAGAACAATTCCAGATATACCAAAAATATCCTTAAATCACAGAAATACATTTTATAAGTAGAAATTACATAATTAACCTTAAAACACAGTAAAAATCGATAAAAACTCATTTTATTAGAAAAACCGTATATTATATATATAATTGAAAATAATTCCCGAAAAATAGTTTTAATTAGTTAAAAATACCAAATATTTTGTAGAAATCATTTTTATACCTTAAATAAATATTAAAACCAATTAAATGCAAATAAAAACACATTTAACCTAATTTCTCAAAATCACATAAACTTCAATAATTCAAAATAAATATTTAGAAATTCATAAAAATTCCAAATAAATTCCTATAATTCATTTCAACACCTAATTTAACCATAAACTCCAATTTCATAATTTAAATAATTAATTTCCGAAAATTAGAAAATAATATTAAAATATTCAAAAATACCCAAAAATCCAAAAAATCTCCAAAAATTCTACAAAAAATCATACATGTAGATTGAGCTACTAGGAACAACATTTGTGAAGGGATTTTTCATGAATCATCCAATTCGAAGCTCAAAAAAATCAAAAACCCTAATAGGCCGAAATTAAAAAATCGAAACCTAAGCAATTCTAGATCATTTTAGCTCAAACCAAAGCTAGAATCACACTCACCGGACCTCAAGGAGAAGAAAGAGACCGGCGGTGTCAAAAACGGTGGCCGAAATCAGCGTGATCGACGGTGGATCGATTTTCGGCTTCTCCGGCCAAAATCGACTTCCAGGCACCGGAAATGGCTTCCTCAGGCGACGGAAATGGTTGGGGAAGGCGATGGCACACCGGACGGCACACCCACGGTGAAGAAATGGCACGGCAGCGATCGGAACGGCGAAGGGAATCGGTCGGGAGGAAAAAGAAGACTCGGGGGGCAAAATGGTAATTTTCCAATTCTTTTGATTTTTGATGTATATATGTATATATATATACTTTATACTATATATTAAAATAATATTAAATTACACACATCAAATATACACCACACACATAAAATCTAATATTTTAATAATTTATACTAAATAAAATTAATTAAATAGCAATAAAACAAATAAATAATTAATAAAATATTAGGGTAATAATAAACCCTAATTAAATAAATATACACACACAGGCTTTATTTAATAATTTAAAAATACGCATGAGTTCATGCAAGTCCGAAAATATATTTAAAATAATTAATAATACATTATTTACGTGAAAATTTTCCCGAAAATACAAGTCCCGGGAAAATTTTACGTAAAACACTGAAAATAATACACAGTAATTAAAATAGGTTTTAAATACATATTAACTCGTAAAAATATCATATGATATACAGAAATTATTAACACTGCATATCCCGGTACAGTGTAAAAATATTTTAAAAAACACGGGATATTACACTCTTCCCCTCTTATAAGAATTCGTCCCCGAATTCCAAAAGATAAGATTACAGGATTAGGAAGGAAAGAGATACGGGTAAGAAGCTCGCATCTCAGCTTCAGTCTCCCACATATGCTCTTCAACTCTGTCGCTACGCCACAGAACCTTGACCATCGGAATCTGCTTCGATCGCAACTGTCGAACTTGAAAATCAACGATCGCCACAGGTTCTTCCACAAACGTCAAATCTTCACTCACTTCTACACTGTCGGGCTGCAACATGTGTGAAGGGTCTGAGATATACTTCCTCAACATCGATATATGAAATACTGGATGCACCTGTGACATACTCGGAGGCAAATCCAACAGATATGCAACAGTGCCAACTCTCTCTAGAATCTCAAACGGTCCAATGTATCTCGATGCTAACTTACCCTTCCTGCCAAATCTCATCACCCCCTTCATCGGAGATACTTTCAGAAAAATGAAATCTCCAACCTGAAACTCCACATCTCTGCGCCTAGGATCCGCATAACTCTTCTGTCTGCTAACTGCGATCTCTAATCTACGCTTGATAACGGTGACTTTCTCTGTAGCATCCTGAACCATCTCTGGTCCAGTCAAAGCTCTCTCACCAATCTCATCCCAACACAACGGGGATCTACACTTCCTTCCATACAACGCCTCATACGGTGCCATACCAATACTGTTATGGTAGCTGTTATTATATGCAAACTCAACGAGTGACAAATGATCATCCCAGCTACCTCCCAAATCCAGGACACACATCCTCAACATATCTTCCAGTGTCTGGATCGTCCTCTCAGACTGGCCATCTGTCTGAGGATGAAAAGCAGTATTGAAATCCAACCTAGTGCCCATCGCTTCCTGCAACTTCTGCCAAAAATGAGAAGTAAACACCGAACCTCTATCTGACACAATGGACATAGCTACTCCATGAAGGCACACAATATGCTTCACATACAACTTCGCTAATCTAGCGACTGAATATGTGGCTTTCACAGGCAAGAAATGTGCAGACTTCGTCAATCTGTCTACGATCACCCAGATGGAGTCGTATCCATCCTTCGAATGAGGTAAACCGACCACAAAATCCATAGCTATCCTTTCCCACTTCCACTCGGGAATAGGAAGAGGCTGAAGCTTCCTAGAAGGCTTCTGATGTTCGGCTTTCACTTGCTGACACGTCAAGCACTTAGCAACATAATCGGCGACATCCTTCTTCAATCCATCCCACCAGTATAGATTTCTGATACTGTGGTACATCTTAGTAACACCTGGATGTACGCTGTAAGCTGTAGAATGTGCTTCCTCTAAAATCTCCTCTCTCAAGTCATCCACGTTAGGAACACACAATCTACCACTGATCCACAACACACCATCATCATCGAGTGTGAAATCAGTGAACTTCCCTGCTCTGACATTCTTTGCAAGCTCTTCCAGAATAGGATCTCGACTCTGAGCTGCTTTAATCCTATCCCTTAGTACAGATCGCACTTTAAACTGAGCTAACAGTCCACCTGATCTACTAATCTTCATCATCAGACCTTGATCCACCAACAGATGCAATTCCTGGATCAATGGTCTCCTCTCAACACTGATGTGAGCAAGACTACCTGAGGACTTCCTACTCAAGGCATCTGCTACCACATTAGCTTTACCCGGATGGTAAAGAATCTCGTAATCATAATCCTTCAACAATTCCAACCATCTCCTCTGCCTCAAATTCAAATCTCTCTGCTGGAAAATGTACTTAAGGCTCTTGTGATCAGTAAATATCTCACAAGTCACCCTGTACAAATAATGTCTCCAAATCTTCAAAGCAAAGATCACTGCAGCCATCTCTAAATCATGTGTAGGATAGTTCTGCTCATGCTTCTTCAACTGCCTCAAAGCATAGGCTATCACCCTTCCATTCTGCATCAACACACAACCAAGACCAATTCTAGAGGCATCACAGTAAACTGTGAACTTATCCACACTATTAGGCAAAGCTAATACTGGCGCTGTGGTCAACTTCTCCTTCAATAACTGAAAACTATTCTCACAAGCTTCTGACCACTCGAATCTAACATTCTTCTGAGTCAAGCGAGTCATAGGGGCTGCAATTCTGGAAAAATCCTGCACAAACCGCCTATAATACCCGACTAAACCTAGAAAACTTTGAATCTCCGTAACAGAAGTAGGTCTAGGCCACTCAGATACTACCTCAATCTTCTGTGGATCAACCTGAATACCTTCTTTAGACACTACGTGTCCAAGAAAAGAAACACTCTCCATCCAGAAATCACACTTCGAGAATTTAGCATAAAGCTGATGATCTCTCAGTGTCTGTAGTACAATCCTCAAATGATATACGTGCTCTTCCATACTCCTCGAATATACTAGTATATCATCAATGAAGACTACCACAAACTGATCCACATACGGTCGGAATACTCTGTTTATCAGGTCCATAAAAGTTGCTGGTGCATTAGTCAAACCAAAAGACATCACCAGAAACTCATAATGGCCATATCTAGTGCGGAACGCTGTCTTAGGAATATCGGATTCACTGATCCGCAGCTGATGATAACCCGACCTCAAGTCAACCTTAGAAAAGAACTGTGCACCCTGTAGCTGATCAAATAAATCATCTATCCTCGGGAGAGGATACTTATTCTTTACTGTCACCTTATTCAACTCTCTGTAGTCAATGCACAGTCTCAGGTTACCATCCTTCTTCTTCACAAACAGGACTGGTGCACCCCAAGGAGAAACACTAGGTCTGATAAAACCTTTATCCAACAACTCTTGCAACTGCTCCTTCAACTCTCTCAACTCTACAGGAGCCATACGATAGGGTGGCATAGATATAGGAGTAGTACCTGGGACCACATCTATACAGAACTCAATCTCTCTGTGAGGTGTTAAACCTGGCAACTCCTCGGGAAAAATATCAGGAAACTCACAAGCAACCGGAACATCTGTGAGTGACAACTTCTCCACTGACGTATCCCTGACCAATGCCAAAAACCCCTGACAACCTTTCTTCAATAACTTCCTAGCCGTAATAGCCGAAATAAGATTCTGAGGTGCTGAACTCCTATCACCAACAAACTTAAATTCTACTTCACCAGGAATTCTGAAAGTCACCTCCTTATTCTTGCAATCTACCACGGCAAAGTGCTGGGATAACCAATCCATTTCCAGAATAACATCAAACTCCATCACATCCAACAAAATCAAATCAGCGGGTAATTCTCTATCTCCCACGAGAACTGGACAACCAGAAAGAACAATATCGGCGTCCAAAGAATCGCTCAGAGGAGTGGCAACAGACAAAGGAAAAGCCATCCTCGAAGCTTGCCAACAAGATTTAGAAGCAAAAATAGGAGAAACAAACGAATGTGTGGCACCCGGATCAAACAAAACCCAAGCATCCAGGTAACAAACAGAAACAATACCTGCCACGACTGCATTAGATGCCTAAGCATCCTGCTGAGTCAGATGGAAAACTCTGGCCTGACCTCGACCTCCCTGCTGACTGGTAGAAGCCTGGCCAACACCTCTAGCACCTCCTCTAGTACCTCTACCACGACTCTACTGTGGAACAAATTGAGTGGAACTCTGATACTGGGCTGGTGGTAACTGAAATGGCACGAGTGCTGCACTAGCAATCGACTGCTGTGGGAATCACGGAATCTGCTGCTGCTGATACCCGGAATAAGGACACGATCTGGCAAAATATCCTGTCTGCCCGTATCTAAAACATGTCAGTGGCGTCAGATAACACAGTCCCTGATGGACTCTACCACAAGTCTGATAAACACTGGCCGCTGATCCAGAACTACGACCACTGCTGCTGCTCGAAGCACCTGACCCAAATCTGAATGATCTACGCTGACCTCCATGACCATGTCTACTGCTCTGATGCACTCGCTGTTGCTGTCTCTGACTCTGCTGAGTCGAACCTCGCTGCTGACTACTCGAACCAACATGAAAACTCGAATACGGAGTAGCCTGCAATCCACTCGACTGAACTCCCAACTGGTAATAATCAAGCATCGCTCCCTGCCTAACTAGTCTCAGCTCAATCTCCTTAGCTAACTCAATCATGGACTCCAGAGTAAGACCTGTTGTAGGCATACCAGCAAAAGCTGAACCCAAACCAGTAACGTAGGTAGTGACTGCGAAATACTGATCTCGCATCAGATCCTCAGCATATCTACCCAAACGAAGAAACTCTCGGGTATACTCCTCTACAGATCGATCTCCACGAGAAATACTGGTCAGACGGAGATGATAGCTCAAACGAAGAGGCTCTGGACAGAATCTCCTCATGAATCGCTCTCGGAACTGAGCCCAGGTCATCGTCATCATATAAGGCTGGATCATCTGAATAAACCAATCTAGAGCTGGTCCCTCGACAGATAACTCAACGATCATGATCCGCTGGTACTCGGTATGAGCAATCCGAGTCCTAGTCTCAATTGTATGCAGAAAATCTAAAGGATCAGAAGTACCATCAAAAGCAATCCTGCCAACTCTGGCATAGAACAAAGCTGCCTCAGGGTCTGACATACCCTGCTGATAGGCAGGCTGAACAGACTCCTCGTCCTGTAACTCTCTCTGCCTACGGTGACCTGTCGCTCCTCGAGGTCTACCTCTGCCACGACCTCTACGTCTAACTGGCTGCTCAGGAGGTAAAACCTCGTCCTGAAAAGACTCATCATCCTCGGCCTCAACGACCGGTGGAGCGACACGCGCTCGCCTCCTCATTCTGAAAAGACAAACGAAAAGATTCAGACAAAACAGACAACAGAGGAATAACGCTGAAAACTACAACAAGGAATACTTATCAAGACATACTCGAACCTAATACACTGCAGTAGTCCAACAGAAAACACAACTTTAAAACTAGGGCCACAACTCACATAACTAAGCCCTGACATAGAACTCCGCTCTGATACCAACTTTGTGACGACCCAAAACAGGGGCCATGACCGGCGCTAGGGAACAGGAATTCTTTCGAATCTGGAACCCGTAGCAAACCTAAAAATAATAAAATAAACATGCAATAATAACAATAACAATATAATATGCAGCGGAAATAAAAATCCTAATATCATAATATCATTTTCATCACTGGATTTAATCAAAATCCCATCTCATAAATATATAATCTTTTAATACAAATCCAGTTTCAACATAATACATCTCTTTAAAATAAAATACATGAAATCCAATACTTTAATTCACAACTACTGCAGTGTCTAGATAAAATAAATAAGACTCAAGTATATAATTTACACAAAGAAGCCGGGGCGGAAGAAATCCGGCGTATCGACCTGCTACTGAGGTCTGAAGATGTTGACTCTCCTGAAAAATAGTCAACGGAGGGGAGTCAGACCTCACTGAGTGAATTACTATAATATATATACATACACACTAAGTGATAATGTATACAATCAACAGTATATATATAATATGTATATATACAGGCAAATTCATACAGATGCAGAAAAATCATTTTTATATATTTTACTGAAAAATCCCAGTTTTTGAAGGATCACATAGAACCCTAGAATATCGCAACCTCAGAAAATAGTGTTAAACAACACTCTAGCCATACAGGCTCACTTAGTCCAAATATATCCACTTAATCCATTTAGACAGTAGACTGGCCCCGAGACACTAAGTCAACCAAGCTCCAGCAGTCTGACTGCCAGTGTGATTGGCCCCGAGACACTTGGTCAACCGAGCTCCAGCAATCACACCCAAATCACATCTCACACATCAATAATCATATCAAACCAATATCCACAAATAGTTAGTAATATAGCCTAAAGCTATAGGCGTACCGGTACGTACTCGGTCCTAGTGCTGCCCACTAGGTAGCACGTTCTATCGATATCCTTCATCATTAAATATAAAACATTCATTCACAAAAATAAATGATGCATGAATATAAATGAAATAACAATATAATCCATATATATATACCAGAAATATACCAAAAGTAAACCAGGTATATTTCGAGTATATATATGTCAAATAAGTCCAATCAAATCATAAATTAAACTAAAAATATATTTAAAAACATTTTAAATATATTTTATTTACAAAACATGCATATAATTTATTATATACCAAAAATATACTTAATGTAAACTTAAGAAATAATCAAATTATTTATGCATATTTAATCAACATAAAACATGCATTTCTAAATCATGCATCCTAAGCATATATATATAGTATAGTAACTCACCTAATGTGCTCCACGAGACAGGTCCGACGGGCCTGGTCCACTAGCCCTCAGTCTCGGCGCAACTAAACAAGCAATAAATAATAGACATCAGAATAAACCCTAACAGAAATCCTAGAATTCAATCTAGAGTATTTAAGTACGAAAACAGAATTAGGGTTCGACTGGATATCACGTTTTACGAGAATTCTACCAAAAATTCGACAGAACCTCCCCTGTAAAACGGACATCTCTCTACTCAAAAGAGTAGAGCCGACCCTGTAAAGAAACACACTTCAAAAAATAAGCTCAACATAAACCACAACCCCTCGGTCGGACTCCAGACTACAATCTGCCGACCGGGGTCCACAATTCACAGAACAATTCCAGATATACCAAAAATATCCTTAAATCACAGAAATACATTTTATAAGTAGAAATTACATAATTAACCTTAAAACACAGTAAAAATCGATAAAAACTCATTTTATTAGAAAAACCGTATATTATATATATAATTGAAAATAATTCCCGAAAAATAGTTTTAATTAGTTAAAAATACCAAATATTTTGTAGAAATCATTTTTATACCTTAAATAAATATTAAAACCAATTAAATGCAAATAAAAACACATTTAACCTAATTTCTCAAAATCACATAAACTTCAATAATTCAAAATAAATATTTAGAAATTCATAAAAATTCCAAATAAATTCCTATAATTCATTTCAACACCTAATTTAACCATAAACTCCAATTTCATAATTTAAATAATTAATTTCCGAAAATTAGAAAATAATATTAAAATATTCAAAAATACCCAAAAATCCAAAAAATCTCCAAAAATTCTACAAAAAATCATACATGTATATTGAGCTACTAGGAACAACATTTGTTAAAGGGAGTTTTCATGAATCATCCAATTCGAAGCTCAAAAAAATCAAAAACCCTAATAGGCCGAAATTGAAACCTAAGCAATTCTAGATCATTTTAGCTCAAACCAAAGCTAGAATCACACTCACCGGACCTCAAGGAGAAGAAAGAGACCGGCGGTGTCGAAAATGGTGGCCGGAATCGACGTGATCGACGGTGGATCGATTTTCGGCTTCTCCGGCCAAAATCGACTTCCAGGCACCGGAAACGGCTTCCTCAGGCGGCGGAAATGGTTGGGGAATGTGGTGGCACACCGGATGGCACACCCACGGTGAAGAAACGGCACGACAGCGACCGGAACGGCGAAGGGAATCGGTCGGGAGGAAGAAGAAGACTCGGGGGGCAAAATGGTAATTTTCCAATTCTTTTGATTTTTGATGTATATATGTATATATATATACTTTATACTATATATTAAAATAATATTAAATTACACACATCAAATATACACCACACACATAAAATCTAATATTTTAATAATTTATACTAAATAAAATTAATTAAATAGCAATAAAACAAATAAATAATTAATAAAATATTAGGGTAATAATAAACCCTAATTAAATAAATATACACACACAGACTTTATTTAATAATTTAAAAATACGCATGAGTTCATACAAGTCCGAAAATATATTTAAAATAATTAATAATACATTGTTTACGTGAAAATTTTCCTGAAAATACAAGTCCCGGGAAAATTTTACGTAAAACACTGAAAATAATACACAGTAATTAAAATAGGTTTTAAATACATATTAACTCGTAAAAATATCATATGATATACAAAAATTATTAACACTGCATATCCCAGTACAGTGTAAAAATATTTTAAAAAACACGGGATATTACAATTGTTTAAAGAATAAATAAAATTATAAGTTACAATGTGTTTTAGAGTTTAAACCTTTGTTTGATTTAATTCCACCAAAAAATTTATTTCATTTAGAAATATTGAAAATAAATTCCAAATAAGTTTTTATTAATGAAGTGTGTTTAATTTAAATGAATAGTTTATGAAATTTATTTAAAATGAATTCTATATTTTGCTATATTTTGTTTGGTATAAATTTTGAATTTAAATTTTTGTCAAAATTTTTTTTTTTAAATATAGAGATATTTTCAAAAATGAATTTTATAATAAGAAGCAGTCTTATTCTTTTAAATTAATAACGACATAAATCAAACTCTACATCTTAAGATGTCTTTGAAAAAGAGTTATTATTTAACTATTTCCTCACTTACATCATAATAGTGCAATTGACGTTGTTTTTTTCTTTTCCTATTTATTTTATTAATTTTATTTTAATTTTTTTATAATTATTTTTAAAAAAACTATTATTTTTTGAAAAACTATGGTTTATCATCTTTTTAACCCAAAATATGTAAAAATAAATTGGAAAAATAAAAAATTAAAATTTCCATAATAATGCCAAGCAAACTCTAAATGATTAGAGTTTTTGTCCTCGTGCTTAATTTTCTTTCTTTTATATATATATATATATATATATATATATATATATATATATATATATATATATAAAATTTTAGTTTTTTGATCGGGTATATATAATTTTAGTTGAAGCATAAAGTTTAGGCATTTACATTATGCTTGACAATTATTGAGAGAAATGAAGGGAAGGGGATAGAATTAGGGGTGTCAAAATAGATTGATGAATTGTGTTGATATCGGGTCGACTTACTTTGATGACACGATATATATAATTTTAGTTGAAGCATAAAATTTAGGCATTTACATTATGCATGACAATTATTGAGATAAATGAAGGGAAGGGAATAGAATTAGGGGTGTCAAAATGGATTGGTGGGTCGTGTTGATATTGGGTCGACTTACTTTGATGACACGATTTGGGTCAATATGAAAACGATATATTTATTAATTGTGTCAAATATTTCAACCTTAATACGACACAAAAATTAAATAGGTTACACAAATATGACATATGTAACTTGTTTATTCAAATGGGTTGTACAAGTCACAATATAACATTTATAATATATAAAAATATTTTTTTTTAATAAAAAATTAAAAATAATGTATATGATTTAGTAATTTTCATAATATAATTATAAAAATAGTATTTTTATAAAAAAATTTATAATAAATAACTAATTAATTATTTAAAATTATAATAAATTATATAAATTTGTAATGGGTAGTGTCATATTGATATAACCCAACATAACATGTATAATGAAACGGGTTTACATGTCATCCCACGACAAAATCTAGTTAAACCATGTTATAAACAAGTTGACCCATTTTTTACAGTAACCCATTTTATCTCAACTATAATTCGCTAATTTACGTGTTAGGTGAATCGTGTCGGCATGTCATTATCCATTTTGACACCTCTAGATGGAATAAAAATTATAGATTTTATTATGTTTGATAACTTAAAATTAATTAATAAAAAGAAAAGAAAGACAATTGTTTAAAGAATAAATAAAATTTTAAATTCAATGTGTTTTAGAGTTTAAACCCTTATTTGGTTCAATTCCACCAAGGAATTCATTTCACTTGGAAATATTGGAAATGAATTTTTATTAATAAAATGTGTTTAATTTAAATGAATAGTTTATGAAATTTCTTTGAAATGAATTCTATATTTTATTATATTGTATTTGGTAAAAATTTTGAATTCAAGTTTTTGTCAAAAATATCCTTCTAAATGTAAAGATATTTTTAAAAATAAAAATAAAGAGGGATGTTTTAGCCATTTAAAAGTATAGACTTAAAATTTGTAAAATTCATTTAGAAATTTCAAATATTTTGATAGAATTTGGTTTAGTTATAATAAATTCCATTAAATTAAAACTTTGAAATTGCAAATGAATTCCATATAAAATTCATTTAAATCAAATATATATCATTTGAATTTAAAAATAAATTTCATAAAATTTTATGAAATTCATTTATACCAAATACATTCTAAATATTTTACACTCCAATTGAAGGTGTAAGTAATTTTATCTTTAATAAAAAAAATGAGAGGAAATCATTTATCTTTAATTTCCTTTACACTCAGGTGTAATCAATTTTATCTTCTATTAAAAAAATAAGAAAAAATCATTTACCTTTAATTTCCTTTCTCAGTGAATTTTTAATATTCAAATAACATAAAATCTAACTCCTTTTATATTTCTTCCCTTCCCTTCCCTTTGGTGTTATTGTTCATTACAAAATATAGCTTTTCCCTTACTTTCTTATTAGTTGCAATTTCTTTTTAAATAAGCTAATAATGCGGAAATTGTTTAAAAAGATTCCATCAGTAGGCTGTAGAATGGGCCAGACTGATTTAAAAAAAACTGTTATGTTTTATCACTAAATTGTTAAGTTTGTAATTAATTAGTTTAATTTCTGATATACATTTTTACTCTTTAATTTGAGAAGTTAAATGAATTCTAATGCTTGGTTTATTTCTCGAATTTTTTTTGTTGCTCAGTGCATTTAAAAAAATTAATTAACAAATAATATATAAAAAATTAAATCATTTTTCAAAAAAAATTATTTTTTTGATATATATATATATATATATATATATATATATATATATATACCAATTTATATAAAAATAATTAAACAATTAATTTTGACAATCTTTATCTACCATTAATTATCACTCGCTGATACTCATCACGAAAAATTTCTAAGTTTTTATATTTTGTATGTATAAAAATTAAAATTATAATATTGAAATAAGTAAAATTTTTAAAAACTTTATTTTTTGAAAAAATAATAAAAAATTCAATGATTTACCAAGCCTTGAAAAAAAATATATATATATTTTTTGAAAACAAATGGATGCTAAAATGATATCCAATTGCATATTTGCTTTGAAAAGAGAGCACGGATGGATAAGATAAAGGATAAAGATTCCAAAAATTTTCCACGGTGCACGAGAACAAAACTTTTTTAAAGCAACGGTTAATTCTCAGCGGGAAAAGAGAGTGTGGGAGGACTACGTGGTAACAAAGTCGAGTTTACTGACCTTTTTCCCGATAAAAATTCAGTGGAATATGAATATTAAAACTCAGGTAATAAATGAGTTAAATTTAAATTATATAAAATTTAGATAATAAAATTTATAAATAGTTTGTATAAAAATTTAAAAATTAGTTCATAATTTTAATTTGATTTTAGATATATAATATATAAATTTTTATTATAAAAAATATTTTAAATATATTATTAAAATAAAATTATAATTTTATAAAATATATTATACTTTATTTTTATGTAATAAATAATTTATTTCTAATTTTTAATGTATATTTTTAATTTATTATTTGTATTTTTTAAATTTTTTTTAAACTTATATATACTCGTTTAATCTCACGAACAACTTAAAAATCCAATTTATACAATAAACTTGACTTAAATTTAGTTCAATTATAAATAAATCAAATCTAAATTAATTAAATTCCACTCGATTCAACTTAATTAGACATTATTAAAGATTTACAGTTTTTATTACTTTACTAACTCGAAAACCACAGGAACAAAACTTGAGTAGTCAGTATTCATTGGTTGATGAGTTCATCGATATTCATAACTCATTTTAATATTAATGACTCATGTAACTTTAAACAATTTGGTTTGACTTGAATAATGGTAAAAATTTTAGAATAATTAATTTAACGTGATTATATATATTACAATTTGAATCTGAAATATTGTTTAAGTAAAAATAACTATTATCAGTTGCTATCAATAGTTGTTTATAATAGTTGTTTGCTGTTACTTTATTAATCATAACTAATTTTTATAAATTTATTTTAGTAAAGGATTAATTAAATTAATCGAATTGAACAATAACAATAATCAAGAGTCGAGATTATATTTTCTTTCATATTCATGTTGTTGGTGTTTTAAAACATTAATAGATTTTTCTTTATTTGCATATCCAACACTTTTTATCTACACCCAATTTATGATTCTCAACCGTTAGATAAGTAAAATTAAAATATGTATTTTATTTTTATTGATCAAGTGTAAAATACTTAATATAATTATCAAACATCCAGGCAAAAATCCCCCTGCACAATTAAAGTTAATGCAAATGAGGAAGTATTGAGATTATGAAAATTAGCAATTAATAGATATCAAATAAATTTAATATCAGGTGCGATGATATCAGATATATGCATAAACTAATTCATTTTTTTTTTTAAACTTTATATGTTTTCTTATTTTCTTTACATATTAACATGTTATTTGAAAATTTTAATAAATTATATTATATTTTGTCATTGAATTATAAATATTACATGTGCATGCGTGTTGAAAAAAATTTAGCTATAACATATTCAACATATAATTTTTTTTTTGGTCAAAACACATAATTATTTACTTGCACATAAATATACACTCCCAAATCCATCATGCACGATTGGAATAAGCAGAAAAAAGTGAAAGAACAGTAGCAAGGAAAGTCATATATGAAAGGGCATGACTTTAGCTTGTTCTTAAAAAAAAAAAAAAAAAAGGACCTATGAAACGGGGATGATTTATAAAGGTGGCTAAAAACTGGAAAAAAAAAGGTTAACTTTTTTTGTTCCTGTGGTTTTCGAGTTAGTAATGGAATTATTTCAAAATATCATAAAGTAATTTAGTAATCCAACTTTTTATGCTTAATTATCGAAAAAAGATATTTATTTATTTTTTACCTTTACATTAGTATATATTAAGTTTTGTATAAATTATAATATATTTTAATTTTAATTTTCCACAAACTTAACTTTAAATTTACACTTTGATGAGTTTGCATTATAATATGTTTAACCAATTAAATAAAATAGTAATCAATTAATTGATTCAATAGTTTTTTTAAGAAAAATTATTTTATAAAAATTTAATAATTTATTGAAATTAGAAATTGGTGAGTTAATAAAAATTATGACCCACTTATTAATTTTTATTTAATGATATCATCTTATAAAATAATTAACATGGAGTAAAATTAATTTAATGATATAATAAAATAAAAAATAACAGAAAATTAATTTAATTTATTAGATATGATAAAAAAACAAAAAAAGTTACAATTTTTTCAATAATCAAAGCATTTTTCAAAAATCAGTTTAAACTTAGTAGGCTTTTAGCCCAGAACAAGATATTTCCGACAGAGGATCCAAATCAACGCAGCCCAGTAGCCCGTAACCATATGAAAAGCCCCGAATCTTCGAGCCCGAATCCGTCCCAAGATCATAACCTGAGACATATATAAGCTTGCAGTTTCAATGGAGGTTTGGGGGTTTTTGAGATTTTAGGTTGCATAGCACTACCAAAAATGGGGAAGAAGGAGAAGAATACAAAGGAAAGTGAAGGATCCGAAACCAAACACAGTCCTAACACTGTCTTCGTCTCTAACCTTCCTCGCTCTTTCACCAACTCTCAGGTAGGTGCTTCACTTTCTGTTTGTTTCCCGAGAAAAAGAAAAAGAAAAAGAAAAAGCTCAACCGTAAAACTTGAATAATGTTGCTGCTTGCTGTGCTTCTTTTATTAATTCATTTGACATTTTATTATTGTTATTATTTGTAGCTTGAAGAGACATTTAGCGATGTTGGACCAATCAGGCGATGTTTTCTGGTTACGCAGAAAGGTAAGAGTTGAATTCAGTTGATTTCTCTTTGAGCAAACTGTTGTGATTGGAGAGGCAGTAGATGCTAAAGGAGGAAGTGAGGCACTTTGATAGAAATGAAATTATGCAAAAATTACATGATTTTGTGCGAGATTTCAATTATATGGAAACTCTTGCAGATGATTTATTTTGAACTGCAAAGCCTGAACAGCATTGTGATTTTTTAAATTTAGGTATTTTTTTGATGCTGGCTTCTAGTTTGGTTAACAAGTTATTTGACTTTCTTCTTCATCTTTGCAGGGTCAACTGAACACCGTGGTTTTGGTTTTGTTCAATTGTAAGTTTTATAGTTAGATTTTCAAATCTTTTCTTTTCTTTTATTTTTGTTGAATAGCTTATTTATCTGCTTAAAAGTTTTCTTGCTCCTCTCTCTTTAGATATCAGTTATTTTGTGCGATTTTTTTTATTATGGGGTGGTATTTGCTTAGTATTTTTTGTGCATTTTCAGTGCTATTAAAGAAGATGCTAATCATGCAATTGAGCTAAAGAATGGTTCGTCTGTTGGCGGTCAAAAGATTTTTGTTAAACATGCTATGAGCCGTACTCCCCTAGATCAGCGTCGAGCTAAGGCGGCTCAAGGTTGGTTGATGCACTTTAATTTTGGTCTTTCCTAGTTTTCTTTTTGTACTTTTTTCAACAGATATTCTGATATGCTTCGACAATGGTTTTATCAAATATCAAAACACTTGCCTAGTATGCCGAACTTGATCTCTTATAACTTCCTTTCTCCTTTCCAATTAGAGGTTCAATCAGATGGTAGAGCAAAGACAAACAATGAAACTACCTCTAGGGTAGATGAGGATGCTTTCAAATTAACAGAATCAGGTTAAAATCTTTTGCATATTTTTTATCAACTGTGATCAACATTTAAGCTTCATGTTTAGTTTTATTTCTGAATTTGAGCAAAAATTCAGCGAAGCATTTGAAACCAAGAAAACCAGTGAAAATTGTCAGTGAACTGGTTGATAGAGAGAATTGTTCCGAAAAGCAAAGGTACCTACTTTTTTCGATAATTTTATCAACTTTTACCTGAATCAGCCAGGTGTTTCAAACTTGGCTGAAAGCAATCTAACCTGAAGCGCAAAAAAAAAAAAAAAAGTATCATTGGCTGATTATGTCTAATGTTTACATTTGTTGTACTTCATGTCAAAAGGTGAAAATGAGAGTTTGCCAAATTAAGTCCAATAACTTTTTGTGCGTATGGATTTTGATGTTGAATGTGTGAATTATTGTGTCTTGGGTTGTTTGCAACTTGGTTTTTTCTTGATTAAACACATCTTGGCATTTGTGTGAAATTCTCAACACTAGACCTCCCCTGAATGAATGTCCTCTCTTTTGAAGGACTTGGAATTAGTGCTGTCTGAAAAATAATAATTTTGGAATGCAAGCTTGTGTAGGAAGCAATTTGAGCGCTTTCTGCTATCACTTTAATACCTTAGCTTATTTTCTATTCTTGTGATATGTCTAGGGTTTGAAATGGAAATTATGGTCTTCCTTAGAAATATCTGACTCCAAAAGGTTGTGATGCATTTTGGAATATTAGTTAGATTGCTGGTTGTCAACTTCCAATTGTAAATGGTTGTAAGTAATTTGAAATGACTATATGAGTCTTGACCATGATGTATATTTTATTTGTGAATTTAGTGGCATTTTTTCATGGTACTGGTTCTATATTGATGCATGATATTATTTATTTCACTTGTCCAAATACTGCATATGATTTATCCTTTCTCTTTTTTTTGTTTTTTATGAAGGGTTGCTAGGACTGTAATATTTGGTGGCCTTCTAGATGATGCTATGGCTGAAGAGGTTCATCGTCACGCCAGAGAGGTCGGGAATGCATGTTCTGTGACGTATCCTCTCCCCAAGGAAGACCTTGAGCAAAACGGTGAGTGCTTGTAACGGGATTGACAGTTTATTTCTTTCATATATTTTGAATCAGGTGAGGGTCGTAGTCATGGAGGGGTCAAACCATGAGTTTCTGAATTTTTATCCAGTTAGCATGAATGAGTTAATTAAGATGATAAAGCACTATAAGATGCTGTCACTTCCTTTGAATTTGCTATATGCACTTTTATAATTCATGTATAATGTTTAATTTTTGGACTATTGATACCAAAAATCCAAAAATTATGATTTTTGGCAATTTTATCTCAACCTTTTTAATTTTAACAAAGATGTTTTTATTTAGCAATTTTGGAACAAACATCCATTAGTCAAAATTAAATAAAAAGCATTGACAAGACTTGTATAAAATGTCAAATTTATTCTTGAAAATTGGTTATTAATTTTAGCAAAATAAAATATCTATAAAAAATCTTCTCTCTTCATCCACTATAGTGCCAAGGCTAAAAGCACACAAAACCCTGAGAAAGTAACACCATCTGCTTCAAAAAGCTTTTGTTCTAGTATTTTGGATAACAGCACCTGCAATTATGGGGTCACAAGTAGCTGGACCCAAAATGTGTTCCATGTTATTATATTCCTCATGCACATTCTGGCGTATATGTCTTCTACTTCTCCATACTTGGCATAATGGTAGGATTATTGACCTCTACAGTGCATCCAAGACTACTACAACTAACATGAGAATGAACTCTCCCCAAATCAATTTCTCCTAATTTAGAAGAAGTTGCAAGAATCAAAACTAATTTAGCTTCATTAGGCTTTATACTGAATCCAACATCTGAAAGAACATGCCAAGTGCTTCTTAGAACTTATCACAATCCAGACAGCTAGCATCCCATGCACACTGACTAGGAATCTCTTTAAACATTCTGTGTGATTCTTTGAAGTCCTTAACAGTACCACACATATGAATATTGATAAGAATGTTCCTGAAAAAGACATGAGATTCAAATCCATACTTTAATACAATTCAAGGCATTTGTTCCCTTAACAAATCTGATTTTGTTTATACAATTGTTTTACATTAAAAACATTTGTAATTTTAAGATTGATCAGAATGGCAACCATTTATAAAACTAAATAATTTATTAAGGGTAAATATGACTTTTTAATTTTTATAGATGTCATATAAGCACTTTCCATTTAACTTTGACCAAATGGATGTTTGTGCTACAAGTTCCAAAGATTGGCCAAATCAGGATGTTTTTGCCAAAATTAAGGTTAGGATAAAATAGCTAGGGCTGCAAACGTTTGGATTTTTGATACCAATAGGCTTAATTTTTATTCTAGTCATGCCAAAATTGCTATCACGCTATATTTAGGCATTTCCTGCAATGAATTGATATTTATCTGCAGTTCAATTGTCATATGATTTTCTTCCATTTACTTTTCAGGATGTTTCTGTTGTTGTCATGTGGTTCCATCTAAATGCGACAAGTTTTGTTTTTTATGATCATGAAACGGCTTGTTTTGATTGAACAAAAGAGTCTTTTTCTGTAGTCATTATTATGTGCTTTGGCAATAAGACCAAAATAATACTCCTTTTCATCTAGCAGCTTGAAGTTGCTTGTTTGTGATCTTATTACTTGTTGGAATGATTAATGATGTCATAGCATGCTAAATCTACTGTGGTTTTCTTCATCCATGTTTTTGGTATATGAATTTCTGTCTGTACCTGCTGGAATGGATCTCAATATGGATGCTTTAGTACTTATTACTGCTGCTGCTTATTAATTTGCTGGACGAAAGTTGCAGTTTTCTATTTTGTTTGAATTTTCATAGTTCCAATTTTGGTATGTATAAATGATTCACTGGTATAATTTAAGCATCAACTTGGTGTGCATTTTTGCTATCTGAATGTTGTAAAAAAACCAGAAATATCAATTTACTCATTTAAAGAAATAGTATGTCCAGTTTAATGGTGTGTTAATTTTCAGAGTAGTAGTTTTTCAATTCTGATGGTAAGTGTGCAAATGCTAAAATGTTCCAGGTCTTGCTCAAGATGGATGTCGATTGAATGCGTCAGCTGTACTGTACACAAGTGTCCAAGAAGCACGCTTGGCTGTGAGAATGTTACATCAA
Source organism: Mallotus nudiflorus (assembly GCA_947683625.1). Classification (NCBI taxonomy): domain Eukaryota; kingdom Viridiplantae; phylum Streptophyta; class Magnoliopsida; order Malpighiales; family Euphorbiaceae; genus Mallotus; species Mallotus nudiflorus. The sequence continues at coordinate 3,031,029 of CANTUR010000461.1, forward strand.
AAGGAAATAAAGGGTGGGGTTGTTTGGGCACGCCAACTAGGTGGGGAGGTAATTATTTCATACTTTACTAAGGTTTCTGTTTGAACTGAAAGTGATTCCCCAATATCAAAGTGGGCTTCATGGCTTTATTCCTTATATTAAAATTGCACACCTTTCCACTGGTTAGCGTTAGATAATTATATGATTAGTTGAGGGCCTGAGGTGTTATATAATGAGTTCAGGTGCTCTAAATTCTATGAGCAAAGAGAACAACTGTACCAGAATGAGAAACTATTGATCAGCATACTCTAATTAGTTTTCTACTCTGTATGTGAGCCAGGGTTCCAAGACTCAGAAATGGAAACTTATTGTCAGAAATCTTCCCTTCAAGGTTCTTCTATGCTATTATTTTATCATTTTCACAATATTTATCATTTGAAGTACTTGTTTTATAAATCAGCTCAATGAACATCAATGCAGGCAAAAGCAAGTGAAGTAAAAGATGTGTTTTCATCAGCAGGTTTTGTTTGGGATGTATATATCCCACATAATTCTGAAACAGGGTAGATGAACATGTTATCCGGAACAATCCCTTTTTGTACTAAAAATGCACTTTATTTATGTATTTTATAATTTATTTTTTGTTTCTGCAGGTTATCCAAAGGTTTTGCATTTGTCAAGTTCACATGCAAACAGGATGCGGAAAATGTATGGCTTGATATCATTGTCTTTAAAGCAGTATTCAGATTCTCAAGATTATTCTTTTCATACATTTATTTTTCCTGACAGGCCATTCAAAAATTCAATTTGCAAATGTATGGCAAAAGACCCATGGCTGTTGACTGGGCTGTTTCAAAAAAAATTTATAGTAGTGGTGCCAATGGGTCTGCTCATTCAGAAGATGGTAACTGGGTTTTTAACTGTATTCTATTTCTGTTATCTTGGTCAATCTCTTACTTTAGTTCCAAAATTCTTTTTTAGTGGACTTGAATGGATTTTTCTTCCCTTTTAAAATGGATTTATGATATTCAATATGATGTTCAAATAGAAATAGTACTGTCTTTTTGAATGGTTTCTTATGGGTAATATTTTAGATGGAATAGCTCCACTGATGTGGTAGTGTCTGGATTGCAATTGTAAGTTAGAATTTGAGCTACATGAATTTAAGTGGGAGAGTGTAGTGTATTTTAGTCTTGCTCTCACTGTTTTGTGGACTTGTTATAAAGTAGTTCTACAGAATGGGTAAATCATCAGCAAGTGATTTTTGGAGAGACCTGGTAGTGATGCACAAAAATTAATATAGATCTATCTAATGTTGGCCTCATGATTATAGTTATCCAATTAATATGTTAACAATCCACATGTCTTGTTTTAGTTTATCCTCATCAATAAGGAACTTGAGCAAGATTGACATAAGTGGTATACTGCTGCTTTGTAATTGTGTCCTGTTATCATTAATCCTATATAACTGTTAGAAAGCACTATTTTGGAAAGAAATCACCTTCAACCATACTGTCTTCTCTCCCTGATGTCCTTTTAAGGGTATTGATGCCATTTAGTAGATTATGTATTTGGGAGATGTTAGGAGTGTATAAAAGGACATTTTTGAAGCAGGAAAAACAATTGTATATTGCACTGGTGCATACAGAAATTGTTCTGGTTTATTTCCATCAATGCTTGAATATAATGAGACTTTTATAAAGATAAATTTCTCCGCTGCTTCAATCAGTTGTCGACTTAAAAAGGTTTGAGCTTTTTCATTTGTTGTTAATTGATGCGTGCACATTTATTAAGGAAACGTGGTTGCTCATTTGCTTGCCATATGGTCTATGTTTATGATAGAAGGTTGTATAATTTATGGCTTTTTTAAAAAATAAATGCAGTTTTCCCCCCCTTTTTTGTCTACAAAAGTTATAGAAGTCAGAGACAGTCCCATGTGAGGCCTTTTTGTTTAGGTGTTTTTGAATGAATTTGCTTAGGAAGTTTGGGCTCTTAGAAATATAAACTTATCAGCTATAGGGATTTGTTGTTGAAAAGCTTTACATTTTCCTTTATAGCTCAATTTTGTAGTAGTTTTTTTTGGGTCTATTTACCTTTTTTTTAACAGAACCTGATACATTGGCGTTATGTAATTAATGAAATCATTCTATTGATCTTAACTGAGCATTGGTATGCAGGACTGCAGAATGAAAGTGACAGTAGTAGTGAAGACCTAGAGGATGATGATGGAAGCGCCATGGAAAGCTCAGATTCATTTGACAAAGTAGACGGGCATACTGAAGTTGATTTTGATGTGGAGGCAGACATGGCAAGAAAAGTCATCAAGAATTTAATCTCATGTTCATCCAAAGGTTCCAATACTTCTGATGTGGATGATTCCGTACTACCTATGGGAAACCAGAAATTAAATTCAGACAAAACTGTTATTGTGCCAAAAAAGAAGTCCGGTGTGCATGAAAATTTGTCTGGTGTTGTGCTGCCTGAGAATTTAAGTAAAAATGAATCTGCCGATGCTAGAAAGACAGGTTTAGAAGATGATGAATTACGGCGAACAGTTTTCATAAGCAACCTTCCTTTTGATGTTGATAATGAAGAAGTGAAACAACGGTTTTCAGCGTTTGGGGAAGTGAAATCCTTTGTCCCAGTCCTCCATCAAGTTACCAAGTATGGAATCACACAGTTTTTCATGTGCCTGTACTTGCTTTTCAACTAAAATATAATCTGATACTTGTTCCAATGGCAGGCGACCAAGGGGTACTGGTTTTCTAAAGTTTAAAACAAAAGATGCAGCTATAGCAGCAGTATCTGCAGCCAATGTTGCATCTGGTCTGGGGATTTTGCTAAAAGGTAGGCAACTGACAGTTTTGAATGCTTTGGATAAGAATTCAGCCCATGATAAGGCAATGGAAAAGGCAAAAAATGAGGATAATGATCACCGTAATCTTTACCTGGCAAAGGTTGGTTTTCATCATCTCCCATTCTAACCACGTTTAACATTTCTCAACTGATGGTTTTTATTCTAATACAGTTTTTGACCTTCCTTTTTTTCCCCCTTCCTTGAATTCATAATAGGAAGGCCTTATTCTTGAGGGGACTCCAGCTTCTGAAGGTGTTTCAGTAAGTGATATGGCTAAGCGAAAAGTGTAAGTCCCTTGTCCCTGCTCCTTCTCAGCCCTTCAAGTATTTTAGATCAGAGAATAGGATATGAAGCAATTCATTCTTGACTGCAGCGTAGACATGGTACATGCAGGCATTATTTAATATGCCATTAGTAGTTTATGGTAAAAAGCTGGCTATATAGAATTTGAAAGGTACTCTGAGCTATATTTACGGAGCTCTCTGTCTCTCTCACGTGCACATAGACACACTATACAGGAATGCTGTTATCTTTGGGATATACTTTTTGGTCAAGTATGTTATGTTGAGTTTTTTAATAACATTATCTGCCAGATAGAGTTTGATGATTTTTCTCAATATTCCTTCTGATATGAATGCTGCTTTTAACTAATATTTTATTATACTTCTTGAACTCTGCAGGTTGCATGAAAAGAAGATGACTAAGCTTCGCTCTCCAAATTTTCATGTTTCAAGGAACAGGCTTGCTATATACAACTTACCCCTGTCAATGACAGAAAAAAAACTGAAAAAGCTTTGTATTGAGGCAGTTATCTCACGAGCTACGAAACAAAAACCAGTAATTCGACAGGTTGGCTACTGTTATCAGTTCATAATTGTTTTGGTGGTGTAACTGTGTTGCTCTCCTTCTCTCTCTCTCTCTCTCTCTCTCATATTACGTAATTTTATTGCTGATGCAGTTAAAGTTCTTGGAAAGTACAAAGAAAGGAAAGGTCACAAAGAACCACTCACGTGGGATTGCCTTTGTTGAGTTTTCAGAGCATCAACATGCACTCGTGGCCCTCAGGGTTCTTAATAATAATCCTGGTAATTGTGTTTCAAATCCACATTGCGGCCAGTATTCTTCTATGAACCAAATGATTGACAGTTTTCTGTTTCCCCTAACTTGATTTCAACCTTTGGCTACTTGTAGAAACTTTTGGCCCCGAACATCGTCCAATTGTGGAGTTCGCAGTTGATAATGTTCAAAAATTGAAGTTCCGGAAAGCTAAGTTGCAAGCTCAGCAGCAGGAAGACAATACTGATTCAAAGGATGTGCAGGACAATGATGTGTTGCATGCTCCAAATGACATTCAAAGCAAAATGGAGAATTCCAGAGAGCGGAAATTCCAAGACGTGGAAAGGATAATGAAGGATTCAGAACCAAGTAAAAATAAAGCGGCACTGGTTTCCACGGAAGCTTCTGCCGAAGGAAAAATAAGTGCTAAAAAAACCAGGAGGAATACACGAAATGGGAAAGGAAAAATTGCTGTTAAAGAAACATTTGACGGTACAAAACAGAAAGTGAAAGGTTCTGCAAACAAGCAAAATTATCACCAATTCAGGAAGCCTGATGCGGGAAGTTCAGTTAAAGGTGAAATAACAGCTAAAATTACTCACAAATCTAGACCCTCTGACGAAGCAGTAGGGTTGAAGCTGAAAAAGAGGAAATTGTCAAACCAGTTGAAACAAGAAAGAGAAGATTTAAAGGAAAGTAAAAGGCTGAAAAAGAACAAAGACCCTGTAGGGCGGGATGTCGTGGACAAACTTGACATGCTTATAGAACAATACAGATCAAAGTTTTCGAAACAAAGTTCTGATAAAGTTGATGGTGAGAAGCAAGCTAACAAACCATTGAAGAGATGGTTCCAATCGTAGTTATTTACATTTTGCATTATAGAGATGTGAGTTGCTGTTCATTATTTCTCTGTAGCATAGTGAAGGTATGTGCTCTTTGCAAAATAACCAAATGCTTTTGTTTCCCAATTTTGAGGATGTTGTGCATGAATATGTCTACATACGTAGGCAGCCTCTTGATATACCAGTCTAAAAGAGCTTTATAATCAATAGTTTTAGTGGCACATTTGATCATTGCAACTCTTGATTAGGGCTGTGCAAGACCCGGTCCGATATGAGTTGCCAGCCCAAACCTGACTCGAAATGTAGCTACGGATCAACCCAAGAGGAGGAAGCTGTTCGGTTCGGACCATAATCCAAGGAAAATTTAGATTTTGGTTTGCTGGTTTAGGGAGAAAAATTATCTCGACCTGTCTGAATATCTGAATTTAATAATAATAATAATAATAAACTAAAATGCTGCTATTTATTTTACTAAACCTTAACCCTAAAAAACTTAAACTATATAACTATCTCATTCTCCATTTTCCCTCATTTCGAAACCTACTTTCTCACACACACACACACTCCTCTCATTCTTTTGTAGTCGCTCCTCTTTTTTCTGTGTTTTCTCAACTTCCTATATGTATTGAGTTCTCTTAAAATTCTCTTGTTCGTACCATAAAACACACATTCTATTCAAAACATTGAATCTCTTACCCTCTTTATCCTTTGATTCTTGAAAAAGCCTCAAATTACACCGACATCAGTCTGCTAACATCTAACAGTCATTATCATCAATTGATGATCGATCTGCTATGTTGTAAAGAAAAGTGTTAACTTTTCATGTTTTTCATGTTAAAATCATGAAAAGTGGTGATAAAAGTTAAAGATCTTGCATTTTATGGTAATATAGTCGGTGTTTAAACATGAAATATTTGATTTTTTTTAGATCTAATAGACATGCAAGTGTGTTTTAACATTTTGTGCCTTCTATTTTGTATACTACTGAATCAAAGATTTTTTGATGGAAGTAAAGCTTTAAACAAATCAATATTTGATCTAAAAAGTGGAAGCAAAGATCTTGTGCTTGGCCTCAACCGTTATCTACTTCAACGATCAGTATACCTTCCATTACATTTTACAATTTTTTCTAATGGTGGATGCCGATCCGTTGGATTTTATGAAATTCTTTTCAATTTCTTGTAATTTGAGGGGATTTTTTTATTTTATGTGTATAAAAGTGAGATTTTTTTCATATGTGAAAGCCGATGTATTTGATTTTATGAAAATATTGTCATTTTCTTGTGATTTCCGGGGATTTTTGATTTTATGTGTGTAAAAGTTGAATTTTTTTCCATAGGTGGAAGTCAATTTGTTTGATTCTATTAAAATAATTTTGTTTCATTGTTATCTATGCGGATTTTTTATTTTTTTTTGTGTTTAAAAGTGATATTTTTTTCACGTATAGAATTAGATATGTGGAATTGAAATTTTATAAATAATATTATTTAAATGTTTTGAAATATTATACTGTGTCTTAATTTTTTTTATCAAATTTAGTCGGGTTAATTTATAAAATATTTAATGAAACAATATTTATATTTATATTTATATATTTTTATAAGATTTAATAATTAATTAATTTATTAATTAACTTGATTATATATTTTCCTTAAATAGAATTATATATTATATAATTTTATTATTAACCTAATAAATTATGTAACTAAAATTATAGTAATTTTTTTATATAATTTTATTAATAATATTATTTGATAGTTTATTTATTTTTGTGCTATTTATTATGAAGTATTTATGTTAATTACATTCTATGTCTAATTTGTTCCTTGTCTTGTTATATTGGTTTTGATGCATTGTGTTGTTTTCTCTATTTCGTTAATAATGTGTAGATGGACAAAGTAGTGGATGCCAATGGTAGTTCAATTGCTACAAGCAAACCAAAGGCTACAAATATTGAGGTGGAAGCCAATAATGCTTCAAATGAGCAATCTAGTAATGTTGCTTAGTAGCATCAGTCTATTCCTTCTTCAAAACAAACTGAAGCTAAAGGGACTAAGTCGAATAAAAGGAAGCATACTAATATCAGATCAGTTGTCTGGGAACATTTCGAGCAAATTTGGGTGGGAAGTAAATTGAAAAAAGGTAAATGTCTTTATTGTCTTAAATCTTTTAGTGTTGAACCTAAAAAGCATGGTACTTCTTCTCTTAGGAATCACATGTTGACATGCATGAAAAACCCTATGCCCAAATCTGTCAGACAAAAACTTTTAACCTTTGAACCTATTTCTATCTTTGAAATTGAGGGTGCATCATCTATGGGTGTTATTGGGGCCTGACAATTTGACCAGGATATTATTAGAAATGTTGTTGCTGGGATGCTTATTTTAGATGAGTTGCCTATCCATTTTGTGGAATGGGAGGGTTTTAGAAACCTAATGAGTGCTACATGCCCGCATTTTAAAATCCATTTTAGGTGGACAATGAGTAGAGATATCTTCAACCTCTATGTTGAAAAGAGATTAAAATTGAAAAACTTTTTCAAATTTGAGTGTCAAAGAGCCTGTTTTACCATTGATACTTGGACTTCAATCCATAGAGTCAACTACATATGCATAACTGCACATTTCATAATAATTGAGTGGAAGCTTAACAAGAAAGTAATTGCTTTTGTGCCTGTATTGTCACACGGAGGTGAATATCTTCCTAAGGCCCTTGAATCCTCTTTATTTGAATAGGTCTTAAAAATGTAATCACAGTCACTCTTGATAATGCTTTTAGCAATGATACTACTATGTCTTTTTTTAAAAACAAATTAATCAGTTAGGAGGCAAGTTAGTTAGAGCCAAATATGTTCATATGATAGGTTAACATTCTTACTTTGATTGTGTCTGATAGGTTAAAGGAAATTAATGTTTCTGTTAAAAGGGTTAGAAAGGTAGTTTGGTACATCAAGAATTCACCTACCACGTTACAAAAATTTAGAGAGTTTTCTGTTGGGTTTTGTGATACAAACGCAGCGGAAGAATTAAAAATTTATCACGTTCCCAAACCTGGATCCATGTAATTTGACTACTTGATTAAATCTAGGGTTTCAAGAATCTCACCAAAACATAGAAGAGGCAAGATTTTCTGGAAGGATGAGAGGAGGTTCACACCGGTGACACTTTACCTCGAGCCTTTTGCTTTGGTTGTTCGAATCTAGACGTCTCCAAAAGGATGCGTCCTCTATAGGTATCCACACGAACAACCCTTCACAAAATGAATTAGAGTGTGTGTGCTAGCAACCTTCTTGATTGTCTCACAAATCAAGAATAAAAGAAAAACTCTGTCTTTATTTTCTAAAAAGAAAGAAAACGAATTTGGAGGCAAGAAAACCAGTGTGTTAAACCCTAGAGAATATAACATATTTATACACTCCAAATTAGGATTTCACCTACCAATGACTTTTTGGTAACTTCCATTTATTATATTCTGATTTTGTTTAAAAACAAATCAGAAATAATATCTTATTTATTTATTTAAAATAACATTTATCTTAAATAAATAAACAAATAAATAAAACACTTTGATTATTTATTTCCACAGAGTTTATTTTGGGCTTATTAAACCCATATTCGTTTTGGGCTTGTTCTAAGTGTGTGACCCTGTAGGTTCACATAACATTGGTAGTGGGCCTAAATCTCTATTTAGCCCTACAAGTCATAAGTGGCCTCTATAAAGACATTATGACTACCCAAGTCATGTGAAGTCATTAATCCGACATAATCTAATTACAATGAATTTTATCGTCCCTTTATCACATGATATCTTAATTGAGCATAAGGCATAAATTGTCATCCTTATATAGTTCAATATTATGACTTGATTCCAAGTAGATTGAAAATGATAACTCTTTATTAATTCATTTCAGCATGGCCATGCAATTTTCTTCTGTCTATCTCATTAAGGGGCCCATAGATATCTTTCTCATATTAATGAGAGATAAATTCCTTCTGAATCACTCACATTCCTCACATAACTAATTTCATATCTAATAACATTCCAATTTAATAGTCCGATTAAAGACAATGTTAGAATGTGTCAAAACATAAAATAGCTATGTAGAAATCCATGATGATTTTAAGGTCAAAGGACCGAAACAAAATTATTGTGATGAGAAATACTTATGACAATAATCTATGTAGTATTCTCATAGTGGGTCAATCCAGTACATGATCTCTCATCATGTACCTATGAGTTGAATTAATATCTCATATTCATGATTAGTAAAATATAACCATCAGTCAACATCATACTAGCCTTAATACTTTAGTATTTATATAATGAATAAAAGGCTAGGGATAATTAAAATAGAACTCTTATTTTAATCTAAGGATTTTACTATCAAGTCACATACTTAATAACCTTAGTAAGAATTAACCATTCATATAATTATCATAAAATCAAATGATAATGAAATACCTCTTTATTAATAAAATAAGAAAGTCAATGCATAATCAAATGATTGACCTAATGCATATCACTAACATTTTCATAACTGATTGAGATGGAGTCTAAGTGTGGTCTTTGTCTAAATGTCCTAACAAGGTGTAATTCCACCTACTTGATGTTGAGAAATGCATGTGAATATGATAAAACCTTTGAGAAATATGAAGAATGTGAGCTTGCTCTAAGAGTGGACTTGGGGGATGATGTACCTAAGTTTTCTGACTGGAAGTGTGCCAAAAATTTGCGTAAATTGTTTGAACACTTTTACAATATGATACTGAGAATATCTAGTTCTCAGTGTATCACTTTAAATACATTTTTCTTAGAAATTTCAGACCTTTTTTATTTGTTGACTTGTAGCACCCTAATTCTTTGCTATTAAAATAGTCCAATCTTTGTTTAACATATTAATCCAACCATATCATGTTTAACAAAGTCCATATATTATTTAAACACACAAAAGATTACAAAATTTTTATTCTTATAAAACGCAAGAGTTATAATTAAAAAATAAGTACAAAACATGTCCTTTTTGTTTAAATGAATACTTATAATACAAGGAGAGAGAGAGAGTGAGAGAGTTTGGCCTGTGACCTTTACTCCATACTTTATTTATAGTGCGATATGCTTTAAACAGTCACACTTCAAACTTCACTATCTAAAAAAATAATTGCAATTTGGTGAGTTACAACTCAATGAATATAAATATCAATTAAATTCTAAAGGCACAACAAGCAAACAAATGATATTAAATCACAATAGTAGTATGATTCATTCAAAAACAAGTGCTTATGAAATATTCACTGATTTTTTGTTATGGCCTGACAAGACAAATATTGCTCTCGGGATTCATGTGAAACAATTGCTGTTTGATTTTGCTGGCTAGCATATAACATGTGAATCATATGATTTTCTTTTATCATTTTCATTTGCCATGTGATTTGTAAATATTTTCTAAGCTGGTCACAACGTCCTTTTATATCCATATGCAAATGCTCATGTGTGAATTTGCATTTAACTTATAAACACTTATGTATAGATATAATCAATCAATAAGCAAACCATATACATTTAAATAATCAAAAGGAAATTCACCTTAATCACACAATTTACCTGAGAATTCAATCAATATTTATACTTACTCCTTAAGATGTCAAACACTCTATGGATGATTTGAATCACGTTCTCGAGCTTCACCAATACTTTGGGATCCTAAAATATAACATATATTTGATTAAAAAATATATATATTTATACTAAGTATTTATATTTGGAATACAATTGGGATATGTTCTGTATATGTGTCAACTTAACATTTATGCTTATTTTTCTCCTTGTTAGGCAGCTTGACCATACTAGACCTGGGAATGAATAAATTTCACCAAATAACTTCAAATTACTTGATTCAATATTTTAAAAAAACTAGACACTCAGTTCTACAACATATCCAAAAATCAACTCAATATATGCCCTGCACAATAAATGACGAATTTTTGAATTCAGACATGTGCTCTGCAAAGAAAAGTTTGAGCAGGTCTCAATCAATTTATAAGTTCTCATGTTATACAAGTATAATTACAAAAACATTCTTCATAAACTTTATTGACACATAAATGAACAACTTTCATGTTTTATACTTTGTCTAATTCAGCTTCTAAGGTTCTCATATTAATCAAGGAATACCGGACTGCCTGCAGATGTTGCAAGTAGAACCAGTCCCACTTCAATGATGATTTCTCATTATACACCTATTATTTCATAAAACTGTATCACACGGTTTTATATAACATATAAAGGAATAAAGCTCATGTTTATCACTTTGTCTAAATCATCCTCAAAATATTTAATTAACATCAGGTACCCTGTTGGAACAGTTACCCAAACCAGTCCCAAATAAGCTTCTATAGAGCTTCACATACTTAACATTTCGTAAAACCATTTTACAGACATCCAGACAAGACATAAAACCATAAATTTCATGTTTTACACTTCCCCTAATTTTGCTTTTATGGCCTCGAAAATTAGAGTGCTATCTACAGTTATAAACCAGAATTTTCAGCATGAAGAGCACTATATTCATTATCAAATCTATTAACTTATTTTCCTTTTTAATTCTTCAATTAACTTGTTTGCCTTGATAATTATTTCTAATTATAATGATAAATATATCTAGATGGAATATTTATACAAGAAAATAAGATGAATTTACTTACCTTTGCCAAATTAGAAAAACCTAGAATTTTCCCCTTTCTTCTTCTTTCTTCCTTTCTCTTTTTCTTTTTTTTTCTTCTCCTTATTTTTCTTCTTTTGGTTTTTGTTCTCTTGTTCCAGCCCCCTTTCCCTTATATTTATCTACTTATATATATATATATATAATGTCAAGAGACATATAGGAGGTAGACAAGTAGAGTTTTCTAATTTTTTTTCTACCTCCCATACATATCCACTACTTTAATTATTATTATTATTATTATTATTATTATTATATTTTAATAAAATATCAAGCAAAAGTTCAAATCAATTCTCCTTCTATGCAAAAGCTTAATTTAGTCCCTAAAGTTACTTATGTAAATAAATCAACTAAATTCAATTCTTTACATATTTATTTATTGAATAGCTTTCAATTTTATAATACTCCAAATATATCATATATTTCACATATTCAAGTATACCATTGCAATTTACTAAAATAAATGAAAGGATGTCGAATTCACATAGTCAAATGAAATGATTTTAGATGCATATGTTCAAGTGAATTATATGTAATGCATGCAAATTTAAATAAAATGTTTATGTTTAGGGTCAAGGATGTTACATGACTGATTGGAAAAATTCTAATGAAATTTATGTGAGGTCTATAGGTGCAATGTGGAATTGAAGTTTGATAAGTACTAGAGAGATGTAGATAAAATTAATATCTTGATTCTTATTGCAAACATACTTGATACAAGGGACAAAATTGTGTGTCTTGAGTTTTCTTGTACAAGTATATATGGTCCATTTGTGGGAGTGGATTTATTTCAGAAAATTAAGAGTGCTTTATATGAGCTATTTGATGATTATAACACTACTGCTCAAGCTTTATGTCCATTAAGTGTGTTAAGTGGTGGAAGCCAATCTGATGTGCAAGTGAAATCAAGCACCAAATCTAGTTGTTAAAAGCTAGAGTTTTGCAATATCAATTGGATAGTAGGATCGGTGGAAGTAAAAAAAAAAGTGAGCTTGATCTTTATCTAAGCGAGTCAAACTTGGAAGAAATAGATGATGGGAAATTTGACTTGCTTAGATGGTGGAAACTGAATTCTGAGATGTTCCCTGCTCTTATTTATGGCTCGCCATGTATTAACTATTCTAATATCAACTATTGCATCAGAATCAACTTTTAGCACGAGTGGAAGAGTGCTTGATTATTTCAGGAGTTATTTAACTCACTCAATTATTCAAGCCTTGATTTGCACTCAAGATTGGCTTAAAAAGCCTAATTAGTTGAAGAAAATTTGGAAGAATTTGAAAAAGGTAAACATTATCCTTTTAGGTTTTTTATATTTAATTTTCTTTTACTTTGATGCATTCTCATTTCATTTCTTTTATTTTTCCTTAACTTCTGGACAAATCTCCCTCCTTTGGGACAACGTTCTTTAGTTGGCTTATCATCTGTTGCTCTTTAACATACATGTTTCTGCCTTAGTGTTGTGACTTTTTTTCTAACATGAATTCAGTAACACAATCTGCCTCTTACCCTGATTATTTAATTACTTTATTCTTTTATACCTGCTGTTGATTGATTCCTGCTTCTGATTTGTGATTACTTTACTGTGCTAGGAATATCTTGCTATATCTGCAATCCATTTGCCTGTGCTCTGTTGTGCCAATTTCATTTTGTAAATGCATAATAAATGGTGGAAGTTAATATATTTATGCTACTGTTTTGTTGTGCTACTTTCATTCTTTTGCAGCATAATAGACATTTAAATTATGTATATGGATTCACATTTGCATGTCTATTGTGAACTTGTGACCATGATTTTAGTGCCTTAGTTGTTGCACATTCTGTGTATTGATTTTCTGATAAGGCAATAATGAGGCTTCCACCTTATTTTCTGATAATTGGTTTATGCAATGTTGTGTGTTTCTTAAGTAGCAAATGGTTTGCAGTTTGTTGTCATAAATGCTACTTGCATTGATCCAATGACCTGAAAATTTTGCTACTGAGCCTCACTTGTTTTTTTTTTAAAGTTGTTTCATAATTCTAACTCAACTTTTTTTACTTCAGTTGATCCTTAGTTTTTTTTTTATTTTGTAGGTTGTTATTCTTTTGTGATTATGTGGATACACATTTGCAGCCGTCTACCTTTATTCTGGTATGTGAAGACTAGTATCTTCTTTTCAAAAACAAATCCAAGAATTCAGTTTTGATACATAATCAAATTGATGTATTGAGAGGACTTCTTTTGATGTATTTTTTTTATAATGGTGGAAACCAAGTCAACTTGACTTAGTTATTAGTTTTGCCTTCTGAATTTAGAAAATGTTTGAATATGTATATTTTGTAAATGGTGGAAGTTTCATGTAGATTTTGCATAGCCAATTAGCCATAGCCCATAGCCTTTATTAGATTCAATTATTGGGCTTTGAATAGAAAAATTTAGATAGGAGAAAAAATTATTTTTTGGGTCAAAGACCTTGTATATAATTGTATTTATGTAAAGGGTTGGATCATTTTTTATAATGGGTTCGACCCAATATATTAAAAAGTATTTTATTTTTCATTTGAATTTTAAATTTTGATGCCCAATTTATAAAAGGTCTAGTCCGAATAACTTATTTGAATTAACTCAAAGATTTTCTTTTTCTGCTCTGCATATTTTAGATTTTCGAAACCATCAGTTCAGCTTCTCTTATTCTTCTGCCGTACTTGTTTGAGTTCCATTTTCCTCCATTTTAAATTCGACCGACCTATTCGATGCACATCCTTACTCTAAATTGTGAAATATTGAGAAACTTACAAGAATATTCAGCAAAACATAATAACTATTGAAAATTCAATTTTGAGTTTTTTATTTCACAATTTTCTTAATTTTGCATATTCTATTTTTATGAATAAGTTTAAAATTTAGAAAATGAATAATTATTTGTTTAATAAAGCAAATTTCAGCCGTTAATTTTAACTTTAATGGATGATCCATCAAAAGAACCAATTCCCTTTTGAATCTTTTATTGGGTGGGAATTGCATAGAGCCTTATAATTTCACGGGTCACCATCCTGAAATACGATCTTCAACTAACAAAATTGATTATATTAGATTCCAAAATTAATGCAAAATTTGGACGGTGTTTGTGAAAGATTTTTATGATAAATTATACTTCAAAAAGTTAGTAGTTTATGACAAACACAAAGCCAAGTTTATGCCCTCTTGAAAATTATCTTAGTGCTACGTGCCATCTTAAGAATATTGCATATTCCATCATCAAATTTCTTTTCCTTTTCTTTTCATTTTTTCTTGCCATTTTCTGCATCAACTATTAATAATTATCTCTTATAATGTATAATGGTAAGTAGTGTTATTGTAGCTTACATATTCAACAGATTTTTTTCTTTTCAGTGCTTAAGCCTATTCACGATACAAAATAATCCGAAAAATGATATTTAGAATAATTTAAAGATGTATTTCCGTATTTGAAGCATATGGATAAATAAAATTATTTTTAATAATAATAGTAAAAAAAATTAAATTTAAGTGACGAATTAAAAATTTTAGTTATCATATGAAATAAATTAATTTCGTGCATAAAACAATTTGGCTTTAGCACAAGAAACAGATGAAAAGGAAAAAAATACAAATAGAAGAAATTCAATCACGGGGTCTATTTTAATGGGTGAAATCATGAGGCACACCTCGTCCTTGGTCAAGCTCATTATATCTATTGAAATTTACATATATGCATATCTTTTATTTTTATTTTTTTCTTCTATAGTTGTGTATTTTTGCCATCTTTTTCTATAATTTTTTTTTCTAAATTAATGCTATTTAAAATCAATTGAATTCTAATGAGTCATATTCAATGATTACAAGTGCTGTAAAAATTTCTTAACAACTGTTTGACATAACTGCATATACTATAACTTCAACTTAAGATATTACTTAATCGAGAACAATAAATTTATATTATATTAAAAAATAAATACTTTAATTAATATATTTTCTCTAAAAAAGGTTATCTTTTAAAAATATTAATTAAATAAATTATATTAAAGAATATATAATTTTGAGAAATTTTCATTTATAAATTTGGCATTTTTAAGGGACTGCAAATATTTTTATGTCGCCAGAAATTACTCTATGATATTATGTCATTGGTCTAATGACAATGAGTTGCTCTAAACTAGTAGATATTATATTAAATGATTTAAAATTATTATACAGCTTTATGCTAAAAAATATAAATTTTTTTCTTAATAGTAGGTAGAATATTTACAAAGTATATTCTCATCAAATTTCAATCTACGTGAGTAGATTATACTAACTACAATGATAAGGTAAACAACTATAATTGATATATTTTATAATGATTAAAAATATATAAATTTACAAATAATATAACTAACAAGTGATCTTTTATGAATAAAATCACCAACATGCTCAAAACTATTTTAAATTTAGACATTTAAATAAGTAAAACAAAGAAATTTTTTGCTCCCTCTCTCTGCATATGTATGTGCAAATTTTCATGTTATTTTTATTTTATATATTTAACAATATATATTATATATATATAAACTTATAACTTAACAACAAGCAATATATTTTTTTTGAGAAAAAATCCAATTACAATCCATTATTATTTTTGTTGTTAATTTTATTTTCAATTTGACAAGTGCTTCCCATGTGTGCATGAGATGCAGAAGTCAAAAGAAAAGGGTTAGTGGGGATGAGGTACCTTCACATGAATTTTTTGGTAATTAGTGTGGGTCATACAAAGGCTTCAATGAAATGTTTTCAAAAATCACAGTGTCTTTATAAATCAAATTATTCAATTTGTTTTTCATGACCTAAGACAACAAAATGAGAGCATCCCATGTCCTATCTTTTCTTTTTCATTTTGTTCTTTTGGCTCTCTAGACATTACCTTAATTATTATTACTAAGAGCTAATAAATTTAAAAAGAGGTCTCCAAATTAAAACATTTAATTCAATTAAGACAATTAATTAATTTAGGAGGTAGAAATATGAAATTTATATAATAATATATTTGTTAAAAATTTTAGATTATGATTGAAAAATGAAATATTGGATATATATATATATATATATATATATTCAATTACTCAAAATGATGTCAACAAGTAGGTTGCATTTGTAACAAACTATGCAAATAATATTTGAAAAGTGGCAAAATTTTTTAATGGCTCGAAATCAATATTTGTTGAATTAAGATCTTCCTTTTAGTAACTAATAATAAGAAAAAAAGAAGCAAAACATAATGTACAAGAAAAGACTATATGTAGAGTGTTGATTGGATATTGTTATTTATGGAAAGAAAACTATTTTTTGAAATGGAAACTGATCTGAACCTGCAGATTTTGCAAGTTGGTTGGAGGATTAGCTCAAGAACCAACTATATAGCCTGTGCTTTATCTTTTTCCTGCTTCTTGTTATTCTATTTCAGGATAGGGTAGGGACTACCCATATGAATACTTTTTTTTTTTTTTTTAATATTTCAATTCAAAAAGATACATCATAATTTTATCTAATCATGATTGAAACCCTTTCCTCACAAGTTAAATGCATTGCCTCACCCACATTCTTCAATAATTTCTTGCTCAATGTGTTTGGTATGGTCCAACTATTATAATCTTAAATGGTGAGCTATATATGTTAAGCTAAAAAAATGCAATAAACATGAAGAAAGAGTCATCTATTTTTATGTTGAAATAATTAACTTTCCACTATAAGAGGAAAAAATAAGAAAAATCGAGATTTAAACACTTATATATATTAAATAATTGGGGATGTACATGGATATATTAGAAGCTTTTGCCTTATTTTGCTTAATTTTCACACTTGCTGATTTTTCTATGTAACAGTATTCCAAATTTTATGTGATTTTGCTGGTGGGATTGATTGTGAATGTAACCATCTTGACTTAAACCGTGTTTTCTTTTTTCTTGTCTATTACTGCTTTAATAATGGAAGTAATAGCTTATAGACGAATGTACCCTTGATTTGGAGCGCACTAGTCCTACTCCTATCATACCACCCACCTTTTTCTTCCTTCATATGTCATATTGTTTGTTTCCTTCTCACATTTCATAGTCCTTCTGTTCACTTCTTATTGCTCCACCACTCTCTCTTTCTTTCAAAGAAAAAAAAATGGAAGCTAACTCAGCTTCCAAGCGGTTCTCTGTGTATATGCTGCTGCTATCGTTGAGTCTCCAGCTGATACACTGCAATGTTACTTATGACAGGAAAGCTCTCATCATCAATGGAAATAAAAGAATTCTCTTCTCTGGCTCCATTCACTATCCAAGAAGCACTCCTCAGGTCCATTTACTGCTACTCAACACACCCTTTTGCCCATCTCAATTCTTCCCAAGAAAATATTGTTTTCAAATGATAAATAAGAACTTTTGTTTATAATGCAGATGTGGGAAGGGCTTATACAGAAAGCTAAAGATGGTGGCTTGGATGTTATTGACACTTATGTTTTTTGGAATGTTCATGAGCCTTCTCCTGGCAATGTACTTTGTACTTTTTCTTGTATTATTAACTCTGTTTCTACTCTGTTTTTGTACTGTTATTAATTCTTGATATGAAGTTTTGCAGTACAATTTTGAGGGTAGGTATGATTTAGTTCAGTTCATCAAGTTAGTCCATAAAGCTGGATTGTATGTTCATCTTCGCATTGGACCTTATATTTGTGGAGAGTGGAATTTTGGGTAATGAATCAGAATTTTCATGATTTGCACTTATACTTTTGTTGTTTTGTTGTTGTTTCACATTTTATGTTGTTGTTTCAGGGGGTTTCCAGTTTGGTTGAAGTACATTCCAGGCATGATCTTCAGGACAAATAATGAGCCCTTCAAGGTCTCCTCCTTCTTTATATATTTTTATGTTAATAAATCAAGTATGATATTAGAATTCAATATCTTGGTTTTGCAGATGGAAATGCAAAAATTCACTCAAAAAATAGTTCAAATGATGAAGGATGAAAAGTTGTTTGAGTCTCAAGGTGGCCCTATTATACTCTCTCAGGTACTATAAAAATTTTCATTAATTATGTTGCCATTGTTTAATATTCACTTATAAGATTCTTACTTCAGGTGTATTACACTTACAGCTAGACTTGTAGTACATAATTTTAGTATTTTACACTTGGCCAATCAAAATAAGATAGTTTTATGTATTACAAATCTAGTTATTGGATATAATGCAGCAGTCAAGAAATTTCTAATAAACAGATTTATTTATTTATTTTTTGCATGGTTTAATTTCCTGGGTTGAAGATTGAGAATGAGTATGAACCAGAAGACAAGGCATTTGGATCAGCTGGGCATGCTTATATGTCATGGGCTGCACATATGGCTGTTTCAATGAGTACTGGTGTTCCATGGGTTATGTGCAAGGAATTTGATGCTCCAGACCCTGTGGTATATATTATTATTGTATTGGCAAATTCCATGGTTCTGTTCTCTATAGTATATTGCCTTGAGGTTTTTATCAAGACAGAGCTTTGATTCTGTTCTTATGAACCATTTTTCTTTTCTTTTGACAGATTAACACATGCAATGGTTTCTACTGTGACTATTTCTCACCCAACAAACCTTATAAACCAACAATGTGGACTGAGGCTTGGACTGGCTGGTAATAATTTCTGTATCCTTTAATGTTCTTTAATTGAGTTTTTATTTTTTTTTACTTATTTTTCTAGTATGATGTAGCGGTATCTGGAAGTCAATGGATTCTGACCAATCCAGTTTGTATGTTTCTCTAGGTTTACAGATTTTGGTGGTCCAATCCACCAGCGTCCTGTAGAGGATATAGCATTTGCAGTTGCTAGATTTATTCAGAAAGGAGGCTCCTTTGTAAACTATTACATGGTTAGTATACTAAATTTTCTATAAAAGGTAATGTTAGATTTCAATATACACAAAAATTTCAACTAATAATCCTTTTTGTTTTTCATTTCAAAAGCGATTATGTATCAAAAATATGGAAAATTTATCAGAAATATTTCGTGGCCATTTTTATAAAATTAAAAAGTACATATTCAAATTTAAAATGCATTTTTTAGTTTTTTGAAAAAAAGAAAAAAGAAATTAAAAAAATTCTAATTTCTTAATTAAAATAAAATAATTTATAAGTTTGCCATTTCCATTTTCACGTGCTACTTAGATTAAAATTATGCATGATTCCAACAATCTTCCTACTTTTGTTAGTTATCAAAGCAAAAACAAAAGCAAAACAAGTTCCTTTATGCTCTTCTTGAAGTGCAAGAAAAACATGAAGTATCATCTGAAAAACTTTCCTGTACTTTTCATGAAGCTTCTTCCTTTCAAAAGGAGAATTTTGTTTGTTCAGGTTCCGGGATTCCAGGGAAAAAAAAAGCAAAAAAATCTGACTTTTATACTGTTTTTAATGCAGTATCATGGAGGAACCAACTTTGGAAGAACTGCTGGAGGTCCGTTCATTACTACCAGCTATGACTATGATGCACCTATTGATGAATATGGTGAAAGATTCAAAACCCATTTCTTAGATTTGTTTAAAAAATAGTTCAACCTGTTGATTATATATATATATATTCATGGCAAGCTTTATTGTAACTTTACAGGGTTGATTAGAGAACCTAAATATAGCCATTTAAAGAATCTTCATAAGGCTATTAAGTTATGTGAAAAAGCCTTGCTCACTTCTGATCCTGTTGTCACAACCTTGGGAGATTATAAACAGGTCCGTTATCAAGCAAAAATTCCTCAGAAAATTTCAGGATTTTTTACTTTTCTTTAAACTTTGTGCATGTGAATTTACCAATTTGGCATGTGACAAATAAAAAATCACAAAAGTTAATATTTTACCTACAGGTTATGTTTTTATCAAGGCTTACGACACTAACATTCAATTTAAGCCTATTTCTTGAAACTAGAATAACTAGGAAAAAATTTTTTATTTCAGGCCCATGTGTTCTCTTCGGATTCAGGAGACTGTGCAGCTTTTCTTGCAAACTACAATCCAAAGGCTACAGCAAAGGTGACGTTTAACAACATGCATTACGACCTGCCACCTTGGTCCATCAGCATCCTTCCTGATTGCAAAAATGTTGTTTTCAACACTGCCAAAGTAAGTGAAATTGACAACTTTTATTACCTTTTTTCGTTTCTTTTGCTTTGAATGTTAAGTGCATCCAAGACTTTATTATTGCTTTTGTATCGGAAGGTTAGCATTTGACTGTTTCCACCTTGGTGCGGTGTATTTTAAGAAGTGAGATTTTTACCTACACACTAAATATTATATCAAATCATTGAACTATGATATACATTCTGGTATTTTACACTTAACCAAACAAATATGACACATAAATACATGTTACAAAACTAATTGTTAGGTATAATATGCTTCGAATAGATAAGAGTTTCCCAATAGAGAAAATCACTTCACGCAATGATTTCCTAATAGGAGAATTTTAACTTACTTAAGATATATTGCACTTAATGATTGAATTTATGACATATAATATGTAATATATGTATCATGTTTTCATTAGTCAAGCATTAGTATTAATAGTGATCATGTTTCAATGAGTCCTTTTTTATGTAATAAACTATTGGTATATATAACACTCAGCGTGTATATAATAAAGATTACGATACATGTCATGAACTGTGACGTTTGCGGCCCGCAACATGATAATTTTTTTTTTAAAAATACTTTTTTGCCCCCAATATAGGGGCTATCTACTTATAGAGAGGGGATTTTTGATAAAGTACTGTAGCTGTAGCTGTCGCTACCCGCGACAATATTCATTACCCATATAACAAATTCAATTGTTGGATATAATATATTTGAAATAAGCAAGAATCTCCCTTTATAATAAGAAGAAAACAACAGAAGAAGAAATATGAAACGAATTCCATCTATCAATATACAGGTTGAAGTTCAACCATCCAAAGTGCAAATGTTGCCAACAGAGAGCAAATTCCTCTCATGGGAAGCCTTAAGTGAAGATGTATCATCAGTTGATGATGATAAAATAGGTACAGTTGCTGGCCTCTTGGAGCAAATAAATGTCACTAGAGATGCTAGTGACTATCTCTGGTACACAACTGGGTATGTTATTACCCACAATCAGTCAATTTCTTTTATATTTTATTAACGATTACAAAACAGAAAATGTAATTATAGTTGCTGATAATTCTGCAATCTCGTGTTGTTTTCAGTGTTCATATAAGTTCATCAGAATCATTTCTAGATGGAGGCCAACATCCAACTCTCAAAGTGAACTCAGATGGCCATGCCATGCACGTCTTTGTCAATGGACAGCTTGCTGGTACATGGTTGATCACTGAATTTATGCATTTTATATTAAATTTTGCCAGTATCTGTCTAGTCCTGCACAGGAAATTAAGAAGAAAAATTTCTTTGTTACTAAAGAATTCATGATCACTTGTATTGTTAGGATCTGCATATGGTAACAGAGAAAACAGGAGAATCAGATTTACAGTAGAATTGAAGCAGCTGCACGCTGGAAGAAACAGAATTTCACTGCTCAGTTTAGCCGTTGGATTACCAGTTAATAATTCTACAGTTTACCACTTTCAGTATATTTACTCTCATTCTCTGTATGCTGTAATATTAGCTGGTTCTTGTTATTTTTTGTTACCTCAAAAATTGTCGGGAAATTAAACTCATAACCTCGCAGATGATATTTAGGTTATTAGTCCGATGACATTTTCTGGCTGCTTATTGAAAAAAGTTCCAATGAACTTTGGTCCTTTTGGTTGCCAAATTGGCTTATCCAGTGTACATAATCTAAAATCCTGCAAGGTTTAGTCTGTCAGGTCAATTTCGAACTGATATTTCTTACGCTGAATGTGTGTTGCAGAACAATGGTCCCCGTTTTGAAACATGGAACACAGGAATTCTAGGGCCAGTTGTTATCGTTGGCCTAGATCAAGGGCAAAGGGACTTGACATGGCACAAATGGTCATACAAGGTGCTTATATACTACTCTTTTTTTTTAATTTTTTTTATTACGGAATGTATAATAGAGGATAACTTTTTTAAAAAAAAAATCAGAAAAAAAATTAATGATGGCAAAATTTAGACAATGCTTCTCAAAATTCCTTTTAACAGATGGTTATTAGACCATTCTTTGACCAGTGAACTACTCCCAATTTAACAGCTAATGTCTTCTTCTACTATTATTACTATTCAGGAGTTTCCAATTTCACAAGCTTTATTAAATTTTTTCGGCCTCTTTTACATATAGGTTGGGCTAAAAGGAGAAGACATGAATCTTGGTTCTCCAAATTCTCTGTCATCAATTGAATGGATGCAAGAGTCATCCGTAGAGGCAGAAAGGCAACCATTAACTTGGCATAGGGTATGCAACCTTTTTATTTTTATTTTTTAAAAATAAATTAATGGGTTTAAAGACACACATTAGGCAAGCTTGTTAATCAAAATAAAGAAAGCCCTGATGCAAAATTAGGATTTGTTATTGGACTTGCATTGCAGACCTTCTTTGATGCACCAAAAGGAGATGATCCATTGGCACTGGACATGAGCAGCATGGAGAAAGGTCAAGTGTGGATAAATGGCAATAGCATTGGGAGATATTGGACTGTTAATGCTAATGGCAATTGTACTGGATGCACCTATTCTAGTACTTTTCGTCCTTCAACTTGCCAATTTGGTTGTGGTCAGCCAACCCAAAGATGGTACTCCTCTTTCTCAGCACACCCAAATTATTATTATTATTATTATTTTTTAAGTTAAAAGAGTGATTATAGCTAATTTATTATTTTTTTTTAAAAAAATGTTTTACTCTTCAGGTACCATGTTCCTAGATCATGGTTAAAGCCAACTCAAAATCTGTTGGTAGTTTTTGAAGAAATTGGAGGAGATGTTACCAAGATTTCTCTTGTAAAAAGATTAGTTACAAATAATTAGTTCTCATGCCAACTAATAGAACCATAATATTAGTCACAAATAGTGTTCATCATTTTTATATTAATTTATAAAAGCTTTGTTTTCTGAGAGGAATATTAATTTAATTATAAAAATTAATTTTTTTTTTATGTTCATATTTATTACAACTGCTCTTTTTTTTAATGTCTTTCTTTTTTGCATTACTATTTTTTTCTTTTTGTATTCCAATTATAATATTAAAATTTTTAAAAAATATGTAAACCTTATATTTGTAATAATTAAGTTTATCTTCAATTTTATGATAGAATACAAAATGAGGCTTTTAAATAATACAATATAGTAAACAAAAAGGACAAATGGTAATATTTTAAAATTAAAAAATAATTTAATTATTAGTTAACAATAATTTTAACAAAAAAATTTGATGAAATGTATTTATAATTTTTAAATAATATGATATGGCAAAATAAAGAAAAACATAGTAATGATTTTCCATGTTAATGATTTTTTCTTCATATTTCAGGGGTATATAATTTGAACATTAATTAAGTTTAAAATCTGAGTTCTCTTATAATTGAAAAATGAGTTTCTTTTAAGTTTTATCAGGTTGACAAATCGATAATATTATATGAGGAATGGGCATGATGGCAACAAAAAGCTTATCAAATGACAAGGCACAAGCACCTTCCAGCACGATCGTCTGTGGCCTACACTAAGCTTTGGATGGTGCTGTTGCCTGTACTGTGACTCCTACCATCTTGGTCGACTGGACAGTGAATTTTCGAAAACGATGAAACCGACCCATTTTTGAGAGGGGCAACTTTCAAAATACTTGTGGGTGGGAGGCAGGCTACGCTCAAAAAGCCTAAAACCATTAGAGATAATCATAATAACACTTCATGGACCAATAATGGCCACTCACTTTGACAATCTTTTAGGTCCCTTCCTCCAACTCCTTTTTACCAAAGCATTGTACGATAACAACAATGCATGTACGAACTTACGATATCAATAGTGCAATCCAAATTCCGTTATAAGATTAAAAAAATTTTAATTTTTTTTTAATATAGGGACTATCAATCATTGGAGAAATTTTTTTTTAATAATTTTGAGACTTATGATAGGAGATTCATAATAGTACTGTCGATATCGCGAGTTCCGACACAAATCATTTTTTAAAATATAAATTGAAAAAGCCAACCAACTTTTTATCTTGCATAATTAATCCTATGGTACAAGCAGCCTTGACCCTAATAAATAGAGAATTATGTACCTTTTGGCATGAATTTTTACAATTTCATAAAGATAAATCCTCAAGTTTAATTGAAGTGGGCAAAGGGTTTTCTTATTATTTAAGTATATAGAAGAAAGGTAAATATTTGAATGTGAATAAATAATATATTACTTGTGAATGAATAATATATTACTTGTGAGAGAATAGTTCTCAAATAGTAAAAAAAAATTTATATATAAAGAGATTGAAATTTATTAATGAGAATATATAGAAAAAGATAGATTATTTTCCAAATTCTTTCAATATTATAGTTCTCCAAATTCTCTCCAAATTATTCTACAATAAAATATTTTTGTTCTAATTAAATACTACTAAATTCAAGTTTAGTTCTATAACAAACTAAACAATTCAATCTTAATTCTACAACATGTTATCAGTACGAAAAGCTCTTGATCAAAACAATAATGTATATTTTCTTAATATTTAATATTTATGAATATATTATTTGATTATATATTATCATGAATGACTATATCTTCTGCTAATTTATATTTATTCGTATTTATATTTATTTTTTCAATCTAACTTTATATTAATTGTTATTTTTATTTTATTTTACTAATTACATCATTGATGTAAAAATTGATAGAAATGGTTCTAACCTTATGGATGGCTATGCCTCCTACTAATTTATATTTATGTATATTTATATTTTTTTTTATTATTTATGTTAATGGAAGACTATACCTCATTTTATATTAATGGGAGGTTTTGCCCCATATTTATACATATTGTTATGTTAACTCACTTACTATAAATAATCATATCAATATTATTTATTAATTTTATTTTATATAATTTATTTCTCAATATATTATATGAAATTTTTTTTTAACGACTATATTTTTTTTACCAACGGTAACGAACGACTATATTTTTTATTATAAATAGACAAGCTATAAATTTTATTTATTCACACAAATTTATACATTTTCTCTTTCTCTTTTTACTCTAAATTGTAAATATAATTTGGTATATTTATATTTGTGTTTTGATCATGACTATTATAATAGTTTTTGGAATAATTCATATAGAAGATGATTTTCTATTTAATATAATTTTAAGTATTATTGTATCATTTTTTGTACCGCTATTATTTCTTGCAATATTTATTCATGATATAATTAATTAGTAAATTCTGATTATGTTTAAT
Source organism: Mallotus nudiflorus (assembly GCA_947683625.1). Classification (NCBI taxonomy): domain Eukaryota; kingdom Viridiplantae; phylum Streptophyta; class Magnoliopsida; order Malpighiales; family Euphorbiaceae; genus Mallotus; species Mallotus nudiflorus. Next base: position 3,056,848 of record CANTUR010000461.1, read on the forward strand.
TTTTTTAATAGTCATCAAATTTATGAATTCTAATTGAGTTATATTTTTTGTTAGTTATCATAATGAAAAATCTAGCAAAGCTTGAGTTCATTGCTCTTGACATCATGGGAAAAAATTATATGTGTAGGATTCTAGATGTAGAAATGCATCTTCAATCAATGGGGTTAATTGATACCATAAAAGAAAATAATAACACCTCATTGCAAGATAAGGCCAAGTTTATAATTTTTCTCCGTTGTCATTTTGATGAAGGATTAAAATGTGAATATTTGACTGTTAAAGATCCAAGTGTTCTTTGGAAGGATCTAAAAGATAGATATGATCATCAAAGAGATGTAATACTACTAGTAGTCACTGATAAATGGAGAGCTTTATGCTTTCAAGATTTCAAAAAAGTGAGTGACTATAATTCTGCAATGTTTAGAATAGTATCACAATTAAAATTCTGTAGACAGACAATCACAAACGAGGATATGCTGGAGAAAACTTACTCTATATTTCTTGTATCAAATATTACACTGCAACAACAATATTGCATGCAAAGATTTAAAAAATATTCTGAACTAATTTCATGCCTACTGGTAGCTGAGAAAAATAATGAACTCCTGATGAAAAATCATCAGTCCCGTCCCACTGACTCAGTAGCATTTCCAGAAGCAAATGCTACAAATTATTCCAGACATAAAAATTACAATAGCCATGGACGTGGGAGAGGTACAAATCATGCATGTGAAAGAGGTCAATTCTTTAGCCGTGGTTGTGGAAATAAATATAATAATACTCCACAACAAACTCAAACTTAACCTCAAAAGAAGTTAAAATCAGTCATCATTGGTGTTTAAGAAAGGTCCCAACATAAGTCTGAAACTGTGTGTTTCAGATGTGGTAGTAAAGGACACTAGGCATGAGTGTGTCGTACACCACCACATCTTTGTCAACTTTATAAGGCATCATTGAAAGACAAAGAAAAGGAAATAAACTTCAATAAGCATCATACTTTTGTTAATGATACGACTCATCTAGATGTTTCTGATTTTATTGATGATTTTATTGACAATGGAAATTGTGACAACTATAATTTTAAGTATGTTGTTATTACCTATTTTATTTTTCAATTCTGAAGAATATATTATTGTTATGTATGTTATTTTCAAATTAATAAAATGTCCTACTTTACAATTATTTTATGTTTTTACCTTAATTGATTAATTATGTGTTTATCTATTTTGAAGTTTAATATGGATTGTACTCAACATAAAGATAATATTGGAGATCTCTGCATACCAGATAGTGGTACTACACATACTATCTTGAAAAATAGAGATCATTTCTCTGAAATAAAGCCCGCAAAGGTAGTTGTAAAAACAATATCAGGTCCTGTAGATCTGATTGAAGGAATTGGCAAAGCTAAATTTATGTTACCAAATGGAACAAAATTTATAATTGATGAAGCTTTGTTTTCACTAAAATCAATAAGAAATTTGTTGAGTTTTGATGACATATATCGAAATGGGTATGATACCCAATCCATTACTATAAATGGTAATAAATATTTAAATATAGTTTCCTATGAATAAGGAAAAATACAAGTATTGGAAAGACTGTCAAAACTCCCTACTGGATTGCATTACATGTATATATATGTAATTGAATCACATATAGCAGTAAAAGAAAAATCTTATGATCCTTAAACAATAAATTTATGGCATGACAGATTAGGTCATCCTGGATCAGTAATGATGCGAAGGATAATTGAGAATTCACATGGGCATCCATTGAAGGGGCAAAGAATTCCTCAATCAAATGAAATGTCATGTACAGCTTGTTCTCTCAAAAAATTAATCTTGAGGCCTTCACCATCTAAAATTTAGAATGAATCACCTATGTTTCTTGAAAGAATTCAAGGTGATACATGTGGGCTAATTCACCTACCATGTGGACCATTCAAATATTTTATAGTATTAATTGATGCATCTAGTAGATGGTCACATGTTTGTCTATTGTCAACTCGTAATGTTGCATTTGTAAGGTTGCTAACTGAAATTATTAAATTACGAGCACAATTCCTTGATTATACAATCAAGAGGGTAAGACTTGATAATGCTGGTGAATTTACATCTCAAGCATTCAATGATTATTGTATGTCTACTGGGATCATTGTTGAGCATCCTGTTGCCCATGTACATACTCAAAATGGTTTAGCTGAATCATTGATTAAACGCCTTCAGCTTATTACTAGACCATTAATAATGAGAATAAAGCTTCCCATTTCAATTTAGGGTTATGCAATCCTACATGTTGCTTCATTAATTCACATCAGACCTAGTGTATATCATAAATACTCCCCATTACAATTGGCATTTGGTCAAGAGCCAAATATTTCCCATCTTAGAATTTTTGGTTCCCAATGCGCCACCTCAGCGCATAAAAATAGGTCCTCAATAAAGATTAAAAATTTATGTTGGGTTTGAAATACCCTCTATTATTAGATATCTTGAACCTTTAACTGGTGATATTTTTATAGCACGTTTTGCTGATTGTCAATTTAATGAGGTTGTTTTCCTAACATTAGGAAAAAAGGAGAAAGAAGAGAAAAGGGATATTTCATGGAATGAACCATCATTATTGCATCTGGATCCTCACACAAAATAATGTGAATTAGAAGTGCAAAAGATTGTGCACTTACAAGCAATTGCAAATCAATTGCCAGATGCATTTATTGATACAAAAGGAGTGACTAAATCATATATACCAGTAGCCAATGCTCCTGCTCATATTGAAATTTCAGAAATAAAACCTGAGAGTAAAGACACTCATAAGTCTAACACGCCAAAAGCATGGAAAACCAATTGGTTCTAAGGATAAAAATCCTCGAAAGAGAAAGAGAGTAGATAATCATATTGATAGCGAGGAAAATATCCCTGAAGAAATAGAAAATAAAGAAAGTCCCCAAATGGAAGGTATAAATGATATTAATCAAGAAATCTCGATAAATTATACCAATACAAGAAAATTATTGAATAGAAATGAGATGAAAAATATTGATGAAATATTTTCATATGTTGTTGCATGTGAAATCATAAATGAAAAAGATGATCCTGAACCAAAATCAGTCATGGAATGTCAAAATAGGCATGATTGGATAAAATGGAAAGATGCTATGTAGGCTGAATTAGACTCACTAAACAAGCGAAATGTTTTTGAGCCAATTATTCCTATGCCTAAAACTGTGAAACCTGTAGGATATAAGTGGATATTTGTATGAAAGAGAAATGAGAAAAATGAAATAATAAGGTACAAAGCTAGACTTGTAGCTCAAGGTTTTTCACAAAGGCCGGGAATTGATTATGATGAAACGTATTCTCCTGTTATGGATGCAATTACGTTCAGGTATCTGATTAGCCTAGTAGTTTCTAAAAAATTAGAAATGCGTCTTATAGATGTTGTAACTGCTTATTTGCACAGATCACTTGATAGTGACATATATATGAAAATCCCTGAAGAATTTAAAATGCCTGAAGCATTAAGTATAAAACCCAAAGAAATGTATTCAATTAAGCTCCAAAGATCTTTATATGGGTTAAAATAGTCTGGATGCATGTGGTATAATCATTTAAGCGATTATTTAATTAATAAAGGATATGTGAGTAATATTATCTGCCCATGCATTTTTATTAAGAAAACAACATCCGGATTTGTGATTATAGCTATATATGTTGATGATTTAAATATCATTGGAATAAAAAATGAGATCCATGAAGCAACAATATACTTAAAGGAAGAATTTAAAATGAAAGATCTTGGAAAAACCAAGTATTGCCTTGGTTTACAAATTGAGCAAATGTACAATGGGATATTCGTGCATCAATCAAATTACATAGAAAAGATCTTAAAACGCTTTAATATGGATAAAGAAAATCCTTTAAGTACTCCAATGGTCATCAGATCACTCAATATTGAGACTGATCCATTTCGACCCTGTGAAGAAAATGAAGAAATTCTTGATTATGAATTTCCATATCTCAGTGCTGTTGGAGCTCTAATGTATTTTGCTAATTGTACTAGACCTGACATTTCTTTTACAGTCAATTTATTAGCAAGGTTCAGTTCAGCTCCAACAAAAAGGCATTGGAAAGGGATCAAACATATACTTTGATACCTTCGAGGAAATGTTGATTTGGGTTTATTTTATTCGAACAATTCAAAATAAGAATTGATTGGTTATGCAGATGCAAGGCATTTATTTGATCCTTATAAAGCAAAATTTTAAATAGGTTATGTGTTCACAAATAATGGAACTGCAATTTCTTGGCGTTCCCAGAAACAAACGTTTGTCGCTACTTCTTCAAATCATTATGAGATTATTGCACTACATGAAGCAAGTAGAGAGTGTGTGTGGATTAGATCAATGACACATCATATTGAAGAATCTTGTGGTTTTCCAGTTAACAAAAGTCTAACAATTTTGTATAAAGATAATGCAACATGCATTACACAGTTAAGGGAAGGATATATCAAAAGTGATAGAACCAAACATATACCTCCAAGATTCTTTTCATACACTCATGAGCTAATAAAAGACAATCATATAGATATCAAATATATTTAGTCTAGCAAGAATTCAGTTGATCTTTTCACAAAGGTGCTTCTAACTACAATCTTTAGAAAATACGTTCACGATATTGGAATGCGACATCTGCATACTATGTGAAGGAAGATTATACATATCAACTTGAGGGGGAGAAAATCATGCATTGTACTCTTTTTTCTTAAGCTAAAGTTTTTCCCACTGAGTTTTATTTAGCAAGGTTTTAACGAGGCAGTTGCAAAATATTGTTATTCAAGGGTAAGTATTATGAATGTGAATGAACAATATATTGCTTATGAGAGAATAGTTCTCAAATAATAAAAAGAAAATTTCTATATAAAGAGATTGAAATTCATTAATGAGAGCATATAGAAAAAGATAGATTATTCTCCAAATTCTTTTAATATTATAGTTCTCCAAATTCTCTTAAAACTCTTTTTAAATTCTCTTAAAATCATTCTACTATAAAATATTTTTCTTCTAATTAAATACTACCAAATTCAGGTTTAGTTCTATAACAAACTAAGCAATTCAATCTTAATTCTACAACATTCTAAATATAATTATATAAAATAATAATTAAAAAGTACTTAAAATATAATCTCACTTAAACAATAATAATTTCAAACATATTACCACAACTATTGTAAACTAAATCTTCTTCATTTATGATTTTTTTTCGAATAGTCCTTAATCTTATAAATAGAGCTATCATAAACATCTCAATGGATAAAACATTCCGCTCAAATGAGTACGGTTGTAAGAACATTAAATAAAAAAAATTAACTTTAATCAATAATTTTATAAAAAGTTTAAAAAAATTATAAAAAAATTTGATAATAATTCTAAAATAGAGAATTAAACAAATTTCAAATTAAATTAAAATACCAACCAAACATATTCAGTTTATTTCTTCATAAAAAAATTATTCTTTTTAATAAAGATAATTGTGGAGCTCAACCTCTTATCCTAAACTAAATGTTTAAGTTTAATTACCATATGAATAGAATTATATTTTGTGGAAGGTTAGCAAGAAATTAAAAAAAGAAAAAAAGCTTTCTATGTTCGACAAACTAATCCTTTCAAGTCATCTTGTCATTGTTGTAAGTGCATATTCAGTTAAGCCCCTTGAATGTTATTTCCACACCCAAATCCCTTGATGTTATTCCCACATCAAGCCCATTTATGCTAGTCCCAAATCAAAACATAATTGCCACTCAAACTTACAAACCCCAAGTTGTCTTATGCTCTTGACTTCTTGACTTCCATCACTCAAACTTGCAAATACTAAGTTATCTTGTGTTTTGCTTGTACATCTTGCAATCTTGGAAAAACTTTGTATTTATAGATCTCTAAAACTTTGGCCCCAAGTAATCTTATTTGGGAAGTTTTAGAATGATTCTAAAATTATTTTTTTCTAATCCAAATTCAATTTGGATTCCTCATAATTTAATTCAAAAACCTAAAAAATCGCCACCTTGACTTAAATTATAAACACACTGGCCTTAGTAACCTAACTATAAATCCCGAATCAATTCTTGATCAGACACTTTGATTCAACCATAACCAATATGCCATGTGCAGTTGAAACCTAGTCAAAATGCTCCTTGACTCCATGTAGATTTCTTCACCTTATCCGACACACCTTCTTTGAGCTCTTTCCAATTTTAAGATTTTGCCTTCTTTCCCTTCAACACTTGTGTCAAATCCTATTGAACTAGGGATCTTTTACTCTTCTTTCCCAAACAGTAAAGCACTTGACATATCTATCGATTCAACCAAAGAACCAAAGCTCCAATATCACTTGTTCAGAAAAACTCCTCCAAATTAAACCAATCAATAAACATCTCAAAATAAAAAAAATAAAAAAAACTAAAATCAGAAAAATAAGAGCGCACAAGATTTTACATGGATCGGCTTTTAACTACCTACATCTGTGGGGAGATACCGATTATTCATTATATGAGATAAAATACCACCATAATAAATTGTCATTCCTCTTGAGTTAATTAAACTCAAACCCATAATATTGTATCACCCTCTCATATAAACTAGAAGAATACATACTCCTCTTCACCCCTTTAGAAACCCTAGAGAACCTCTCTATAAATTATATAGATAAATACCACTTTTCTAAAAATCCTAGAAGAAAACACCCTTTAAAAACCTAGAGGAAACTCTTTCTAAAAACCCTAGGGAAAAATACAACAGCTCCTATAAGTGTTTTCCAATGCTCCAAGCCCCTTGATATTATTTCCACATCAAACCCATTGGTGTTCTTCCCAAATAAAATTACTTGGGATCAAAATTTTAAAGGTATATAAATACAATGTTTTTCTAAGATTGCAAGATGTATAAGCAAAACACAACACAACTTATTGTTTCCACCAGGGAATTCATTTAATTTCCAAATGAATTTCAAATAAAATTGATTTATAAATGAATTTTTATTAATGAAGTGTGTTTGGTTCAAATGCATAGTTTGTGGAATTCATTTAATTGAATTTCGTATTATGTTTTATTATATTTGGTATAAATATAAAATTCAAATTAATTTTGATTTTGATAAAAAATATCCCTCTAAATAGATTGTGTTTTTTTTTTCAAAATAAAAATGATGAGAATATTTTAGTTATTTTAGAAATAGCTTTAAAAATTGTAAAATTCATTTGCAAATTCTAACAATTTCATTAGAATTTTTATTTAGTTATAGTGAATTGCACAAATTTAAAAATATAAAATCGTAAATGAATTTTATAATTTATTCATTTAAATCAAATATATACCATTTAAAATTTTAAATAAATTTTATAAAATTTTATGAAATTTATTTATAGTAAACACATTCTATATTAATTTTCATAATTAAAATTCAATTTGAATTCCTCCGAGTTTAAGTCAAGATCCTAACAGTCATTTTTCAAGTGATGTCATTTACAAAATCATGTTGCAGGAATCCAAAAAGTAAAATGCTTATTCTAGAAATTTGGGGATTTAGACTCTTCTCTTCTGTTACATATATATATATATATATATATATATATTGAAGGGATTCTTCTATTATATTAAAGTTATAACAATGTAAAAGATAAAATAAAATTACACCGCTTATATTATGATGAATTAAACTCCTAACTTTTTATATTTTAAAAGAATGCTTTGTTACGAAAATTTAACCTTCAGCAAAAGATAGTCATTTTTATATTATTGGTAAATAATAATAATAATAATTACTGTAATTTAAATTCTAAATTTTCATAATAATTACAAATGACATTAAAAAAATATGCATCCGTTATAGAATTAATGTAAAAATAAATAAATAAATAATCCTCTTGTTAAGTCAATGAATTCACATAAGATTAAGTAAAAAAAAAGCTAGACATGAAAGGTTGATTTAACATGGAAGTTGGATTAGCAAAAAAAACAAAATTGTTATTATTATTATTATTATTATTATTATTATTTTAAGCATTTCAAAAGCAGAGTCAGCAAATCTTTCTGCATGCCAAAGTCAACAGATGTGACTCACCAACAACAGGACGTAAACACGCGCATTAACACAACCAAACAAACATTCCAGAACCCCTTGTCTATAAAGGTTGCATTTGCCCCCTATACTTTTCTTGAAGTTCCAAAAAGCTCCAATTTTAACTGTTTCATCAAATTAACACCAAATGTCAACTAAACCCTATTCAAGATTTTTTCTTTTTCTTTTTCCTCTTAAGGATTGGAGGGCAGCCAGCCATTTTCGATGGTCTGAATTTAAAATTTAAGAATGCTCCGAAAAATATCTATTTATACATAATTTTTGATAATATTATTTTCCTCTTTTAGTTTCTTAATATTAAATGAAAAATTTTACATTACTGCACAATTTTCTTTTTTATTCTTTAACTATATTGTTTGATATTAATTTAATTATATATTTGTTATGACAATAAATTGCATAATAATTTAGTATATTTATCTTTAAGTCAGATTGAAAATATATTACACGAGTTGAAATTAAAGTAATTTATTAAAAAGTAAAATAATAAATCACCCAATTATTGGATATATATTTTAAAATATTATTTTTCTCTTTTAATTTGTTAATATTAACTGAAAAATTTTATATTATTCCACAATTTTAATTTAATTTCACGGAGCAGCAAAGACAGAATCTAATATTGGCGTGGCGAGCGCACCAACGTGGCAACATGAAACAAGCCCCAGCTGCCATCACCCCTTTTATAAACAATGCAATTTTATGTGTCCTGCGTCCATTATCCTTTACTCCCTTTTATAAACAATGCAGTTTTACGTATTCTGTGTGTATTATAATAACAAACAATTTACTTTAAAATATTCATATTCAAACAATAAATCAATGACTCATATCTTAAAACTTAAATTAACTAGTCACACCGACTTTAAATAATATATACATTTTAATATTAGTAATAAATAATTTTAATAAATTTAAAATTATAATTTAATTAAATATAAAAGTAAAAGTTTAGAAAATTATTATATAATTTTTTTAATAATTTTTTATTAAAATTAAAAGTATATATATATTTTTAATATGTATGATAATAATAATAATAGTTGGAGAAATAAAATATAAAATAATTGATAAGTTATATATTTTTACTTACGTTAAATAAAAAGAAAAATGTATTTTTAATTGAATAAAATATAAATATTTTAATTAGAATAAAAAATATAATTTCTAATAAAAAAGTAGAATATTATTTAGATATAGTATAATTAAAGTGTTCTATATAAAATAAAACATATGTATTTTAAATTAAGAATTTTTATAAATAGAAGATAACTAAATAAATTAAAAATAAAATATATTACATTAATTTTATTTTCTTTAATTTTTATTGGCATTATTTTTAAATATAATAGAATTTGTTTTGATACTATTAAATTACTATTGGAGTATGTATAATGGTATTTTAGTTAAAAAAATTTTTAAAAATAGAATTTCTAATAGTTTAGGAAAATGATTGAGTGATTTTGAAAAATTGATTGATTGATTTGACATAAAAAAAAAGTATTCTATAAAAACATTTAAAATTTGATTATTATTAGAATATATATAATAGTGTTTTAGTTAAAAAATAATACTAAAAAACTATAACAAATATTTTATTTTTAATAAAAATTAGGATTTTTAAAAATTTGATATGTTAGATTTTAGGAAAAATACTTAAATATAAAGATAGATACTTGTTAAAATTTTAACTTAATGACTTTAAAGCTCAACATTTAATATATACTAGTCGTAGATCCATGCGATTCATGGGCTATGTTCAATTATTTTTATTTAATATATTATGTATTTATTTCTGTTGTACCTTTGTGGTGATACCATTGATTAAATTGTGAAGATAAAAATAGAAATCAAATAGAAAAATAAAATTAAAGAAAAAGTAAATAACAATGTCATGATAAATGATCTTTAAATTTATATCCTTTAATGAGATATTGAATTGTAATGACAACGCTAGATTGGACCTAAAATTAAATGATAATATTTTGCGGTATATGATTTGAATTCGCAAGTATTTTTTTCGTTCACAAGGCTCTAATTTATTAGAGAAATACTAATTTGAGATGTTATAAGAGAATCAAGAAGAAAAAAAAAAAAACATTTGAGAACACAAAATTTATATGCCATTATGTATTTTGAATCTAAAAGCACTAACCTTTTTATTGAACAAAAACAGTTTGGAAAATAAAAGTCTGTAGAACATAGAAAGATAATTATTTTTTTAGTTATGCAAGGTGTGTTTAAATGATTTTTTCATCTTATTGATATAGTTATATTTAAAAAATTATTGTTTTGAGTTAGAGTTCTAATTAATGAAATAATATAGTAGTTTTATAGTTAATAGAATTATATATCATTTTCAAATTTCAGTAGGAGTCTATATAAAATTAGTTAATTAATGCTATAATATTTTTCTTCTTGAACAATTGAATTTTATAGATCAAACAGAGAGGCTACAATTTGAATTAGATTTAAAAACCTCCAAGAGCTTTGGATGAACATTAAAGTATTGATCAGTGAATATAAGATTGTGGTCATTTTTTGTCAACCAGTCTGCTACTCTATTTGTTATACAAGGAATATGATGGATTTTGATTGTGCTATTTTATTGCAATAGTGATCTCATATCTTTGATTATTGTGAAGGGTTTTTATGGGATTTGATCAGTAGTGTTGTTTTAGAGTTTCACCACTTGTATGCAATTTGATTTAACTATTGCTCTTTGATTTTGACTAGATTCTGCAAATTTGAGAGCTTCATGGATAGCCATAACTTTAGCTTGTAAAGCAGAGTGGCTATAAGCTTTAATGGTCATTATGTGTATGATTATGCCTATATGGTCTTTGCAGATAAGAGCCTTCATGTATTTTATTGAATTTGGTAAGAACGATGCATCGTAATTTAGTTTCCAAGTTAAATGTAGAGGTAGAGCCCATGTACCATGGATGGTTCTCTCTCAAGGTTACTTACAGAGTGCAGTTGTAATTGTTGCCACTAAGTATTTATTCTTGCAATCGTATTTAAGGGGTCTTCCAACTTTTGCTAAAAAATTATGAGATTTTTAGATTTCCAGACCTGCTAGCAAATTGTTACAATTATATTAAGAGTGTCAGTGCTTAAAGGGTCTTCCATTTTTTGCTAAAAAATTATGAGATTTTTGAATTTTTAGATGTGCCAGTAGATTCCTGTAATTAAATTAAGAGTGTCAGTATTGCCATTTAATTTTAGCATTTTGTGGGTATCTTCCCACCATTTTGCAAACTTGGTGTAACAAATGTATGGACACACATGTCATGCATAATTTTAACATGTGGTCTCATAGTTATAGATCTTTCAAGCTCTTCTATGTGGGTTTAATATAATTCTAGTAACTTAATCAGAAATTCAGAAATAGCAATGATAGGTGGTTTTGATCCTGAAGCTTTTAAAGCACAGTTGAAAGAAGAACTATTTATCAAAACTCGATCAATGATAAAGGAAATGATGGGGAAACAACCAAGCTACTTAAGAAAATAAGCCAGTAGAGCTAGTTAACCTGAGTGATCTTAGTGATGAGATTCCTATAAAAGAGAAAGAAGATGATGATGTCACAGTGTTGGCTGATATGGTAAGCCTAAAAAATATGGATCTATTCAGAACTATGGAACAAACTGACTAGGCTAAGAACATTTCCAAGGTTGTGTCATAAGTCCAAATGCTGATGAAGAAAAAGGGAATTAACACTCTGTTAGATTATACTAGCCTTGATTTAGATGAAGATGATGATCCTTTGCCCAAAAGGTTTAAATTCCTTAACATGAAAAAGTACTCTAGGACTGATGACCCTATACATACATTTAAAACAATATGTGACCTATGTGAAAGCTACTGGCTTAACCAAAGCCTAGATTGTTAAGTAATTTCTTATGTCATTAGAGGGTGCACTAATCCGCTGGTACTATACTTTGGAACCGCATGTATAGTATGACTGGAAAGAGTTATGTATTGCATTTATGAAGCAATATGGGCTCAATGCTCAAATGGAGGTGTCGTTGAGGAATTTACAAAATACCAAATAGAAGTTCAATAAGTCTTTCACTGAATACTTAACTTTTTGGAGGGGAAATTAGCTCAAATGAGGCATAGGCCCACTAAGTTTGATAAATTAATAATAGCAATCGAAGGTTGTGTTCTATTACTCTCCAATAAGCTAAGGGACCTTGGGATTCAAAATTTTAAAGAGCTATATAGGTTTGGGGTCTGGAAAGAATTACATTTAGCTCAAGAGAAGAAATTTTTTAGTGGAAGATCTGCAGGTAAATAAGTAATCAATTCCAATAAATGTGTAGATCAATGTTGTCAGGTCACTTAGAGGTTCTCTAATCTAGGGAGACCTCTCTCTAAAGTCTTAGAGAAACTAATTGAGAAGAACCTGTTACGACCCTTATCTCTATAATAACCTATACCAAATGCTAACCTAAAATTCTTTTATAAATTTCATCAAACCATCGGACATGGCACTAATAATTATGCCTATTTGAAACACAAAATCTAAGACTTAATTAATGTAGGTAAAATCACCGACCTTAAAACCCAAAAACCAAGCACCTAAAATAAACCTTTACCTTACTACTGAAATGTCTCGCCACCAAAAGCACCATCATTATGATTAACATTGGTTTAACAGAAGAGCAAGTCTTATATTCGTGCATTGATACTACACTTATCTCACCAAAACTCGAACCCAAAAGCTTGAACCTGAGTAAATAACCTGTGGAGCTTAGCGTGAATGTTTTGGATATTTGGAGTTCCAATAATAAGGATGGAGGATAAATTGATCTGTGAAAAAATAATAAGGTAGGAAGATTCAGTTAGCTAAGAAATTTATCGAGAAAGAAAAAGGTAAGGAGAAGAGTGAGGAACAACCAGCACTTGAGGTTGAAGTTAAAGTTGAGAACAAAGAGCTAAAGAAAGAAGAGAAGAAGAAGGATGGGAAAACTGTTGCTAGTGTTTGAGAGTTGCTTATGCATTCCAAAGACCATTAGGAAGCACTAGTTCTAGCTTTGGACTAAAAGAAAATATCTACAAGCTGCAATCCGAAACAAATGGTTAACTCTTGATGGAAACTACTTAAGGCGTCCATTGTGTTTTCTAACAATAATCTACCATTTGAGGGAAGGGACCATTATAAGGCTTTATTTATTAAGGTTAAGTTAAAAGGGAAGCTGACTTGTTGTGTGATGGTGGATAATGATTCTGCCATTAATGTGTGCATGCTGAAGATTTTGCTAAATTTGGGATTGAATTTAGCAGACATAAAACCCTTTGAGGTTATTATCGAGGTCTATGATGATACAAAGAGGCTTATTGAGGGAACATTTAAAGCATTGGTTAAGATTGGACGCATTGAGACTTAGGTTAACTTACATGTGATAAACATTCCCATGACCTTTACCATCCTACCAAGGAGGCCATGGATTCATCCTTTGGGTGGTGTGTCATCCACTGTCCATCAGAAAATTAAGTTTCTGTACGAGGGAAAGTTGTTACCATCTCAGCAAAGACAGAGCCTGCTCTACAATTGGCTCCTAAAAAGATCCCTAAAAGCCCAAGTTTTGAAGTCTTCATGATTTATGAGGATGAGCTAGATGAGAAGGTCATGAACATGATGAGGACTACAACTATGGACAAAGAACTAAAGAAAGAAGAAATAAAGAAGGATGGGAAAACTGTTGCTAGTGTTTTGGAGTTGCTTATGCATTCTAGAAATCATTAAGAAGCATTAATTCTAGCTTTGAACCAAAAGAAAATGTCTACAAGCTGCACTCTTGAACAAATGGTTAACTCCTTGATGGAAACTCATCAAGTGGCCATTGTGTTTTCTAACGATAATATGCCATTGGAGGGAAAGGACCATCATAAGGTCGAGGTAAAAGGGAAGCTAACTTGCTGTGTGATGGTGGATAATGGTTCTGCTATTAATATACGCCTTTGAAGATTTTATTGAAGTTGGGATTGAATTTAGCACACCTGAAACCTTTTAATGTGATTATCAAGACCTATAATGATACAAAGAGGTTTATTGAAGGAACATTTAAAGCATTGGTCAAGACTGGGCCCATTGAGACTTGGGTTAACTTATATATGATAGACATTCCCATAACCTTTGCCATCTTACTGGGGAGGCCGTGGTTTCATCCTTTGGGTGGTGTGTCATCCATTGTACATCAGAAAATTAAGTTTTTACATGAGGGCAAAGTTGTTACCATCTTAACAAAGACCGAGCTTGCTCTGAAATTGGCTTTTAAAAAGATCCATATAAGCTTAAGTTTTGAAGTTTGCATGATTCATTAGGATGAGCTGGATGAGAAGGTCATGAACATGATGAGGACTAAAATTAAAAAAAAAAAGCTAAAGTAAGAAGAAATGAAGAAGGATGGGAAAACTGTTATTAATATTTGGGAGTTACTTATGCATTCTAGAGACCATCAATAAGCACTAGTTCTGGCTTTGGACCAAAAGAAAATGTTTACAAACTGCACTCTTGAACAAATGGTTAACTCATTAATGGAAACTCCTCAAGCGACCATTGTGTTTTCTGATAATGATATGCCATTGGAGGGAAGGGACCATCATAAGGCATTATTCATTAAAGTCGAGGTAAAAGGGAAGCTAACTTGCTGTGTGATGGTAGATAATGGTTTTACCATTAATGTGTGCCTGCTGAAGATTTTTTCAAAGTTAGGATTGACTTTAGCAGACCTAAAATCTTTTGAGGTGATTATCAAGGCCTATGATGATACAAAGAGGCCTGTTGAGGGAATATTCAAAGAATTGGTCAAGACTGGGTGCATTAAGACTTGGGTCAACTTACACGTGATAAACATTCCTATGACCTTGCCATCCTACTGAGGAGGCCATGGTTTCATCCTTTGGGTGGTGTGCCATCCACTGTCCATAAGAAAATGAAGTTTCCACATAAGGGAAAAATTATTACTATCTCAACAAAAATTGAGGCTGCTCTAAAATTGGATCCTAAAAAGATCCTTATAAGCCTAAGTTTTGAATTCTGCATTATTTATGAGGATGAGCTAGATGAGAAGGTCATGAACATGATGAGGACCATAAAGTTCATGCTTAGTTTGAGTAAGAAGGAATCAAAGTGGACTACCATAATTTGTGGAATATATAGTCCCTGTTCTGAAGCATAGGGTTGGATATATTGGGGCTAAAGATTCTGAAGAAGAAGATGAGGTTGCTATTGAAACCAAAAAGCAGGGATTATAGGATGTATTTACTAAAGAGGACATTAGTTATCCATACATAGGGACTTCTGAACCTCTTATAATGGTTGTTCTAGGATTTGAGATCTTTATTGAATTTGTAAATGGTGTGAAGAAAGCTATTGCTAAGGTCATTTCTGTGGAGGAGCTAATACTAGTTGAAGAAGAGTCTGAAGAAAATATTGCTCTCCAGAGTTGAAGGACACTATTGATAAAAAAAAGGAGCTAGACTTTGAGACTTATATCCTGAATTCCATAATGGATATTTTCTATGATGACTTTAATATTGCTTTTGCTACTTTATTTAAAACTGATGACTTATTTTTTTTTTCTAAAGCGGATGCAATAAAGTCTGATTTTGCTTATTTGTGTTATATGTTTCCTAATAGTTATTTTATTTATGATGATCATTTCATGCATATGTTTGACATTAATTCTGTGCAAATTGAATTATTTAATTTAGGCACAAATGATAACCTTAAAAATATATTGATTGCTTATGATCTAACTCCTAATGAGAGAGAAAAAATGAAAGAAACACTAAAAAGGAGACATAAAGTATTTATATGGGGCTATGAGGATATGCCCAGGATTGACAGGGAAATAATAGAATATAGAATTCCCACATATCTTTACATCATACCAATTAAATAGAAGAAGAGAAGGTTGAGGCCAAAATGGGCTCTTTTAATTAATGAAGAAGTTAAAAAGCAGCTAAAAGCAAAGTTTCTAGAGGTAGTAGAGGACACTAATGGCTAGCAAATATAGTTTTTTTCCCCAAAAAAGATGGCAGGGGTCAGGATGTATGTGGATTAAGATATTTAAACAAGGCTTGCCCAAAAGATAATTTTCCTTTACCATATATTGACACCCTAGTCGATAGCATGGCTTACAGTATGATGTACTCTTTCATGGATGGTTTCTTGGGATATAATCAAATCATAATGGTGGTAATTGAGAAGTTAAAAATATCTTTCACCATTAAGCAGGGTATTTTCTATTACTTGATTATGCTATTTCGGCTAAAGAATGTAGGGGCTACGTATCATAGGATGGCTACTACCTTGCTGCACGATATGATCCATAAGGAGATAGAGGTGTATGTGGATGATATAATGGTGAAGTCTCCAACCAAAGAAGGGCACTTTGAAGCCCTATACAAGTTTTTGGCAAGCATTTAAACCTAAAGAAGTATGTTTTTGGGGTGATATCTCAAAAATTGATAGGACACATTGTCAACGAAAAGGGAATAAAGGTGGATTCGGATAAGGTTAAAGCAATCAGAGAGATGCACACATAAAAAAAATGAAAAAGAAGTCAGAGGATTCATAGGGCAATTGCAATACATCAATAGATTCATAATTAAAATGACTACCATTTGTGAGCCAATTTTTAAGCTCTTAAGAAAGAATCAACTCGTAATTTAGGATGATAAATGTTAGTAGGCTTTTGAAGCTATTAAGAACCATTTAATGAATCCTTAGTCTTACGGCTGCCAAAGTCGGGAAAGCATTTAATTCTTTATTTGGCAATTGAGAAGGATGAAGTAGGTGTAATGTTATCTCAAGAGGGTAAAGGGAAGGTTGAGCACGTAGTGTATTACTTGAGTAAGAAACTCCTGCAATATGAAGCTAATTATAGCTTGGTAGAGAAGACATGCTTAGCCATGATCTGGGCAACCAAAAACCTTCAGTACTATTTTTAATTGTATAGAGTCCAGGTAATTTTTAAACACGACCACCTTAGATATCTTTAGTAGACTTTGTCACTTACGGGCAAATTAGCTAGATGACTGGTCTTGCTCATTGAATTTAACATAGACTACATAGCAAAAAAAGTAGTGAAAGGGAGAGCAATAGCAGAATTCTTGGCTTAGAATCTAATAAATAATGAACAGGAATGGGAGTTAGAGTTTTTGGATGAGCATTTGGGGGTAATAGAGGTCTAAGGTTGGAAGATGTACTTCAATGGGGCCACTAATAATAAAGGAGCATGCATTGGTGTAATTCTGATCACGCCAGAAGGAGAAATGATTTTGATAGTGAAAGATTAGAGTTTGAGGTGACAAACAATCAAGCTAAATATGAGACCTGTATTTTTGGGTTGGAGGCACTTCAGAATGTGGGGGCAGAAGATGTCACTATGTATAGGGACTCTATGTTGGTTGTAAAGCAAGATTCTAAAGAAAGGGAGGTAAAAGAAGACATGTTGCATTTGTATTGGGATTATATGACTACTATCTTACTATTTTTTACCCAATGCAAATTTGTTCATCTACTAAGAGAAGAGTACCAAATAGTTGACGTCTTAGCTACATTGGCTTCTTTATAGGAAAATGGGAAACAAATAGAAATTAAGCCCTTAATTCTAGTAAAGTCTTAAAACCCCCATTATAAAGAGGTAAGGGTAATGCTGGTTGATATTATTGAGAAGCTTTGGTTTTATAATTTGCAACGATATTTGGAAATGGGACAATTCCTTGAGATGTTGATAAGAAAGAAAGAATGTCCTTGAGGATGATGTCACGATAATTCATAAACTATAATAGGATGTTGTATAAAAGGATGCCAATTGGGGTTCACTTGAGATGTATGGATAAAAATAAAGCTAAAAAACTCATAGAAGTAGTTCATAAAATAGTATATAGGCCACACATGAATGAGATAGTCTTGGTAAAGAAAATAGCTCGTTAAAGTTACTTTTGGCTGACCATGAAAACATATTGTGTTAAGTTTGTAAAGAAATGCCATAATTGTCAGCCATTTTTCATCCATGGAACTTCAAGGAATGACTTCTCCTTAGCCATTTGCAATTTGGGGAATTGATATTATAGGGAAGATAAGACCGAGAGGATCAAATGGTCATCAATACATTATGGTGGCAATTGATTATTTCTCCAAATGGGTTGAAGTTGAGTCATACGCTATCGTTGGCTCAAAGAAAACAGTAAGATTCATTGAGAAGAACATAATTTACAGATATGGGTTGCCTCATCATGTTGTCACTGATAATAGTGTTTAGTTTTAGATAGAGGTAGTGACATTATTAAAGCAATATAAAATTGAACATGATAGGTAATCTCTATATAGATCACATATGAATGGGGCGGTAGAAGTCTCAAATAAAAATGTAAAGAAGATTCTGGCTAAGATGATGGAGAATTATTGAGACTGGGTGGATTATCTATAGTTTGCATTATAGGGATATAGGACTATTGCTAGAACATCGACTAGGGTCACTCCGTATTCTTTGGCGTGTGGGTGTGAAGTTATGTTACCAGTAGAGGTTGAGATTCAATTATTAAGGGTTCTCTTGGAGTCCAAAATCCCTGAGTATCAGTCAGTAGAGAGCTGATTAATGCAGTTGACATTGTTGGATGAAAAGAGAATGAAAACTATATATCACTCCTAGCTGTATTAGAAAAGAATAGCTTGGGCCTATAATAAGAAGATTAAGCCAAGAAAGATCAAGGAGGGTGATTTGGTGCTGAAGCTCATAAAGCCAATCATGATTGATCCATAGGGAAAGTTCAAGCCAAATTAGGAAGGCCTTTACGTGGTAAAAATGCTATTTTCCAAGGGTGCTACTATTCTATCTGACATATAAGGGAATAAGTTCAAAGAGCCTATTAACCTATACAAACTTAAGAAATACTTTTTTTAAAGTCTTGCTAGGGAGAAAACCTTAAAAAGATGCTGTTTAGGTAAAAGTTAAAGGCAAAAATTAAAAAAACAAAAAGTCCTATTGGATTGAATTCCTTGAAAGAGATAGTCCAGAAAGAAATTAGGGATATGTAAAAAGAGAGAGAGAGAAAGAAAAATAGTTAATTAGAAAACCTGCAAGGGCAAGCCATCTAACGACATGAGTTATATCAGAAGCAAAATGTATAGTTATCATGTGCTTAATTTAAATTAAATGAATTGCCTAAATAACTATTAAACATTGCATTAAATGTTTATTACAAACTATTTAACTATAAAAGGGAATCCTATGTAACATAAAAAGGCAAATGATGATTAAATTCCAAAAACTAATTTTGCTTCTATTTCTTTTCTGAACACCTTGAGTACTTAATATTTGTAACTCTTTTGTCCTTTTATTTCTCATGAACTTATCTTTCTCTATCTATTGCATTTGAATCCATGCTTTATACTAATCATCAGTGGATTGATCTCTGTCATAGTCAATATGCATTTCAATGATTCTGCAAGGCCAAGTCACAACCAATTTATCCAGGAAGTTTTGAGAGAGAGGTCCTAGCTTGAACTCATGTGCTAATCCCATAATTAGCTATTTTTGTCCATATTATAAGCAAAGGCATGCAGGATTATAGAAAGTGGCAAAGTGAAGGCCGACTATGGGGACACAATGGGTGTATGATCAAATAGTCATATGCTACAACTTCCACCATAGGCACATCCATCGAATTATGGTATTGGGAAAGGTGGATAACCAACCCTAAATGTCTTCTAGTATGAGATAAAGCTTTCTAGTGCAACAGTGCTTTGCTTTATAGTGCTCAATGTCTTTAGGAGGCTCAAGTAGTCATAGCTTTTTATGAAACCATGCCTAGAAAGGATGAATTAGTTAAATGACAGAAAAGTAGAAAATGAAGGAAAAAAAGGAGAAAGTTGACCTTTAATAGTAAGGGACTTATAGAGAATCATCTGGTCTCTGGAAAGTTATCTAGCCTAATGATGGTTTTTGCCAAGATAAAAGGAAAAGGATTGAGGCCTGCCTCCACTTTATCCAGAATATAGAGGACCTTTGAATCACAATTTTTGGAAAGAGAAACGAGTAAGAACTAAGCATGCAGGCAAATGGCGATCGTCCATGGCCAATGGACCTCATTCTTATTTATGGTTATGACAAGCTCAAGGAAAGATCCTATCAAAATGTTAATACTAAATATGCAATGAAGAGAAGGTTGAGGAGAAAGATTGACCAGCCTAGCCATTTAATATTGGATGGAGTGTAAAGCTAGTATCCTGACTTAAGGGATTGCAATCTGACAGGTGGAATCCATATGACATCCCAGGATAGCTTTAAATTCTTCCACCAGGGGACATAACTCTAGTGTGTCAAACCGAAAGACATGCCTCTGAGGATCCCAGGATTTAGCAAGAGCATAGAGAAAAGGGAAGTTGATCTTCCCAACATGCATGGATTTGAAATTGATAAGTGAAATGACTCTAATTTCACCCATGATTCACCGTTTAAGCTTTTTAAGATCGATTGTAGTTGTTTGAGGCTTCTTTTAGTCATGTTAGGAGGTTTGAAGGCTGGCTAGAAAATGAAAATGGTAAGAAATGGTGTAGGGTGTGAATTGGGGATCTTATAGAAAAGTTAGGTATTTTAATGGCTGCAGGTTGGTTTTATAGAGGAAATCGCCTATTTGTTGAGGTGATGCTTGTACGCATTAAATATTATCAAATCACCTCTTAACATAATGGCGAAACCTTTATGAAGAGGCGACGCATCTTTAACATCTAGGGGCATATTACTTGTACTATTATAGAATGATTGTTTTGTAAATGCAAAGCTCAACTATCAGAGAAGAGAGTTTCAATAATAAAAATTCCCTAATTAATTCGAAGTGTAGTAAAAATACATTTAAACTTTGTAACACTCATTCAGTGCAAAATATGAAAATTCCAAAAATGTGAGGTAAGTCAGGATAATAATAAAAATGATATTAAAATGACAAAAAATATCCTAATCTAAAAGGCATATGAGTTAGTCTCCTATGTATCATCTCTTGCCTCATTTTCTCTATGATCATCTCCTTTATCTGTAGGGTCATTAGCATGCTCATCCTCATCACCTCTCTCATCTACAGGATCATTAGCATACTCCTCCTCCTATCTATCACTGCCCCTGTCATCGTCAACCTGAAGGGCAACAAGCTGACACTTGAGTACAATATTCCTAGCCTGGCTAGTATCATCTTGATCCTGTTAAAATACAATGAGAGGTAAGAAATCATGGAAGCATGTATACATATAGATGTAAAAAATGATTATCATTTTCCATTACTATGTCACATGCATTAGGAAGTCTCGATGAGCCTCAATCACCTTGTAAATGTACTCCTTTTGATCTAAGGTATTTGCATAATTAATCAATTGTTAGAACTAACCTTATATTGAGTCAATTTAGAAAATAGGATTTCAAGGGAAGAGGAACTCACATGTGTAGTGGCCTCCATAATGAATATCGGTTCTAAGCTCATATCCAACATCAGGAATTGATGAGACAGCTCACCTAAAGGTAGCCAACATCGAGTCAGTAAGTTTAGAGGGGCAACAAGCCTACTAATCACCATCTGTTACCTAGAGCTAGAAGGCTCTCTAGAAGGTACTCTTACCACTAGGAATCATATGTGGGCATTGAGGAGGTCTCTCTTGTGCAATAGGCCTGGGACAAAAGGTTGGCACTCTAGTGGGTGCTTGAAAATAAAGATTAAGTCACAAAGATGGCATCTGCAAATGGGAATGTTAAATTATATGCTTGACAAGATCATATGCTTACTTAAGATGTGGATGAAGATAGAGGCAACCGCGATAGGAGATAAGCCCATGCAAAGTCCATATATCGAGATTGCCTCCGCTTACAGTAATCCTCCATATCATCTCCCTTTAAGACTTAATCAAGCTCATCTCCCTCCAATATATATATCTAGAAAATCTCATGAGGAGGAGGCAAAGGTGGTTGTCTCACCCGACTCGACGCTAGAGATGTATCCTCTCATTGAGATACCAAACTCTACAATCAGATCCTCAGAGTAGGACCCTCTTTCTAGCCAGCGGTATTGAGCGAATCATGGACTGAGACCATCCATCCTAAGGACCCTACAAGTCTGGGCATAACTATAAAAATAAACAAGTAAGTGAGTGAATTCGATTTACACACATATTATTAATTATGATTATATTTATAGATACTATACCTCATCATACATCACAATGTTCAACTTCTCACGATGGATGTGCACCTAAGCGATAGGCCTCCTCTAGGCATGATTGGTACCCTGCCTTGCCATAGTGGGAAAAGGGACATCACGGATGTGAGATACCCTAGTAACTAGCTCTAACTTTAAGGACTAATCCTATAAAAAAGAGAGAAAGCTATTGGCAAACAATGGTAATGAAGTTTGAGATAGAAAGTTATTGGAAAACAATGGTAATGAAGTTTAAGATAAACTTAAAAGAAAGTAAAATACTAGAATAACATGCTAGAAATTACAGAACTATCTAGCTCCTCAAGTAGTCTCATCCATGCTCTGGTGTATATACACATGAGCACAACTACCTTAATCATATGTAGCCACTAGATGCAGATCTCTCAATGGCATTAGAAAGATCAAATTGATAAAGCTTGTTGTGTCAACAAAAAGTGTAGTCCTTAGGAGGTAGACAAGGAAAGATCTCACTACCTAATCAATTTGATGGCCAGTGGTGGTAAGCTTTACTCTATCTCATGTATAGAGACTTCAAATCGAGTTGATCTTAATGGTGTGAGTCCCTTTCATGTCCGGGATCATCCCAAGGAGATGCTCAATGTAAGTAACATAGCTGGTGTCATCCGATATAAGCTCGTATCAAAAGGAATAGAATCTTCTATGTATGCAATGCTGGTGACAACAACGAAAGATACTAGATCAAACGTGAACTCACCAAAGGAGAGACAGAATGTGCGGGTAGTGTCAGACCAGCTCTTTAGTAGGGCATACAGAGGCTAGTAGTCGGTTCACCCTTGAGTGTTTAGAAGGGCAAGGATGAAGTATAAGAAGCCTATGTCACGAATGCAGGCCTTGATCATGTCCAGAAACCCATCATACCAAATGCAGGCATCGCTGAAATTCCTAGCACCCTTGAAAGTATGGGAATCAAGCTATAGGATAGATAGGGAGTTGAATTATCAGTTTGTTTGAATAAAGTTTAATTTTTTTTAGATTACTGTTGTAGAGGTAAATGCCTCATTGAAAAGATGACGTCTCTTCGTATAGAGGTGATATGGTATCACAATTATAGATCACCTCTACATGAAGAGGTGACTGCCTTTTTGAAGGAGCGATCCCTTCATCGAAGAGGCGACGCCTCTTTATGTCAGTGATCTAATAACCATTTTCAATTTTTATCAATTTTTTTTGTTTAAATCAAGTGCATTCTTGTTTTTAATGATAAATACATGTTTTCTAATAATAATATAATGTTACCTAATGTTATCTGTAGGAAAAATTAAATACATTAGACACTAACCTCTTTAGTAGCCAATCCACAGATATAAGATTGCACGTCCACTAGAAGCGAGATCTCATCTTCGATAGAAAGGCTAAAGTGGCACAGAGGATGTATTAGAGGTGGTACAAGGTTCCATGCTACAGTGTCTCTGCGACATCCATGGTAGTAAAAGTTTGAATGAAAGGAGACATGGAAAAAAAGGAAAAGAGAATGATGAAAGAATAAAAGAGGGGAATGGGTTTTCTTTATATGGGAATGAAAGAAAAGAATGGGCTTTTAAAAGAATGGACTCTTGGAGAAGTGAGAAAAGAAAAGGAAAAGAAGGAGGTCCTTATTAGAAAGGAGGAACTTTCTGAGGATAAAAAAAGGAAAAAAAAGAGAGAAGAAAATTTTTCCTCGGGTGTACCCAAAGTTGATGGTGTAAAAGATAAAGATTTTTCTTATTAGAATACCAAATTTGAGTGACATTTCAGGTTTGGTAAAATCCCCGAAGATCACATTCTAGATGAGTGACAAATCAGGTTTGGTACAATCCTCGAAGATCATGTTTCAGATGAGTGATAAATCGGGTTTAGTAGGATCCCTAAAGATCACATTTCAGATGAGTGATGAATTGGGTATGGTGGAATCCCCAAAGATCATATTTCAAATGAGCGACGAATTAGGTTTTGTAGAATTCCCGAAGATCATGTTTTAGTGAGTGACTTTTCAAGTTTGGTAGAATCCCCGAAGATCACGTTTTAAATGAGTGATGAATCAGGTTTAGTAGAATTCATGAAGATCACATTTCAGTAAGTAACTTTTAGGTTTGGTAGAATCCCCAAAGATCATGTTTCAGATAAGTAATGAATCGGGGTTAATAGAATCCTTGAAGATCATGTTTTGAATGAGTGACGAATCAGGTTTGGTAGAATACTCAAAGATCACATTTCAGTGAGTAACTTTTCAAGTTTGGTAGAATCCTTGAGGTTGGCTCCTCGGGTTTGAATTCTCAAGGCTAATAGTACAAAATTAAAAGAATTTCTCTCTCGAGTGAATCTTGAAGGTCAAGTATATCTTTTAATTTGTTTATTGTTTTGGTGTGCATGTTATTTTTTTGGAAAAAATTCGATTGCATGAATTCAGTCTTTTAAAAAAAATAAGGGGGAAAATTGTGGACAACCTCGGTTTGGTAGGCCAGCAATAAAGCCCAATGATGAGATAATGTAAATCTTAAATAGAAGAGAGTCCCAAAACTTCTAAAAGTTAGACTTAAGAGCCTGTAAGCCCAAACCTAAACCTTATTCTAAGCCTAAGCCCTTCGGCCTGCTTTACCCGAAAGTCAAAATCAAGACCAAAAAGGTGATGCCTCATTGATAAGGTGCCACCTCTCTACTAGACCACTTGCACAAAATAGAGATCAAAAGTTGATGGTGACAAGCAAGTGGGAAGGGCCCACCTACTATTAATTAGAGCCTATGGCATAAAATTGAGACTTTAAAGGCAAAAGGTGAGCTATAAAATTGTGGACATCATGAAGGAAGAGAGGGGGGTGTCTTGAGAAGAGGGATAGCTAGTTAAAGAGGGGATTATAAGAAATCAAAAAGGGAAGCGTAATTAGCAACCATTAACAACATCAAGAATTAAAAGAAAAAAACTTACTAAAAAGAGAGGAGAAAAAAAAGAAGGGGAAAAGGCTTGAAAGTTGATTCTTGAAAGAAGAAGAAAAACGTGATTTTTTGCATTCAAGGTAGACTTAAGATCAAAACTCATATCCGAGGGCCAAGTTAGGAGCTTCAAATATGTTCAAATCAGTAAGAACGTCCATTTTAAGCATTTGAGTTATTGCTTTTGCATAAAGCTATTTTTCTTTGTTTTCTTGCTCACTTTTTAGATTCATTATTTATTTGGAATTATATTGATGGCATGATCTTTTAAATCACTGAGTTTTATTGTATATTGAATGTTATTTGCACTTAGTTTGGATTTGCTTCGGATTTAAGGTAGTGCAATTTGTTGTAGCTTCTGCCTAAGAGGCGACAAAAAGACGTTGCCCCTTCGTGGAGAGGTGACTCAGTGTAGCCTCTATGCCTAGAGGTGATGCCTCTTTAAAAAGGAGCCATCGTACCTACAGAGCTGTGCTTGAGTTGGCTTTAGTACTTTATGTTAATTTTGTGTAGTTTTCATCTTTTAGGTATTTGATTTATATTGTATCTCAATGCTTGCATATGATTATCATGATATTTGGGTTAATTAAATATTTATTTATTTTCAATTATTTAGTGTTTTATTTTCCACAAAAACTAACTTCATGGCTTCCTTCTGTAAGATTATTTTTATATATTTATGGAAGTTAATATTTTGTCATTTGCAGGAATTTTAAGATGATTCTTATCATGAAGTCCTAATCTTCCTATTTTACTTGAGGATTTACTCATTTAATGACTAGTTTATTTTCGGTTTATTTTCTATTTATTTGTACAACGGGCTATAATATTTAATCGCTCTCCCCGTTTTATCTGAATATATTTTTGTAAATTTTTTGTTTGTGATGAATATTCAATTATAAGCATAAAAATAGATTAATGTGCAAATTCGAATTAAAAAGTGTAAAATGTGGTGATTGATTGAAAAACATTACATTTTGCATATTAATAAAGGAATAATTAAATGTAATAAAATATAAAACACAAATGGAAGTCAACTGCAAGATTGGGTGGTCATTTTAAAAGTCCATACCTACTTTCCGAACCTATTATCTGAAGACGGCTTTTAGTAACCTCTGTAGGATTTAGTTATTATACAGTATGTCCCGGGTTTCATCCGGATGGTGACTCCTTCTCTAATTTGGACTCCAAACTTATTTTGTATTTTTTAGTGAGTCTTGAACTCATACAGTGTCATAGTCACCAAACATTTGAGCGTATACTAAACCTTATCACCTACAATATGTTATTTGGATTATATCCAAGTGATGAGGCATGCCATATAGCTCTTGAGTAGTTGCAAAAGAATAACATGTGTTCAAGAGTTTTTGGGTGTTTAGAGGCATTTGTTACAAGCGTGACTGATTTTACTACATCTGATGTTTAAGCCTACATTTGTTGGAACGGCTTCTTTTGCACATCTCGTATGAAGTTTTTTTTATTTTTGGGGGAGTCTCTAGGCTCCAAATGGAGGTCCAGACTCTGGCGTGAGCATTTGCGGAACTAGAAGGAGCCAGGTCTTGGAGATTGCTGGTTTGAAATTCTTTAAGAGGCTTATAGCCAGACTTTGCAGAATATTTTCCATTCTTGTCCGACTGCCGAATGAATTTGTTGGGCTCTCTTCCCCGGGATATAGGTATTTTTTGAATTGCTATTTGTTCCTCAATTGTGAAGAGGCTTTGGAGTTTTTGTGGGTTCCACTCTTTGTTTTCTTCATCACTGAGATCCTTAACTAGGTGTATTTCACTACCTTAAGGTTGTTGGGATTGAGTTTTGAAATTTGGAAGAGAGGGGATCCATGGTTCCGTCCAGATTTTTTTTTCTATTCCAATTGATGCTATAATATAGCGTTTTATATTTAGTAGGATTCTCTATTAATTTATTATGAAAAGTAGATTTTTTATTGGAAAAATATTGTGAAAATATTTTTTATATTAACTTGGTTTGGTTATTGCTCAAATCTAATCATTATAGTCTCATCATGTTATGCTAAAACATGAGACGAATATGAGTTTATATAATTTCTATCTATTTATAACTTTTGCATTGAAAAATAATAAATAAATAATTTAAATATAATGTATAATTAAATATACTAAAAATAAAATATATCATATTAATTTTATTTTTTTTAATTTTTGTTACTATAATTTTTTAATTATAATAAAATTGAATTTTAAAATTATTAAATTAATATATAATAGTGCTTTAGTTGAAAAATAATACTAAATAATTATTATATTTTTAAATTTTTAATGGTTTGAGAATAATATTTGTGTAATTTAAGGTAAAACAAATGTAGTATATAAATATTTTTAAAACTTATGTTGTATTAAGATATATATAATAGTGTTTTAGTTAAAAAATAATACTCAATAAATATGGTAATTATTTTATTTTTAATAAAAAAATTAGAATCTTTAATGCTTTAACGCATTAGTTTTTAGAGTGAATACTCAAATATTAAGATAGACACTTGTTAAATTTTCGAGTTAATGACTTTAGAACTTAACATTTAATATATACAGATATATATATTTATATATATTATTCAATTTAAATATGATGACCTCCTTTTATAGCCTAGTAATTTAGATGATGGATATTATAAAGTGAGGTTATAGATTCGATTTTTCATTCTCTCTTGATCTCTCAATTGTTAGAAAAAAAAAATTAAATATGATAAATATTAAACTGATTTTTTTTGACAAAAGACACTAAAATTTATAAAATTACGATCCTGAGTTGTTTGGATTATACATTTTATTGTTTAAGTGTATATAACACCATATAATTGAGTCTTTTTTACTTTCTATAACAAAATTCAAAATTCAAAAAAAATAGTGAGTGCTGTGTGCTGAATTTCAACCTAAAATTTTAAGACTTCAAGACTTTAGTGTAGGCTCATTAATAAAAAATTGAAGAATTAATTAAAATTAATTCAAACTGAAGAATTGACTTAACTTTTAAGTTTTTTGAACCCAATAAGTGATTCAACACTCCAATTTAGTTTTTATTTTTTTATATTTTTTATAGAAATTATTCTAATTTAGGTAGGTTCTAAAAGCATTTTATTTTAATAATTCATTTTATGTATATACAGTGAAATATTTTGTTTTTATTTGTCAATTTTAATAAATTAAAATTTTATCTAAAAGTTAATTTCATAATATTTTAATAATA
Organism: Mallotus nudiflorus; assembly: GCA_947683625.1. Lineage (NCBI taxonomy): Eukaryota > Viridiplantae > Streptophyta > Magnoliopsida > Malpighiales > Euphorbiaceae > Mallotus > Mallotus nudiflorus. The sequence goes on from CANTUR010000461.1 coordinate 3,085,359, forward strand.
AAAATAAAATCTTAAAATATTTTTTTGACCATTATAATGGGAGAGGTGGGCAGTATCCCGGTTAAATCCCTAGCCACTCGGCGGAGTGCTGGGGGCAAAATCTCAATTATTTAATTATTTTTTTTTACTCAAAAGTTGAATTCAATCAAAACTAACATCAGAATAAATTAGAATTATTCAATAAAAAAACCCTATATATTTTTTTTTGACAAAAAAAATACTATGTATTCCGACTTAAAAAATATAATTTTTATATTTTAATATTTTTATTGAACTATATGATACTCCATATATATATTCCTATTATACTAGAGGTTTATTTTCCATGCAAAGGTTACTTGCAGCTAAAAAATATTTAAATTAGACAGAAAAAAGATTTCTAATGAAAGAGACTCTCAAATAGAAAGAAATACTTCTTAAATAAGCACAAGACCTATATCAAAGAGAAATTCTATTCATTCCAAGTTTGAACATTACTATCCCTATAAATAGAATCTCATATTCTTCATTCTCATTCATTCTTACTATAAGAATCTGTCGATTTAGTGACGGAATATATTTGTCACTATTTAGCGATGAAATAATAATCTTGACTATAAAATGCATTTAAAAAAGTAAATTGATTTAATATAGCAACAAAATTCTATTTCTGTCGCTAAAATAGCGATGAACTGACAAATCCATCACTAAAATAGCAATGGAAATCAAATCCATCGCTAATTTAGTGATGGAAATGAAATCCATCGCTAAATTAGCAACGGAATTTTAAATCCAGTTATGAAATTTTAAATCCGTCATTAAATTAGCGACACATTTATATTTCTGTCGCTAAATGTTTAATTTCAAAATTTTATTTTAATTTAATTCAAAATTTAATCATGTTTAAAAATATTAATTAATGTTTATTTTATTTCTAAAATATATGTATTATTTTTTAAAATATTATTTTTAAATTGTGAAAATTTCATATTTATTTTGAAGTTTAAATAATTATTATTTCATAGTGACATAAATATTAGTATAAAATTTCATATTAACTTATTGATTCAAAACTATGTAGTTTTCATACTATAAGCAATTTAAATGTTATATAATTGATTTAGCATTATTATATAATACTAATTTATATATGTGTATATTAAGTAATATGAAATATTACATATTAATTATAGTTTTAATTAATAATTAAATATTATACAATATTCATTAAATATTTATTAATTTGCATTTAACCCTATTTTAAATAGCATAATATCTATAACTACCAATATACTAAATCTCTAGGATAATACAAAATTGTGTTAATATTTGTATTTTAAAGTAATAAATAAATATTAATATTAAGTAACGTAAATTTAAATTAATAAATAAATAACATAATATCTCTAACTAACAAATAATATATCATAAATTTTAATAATAACTAATTGAAATATAATTTATGTATATATAACAACAAAACTCCAATTTTAATGTTATATAATGATTTAACATTATTATATAATACTAATTATATATGTAGTTTTGATTCAAAGCTATGTAATTTTGATACTATAAGTAATTTTAATGTTATAAAATAATTTAGTATTATTATATAATACTAATTATATATGTATTAAGTAATATGAAACATTACTTATTAAATTTATTTTTAATTAGTAAATAAATATTATACAATATTCATTAAATATTTATTGATTTGAATTTAACCCAAATTTAGATAGCATAATATCTATAACTAACAAATCATAAATCTCTAGCGTAGTACAAGATTGTATTAATATTTGTATGTAGCAACCACTGCCAACTAAGCTCCCTTCAAAGCCTCTGCTTTCGTCTCTGTTTTCTCTTCTCATTTTCTCCTCTCATCTTGCCCTTCTTCCCTCCGTCTGACCATCCAGCCATCCTCCTTGCTGTTGTTAGTGCCATCATCATCATCATCTGCACCCCTTGTCGTTATGCAGCCATCCTATTATTACCATCATCTGCAAGTTCGTCTACAGTCTACTGTCATCTCTATGAGCATCATCATTGCCATCAGCACCATCATCCACATGCACAGACATTTCATGCTAAAGCTCCTCCTTTTGCTGTTATCTTTATTCTAGTTAGTGCACTTCTTATATCTCTTATCTTCATTGTTCTTCATTTTTTTAATTTTTCCATCTTGGGTTGTTGAGATGGATATTTTTTATTCAAGAATTTGTCTTCTTAGACCCAAAATTTCTATAATTTCTTTGTTATTAAAATTTTTAATATATGGTGAATCAGGTGCTTGATATGTATACTTATGAGGAGCAGTAGAGAGTATGCTTTTAAAGGTCATAAGCATTTCTACTTCATGACATTGAGTGGTAGTGAGCTTTGAATCTAATCTTCTATTTTTAGTTTCTTCTTCTTCTTCTAATTTTGTTGGTTTTAAGTTCTATAGTACAATTTGGAAATTTCTAGTAATAGCTTCTTCACCTTTAGATGCTAGACCATTAGATTTAGAGTTTAATCACCTTCAGATGCTAAACCATTAGGTTTAGAGTTTACTCAACATTAATGTATATGTGTGTATAGAGATACACTAACCCAAATATAGACATAGCAGATAGCACTTGTTCATCCCTTATGCAAAATGCACAAAATTAACAAATTAAGAAAATTAATATATTTCCACATAACAAATTAACCCTAATTGATTTCTGCACTTATAATTTAAATAACTTCATTTGAACTGCACAAAATTTCATTTTGAGTGAATGTATAATATAATGTATACATGGGTTTATTTTTTTTAAGGGACAAATGGTGTTCATGTAGGTGCAAAAATTACAAATGTGACATGCAAGTCAAATACAAAAGGGTCATGTTCTAAAACCAAAAAAAAAAAAAAAAGAAAGTTAAAACACAAAATGGCATAGCTCAGTTCATGTCCATCCACTTAAATTGGAGTAACACAATCATGTAATTCTAGAAATTATAATTTGGGAACTGGTTCAGATTTTTAATACTTATATAACAATATATTTAAATATATAAGTTTTTAAATATCATTGTTGCATTGAAGAAATGTATTTCCAACCCAACTAATCATATTGAAGAAGTATATATTATCTCTATCATATTAAATATTAAATAACTATCTTTTTTTTTCTTTTCTATTTTTATTCTTCATACTGAAATAATTTACAAAATAAATTTAGTTCAAAGTAATCCAAATAAAATCAGTTGAATTGTAAGATGATAAATTTTACTTAGCTATTTTTATAATTTATATACACCATGTTTAACCAACTAATGTTGCTTTGTATAGATTTTCATTCCATTGAGAGGCATTTGCTATTTGTATTGATATTGAATTTAAGAGTTCTGTGTAATTAGGTGCCAACTAACAATTATAGTGTTTGGTAGGTGTTGAGTCACCTTCAATCTCAATGCTACACATATATATATTTGGGTGCATTAGCTGGATTTGATAGTCCATAAATATAACTTTGTAAACTAAATGTAGTTTGAAAGAGTGAATAATTTTTTTTTAATTTTGTAAAAAAAATGTGTTGTTTTATATATTTATAGTTTAATTATGCTTCTTGTTTAATCCTTCATTCTTTCTTAATATATGTGGCAATGTGCTTTCTAGCTCTCATAAGGTAACTAACAATGCAACTTTGTTTGAAAAAAAAATTCAAAGAGTCTCTATGTTTTGCATTCGATAGACTTTGGATAATGTGTTAAAAATTCAATATGCTATAATATATAATGTGTTAAAAATTCAAAATACAATAAGACCTTAAATGCACATTGTAGATATTGTAACCTGACCTTAATGGATAGAACCCTCAATTTAAGTAAGCATTGATACATTGTGAATGTATTTCTTTACACCCTCAACAAAAGGACAATATTTAATTGATAGCTTCTGGAAAGCAATAAAAGTTGGTTTTGACACCTTTGGCATTCCTTCAGGATCAAGTGGATTTATAGACTCAAGAATATAAAAAAAGCTTACCTAAATGTCTTTGAGATTAAAGCAGAAATAGAAGTGTTTATTTTTACCTTTATGCATAGAGTAGTTAATTTATTTGTTTCAAAGCAGTTATAAAGTGTCATTATTGCGGTTATAAATTATTTTTTATTTTATGAATTTTTTTCTCTTATTCTCTCAATTTGTTGACTTGTTTTCTTTTAATGTCAAATTATAAGGTTTTAACCTCCCCTTCATAACCTAACATAAGTTGTTGTTGGAGTTGTGTTCTCTACTCTCTTCTCTCTTCCTTTGCTCTGTATTTAATTTAGAGTTCAAAATTATTAAGGTATGCATTTATTTATTTATTGTCTTGATTAATTATTTGAATTGGCTGTCGGAAACTCCAAACGTTCCCTCTCTTCCAGTAATCCTTTATTTCTTTCTTTCGTTTAGTTGACTCCTTTGTATGTTCTGATTCAATTTTTTTTTCTTCTAAAAGAGTCCCACCCAATTTTTTTTGAATTTGAATGGGAAATTTTGATGTTTGCTTCAATTTTGATTAGATGAGAAACCTATCATATGTGAAATTTCTTGGCTGTTTGATAGTTTTTTTGTTGCAATCTTGATTTCATATTTGGGTGTTCTACTTTGTTTGGCTTATAATCAGGTGGTGCCTTAAGTTTTGGAATAATTATTCATTATGTTACTTTATTTGGTGACACTGAGGTGGGATTTAGTGTATTGAATGTTCATTTCCTATTGTTCTTTGATTATAACCACATGCTTGATCTTAAGCACTTTTTTATAATTCAAATTTTGTAGGATTCTACTAATGAGGGGAAGGTAGAAAGCTTTTTTTCCCAAGAAACAAAAGAAGAAGGTGAAAAGAAAAAGCAGAAGAAAAATAAAAGGTTATGGTTGTGTATGATTGAGGGTTTTGTTCATTACTTTACTTTATGTAGCTTGTTGTTATCGATTGGTGACACAAGTCCTTCTATTGTATATGCTTGATGATAGTGAAGATATGAAGTTAAAGAAACCCAAGAAGAAATTGAAATTGTGACCAGTGGTCAATTATTAGGTAATCTCAAAGCTAGGGACTATCACAGTAAAGGAGGGTACATTCATGATACTTGGTCAATTAAAAAGGTAGAAATTTGGTGATTAGTGAAGTAGAATTAGCCATCTGTCAGACCCGTGAAACTACAGATTTTTCATGTACCCCTACCCTATAAACTAACTAAATTTCTTGCCTTTTTTTTTCTCTTGTAATTAGTTATTTGTATTGTTTTTACTTTCAACAATATACTAAATTAACATTTGTTTTTAAAATGAATGTGTACTTTTATTTATTATCCTATTTTGTAAGTTTTTAATTAAATATATTACATTAACTTTCTAATAATAATTAAAATATATTTAAATATTGAAAAAAAATTTAGTAGAAAATTGAAAACCACTCAATTTAACAACGGAAATAATGAATCCATTACTAAATTAGCGACAAAAATTCATAATCCGTCGTTAAAATAGGGACAAAAATCATAATCTATTGCTAATTTAGCAACGAAAATTGAAAAATCATTAGTGACAAATTATGAAAATCCATCGCTAATTTAGTGACGAATTCTGAATTTCCATTGCTAAAATTTAGCGATGAGCATTTTGCCGATCGAAAATTTTTTGTCGTAAATTCGTCGCTAAGTGATTTAGTGATAAATTTTTTTAATTTAGCGATGAAATTTTCATTGCTAAATCACCATAATCTTATAGTGTCGATTCTCTTATACTCTTTGCTCTCTTTTTCTCTCTAAACTCTCTCTCTCTTATATTCTCTTACTTAGGCATCAAAGGGTTTGTGCGGATCCTCCCCACCTCTCACCTTGCCGCTTTGTTAATTCTTGTAACACTTAGACTCAGAGGTCCTAAAAATAAGTTATCAAGTGGCGCCATCTGTGGGAAACTCTTAAGTCAAAAGCCATTAAGCATCTACCAAATAAGACATTGGTATCATGTCCTCCAGTCCATCACCAATCTCAACCTTAGTTATGCAAGTTAACCCATAAATGCATGTTCCTCCAATTAACATGTTAGCACCCATTCAGACAATAATTCCGTCATCATCTTTTTAACAGATTAGACCCCTCATCATAAGCTCCCCTTAGAGCATACACTCCAATTGGTAATACCTAGGGATGGCCAACATTAGGCAATGACTTCCCTTATTATGCTCTTGTGTAGCATAATAATAAACCTAGACCTTTCGTACCTTTTCCAAGTTTGCCAGAAACCCCCATCATCAACACACCAAACCTAAACACAGTAACCCAAACACTCAACCTACCTCTACTAAGTAAAGAAGTAATGATTTAAAACATTCAAACCCAAATGCTCATGATGCGATAATAGTTAAATGCTTTGATTTAAGGCAGTAACCCCAGAATAACTCATCCAAAGAATAATGTAGCAACTCCAACAATAGCTTTGAAAATGTCTAGTGAAAATAAAGAAGGTCATAAAGCTCTGGAAGGAGAATCTAGCATAATAATCTCTGCCCTAGGTGACTCAAAAATAGCTCAAAAGTTGAAAAAGTTATGTAGAAAGCTCAATAATGCTTAGAAGTAGTTCCACCAGCTTCTTGAGAATTCTATTTCATCCTTTGAGGAATTAACTAAGAAATTTTGGACACAATTCATCACCAATGTTCCTTCTGCCAAAAACATCAATGATTTTTGAATGTGTAGATAAAATGCTACAAAGTCATTGAGAAGTTATTTGGATAGATCTAATAAGGTAGCTATAAATCGAGAACTTAATTGATGAGGTAGCCATAGAGGTCTTGAAGAATGGGACTCGGTTGGGGTAGCTCAAAGATAAGATCATGACTAAATAACCTAGTACCTTTGCTAAGGTAATGGTTATGGCAATAAAGATGATAAAAATGGATGAAGATGAGAGGGTGTGCAAGGATGATGAGAAAGCACATATAAAAAAAGATGAAAGTTTAGAACCAAGAAGGCCCAGATTTCAATGAATGAATCTCAGAAACTTGGTGGAAGGATTCAAAAAAGAGGCAAAGAGGTACACACCACTAAACACCTATAGTTCCAAAATCTTCATATAGATTAGATAGAGTGGGTTAGGTATAACACTAACTAGAAGGTTGAGTTCAACCAGAAAGGCCATGCAAGATAGGAGGTTCTACTATCAATACCACAAAGACTATGGGCACGAGATGGAGGCATGCTGAGAATTGAAGAATGTTATAGGAAAATTAATACAAGATAAGAAACTCAATAACTTCATAGGCATGACTAAAAGAGATTGAGAGTCGAATGATCAAAGCAGAGATAAGTCAGAGTAAAAGAAAGCTCATAATGAGGTAGCTAGAGTTATCAACATGATTGTCGAAGGAGAAGTGACTAAAAAAAGCCTAAAAGAACTCAGAAGGAAGAAGGCTCCACCTCTAAAAAGAAGTAGACCATCACATTTGGTCTAAAAGACAGAATACACGTTCAATATCCTCATAATGATGCCTTAGTGGTGAGTGCTTTTATTAATAATTACTTAGTAAAAAAATTACTAATTTGTGATGGAAGTGTTGTCAATGCACTCTATTGGAATGCTTATAAGGCAATGGGAGGTTCCATCACTGATTTAAAAGCTATCCGAATCCCATTATAAGCTTTTGCAGGGGAACTACATAACCAATGAGACTAGCAGAGCTAATGTTAGAATTTGGCAATCGAGATATTGGGGATGTGAAAGTTGTCAAAGTTAATGCAGTAAATCTTTCTCTTACATATAATGATATTATATGCCAACAAATCCTTTATAAAATTGATATGGCCATGAGCATCAGGCATTTAACCATGAAGATTTCATTGGAAGGCTAGGTCATAATAATTTATAGGGATCAATGTATGGCCAGACAATGCTATCAGTTACCTATCAAACCCCAGATGGAAGCATTCCCCCTATAATCCCTAAAAGTTGAGAAATAAGGTGCCAATCCAGAGCTAATTGATAAAGTCTAAACTTTATGATTGCTGAAAGAAAGATAGTCATAATTGGCAATGAGCTTAATGACGAAGTCAAAAGTGGAATAAGTAAGGTTCTTATAAAAGATTCAAGCAACTTCACCTCTAAAGCATCTTAGATCATTAGGGTAAATCCTTAGATTATCTCATATAGTTTAAACCTTAAGCTAGAAGTTAAACCTATTGTCCAAAAAAAAAGAAACTTCGCATATGAGAGATAAAAGATGGTCATCGAGGAAATAAGAAATTACTAGAAGTCGTATTAAGTGACACACCCAGAATTTGCCTCTAAAGTATCTTAGATCGTTAGGGTAGATCCCTAAATTGCCTTGCAAAGTCTAAACATTAAGCTAAAAGTTAAACCTGTTGTCCAAAAAAAGAGGAATTTTGCATATGAGAGACATAAGGTGATTACCGAGGAAATAAAGAAATTTTCTAAAAGCTAGATTCATCAAAGAAGTGACACACACAGAATGGGTAGCTAATATGGTGCTAGTAAAAAAGTCAAATGGAAAATATAGAATGTGTGTGGATTATACTAATCTCAATAAGGCATGCATAAAAGACAACTGTCCGCTGCCAATGATAGATTAGCTAGTGGACTCAATTGCCTATCACAGTTTGTATAGCTTTATGGATGCTACTTAGGGGTACCATTAGATCCTAATAAAGAAGTAAGATTAGGAGAAGACATTATTTATCACTCACGAAGGCCTTTATTGCTACAAAGTTATGCCCTTTAGACTAAAGAATGCCGGAGTAATATACTAAAAGTTAATAAATCATGTGTTCCAATATCAAATTAGGAAAAACGTAGAAGTATATGTGGATGATATTATTGTCAAGAGCCAGCATGTAGAACAACACTCAGAGCATCTTAACCAAATCCTTTGAATATTGGATTAATACTAGATCAAGCTTAATTCGGAGAAGTGTGTCTTTAGGGTAAAGGTAGGCAGATTCTTAGGATTCATGATATCCCATAGAGGAATTGAAGCTAATCCAAAAAAGATGGAGGCCATACTTAAAATGAAAGCCCCAGTATTGTTAAACAATCTCCAAAACTTAAATTCCAAAATAATAGCTTTGGGCTATTTTATCTCCTGCTCAGACAAAATGTGTCTATTATTATTCCAAACCTTAAAAAACTTCAAGAAGTTTGTATGGAATGAAGAATGCTAGATTGCCTTTAAAGATATTAAGAAGTTCCTATCTTTACCACCTCTACTTAGCAAGCTAATCCCCAGAGAAGTTTTGCACTTGTATCTCTTTGTCGATTAAGAATCAATTGCATCAATACTAGTTAGAGAGGAAGGAAGCTAGTAGAATTTGGTGTACTGCATTAGCAAAATACTCAGAGGTTTAGAAGTCTGGTATGCCAAATTAGATAAGTTAGCCATGGTCATCGTAAATACATCTCAAAAGCTCAGGCATTATTTTTAGGCTCACTCAATCATTATAAGATCCAGCTTCCTATTAAGGAAAATTTTATAGAGACCTAAGACATCTGGCAGATTAGTCCAATGGTCAATATTGCTTAAAGAATTTGACATCAGCTATGAGCCTCGGTAGCAAATTAAAGCTCAAACCTTAGCAGACTTTATGCAAGAGATGACAGTAAAAAACTTTGCTCCTTTTGAACATTTAGAATGGAAGTTATACATAGATGGAGCCTCATTTATCTGAGGATCTGAAGCTAGAATCATTCTTAAGGGGCTAAATAAAGTATCAATAAAAAATATAGTCCAGATAAAGTACAAAGCCACTAATAATACAGTTGAGTATCAGGCACTCATCGCAGGACTAAAGTTAGCTACAAAAGTCAAAATCGGGCATCTCAAAATATACTCTGATTCATAACTGGTGGTTAACCAAATTAAATGGATATACTAAATCAAAGAACCAAGTATCACCAAATACATAAAGAAAGTCAAACAACTCCTAAAGAACCTTAAGCAGGATGGGGGACAATGGGAAATCACTTAAATTCCTAGAATTGAAAACTCAGAGCCAGACTTGCTAGCCAAATCAATAGCATAAGATAGTCAAACATTTAAAGAGGTTGAGCTAATTGAGGAGTTGACGAAGCTAAACATCGAGGAGGCAGAGATCATGGATATCCAAGATGTAACAGAATGGATGAAGCCAATCATTCAATATCTCAAACATAAGGTACCCCTATAAGATAAGTTGAAGGCATGAAAGTTAAAGCTAAAAGCTACGCATTACTCCATATATAATGGGGAACTCTATAGAAGGTCCCTCTCACATCCATGGTCTAAGTGAGTATCACCAGAGGAAGGCAGTTACATTCTTAGGGAAATTCATGACGGGATTTGTAGAGCTCATGAATCTTATTAATTGCTTATTAGAGAAGCATTACTCCAAGGTTACTATTGGCCCACCATGTCCCGAGATACCCAGAAATTGGTTTAAGAATGCCATAAGTGTTAATAGTTTACTCGCCTTAGCCATAAACCTTCAAATATTTAGCATCCAAGTAAGAGTCCTTAGCCTTTCACAATATTAGGAATGGATATCTTAGGTCTATTTCCTATTGCAACTTCTCAAAAAAAGATCTTGATCGTCACCATAGATCACTTTACCTAGTGGATAGAGGTTGAAGTTGTTTAAAGAATCACTGAAGCCCAGATTCAATGCTTTTTCTGGAAAGAAATCATCTATAGATTTAGCATATCACATACCTCAATAACAGATAATGGGAAATAATTTGACAATGAGAAATTTAGAAGGTTTTGTTTCAACTTTAATATAAAGCTCCAATTTAATTTAATAGCTATCCATAAATAAATGGCCAGACAAAAGTCACCAACAGGATTATCTGCAAGGTTTAAAGAAGAGATTAGATTAAAAGAAGGAAAACTAGGTTAAAGAACTTAATAATGTCATTTGGGCGTATAACACAACACTAAGAACCTCTACAAGAGAAACACCTTTTAAACTGACTTATGAGATAAATGATGTAATCTCAGTGGAAATTGGGTTAGTAAGCTATCGGGTAACTGAGAATCTCGATTAGGAAGTTAACAACATCAACGCTCGGATATGCCTAAATCTACTTGAAGAGAGGAGAGAATGAGCATCCATTATAGCATAAGCTAAAAAGCAGAGGATTATGGAGTATCATAACAAACATGTCTGACCAAGGCAGTTTAAGGTATGAGATTGAGTGCTTAAAAGGGTGGACATTGGCAAAAGTACCTTTAGAATTGGAAAGCTTAGACCTGATTGGGAAGGCCTTTACAAGTTATTGAAAGAACGACTAAGGGGGTATATAAGATCAAAGATGAGTGAGAAAAGGAGCTACCTTGATACTGGAACTCGGACCACCTCAGAAAATACTATCAATAAATGTATTTGGAGTTTAACAAAAAATAAAAATACTTCATTCATTGATTGAAAATATTACAAAGATAATCTTTATAAAATATTTAACAAATTAGCCTCAAACTTGGGACACATAATCCTGTTATTAGGATGGAGTTCAACATCTTCTGAAGACTGAGATTCAGGAGGAGAAATGGATTTGGCACCAAAAGAAGTAGCTCCAATAGAAGATTTATCCTTGATGGCTTGTAGATCTTTAACTACTAACTTAGTAGCCGTATCTTTCATAGTAGTTAATTTTGCCATATCATTGGGAGTTATATTCTCTAAGTTAAAAAATTCTAAATCCAGACACTGAGCTGACAGTACACTTTAACACTTGAATTTATAGGCCTTAAAAAATCCCTTACCATCTTCTGATAGATCTTCAAGTCATTACCTCAGAATTTCCTTTCATCAGCCAACTCTTTTTTTTGAGTTTTAAGCTCGGTGTTTTGGCTTTTAATCCTTGATATGAGCTGAGCTTATGAATGCTCGAGCTTTTGAACCTTCATGAAGCTCACCTCGGTTTTTGACTTAAACTTCTCGCTATTTGTCTCGATGAGCTCTAGGGCATGTTTTGCCGCATCCAACTTCTTTTTATATTCAATCGCAATTGTCCCAACCTTAGCCTCCTTGATATTGTACTCACTGTAAAGGATGAAAAGATTATCCTTTACCAGCAGCAGCCCTTGAGACATCTAACAGACAAGTATAGAAAGATAAAAAATAGAAACATCCATAGAAATGATTATTACAGCCGAGATTAAATAGGTTACCTTTAAGGCATGGGTAATCAATGAGTTAAATAGCTCACTTCTTCCCTCCTCTTGCCACCTCTGAATGTCATTCGACAACTGCAGAGACTTAGTATAGTGATCCCTAACTTGCTGATTAGAAACGTTGGTGGACTTCACCTTTGATAAGATCCATCTTTTTGGATCTGGGCATCCAATAAGCTTTGGATGCTTAATAAACACCTCCTCCCTAAGTTGTTCCTCATTACCTAACTCCACACTCTAGAAGCACTTTTTAAGAAGTTCAGAAGCTTCATTTTGAGTATCACCAAGCACAACTTTGCCTTTATCACTCAGGCATGGATTAATACGAGACTCCAAGATCTCCGCATCCTAGGCAGGTTGATAAATCTGATGTGCTGTTTGCTGTTGTGGCTCCTCATTTAAAAATATTTCATTCACGAAAGTAAAATAGTTGGCCATTAATAAATAAAAAAGAACAAAAGTCAGAATATATTTTTAGAATCTTAGAACTTACCATCAACATCTATACATTTAGGGTAGACTCTCCAGAGGTATCTTTGAGATAGATTCTCAGCAGATGTGCCATTAGCTACAATTAAGATATGAAGTCTCAACACCAACTCAGTATCTTTTTTGGATAACCTTGGACAACACTTCACCTTATGGCAATCATTAGCCCACATCTGTCGGATATTAATGAAATTTGATGGATGCTCAACTATAAAAAAATCTATGCTTCCATTTCTTGTGAAGGTTTAAAAGCTTAACAAAAAGGCTATGGTTCATAATAGTTGATAAAGAAAATATCAACTCCCCCTATTTCTTATTCAGACTATACATGTACCATAGAATATCTAGATCTGGCTCTCTACCCTCCCTATACATAAACTCTATAAACCCGTTTAAGATTCGGTAACTGTTAGGTTGAAGTTGGGTGGGGGATATGTTGTATTTATTTAAGAAGCTCCTAATAAAAGGATCTAAGGAAAATTTCAACCCCCCTTCTAATTGATTGAAGTACATAACCATTTTTTTCTAATCTAAAAGAGGGGTATGTGCCTTGAAATTTTTATCTACAGTGTGTAAAGCATAATCTTGAGGAATACTAAAATGTCTTTTATACCATTTGATCATATTATCATCAATCCTAGACGTAAAAAGGTCTGAACTAACTTGATCTCATGGAGCCATAGATCCTATTGAACATAAATAAAGAAAGAAGACAAAAAGGGGAAGAGACTTCACTTGGAAGAGGAAGGTTGAATGCAGGTATGTAAAAAAAGCAAATGAAGCAAGAGTAGAAAAATACTTGACAGGAAAACTAGCAAGAAAAAGGTAGCAGAAAAGCAAAAGTGAGGCTAGCAAAAGGATTGGCTTATTTAAAGAGAAGTGGAAGGTTCTCGAATGACCACTACTGCCTTATGGTTACTTAAATCTTTCTCATGCAGCATCAAAGGTGTTATGGGCAAAAGAAAAGCCCACTAATCGAGCAATTATCGTTATGGTAGCTAAAACGTCTCATCTTTTGACATATGAACATGCATGACAGTTACATAATTTAAAACTCAAAAGAATATCAAAAGACATAGCGGTTGATAATCCCGCTTATCCCATAGCCAGCTGTCCTTTTTATCGGCACTTGAGCCGTCTTTTTAATACACCAAGCATCTAAGTCCAATGACTAAAGTTGGCACCCTTAGGTCATTTTGATAGTATTGAGGTTCAACACTCGGGTCGTGCTTCTAATGCACTGAGAAGTCTAGTGAGTGAAGTTGGCACTCTCAAATTGCTTTGATAGTGCTGAGGTTCTGCACTCAGGCTATGCTTCTAATGCACCGAAAATCTAAGTCCAATGACTAAAACTGACATCCTCAGGTTACTTAGATACTACTGAGGTTCGATACTTGGGTTGTGCTTCCAATGCACTGAGAATCTAAGTCTAGTGACTGAAGTTGGCATCCTTAGGTTGCTTCGATAGTATAGAGATTTAACACTCAGGCTGCACTTTAATGCATCGAGAATCTAAGTGTAGTGACTAAAGTTAGCACCCTCAGGTTACTTCAATAGTACTGAAGATCGACACTCAAGCCACACTTCTAATGCACCGAGCATAAAACTCCAGCGATAGTTGGTTCCTTCAGGTCGTTTCTATGGTACTGAGGGTTAATCTCTCGGGATATTTTATGAACACCGAGCATCTATAAGTCCAGCTGGCATCTTTATGCTTTAATGATCAAACATTGCAATCTTAAGACTTAATATTGAGCATCATCCCTTTTCTGTGACTGAGGCTTGCCACCTCAGATCACCCTTCTACACCAGATGCAATCACGCATGCAGTCTTTCTCTCTCTTGGCAGAAGAATCAATTTTTCAAATTATTTGTCACCTTGTAGGATACAACAGATATAAATATCTGAACATACTTTCAGGGGGGAGGGGGCTCTCGATACCTCATATATATATTTCTATTCTACCAAGGGTTTATTTTCCTATGCAGGGGTTACTTGTAGCTGAAGAATGTCCAAATTAGATAGAAGAAAGGTTCCAAATTAAGAAGACTTTTAGACAGGAAGAAATACTCCTCAAATAAGTACAAGACTTGCATCAAAGAAGAATTATATTCGTTCCAGTTTTGAACATCACTATTCCTATAAATAGGATCTCATATCATTCATTGTTATTCTCTGATACTCTGTGCTTTATTTATCTCTGTAAATTCTCTCTTTCCTACATTCTCTAATTTAGGTATCAGAGAGTTTGTGAGAATCTTTTCCACCTCTCATTTTATCTTTTCATTGATTTCTTATGGGGCTTAAACTTGGAGGTCTCGAAAATAAATTATCACTATAAAATAAATAAATAAATATAAATATTTAGTTACAATACTTGATATTCTAAACAAAATCTAGAATGTGCTACGTGGTCGTTTCTCACCTTCTCAAAATACTACCTTTTTTTTTTTCTCTTTTCTCATCGTATCATGTGATCCTATCATCTTTCTATACTCATCTAAGCCTTTTCTATCATTGAAAAAGAATTTTTTAACAATAATGTGAATTAAGTTTAGCCAACACACAATTTAGCATTTTAAACCTATGTTTTAGGGATATTTACTAGAATCTTAGCGTTGGTTGATAGATTATTTTTATATGTATTAAAAAAAATTCAGTATACCTTTTTTTTTTTAATTCAATAGACCTTATATTATATATAAAAAATTATATTTTATTACCATTGAAAAAATAATTAAGTCATATTACATTTTTAAAGATATTTTAAGATGTGGAGAAAATTTACCTTTATTGTGCTTTACTATGGATATGATAAATTTTTATTAATATTAGTTAATAATATACATGTAAAATTCCAGTTGGTGACCTCAATCAAACTTGTTAGCGACTTATAGTTAATTCTTAAAATTTAAATTACATGAGCCTCCATTAGTAACATTGTTAAGGATTAAACTTTTAATTTTTCATAAAATAATTTAAACATTTAATTATTATTATTTCAATGGAAATTATTTTTGTGGGGTGGCATCTAATTTTTAATCTTGCATAATAAATATTAAATACAAGAGGCAATTTTACATCCACATTTGCTAATCTTTTTTTCATTATTCAAATAAAATTAATATTTCCATTTCATTTCAAAATTAGTCCTTAGAAATATTTTAAACAAAATTCTTTTTATCTATCAAATTAATTGTCACTTGTTCAACATTAAAAAAAGAACTTTGACATATAAATCAGTTTTTTTTGTGTGTATTTATCTATATAATATCTTATGAAATTTTATTTTTACCATCATGTTCAAAATTATTTTATAAATAAGATGGTTAGTAGTATATATAATAAAATAAAATATAATGAAAACGATAGATTTTTCATATTTGTGAATATATATTTAAATTAATACTAGAATGAAAAAATTATTATATTATTATCAATCATTTATTGTATAACTAAAAGTGATGAAAAAAAGGCACCCGCATCTTCATATGCAGGTTAGAATTATATACGGTAAATTTGTAGAATTTAATTTTACTTGATTGGAAAAGAGAAATTATCTTTTGTTAAACTGCAGATTAATATATAAATTATATAAATTCTCTATTATAAAAAAAAAATAAAATTAAAAGCTTTGCATTAAATATATATATATATATATATTTTTTTTTCACTTTTCTAAAGAACTATTTACACTTCATTGCATTAACCTATATACATACTATATATACTGTCTGTTAGCTGTCTCTGTGCGTCTCATTTTGTAGAAAAATTCTGAAACACACACACACACACACAAACACAAACACTTAAAATCCATGGCCAAACCCAAAGCACCGAGACGCACTCTTGACTCCTACTCTGTTAGGCACATCAACAAAACCATTAAAGGTAACAACAATTTTCTTCTTCTTTTTAATTTTCCCTCACTTTCTTTCTTCAATTTTTCCCAGAAACAAACGCTCCTCTAACTGCCTTCCTTACGATTTTTCTCCTTTTCTCTCTTTGTTTCTCTCTGTCAGCTGGCGACTGCGTTTTGATGCGCCCCTCTGATCCCTCTAAGCCTTCCTACGTGTCAAAGATCGAGCGGATCGAATCAGATGGTCGTGGTGCTAACGTTAGGGTGCACGTCCGCTGGTATTATCGGCCGGAGGAATCGATCGGTGGACGCCGGCAATTTCACGGCTCTAAGGAGGTCTTCCTCTCTGATCATTATGACATACAGAGTGCGGACACGATCGAAGGGAAGTGTACGGTTCATAGTTTTAAAAGCTATACCAAACTTGACGCCGTTGGAAACGACGACTTCTTCTGTCGTTTTGAGTACAATTCTTCTACTGGCGCGTTTAATCCCGACAGAGTCGCCGTGTATGTAGCAGTTTTTTCTATTTTTTTTATTTTCATAAATAATAATATTTTTTTTGTGACTAACTGAACTTTCATAGTAATTTTAAGCATTTAATTAATTATGATTTTTTTTAGAAGGCAATCAATTATGATTAATTAGAGAGGCTTTATTGATAATTAATTTATTTAGGGTACATTTTTACTATTTCAGGTATTGCAAATGTGAGATGCCTTACAATCCTGATGATTTAATGGTTCAGTGTGAAGGTTGCAGCGACTGGTAGGTTGAGATTTTTATTACTGTTGTTATTATTTTGTGATTTTAATTTGAACTGTTTTGATATTTTGGAGATGATTTTTAGTTTTCTTTCCAATTAATTTGAATTCTATGTTTTCAGTCATTAGCGTTGATCTTGATCTTATTCTATTATTTTTTATTATTGCATATTTAGGTTGAACATATAGAATGCTGAATATTAGGTCCTTAGCTTAATGTTCTTAGGCATTTGTTATGGTCTTTCTTAATTGTTTCGCCAAATTTGGGCGTTTCTAATTTAGAGACTGGATTAGAGTGACAAGGGTGTTTGCCAGTTGAATAGGAGAGACTAGAGTTGCATTTTCTACACCTGAGTTCTTGATTTTATGTGTTGGAAACACGTTAAACAGATCTGGTTATATTATGTGACAAAAATTGCTCAGATTGACTATAGTCCATCAATTTTTATATGCTCAGGTCTATTTAATCAATGTGGTAGGTACGCAAAAAGATTGTTGTCTCCTAGCAATTATGACTAAAGTTTCATGCAAGACCAGAATATTTCAGTTAAAAAAAGAAAACAGAAAACACTGGTAAGTATCCTTGTGGTGTCTTTAGGCGAGAAATTTCAAAATAAGTGTACTCACCTACTGGAATATGGTAAGGCTTTGCTGAGATAAGTTATGTCTGTTCTGTTTAAATTGAAGTATATCCCATATTTCTATTAGATTGTCTTTACTACATGTTTAATGGATGCCAACCATTCGCTGAATAGCATTTTCCTCACTTTCTCTATATTCAATAGAAAAGATGCATTCAATTCCATACAAGCTCAAACAATTGTTTAATTGCCATGATGAAAACTATTTTGATATATTATTTTCTTTTCAACATTGTACACTGTATATGACTCTGGCTATCGTAATACTTTACCCTACATTTACGCTAGGGGCAGTCTTATATCAACAGCTTATACAATGGAAAAAGTATTATTAAGTGGTAATGCAACCCCTCTATGGCATTTTTATGCTCCTATTAGATAGCTTTATCTATGAGGTACCTTAAGGATGTGATGTGATTAATGAGGTACCTTAAGGATGTGATATGTCATTTAATACTAGCATATCTCTGAAATTAGAAACATAATCCATGTTGATAGACAAGGGATTTTGGTTATGGCTGTTTGGATGCTTCATATATAGGCCATTTACCGTGGCATTTTTGTTTAAGCAACAGGGTGAAAACTTTGGGATATCTGTTTTATCTAACAATTATAGTCTCTTGAAAGCTTGGATTCTTTATAAATGGATTATCATTCATTGACAAATAAAGTTGTTTCAAGGAAAAATGTTATGGCGTGATATATTGCATATGTAGTTAGAAGTATAGCCATTTGAAATTTGCTTATACATAAAGAAGATGCGAATGAACATAAAGTCAATGTTCTGAAGCAGAGCATTTGTTGGACAGTACGGATAAATTCTTCTTACATCTGTGGTTATTTTATTGCAACAATGTATTAATTGTCTTTTGTTTCTTTCTTGCAACTTTCTAAATTGTTCATTGTTGTTAATGGAGGAGAATGAGGCCTCAATTATGAGAAGCACAACTAGCTACCTCCACTTTGAGGAATTTGTTGTATATAAGTCTGATGCTTTCTGTTGAATCTTCATTTACTGAATAAAGAAAGACTTTGTGAAATGTCATGAAAGCATTAAACATTCCAAATTTTTATTCAGGTTTCATCCTACTTGTATAGAAATGACCGCAGAGGAAGCCAGAAGACTTGACCACTTCTTTTGCGAGAATTGTTCATCTGAAGGTCAAAAGAAGCTGCAAAATTCCCATTCTACTTCCAGACAACCAGATACAAAGGTATTCCATTTGCTGAAATGGTTAAATAAATGTTGCAACATTTATTTTTACGCAAGCCTGTTTTTTCATCTGGACTTGTTGTTTACCATAACTGAGCTATCCTTCTACAAACTAGTAGGATTTAGGGAATAATGATGAACAAATCTAAATGTTTGCATGTTTTTGCAATTTTCTGCCATCATTTCAATTTTTGAAATTTTACCCTACATCCCGATTTGAATTTCTCATAGCACATTTATCAGCTGATCCAAATTACATTAAAACTAATGTTTTATCATGGATTATTATAATTTTGAATAATTATTAGTTATGTTTACTCCTTTATCCATCTTCTTTTTCTTTCCTTCCCCATCCAATCCTTTAATGACCAGACTTCTATTCCTCAGTGCAGAAACTTCAAGCCTTGAAACACTGTAAATGTAACAAAAAAGAAAATTGCCCCCTGAATACAATCTCTCACGTGCGCACAAAAAAAAAAAAAAAAAGAAAAAAAATCTCAGTCACTACATTGATTTGTAGATTTCCAGGATGACCTCATTTTAAACTGCATATCTATCTTCATTCCGAACTAGATATCATGTTCTAAGAGGAACATGCTAGCCTTCCCTTTTGTTTCTTTGCCAGCTTACAGCCTCATTTTTATGCTTGTATCCTCTTCTTTTGCAATGCCCCTTTTTTAGCTCAAGTCTAGACAGGGAGAGAAAAAAATATGCAGTTACATTATTAGTTTGCTGCTATAACATTGATAGCAATAAAATGCTATTTTTGTTGCAATTTGACCAATTTGATAAAAAAAAAAAATGTTCAGCAAGTTAAATGATAGGCTAAAATTGCAAAAACACAAAGGTTTAGGACTTCCTTTTTTGTTGTATGGCCATGATCACCTTTTACATAGATTTCGTTTGCCAATAGATGTGCGGTTGCTTGGGCTTCATAAATTAGCAGAGTTTTCCACACAACTGCACATGCTTGCTCTAGGACTTCGGGATGGTAACAACATATAATGGTCATATCAAGGCTTTATAAATGCTGTTCCTTATGATGCATAGACACTGACATACTGATACCAATTCTACGTCAAAGACATTTTACTTGGAATTTGAAAAAAAAAAAGCACTAAAAAATTTTTTTTTGTATTGGTTTAGCATGTAAAATATTTAACATATGATAATTCAATATTTGGTTAAGATTACCACCATTAACAGCAATATCAAAGGAAAAAAAAAAAAGCATATGACGAATGACTATTATTTCATTGCAATAAAAGGGAAAAATTAAAGAAAATATCAACAATAACAAACAAATAATAATAATAACATTTATGATATGTAGTAAAATGTCTAATGTCAATGCCAAAATTATACTTTCAATAGCTTATTCCTTGTTGATTCGTCACAAAATATTTGACTTTTTATGTATGGAAAGAAAAGTAATGGATCATTTTTATGTTTTACAAATATAGAGACAAATGTTCTTTATAAAAGATCATAAAAGGTACATGTCATGATTGAGAGGTCTTCGTTCCTTAGCTTGTTTCTTTTTATTTGGATTTGGTTTCCGTTTCAAATTTGAGGAGGCTTTTTACATTGACATGTTTGCCTATGAGAAGAAAGCTTTTTAATTTTTTTTCCCCTGGATATGCTACTTCTCTAGTTCTATTCATGGAATAAGGAAATTGCTTACAGAATGGTGCAATGATGAAGCTAATTTGATGCACAATGGAAAATGTTTGGTGGTATTTTTTCAGGTGGAAACGAAGAGGCGTCGAAGGTGATAAAGTAAATAAACAGAACATATTGATATAGAACGATAACGAGAGAATGGGAGTTTTATCTTTTTAACTTGTGTAGGCTTCAATCAAACACGGAGGCAAAGATATTTGCATGACAAGCTGTAGCGTTTGTGAGTCGATGACAAGGGAAACTGGTTTGAAAACCTTTATTTGTGTTTATATGGTTTGAGGGAGGGGTAATCACCTTGTTTTCCTTTTGGAAAAGTCGGGGATGTGTTTGGCTGGTTGTTAATAGCTGTATTATGTAGATTTTCTTACTCTGGTTTCATGTTTATATTTTAGGATTGTGTATAACAGAACTTGCTATAACTTATTGAAAAGCAAATAGGTGAAAAAGGCTCTTCCTGTGCCTCTCCTTTTTACTAGTTTTTTCTACATGTGCATTGCGTTTGTATTAGCCTAGGATGATGAGTGGTGACTTTTCTTATCCATCTAAAAGATTCCATTAGAACAAACATAATAAAATATATTTTGAAATTGTACTCAAGTTGAAATAAACTTAAAAGTGAATAGAAGTATAGGTGTGATAATTTTCTCTGAACTTGACTGTAGAATAGAATAAAAAATGATCATTTTTTATTTTGATTCGAAAGTTGTAACAGACTCGCTTGAAAAATGTTTCTCGAATTCAGTTTCTACGTGAAATAATTTCGAGAGCAATTGCAAAATAAATGAAATTCAAAGCAATGAAAATATTAATTTTTTTCAGCCCAACTTTTGTTTTTGAGGCTTAAATAAGGATTTTATTGCTCATTAAAAAACAAAGCTTGTACACTAAGAGAGGGAGGATTATTCTATGATGCCCTTGCAAATGTATAGGCAACATTATTCGCTGACCTTAACAAAAATGAAACATGACAAGGTGGTGAGGTTAAATGTGCACCTAAATGTTTGACGATCATGACACTGTGTGAGTTTAAGGTCCATTAACAAATACAAAATGGGCTTGAGACCTAAAATGGAGATAGAGTCGTCATCTGGATAAAAGTTGAGATACATTGTACAACAACTAGATTTCATGAAGATTCTCAGAAATCGTAATCAGAGATCGAGTTTGGAAATTGGGTATGGGCTTTTAGAATGCCCACTCAACCTTGTGGTTGGTTTCCGTGTATGTCTTGTATTTTATTACCTTTGATTATTAAATTATTTCTTTATTTTCATTTGGCTTGCAATCGTTTCCAATTTTATATTTTAATCTAAATTTGCATATTAGTCTCATTTCATGCTTATAGCCCGATATACATTACAATTAAAACAAATAATAATAATTTACAACCATACGTTCCAAATAAATAGGGAAAGAGATTAAGAATTACAATGTTTAGTGCAAATAAATGTAAAATAAACCAAAAATAAACCAAAAGTAAACTAATTAATTATACAAATAAAACCTCTCAATAACTAATTAATGGAAAAATTATTTAGTGATTAAAAATCACCAAATAATCCCTGCAAAAAATAAAAGTTAATCCCAACTCACAAGAAAACAACATTATTTACAAAATAATTGCCAAACGATATTCAAAGAAAGCAGAGATGCAAATACAAAATAATCCACAAAAATCACAAAAATCATCATATAACAATAATATTGAATAACATAATAATAATGCATAATCTCAATATATATAACAAAACAAACACAAGAATCATGCAAAACATATTAAGTAAACATTAAAGCTTTTATAACCAATCTTCACTCAGTAGACAAAGATGAAATGTAACCATGTTCCTCGAGCATGACCCGATTAGTTACTCATTATAAATTTGTCGTGAATCTCGAGCATGACCTAGTCTTTACTAAATAAAGGAGAATGAACTTCGAGGATTCAAACTCGACCAGACGCTTTTTCTTTCACGCACTTCAGGGATTTAAATCCGATCAGACGCTTCTTCTTTACTTATGTTTTTATCAGTATATTTTTAATTTTCAAACATTGATTTTGTGGTACACCTGAGCAATGAAGTACAATTTTTCCTTTTTTTTTAGAAAATATTTCTAGTGGGCCGTGAGCCAACTTGCGTTCTTTTTCATCAAATGGGCTTTACCCTCCATCTTACCTTTTCTTCCAGTCTTCCCCATTTTTCCTTTAACATATAAATTCTCTGTTTCTCTTTCAAAAGTCACTTTCACCTTTTGCTTTTTAGATTCTTTTTTCTTTTCTTTCCCAAAATTCTCTTTTCTTCTTTTTCATTCTTCTAACATTTTATTGTCATGGACGCCGCATGGACCCCGTATTTGCCATCATGGGACCTGATAGCACCTATAGTGCACCCTTTATGGAGTTTCGGGCTTAATGTCGGAGATGATATCCCCCTTTTTGCAAACATGCAATCCTATATTTGTGGATTGGCCACAGGAGAGGTTAATACCTGATTTCTTCAATTTTTCCTACAAATAATGACAAATAATATCGGGTTACCATTCATGAATGTATATTTATTAATTTAACCAAAAAAATTAAATTTTATTAAGTGAAAATAAAAAATTTTGAATTACCCTGTTAGATCCCCGACATTAAGGGTCGATCGCCTTTATAAAGAAGCATTGCCTCTTCGATGAGGTGATAGCCTCTTTATAAAGAGGCATCCACCTCATTACATTGAGGCACTCATAAACAGGCGATTGCCTCTTATCCAAGAGGCGTTCGCCTCTTTGACAGAGTTCTGAGTAAAATTGAATTCATTTGTTAAAAAAAATAATTTCACTCCCTATTTTACTCATGTAGCTCGATGCCCACACCCTCAAGGGTGCTGGGAACTTCAGTGGTGCACGTATCTGGTATGATGAACTCACTGACATGGTGCGGACTCAAATTCATGATATGAGTTTGTCGACTTTATCCTAGCACTCCTAGTGTAGCAAGGGTGCATGGACTACTAGCCTTTACACATTTTCATGGAGAGGTGGTCCGACACCACCCACATGTTTCACTTTCCATTTGGGGAGTTTGCACTTGACCCGATGACTTTTGTTGCAGTCATTGGCATAGCCTGTGCATGGGATTCAGTCCTTTTCGATACTAGCCTCCATTAGCTGTCCTTAAACTGCCTCGCTTTCATTGAGTGTCTCCTTAGCGTGGTCCCAGACATGAAGGGGACCCATATAGTAAAGCTCATTTCCATTAGGAGCTTCTATTCTTGTGCCAGAGTTGAGGCTGTTGTCATACCTCGATAGATTGATTAGATAGTACATACATTTCTAGTCTACTTGTTGGGCACCACTCTATTTGCAGATACTGTAAGCTCCATAGACCTGAGCTTCCTGATGCCCCTGAGAGATTTATATCTAGTGGCCACATATGACTAGGGTAGCTATGCTCTAGCTTATCTATACTAGAATATGGATGAATCTCTGCATGGAGTTAAGAGGCTTTATGGCTTTTGGCATGCCATTCTTGTACTCTTCTCTTCTTTTATTAATAAGTTCCGCCTCAACTTCTATTATCATATATTGTTAATCATTCTCTCTTTCTTTTGCAAGATTGGGCCCTAGAGCTGGAGTTGATAGTAGGGATTACTTAAATTATCGACACCCCTTTCCTTGCTATGGTAAGATGGCGTCCCAGTCGAGCTTGGAGAAGGTTAGTTGCTCGAGTTCACATCCATTGCGAGCGGTGGAACACTCTTACACATGATGAGCTAGGTACATGTAAACAAGATTATAGTTAGCAATGCATTTGCCAATCAAATTCATTCACTTATCTATTTATTCTCACAACTGTGCTTGGACTTATCGGGTCCCCAGGCTGGATGGTCTCAGGCTATGATTCGATCGATTTTACTATCCAAGAAGAGGGTACTACTCCAAGGGCCCGACTGTAAAGTGTGGTATCTCAACGAGAGAGTCCACTAGTGGTGTATGGGTGCTCGAGTGAGACGACCACCCCTTGCTCCTCCCTAACACATTTTCTAGGCACATGAGTTAGAGGGGGATGAGCTCAACCAGACCTTGGTGGGAGATGATGTTGTTGATTACTATGAGAGGTGTTTTATCTTGAGCTCATCTCATATAGAGGGTGCCTCTACCTACACTTGCATTTCATGTAAACATGCAATTCAATTAAGCACATATTTTAAACTCATTCTTGTGGACACTATTCTCTAATTTAGTTTTCATCCTCAAGTGCCAATTAGGGCATTAACTCCTCATCCTAGGACTATTGCATAGGAGAGGCCTCATGAGTACCCTCGCATCATACCTAGTAGTGAGGGTTCCTCTTCTGGCACACCATCTGCTGTGGAGCCTTTTAGCTCTTGGTCCCATATAATAGCAGTTAGGCTTGTCGCTACCCTTGACTTACTGACTCGCTATTGGGCACCTTCAAGTGAGCTCTCTCATCATTTCTTGATGCTAGACTTGACTTTGGAGCTAGCATTTTTTCTTGGAGACCACTATATATATGAGTTCCTTTCTTTCAAAATCCTGTTCTTAAGCTCAACTTAATATATGGTTAGTTTTAATCAATATATTAATTGTGCAGATATTAAGGAGAGTATATGAACAGGGTGATTGAGGCCCATCAAGATTTCTTGATGTAGATGACATAGCAGTGGAAGGTAAAAGAAACTACACTTTATTTCTACATGTATGCATGCTTTCATGATTCTTACCTCTCATTGCATCTTGATAGGACCTAGATGAGGCTAGTCAGGCCAGGATCACTGCCCTTGAGTGTCAACTTGCTGCTCTCTAGGTCAAGGGTGATGAAAAGGAGGAGGCGGCTAATGAGCAGGCTGAGGATAGTAGCAATGAGGATAAAGTCGATCCTATTGATACTTCCACGAATGACCCTACTGACGAGGGAGTTAATGAGTTAGGGGACAACTAGTAAAAGGGATACCCAAGATGATTTGTTAGCATAGTACTATTTTGACTGGAGAGATGTTTGATGCTTTGCACTTGTTGCTTTATTACTATCTGAACTAACTTTTACTTTAGCTTTTTCATATCTTGCACTGAATTACTGGGTGCAATATTTAAATTCAAAATTTTCCAAAATTCTGAATCAATCATCGAATTTTTTATTGCTGAGTAGCTCTTTTTTTGATTTTGCATGTACAAGTTAACCATTTTATAATAATATACAGATACGTTCCTCATGTTCAAAAGGCATCGCCTCTTTCTAAAGAGGCTATAGGCAATCGCCTCTTTACATAGAGGCATCGCTTGATCGTAGAGGTGAACGCCTCTACAGGTTCAGCCTGTTGCTATAAAAATCCCCAAATCTTCTCTAAAATCCCTAATTCCTATTTATACAAATTCCTCTAATGGGCTAGATTAAAATCATTTCATATTCCACGCACCCTACCCTTCCAATATGACTGAAAGAATCTTGAAACAATTACAACTAATTCTGAAAATTCTGGATGGTAGCTTATGGGCTAGATTAAAACCATTTCACATATCCATTTTTCGATATTTGCATACCAAGAATATCAATTTCCCATTTCTCCATGTTCTTGCTCAGCTTTGGGATTCTTATAAGCATGTCTTTCTATTCAACACAGTGGAACTTTATCCCCCCCCTATTAGAGGAATTTGAAGCTATCCTAGGCTTTTAAATGGATTATGCTCATTAGATTGCAATTCTTTCGGTTGAAACTCCATATTTGCACATTATCTAGTACTAAATGGCTAAGCTGTTCAACATATTCCCTCAGTCTTCTCTTCACAATGTATTTGGTAATGAAGTTCTAATAAGCCCTTTTCTCAAAACTATTATGACTATAGACAACAATGAGGTTCACTGGTCTCAGATGATTGCCCTTTGTCTATATGCTTAGTTTCTACTGGTTCCCCCTTTCGGCAACTGTGACTTGAAGATTCTTTACATTCTGGACCAAATGGAAGTTGGCATAAACCCTTTCCCTTTTATTCTGGTGGAAACCATCGTTGGTCTTGACAATTCTCTGACACCAGGCGATTTTTTAGGAGTCCCTTTCTGTTGGAGGTAAGCTTCTTTTCTCTTTTATCCTTTCCTGCTTTTCTGTCATTTTTACCTATTCATCATTCCTACAAGTTTGGTTAAAAGAAAAACTGAGATTGCTCGAACCTCCTAAAGATATCATGCACTGCAGGGCCAAACATTGTCGTACTAGGAGACTTTACCCTATTCTAGAGGATATTCAAAGCTGGTTATCTACATTCCTTGACACTTTGATTCAATGGATGTGCCTATGGTGGAGGTTACAGCATATGACCATTTAGTCCTACACCTATTGTGTCCCTCTAGCTAGTCTTTACTTTACCGCTTTCTACAATCCTGCTCGGCTTTGTAGGTAATACGGGAAAAAAAAAGATCATGGATTTAGTGCATGAATTTGAGCCAGGGCCTTTTTCTCAAAATTTTCTAAATAACCTGGTTGCTACATGGCCTTGTAGAATCATTTAGAGGTTCATTAACTACGACGGAGATTAGTCTACTTACAATAAGTACAAAGTGTGGGTTTAGTTATAATAGATAAAGAAGGATGAATTTATAGGAAATAAAAAAATAAGAGCTTTGTACGCATCGAGTGCCTAAGGTATTTAAAAGAGGAGCAAAAAAAACTAGTTTATCAAATTTAGACTTTTATTTGATTTTGTTGGATGGAATTTCCTTTCTAGTTAAACATTGTATAATAAGCATTTAATGCAATGTTCAGCAACAATAAAGGTAATCTATTCCATTTAATTTAAGCACAAAGTGAATATACATTTTGCTTTTTACGTATCTCCTATTGTTAATTGGCTTGCCCTTGCAAGTTTTCTAACTAACTATTTTTTCTCTCCCTCACTCTCCTTTTACATGTCCTTTACTTTTGCCTAGACTACCCTTTCAGGTTTTCAATTCAGTAGGAATTTTTTTACTTTTTCATTTTATTGTCTCTAACTTTTTCCTAGGTAGCCTCTTTTGGGGTTTTTTCCCTAGCGAGACTTTATAGAAAGTATTTCTTGAGCTTATCTAGGTTAATGGGCTCTCTAAACTCATTCCGTTCTAAATCAAATAGAATAGTAGTGCCCTTGGAAAATAGCTTCTTTACTTGATATGGACCTTCCCGGTTTGGCTTGAATTTCCCCTGTGGATCATTCATGATTGGTCTAGTGAGTTTTTAGACCAAGCCACCCTTTTTAATCTTGCTTGGGTTAGTCTTCTTATCATAAGCCTATGCTATCCTTTTTCTGGTACAATTGAGAGTGATACATGACTTTCATTCTCTTTTCATTTAGCAGTGTCAGCTGTGCCAATCTACTTTCTATCCATTGACCTCAACAGGCAACATAACTTCACATTTATACACTAGAGAATACAAAGTAGCTCCCATTGACGTTTTGGCAATGGTCCTATAACCCCATAATGTGAATTGTAAGTAGCTTGCCCAATCTTTGTAGTTCTCCAGTATATTGGCTAGGATTCTCTTTGCATTCTTATTTGTCGCTTCCATTGACCCATTTGCTTATGGTGTGTGAGGAGATGACATGTGATGTTCAATTTTATATTCCTTTAATAAAGTGGCCATTTCTGCTCTGAATTGAACACCATTATCAATGATGATATGATAAGGCAAGCCATATTTATAGATTATGTTATTTTCTATGAACCTTGCCATTTGCTTTGCTCCAATAGTCATGAATGATTATGCTTCAATCAACTTAGAAATGTAGTCAATTGCCACTATAATATAATGATAATCATTATATGCTTTTAGCCTTATCTCCCCAATGATGTCAATTCCCTAGATGGTGAAGTGTCATAGAGAAGTTAATCCCTGAAGTTCTGTAGAAGGCAATGGCTCACATACACTTGACAATTATGGCATTTTTTCATATACTTCATACAATATTCTTCCATGGTCAACTAGAAATATCTTTGACGAGTTATCTTTTTAGTAAGGACTGCTTTATTCATATGCAGCCCACACACACCCTCATAAACTACTTTCATAATTTTCTATGCCTTATCCTTATCAACACATCTCAATTGCACTCTGGTCGGTATTCTCTTGTATAACATCCCATTATGACTGATGAACTATAAAGATAGCTATTTAGTGACATTCTTTCTTTCCTTTCGACATCATTAGGGTGTCGCACTATCTCGAGATATTGCTATAGATCATAAATATAAGACTTTTATATAAGGTCGATTGGCATTATTCTGATTTCCTCGTAGCAGGGAGTTTGAGACTTCACTAGAATAAGATGCTTCATTTCTTCCTATTTTCCTCCTTCCTATGTCAAAGCTAGAGTAGCCAAAGCATCTGCCATCTGATTCTCTTCTCGTGGCAAATGCATGAATCTGCATTGGTTGAAAGATAATAGAATCATGGTCAAATAATCCCAATATGGTCTTAACTTATCTTCTCTTACTTTTTATTCTCTAGAGATTTATTTTACCACCAGCATCGAATCTTTGTAAACTATAACCTCTTATGCCCCCACATTCCTAAGTGCTTCTAGACCAAAGATACAAGCTTCATATTCAACTTGATTATTGGTGACTTTAAATTCCAATTTCTTTGCCAACAAAATCATTTCTCTTTCTGGTAAAACTAGGATCACAGTAATGCTAACTCCTCTACTATTAACTGCTCCATCAAAGTACATTTTCCATGTCTAGATCCTTATTGCCCTTAAGTGGTCATCCAGGAATTCTAACTCCTATTCTTGTCCATTGTCTATCAAATTTTGGGCCAAAAAGTTCGCCATAGCTCTTCCTTTTATGACCTTCTTAGGCACATAATCTATATCGAACTTGGTAAGTAGGACAAAACATATAACTAATTTCCCTATAATTGATGGGGTTTACTGGAGATATCTAAGAGGATCATGCTTAGAGACTGCCTAGATTCTATAAGACTAAAAGTAATCTCGAAGCTTCTTCGTTGCCTAAATTATAGCAAAAAAAGTCCGTTTTACTAGACTATAATTGGCTTCATATGGTAGAGGCTTCTTACTCAGATAATACACAACATGCTTAACTTTTCTTTCCCCTTCCTAAGTTAACATTGCACTAATCGCATCCTTCTCTATTGCTAGGTAGAGAATTAAAAGCTTACCTGACCTTAGTGGCTATAGGACTGGAGGATTCATCACATACCATTTAATAGTTTCAAAGCCTTGTTGACACTTATAATCTCAGATGACTGACTGATTCTTTTTCAAAAGCTTAAATATCAGCTCACAAATTGTAGTCAGCTTGGAAATGACCTTACTGATGTATTGTAACTGTCCAATGAATCCTCTGATTTCTTTCTCATTCCTCAGTGTAGGAATTTCTTTGATCACCCTCACTTTATTTGAATCCACCTCTATGCTTTTGTGACTAACAATATGCCCCACTAGCTTTCAGGAGGTTACCCCAAAAACACACTTTTTGGATTCAGCATGAGGTTATACTTTTTAGCTCTTGTGAGGAACTTGTCTAGAGCTTTAAAGTGCCCTTCTCTAATTATAGACTTTACCATCATGTCATCCACATACACCTCTATCTCCCTATAGATCATGTCATGAAGTAAGGTGGTAGCCATTTTATGATAAGTAGCTCCTGCATTTTTCAACCCGAACAGTATGATTGTATAGCAATAAACACCCCATTATGTGGTGAAAGAAGTCTTTAGCTTGTCGATCACGACCATCATAATTTTTTTATATCCTGAGAAACCATCCATAAAGTAGTACATGGCACTTAAAGCTGCACTATTGACCAAAGTGTCAATATGAGGTAAAGGAAAGTCATCCTTTAGACATGCCTTATTCAAGTCCCTATAGTCAACACACATCCTGACTCTCCCATCCTTTTTAGGAACCGTAACTATATTGGCTAGTCATTGAGTGTCATTTACCACCTCCAAGAACTTTGCTTTCAACTACTTTTCTAATTTTTCTTTAATTAAGAGAGCCCATTCTGGCCTTAATCTTCTCTTCTTTTGTTTGATTGGTGTGACATGAGAATACGTAAGGATCTTATGTTTTGTAATCTCTCTATTAATCCCAAACATATCCTCATAACCCTAAGTAAATACTTTCTATCTTCTTTTAAAGTTTCTTTTATTTTTTCTCTCTAATCAAGAGTTAAATCAGAAGCAATAAGTATATTCTTAGGGTTATTACATATGCCTAGATTAAATGATTCAGTTTGCACTGAATTAATGTCAAGCATATGCATGAAATGATCATCATACATAGAATAACCGTTAGGAAAAACATCACACAAGTAAGCATAATCAGACCTTATTACATTAACTTTGGAAAGGAAAATGTCATAAGTTTTAAACAAACTAGAGAGACAAATGTCGATGTCATCATAAAAAAAATCTATAATAGAATTAAGAATAAAAGATTCGAAGTTGAATTTTTCTTCCTGGTTAGTAACATCCTTCAGCTCCATCGTAAGAATGTCTCCATCTGATTCTGCAATCAGCACCAGTTCTTCCACTATTGGCCCCTCTATAATAGATTCTTTGATCCCATTTACATGTTCAATGAAGATTTCAAACTCAGGGACCAACTTTTCAGCAATCATTAAAGGCTCAGGAGCTCTTTGGTAGGTGTAGTTAGCTCCTTTCTCCATAAAGGTTTCCCAGAGTGTCTTCTTCTTCAACTTAGTTCTTACTCTGTTCTTCCTGGGCTTTCCCGTAGCTTCTTCCTCTTCATCAGACTCATCCGCTTCTAGATACCCTACCTCATGCTTCAAGATCAACACTTTAGGTTCAACAAACTTAGGCAGGCCTTATTGATTCTACCCCAATCCCATTCCCGGCATAAATTGCATGCTGTTCATTATACTTATAATTTTTGAATTTAGCTTATCTTCATAGATCATGCAAACCTTAAAACTCAGACTATCCTAGATTTCAGTGGGATTTAACTTCAAAGCAGTAACAATAACCTTAATTTCTACTATTATAGTGACCACTCTTCCCTCATATGGTGTAATATCCCGAGTTTTTAAATATTTTAAACTGCATTGGGATATAATTCTTGTATATAATATTGATATTTTATGAGTTTGTTATTCAATTAAAACTAAATTTTTATTGTTTTATATTATTTTAAGTATTTTACGTAAAATTTTCCCGAGAATTCTAATTTCGGGGAAATTGACACGTAAATAATTTAATATTAATTATTCTAAATAGAATTACGTATTTGCATGAGTTCATGCATGATTTTCGAGGGTCGTATTAAAATATATACATATACATGCAAGTATACGTATTTAAATTAAATAGGGTTTAGTAATTATTTTAATTATGTATATATTATATAAATTGATTTTGATTAATTAATTATCATGTGTACATGTATATATATACAATGTTTATTTTATATATGTGGTGTGAAATTTTTCTAAGTATAATATTAATATATTTTAATATAAATTATTAAAGTTATATATATATATATATATACTTTAGTTTATTTACAAAACCACCCTCGATCCCTCCTCCTCCTTCTCCGATCGTCCCATCCCTCAACCACTATCTGTCACGCTGTTCTCTTGCCATCAGTGTGCCTCCCGGTGTGCCACCTTCTTCCTCAACCTTCCCCGCCACCTGCTGCAGTTGTCTCCGGCGTTGGGAAGCTTGTTTTGGCCGGGAAAGCCAAAACTCTTCTCACCGTCGTTCACAGCATTTCCGGCCATCATTTTTGACACCGCCAGTCTCTATCTTCTCCTTGAGTTCTGGTGAGTGTGATTCCAAGTTTTGTTTCACTTAAAATGATATAGATTTGCCTAGGTTTCGATTTTGTAATTTCGACCTATTAGGGTTCTTGATTTTTTTGAGCTTCAATTTGATTGATTCATGAAAAATTCATTTACAAATGTTGTTCCCCTTAGCTTAATCTTCATGTGTGAATTTTTGTAGAATTGTTGGAAATTATTTTGATTTTTGGGTATTTTTGAATATTTTATTATTATTTTCTAATTTTCGAAAATTAATTAATTAAATTATGAAATTGTGTTTTATGATAAATATAGGTGTTGAAATGAATTATAGAAATTTATTTGGAATTTTTGTGAATTTTTATGTATTTATTTTGAATTTATTTAGTTTATGTAATTTTGGAAAAATAAGGTTAATTGTGTGTTTAATTGAAATTTATTGGTTAATTGAGTATATTTATTGATATTATTGAAATATATGTTGAGAAAATTAATTTTTTGCAATTATATTATTTTTGGTAAATTTTTGGATTAATTTTAGTATATTTATATATATAGGGGTATTTTGGTAATTTTATCCTAAATTGGCTAAAAATGTAATTAAATTGGTTTTAATAGTTATTTAGGGCATAAAAATCATTTCTAAAAATCATTTAGTATTTTTAACTAATTAAAACTATTTTTTGTGAATTATTTTCAATTATATATATAACATACGATTTTTCTAATAAAATGAGTTTTTATCGGTTTTTACTATGTTTTAGGGTTAATTATGTAAATTCTACTTATAAAATGTATTTTTAGTATATAAGGGTATTTTCAGTAATTCTGTATTACTCTATGAATTGTGGACCTCAGTCGGTGATTTGTAGTTTGGAATTCGACCGAGGGATTGTGTTTGTGTTTTGTGTTTATTTTTGAAGTGTGTTTCTTTGCAGGGCCGGCTCTACTCTTTGAGTAGAGAGATGTCCATTTTACAGGGGAGGTTCTGCCGAATTTTCGGTAGAATTCTTGTAAAACGTGATGTCCGGTCGGATTCTGATTTAATTCTGTGTCTAGTAATCTAGATCGAATTTTTAGGAGTTTTCATTAGATTTATTTTGATTCCTGTCGTTATTTTATTATTTAGTTGCGCTGAGACCGAGACCTAGTGGACCAGGCCCATTGAACCCATCTCAAGGAACGCAATAATTGTGAGTTACTATTCTATATATATATATGCTTTAGGGTGCATGATTTAGAAATGTATGTTTTATTTTGATTAATTATGTATAAATAATTCAATTAGTATTTAAGTTTATTTTAGTTTATTTTGGTTTATCTTTAGTTTATTTTCAGTATATTTTCAATTATATGCATGTTTTGCTAATAAATTAGGTTTAAAATGTTTTTGAATATATTTCTAGTTTATTTCCTAATCTATCTGGATTTCTTTGACGTATATATACTCGAAATATACCTGATTTATTTTTGATAAATTTCTAGTATATATATGGTTTATGTTGCTATTTTATTCAATTCATGCATCATTTACTTTTATCAATGTATGCTTTATATTTTAATGAAGGATATCAATAGAATGTGCTTCCTAGTAGGCAGCATTAGGACTGAGTACGTACCGGTATGCTTATAACATTTAGGCTATATTACTAACCACTTGTGGATATTGATTGGATATGATTATTTGATGTGTGATATAATTTGGGAGTG
Source organism: Mallotus nudiflorus (assembly GCA_947683625.1). Lineage (NCBI taxonomy): Eukaryota > Viridiplantae > Streptophyta > Magnoliopsida > Malpighiales > Euphorbiaceae > Mallotus > Mallotus nudiflorus. The sequence continues at coordinate 3,119,647 of CANTUR010000461.1, forward strand.
TGATTGCTGGAGCTCGGTTGACCAAATGTCTCGGGGCTAATCACACTGACAGACAGACTGTTGGAGCTCGGTTGACTTAGTGTCTCGGAGCTAGTCTACTGTCCAAATGGAATAAGTGAATATATTGGAATAAGTAAGCCTGTATGGCTAGAGTGTTGTCTAACACTGTTTGAGGTTACGATTTTCTAGGGTTCTATTTGATCATTCATAACCAATGGTTTTCAAACAAAATATATAAAAAATGATTTCTATTGCATCTGTGTGTATTTGCCTGTATATATATTTATATATATACTATTGACTGTATGCATTGTCATTTAGTATGCATGTATATATATTATAGTAATTCACACAGTGAGGTCTGACTCCCCTCCGTTGACTATTTTTTTCAGGAGAGTCATCTTCATCAGACCTCAGTAGTAGGCCTGTACGCTGGATTTCTTCCGCTCTGGCTTCTTTATGTAAAATGCTCACTTGAGTTTTATTTTATGATCTAGACACTTCAATAGTCGTAAAAATTGTTAAAAGATATTGTATTATATTTGTATGAGTTATGTACTTTAGATATTTGAACTAAATTTGTATTAAAAATTTATTTATATATGAGATGAGGATTTGATTTAAATTCCGTGGTGGATTATTATTTTGATATTTATGATTTTATTATGCTGCATAGTATTTTACTTAATTGTGTTGTTATTATTACTATTGCATGTTTTATTTTATTTTAGGCTTGCTACGAGTTTCGGATTCGAAAGAATTCCTGTTCCTTAGCGCCGGTCATGGATCCTATTTTGGGTCGTGACATATGGAAACTTAATCTTTTGATGAATAGTAGAAGGCACTCCCCCAAGAGGATGAAACCATGGCCTCCCACGGCCTCCCTAGAAGAATGGCAAAGGTGACTGGAATGTCAATGACATGTATGTTGACCTAAACTTTGATAGGTCTAGTTTTGATCAGAGCTTTGAAAGTTCCTTCAGTCGGCCTTTTTGTATCACCATAGGCCTTAATTACTTCATCAGATGACTTTAAATCAATTACTATTAGTCCTAGCTTTTGTAAGATCTTCAAAGGGCATACATTGATGGCAAATTAGTTATCAACCATAACACAGTAAGTTAATTTCCTTTTTACTTCATCCTTTATGAATAAGGCTTTATTGTGGTCCCTTCCTTCCAAGGGTAAGTCATCATTTGTAAACACAATTGCCCCATGAGGGCTTTCTATCAATGAATCCACCATTTGCTCAAGAGTATGCATTAAAGGAATTTTATTATGATTAAGAGCCATAACTAGTGCTTCCCAATGGGCTTAGGAGTTCATAAGCAGCTCCTAGACACTGACAAGAGTTTTCTCATCTCTTTTGGTCTCAGTAACTTCCTTAATTTCTTTATCTTTCTTTGGTTCTTCTTTTGAATTGACCTTCTTATTCTCTGACTGAGTATTTTTCAGTCCTCCTTCTCCCTTCTCTAGTTTCTCAATTGATTGGGCTGTCTTCTACCCATTGTTCTTCATAGATCAATGGCCCCTCCTTTTTCATCATCAAAACTCCAAATATAAAAAACATTCACTCATAGCTTTATAGGCTGTTGGTTCAGGTTTAGGTCTTTTGGTTATGATTTTGGTGGTGTGGGTATGGCATTAATAAAGGAATTAAGGACTTGTTCCTTTGCTAAGTTATTGTTAATCATTAGGATTTGTGGATTGGGTGGCGGGACATTTCAGTAGTTGGGTAGAGGGTTATTTTGGGTGTTTGGTTTTCTAGTTTCAGGGTAGGTTAGTTTACTTGAATTAATCAAATATTGAACCTCGTGTTTCAAGTGAGTGCAGCTGTTAGTGTCATGTCCGATGTTTTAGTGATATTTGGAGTATAATTTTGGGTCAGCTTTTAGGAAAGGAGGTCTTTTAGTTAAATGTTGCAACATGTTATTTTCTATCAATTTCTTTAAGACTTTGGAGAGAGGTCTTTCTAAGTTAGAGAATCTTCAAGATTGTCTGATAGTGTTAATCTGTATGTTAATACTTGTCTCGATTCCACTACTAGATCCCATCCCTTCTATATTTGTAAATCTTCCACTAAAGAACTTTTCTCTTGTGCTAGATCATATTCTTTCTACACCCTAAACCTATACAATTCCTCAAAATTTTGAATTCCTAAATCCTTCAACCTTTTAGAGAGTAGGAGTATGCACCCTTCTATTACTATTACTAGTTGATTAGATTCTGCGGGCCGATACTTCATCTATACTAGCTTTGCTCTCCACTTGATTAGATAATCTATGAAGGATTCATTAAACTTTTTTTTCACATTTTGCAGATCTCTTAAAGAAGCCTCCATTTGAATGTTGAGATTATACTGCTTGATAAATGCAGCACATAATCCCTCCCAGTCAGTTTGGATATGGGATTTTAAAGCATAATACCATATGATGGGTGCTCCTTTTAGAGACAGGATTTTTTTTTTCCAATTTATGCCTTAGTAAGTTCAGTTGTGTTCATGTGGGTCATATACTGCTTCAAATATAGATAAGGATACTCTATGCTAGTAAACTTTTTCATATAAGGGAATTTAAACTTTCGAGGTTGGGGTTCGTCATCTTCATCTAGACTCAAATTAAAGAAGCTTATTGGGGCTTCTATTCCCTCCTCTTTCATCAACAACTGCATTTGAGCCATAGTCTTGGTCAGATTCTTAGCCCAATTAAGTTTTTCTACATTTTCAACAGTGTCCATTGTCATATTCTGTTTGGCTATAGGCTTTGCTATTAAAGTTTCTTGATCATCCTCTCTTTCCTTTCTTCTAGAGTCTTCATCATCCATATCAAATGGTTATGGCTGAGGTGCTGGCAGTTGAGGTACCGGTGGTTCTTATCTAATTGGTCCCCTTATTTCAACCATCATCTCACGCATAATTGCTCAGGTCTGATCGGCTATCTCTGCTTTCAACTTATCCCTAAAAGCCTTAGTATTAAATTTTGCCATCTAGGTTTCTCTAGAAATACTAACTAAATGGCCGGTGTTAGATCCTTTTCAACTAGAAGACTATTGTGGATCTATATCTACAATCACCAAAGATTAGAAATATGCATGGTGTGTATGCATAAGATGCAGGTTTATTAAAAGAAACAAATTAACATATATACATGTATAAAAAAAAAAGAAAAAGGCTCTTAGATGGTATCTCCACCCTTCTTTCTCCCATACACGTGTTCACTGGCGAGTTCCTTATCCTAGGATTATTGTTCTGGGTTTTAATTATCAACAGGGGATAATAAAATTGATAGATGCAAGATAACTCTTCGGACGATACAAACAAATGGTAATTTCTTTAAATAATTCCCAAGTCCATTTTAACGGGCCAATAATGATATCAATGGCCTATATTGTCATTAAAAATAGGCATAAGAGGCCCATCTTGGTAAGGTTTGTTAATAATGGGCTCAGGCCTTATTTAAAGAACTACCATATGACATAAAACACATGCATTTGGAAAAAATTCTAGTGGAGATTGCTAGGTCAATACATGAGTTGAGTCTCGGGTAAAAAGCTTTGGCTCCCACAGTTATATACCTCCATTACTTCTTCCCACTCAAGGGTCCGTACGATACGGATAAGTACATGCTATGAGTGATAATAATTAAATACTTTACCACCAGGTTTAAGTGAAACACAAATAGGAAAGCAAAAACTATTGTCAGTTTATTTGAGACTTGGAGTGAACATTATGTAAAAATGTGTAGTGAATGCAAAATTTGCAGAGAAAATAAAGAAATAATCAAATATGATAAATTACAAAACACTTGGAATTAGTTTCTCTATTCCTAGTGGAGTTGCCACTATGGGTTATGGGGTCGAGCACGCTCCCAAATGTTTGATGATCATGATACTATATAAGCTTAGGGTCCATTAGGAAATACAAAATGAACTTGGGACCTAAAATGGAGATGGAGTTACCAACTAGATAAAAGCCGAGACATACTGTATAGAAACTGGATTCCACAGAGGTTCCTAAATGCTGTCATTAGAGATCTAGTTCAGAAACTAGGTATGGACTTTTGGAATGCTTACCCAACCTTGCGGTTGGCCTTCATGTGTGTCTTGTATTTTATTACCTTTGATTATTAAATTATTTCCTTATTTTAACGTGAATTGTAATCGTTTCCAATTTTATATTTTAGTCTAAATTTGCACATTAGTCCCATTTCATGCTTATAGCCCAATATATATTACAATTAAAATAAATATTAATAATTTACAATCATACATTCCAAATAAATAGGGGAAGAGATTAAAGATTACAATATTTTGTGCAAATAAATGTAAAATAAACTATACATAAACCAAAAATAAACCAACAATAAACTAATTAATTATACAAATAAAACCTCTCAATAACTAATTAATGGAAAACTTATATAGTGATTAAAAATCACCAAATAATCCTTGCAATGAATGCAAGTTAATCCCAACTCACAAGACAATAACTTTATTTACAAAATAATTGCCAAACGATATTCAAAGAAAATAGAGATGCAAATATAAAATAATCCACAAAAATCACAAAAATCATCATATAACAATAATATTGAAAAACATATTAATAATGCATAATCTTAACATTTATAACAAAACAAACACAAGAATCATGCAAAGCATACTAAGTAAACATTAAAAAACAAAACAAAATAATGTAGGATCTTAGTGAAGCGACGACACCTCTTACTAGGAGGCGATTTCAATTTGCCTCAACACGAAGGGGTGACGCCTCTTCACAGTGATAGACTACATTTCTTAAACTCTAAGAAACTCAAATGTTCATGTAAATAAATGAAGACTAACACATATATATAGATATTGACAATTAATACTCAATCTTTCATGCAATCATACTTCATATATGACCTCAAATAACTAATAAGACTTAAGAAAACAAGTAAAGGAGTAATGAATTAAAGTTTTGATGAAATAAAAGAACTTTGATGCTTAAAGATAGGGAGTCTCACTGACTTGGATGAGATTGATACTCCTAACTAAGCCCTCAAAGCTTGGTTGATTGATTTGGGTGCATGGAATGCAAAAGAGCATTCCTTCTTCTTAAGAAATGAAATTCTTCTGGTCTTAAAGTCCCTCATTTCTTCCTTTTCTTCCTCTCTTCTTTCTTTCCTTTCTCTCTTTTTTCTCTGTTCTTTTTTAGCTCCAGAAACGTTCTTTCCTAGAGTAAAAAAAAAGTCCTTTTTCTTTTCTCTTTTTCTTTTTTTTTAAACCTCTCCCACTCTTCTTTTCCCAATTTCCTAAAAACTCACTCTCACCCTCTCCCCATGCTCTTTCCTTATTCCCCAAGCCCTTTTCTTTCTCTTCCCTGGTTTTCCCTTTTCTTTTTACATATGAAAATGCCCAAACCCAAAGTAAGTGACCTTCCAACTGTTGCCATTAATGTCATTTAATGCTGCAGAGCCGGGGTGTGAAGAGGCGTTACCTCTTCGATGAGGCGTCACCTTACCAATGCCTAGGGTGAAGATGCAACACCTCTTTATTAAGGTGATCGCCTCTTTATCGGGGCCAAGTTTGGGCCTAACGGACTAAGAGGCAATGGGCCTTGGGCTTTAGCTTGTTGTTTGGGCCTGATTTTAGTGTTTTGGGCTTGGATTTGGTATTCTAAGCTTAGAGGCTTGGTATTTGGCCTTCTGAGTCTATTTTTGGGAGGTTTTAGGCTTTCGTTGCATTCCAAACTCGTACTTTCTCATTATTGAGCTTTTATTACAGGCTGATCAAACTGAAAATGTTCATAGGTATCAACATTATTAGCCAAAGCATCTGTCTCCTTTTATCCAGCTTAGAGCCTTCTTCAAGCTTAGAGCTTTTGCCAATATGACTGAACCAAACAAAAGAGTAGAAATTTCAGAACGAGTTACTATAAAACGAGCTTCATGATCAAGCATAATTATACTCGAGCATTTGCTTTTAGACTGCTTAAATAAAGCTGAATCATAATTGCATTTAACCTAACTTGGGGGGGGGGGGGGCTAAGGGTGTGCATCAGACAAGTTTGGGTCGGGTTAGGTTTATTTTTTTTTCCAAAATTCAAATTTGACCCAAACTGAAGTTATTTGGTTGGATATCCATCAATTTTTAGGTTAACTGGATAATATTAAATATAATAAATGAAATAAAAATAAATAAATATAGTAGTCAAATGGTTAAATGTGCACCTCTTTCGTCTGGGAGAACCATGTTAAACCCCTGGCAATGCAAATAATGAGGTTTTTATCACTTTTTCTTAAATGAAAAGTAAAGAAACAAGGTTTACACTACTAGGAATTGAACCACTGGCCTATAGTTATAGATTTATTGCCTTTACCACTTTGCTAATCAATTATATTACCATATTTTAAGGTAATAAAAGTTGGTTTTTCGGTCGAGTCAAGTTCTGACCAAAATTTACAAGAACTCCAAAATAAAAAATGAACTAACTTAGTTCAGTTCAGTTCTAGGTCAGTTGTTTGGGCAAGGTCGATTTTGCACACCTATACTAGGGGCTAGCTTAGACCATTTCTCATTTTGATGATCCCAAACAATACCATCACTAAAAGAACTACCATGCCTAGCTGTTGTCCATTGATGCAAATGAGCCAAAGCTTTCTATACAATAAAATCAACTATTAAAAACTATTGTCTCCATGCTATTGAATTTTGATGATTCTGTAACATCCATAGAATCATAACAGTTATAACAGTTTTAAAGCCTTGAACTTGCTCAAACAATTCTACTAGCCATCCCTAAAATCATTATGATTCCCTTTGTTTAGGCCAATAGCTAATCTATACCAGCATGCTTTACTTAACAGATAGTCCACCAAGAGATTCTCTATCACCATGACACACTACACACGACTTAATAACTTCTACTCTACTTTGAATCAAATTATCAAATGAAGGAAGGATATTAGAAATGGCCCGCTACAAGAAGGATTTCACTTTAGGTGGAATTTGAAGTTCCCAAATAAACTTCCAGAATTTTAAAGATCAATGAGAAGAAACACCCTCCAACTAATTGTAAAAGAACTTATATCATGACCTCACTGTATAATGTCCCTTTTTGTCCCAATTCTAAAACCATGTATCTTCAGGCCGACAAAAACTTAAAGGAACACTAAGAATATGCTTAACATCATGGGCATAAAAAATATCTCTTAACAGATCCTCATCCCAAGTCATGGTACTTGGCTTCAGCAAGGTAGCAACCTTAATATCTCATAATTCTTCTGGAGGATGAGTTTCTAAAAACGGATTAACATAATCCTGGAGCCTTAGATCTCTTAAAACATCCATGGATTCCTTATTCCCAATTCCACAATGCAGACGTCTCTTAGGAAGATCAAGACTTGCCATTACACTCCTCTAAACATAAATTGGATTATGACCAATTTATGCATCCAAAAGGGAAGTGTGAGGAAAATACCTTACTTTAAAGATTTTGGCTGAAAGGGAATTAAGACTAGCCAGGATCCTCCATCCTGCTTAGCTAAGAGAGAGATATTAAATTCATGGATGCTATGAAATCCCATTCCACCATCTTCTTTCCTATAGCAAAGAGCCAACCATTTTTCTATTGGAATGCTACGGTGGTTTGTGTTCATTTTTCCTCACTAAAAAGGTTAATGATCTCCTCAATGTCATCTCATAGCTCTTTTGGAAGAAGGAAGACACTCATAGAGTAATAAGGAATTGCTTGAATAATTGGCTTTGAAAGAATCTCCTTCCCAAATTTGGACAAAAGCTTGTTATTCCACCCTTGCACCCTACGCCAAACTCTATCCTTAATAAAAAAAGAATACTTCTTTTTTGCTTCTACCCAATTAATGAAGGAAGACCCAAATAGAGACCATGATCATTAGCTTCCTTGACCTCCAAAAAATCATAAATTGTAGCTCTAGAATTTGCATTTATATTATCATTAAATGAAATGGATAATTTTTGATAATTAATCACTATCCTTAAGCATTCCCATAGAGCTGAAAACATTCTTTGAGCTTGGCATATTCAAACAAAGTTTCTTTAAAAAAGAAGAAACCATTGTCTACAAAGAATAAATGGGAAATTGTAGGAGCAATCCTTGCCACTTTACAACCATGAAGCCAACCTAAAATCTCATATTTTTTTAATAATAGCTATTAGCTCTTCAGCATAAATAAGAAAAAAGATATGGAGATAACGGGTCTCCTTGATGGAGACCACTAAAGGGAACAAGAGGCCCAAATAATTAACCTTTAGCTATAAAATGCAACTAACAGAGGAAACACAAAGCATGATCATTTTTGTCCACTGATATGAAAAACCCATTTGGATTATGATGCCATGAAGAAAGCTCTATTCCACTCAGTCGTAAGATTTTCTCATATCAATCTTGAGAGTAGCAAAGCCCTCTTTGCCTTGAGTCTTTTGTTTGAGAAAATAAGACACTTCAAATGCATCCATGATATTATCAGATATAAGCCTATTATGAATAAATGCACTTTATGTGTCAAAGATAATTAAGGGAAGAATGGGCTTTAAACGGTTTGCTAATGTCTTTGCCATAATTTTGTAGACAATATTTTATAGGGAGATGGGTCTCATATGTGTGATGTACTTGAAATTTTCTTTCTTTGTAATTAGGACCACAGTAATATCATTAAGACCTTCTGGAAAGCTGTATGTATTCAGAAATGAAAGACAAGCCTCAATGATATCTGAGCCCATAATACTCCACATTTTCTAAAAATAAAGCCTGTTTCACATCATCTATTGAGAAATCTACTAACAAATCAGTATTCTGAGAATTTGTAATACAAGGGTTGACTATGTTAAAAATAAAAGGATCATATGTGCAAGCAATAGAAAATAGAGAGAGAGAAATAATCCATGATTAAAACATTCAAACCGCTATCCCACTTCCTCCAATCCCCTATACTATCCTTCAATTATATAATAACATTTTTATTTTTTCTCGTTAAAGCGAAAACATGAAAAAAATAGGAATTTTTGTCTCCAAATTGAAGCCAATCTTGTTTGGCTCTTTGACGCCAAAAAGCCTCTTATTGACCTAAAATAGTAGTATACTCACACTTTACATATGCAATTCTTTCCAAAGCATAATTATCGCCTTTATGTTGAAGGGAAGCAATCTCATGCTTATAAAAATCCAATCTTTTCTTGAAATCTTGAGTAAGATTAACACCCTATACTGAGAGATCCTTACCGTAATCTGTAATCCAAACTTGAATAGGCACCCTTTTGCTTTTGCTCTAGCTTTGATTAACCATATCACTGCAACCTGACTCCTTTAACTAGGAGTTCTCAAACTTAAATCTCTCCTCTCACTATTGATAAGAATGTTTAATGATTTAGAGAAAGATAGGAGCATGATCTGATGTAGCAGCAACCAAATGGAAGATTTTGGCTTCCGGGAAAAGACTACATCATTTATTATTTCCAAAAACCATATCTAGCCATTCTTGAACCCAATGAGAAGAAACCCAAACCCTCTCTTAAGTGAAACTATGCCTAATCCAACCCGAGTTGTTAAGCCTGCACTCATTAATAACATTTATGAAACCATTAATTAGATTTCTAGGATGAGCAATCATACCTCTCTTATATGAATGAGAGACTAGGTCGTTAAAATCACCAATGCATACCCAAGGAAGGTTTGAATGTTGTTTGAGCTGATGAAGAAGATGCCATTTATCTTCTGTTATGTTCAAGACATCCATAAAAGCCCATTACATACCATTACAATCTATAAAATTTAAAGATGACCGCCTTTTCCATAAAAGAGCCAGCCCACCTCCATGGCCCAACCCTTCAACTACAAAACATTCAGCATACCCCAATTGACAAGCTATATCTTCTACCGTGTTTGAAAAGATCATAATTTCCATAAGAAAAATAAAAGCAAGATATTTTGATTTAATTAACTCTTTTAAAATATGAATGGTCTGCATATTCCTGAGCCCATAAATGTTGCAACTGAGAGAACTCATATCCTACCAATATCCCATTTTTTTGCTTGTGAGCTATTTTTGCTTTTGGGTTTTGGCCTATACCCTCCTCAATAATAGTCATTCCATCCTTACCATAAGATCTCCTCCTTTTAATATTTACTATAACTAGCTCATCAGTATGCTTCGAATCTTAAAAACAATCTCCAGTAGGAGTTCCTTCCTTATGCTTCTTTGGATTCACTTGTACCATCCTACCAGATTTTAAGCCTGGTTGACTTATATGATTGCCTTAATTTTCTCTCCTTATTCCTATAAAATCCTCTCCCTTTCCTTTACTTATTGTAGAGTGATTTCTATCATCCACCATCATGCTATCATCTTATCCTTCAACATTTTCCATATTTGATTTGGAAGGAGCCAATGATTGCAGCCATCTCTCATCGAAAAAAGAAGAAACAATTCTCTAACTTGGACCATTGATCTAAACTCCATAGGGGTAATCCTTTTTCCGATAGGATTATCATATAATTTCTTAAAATAAGAATCAACATGTCCTAAAATGCCATAGAAGTGACAAAAAATGTTCAGGTTTTCGTACTTAAAATCAACATATAGCCATTCTTCATCGGGTTTCTTGATTTTCATCCGCTGTTTAAGAGGAGTTTGAACGTCAAATGGAACATTAATTTTGAGATATTTTTTTCCATATTCTAGTAAAGTTATTTAGATCAGACATCACAAAAGATCCAATATAGTTCCTTTTCATAATTCCCACCATTTTTGAAAGGAAACTAGCAGAGAATCCGTACACCTGAACCTATAGATGGACATGAAATAATTAAACATCTATGGGGTTCCAAACATTTACATATCATGAATTATTTATTGAATTTACATGGATCGTTCTCAATAACTTTTTTAACATCTCATTCATTAAAAATTAGGATTTAGTTCCTTTACACATACTGTGAGCGGTAGGGTTAAGTGCATATCCAAGTGTTTGGCGATCATAACATTATGTGAGGCTCAAAATGAAGATGAAATTGTCACCCGGATAAAATTCAGGACAAATTGTATAACAATTAGATTCCACAAAGGTTCTCATAAGTCGTCATCAGATATTGGATTCAAAAATTGGGTATGGGCTTTTAGAATGTCCACTGAACCTTATGGTTGGCCTTCGTGTGTGTTTTATATTTGATTACCTTTTTAATGTGGATTGCAATCATTTCCAATTTTATATTTTAGTCTGAGTTTACACATTAGTCCCATTTTCATGCTTATAGCCTGACATTCAATATAAATAAAATAAATAATAATAATTTACAACCATACATTCCAAATGAATAGGGGAAAAGATTAGGGATTATAATATTTTATTTAAAGAAATGTAAAATAAATAGAAAATAAATCAAAAATAAACTAAAAACAAACTAATTAATTAGACAAATAAAACCTTTTAAGAACTAATTAATAGGCTAACTATTTAATGGTTAAAAATCACCAAACAATCCCAGCAATAAACACAAATTAGTCCTTTCTTTTAAACAATAATATTATCTACAAAATAATTAACAAATAATATCCATAGGAAATGAAAATAAAATAAAAAATAGTCTACAAATAACATAATAATATTATACAATAATAATATTAAACAACATAGTAATCATGTATAAAATCAATATATATAACAAACAAACATGGGAATCATGCAAAATATACAAAATAAGCATTAAAGATCAAAGCAGAATCATGCAAGATCCTGATAAAGTGGTGACGCCTCTTGGCTAGGAGGCGATCTTAGATCACCACAAAGAGAAAGGGCGACACCTTTATGAAGAGATGTCACGTCTTCAATAGATCCAAAAATATACTACATTTCCTAACTTCTATGAAACTTCAAAATCAAAACAAATTAGCAAAGATTGATGAAAATACATATAGATCAATAACCAATACTCAATGTTTTATATATTCATGCTTCCATATGACCTTAAACAAGGAATAAAACCTGAGAAAACAAGCAAGAGAGTAATAAATCAAAAGTTTTTAATGAAATGAAGAACTTAAAGCTTGAAAATGGGGAATTCTCACTGGTTTGGATGAGTTGATGCTCCTAATTAAGCTTTTAGAGCTTGGTTTATTAGTTTGAATGCTTTAAATGCAAGAGATTCCACTTTCTTCTTAAGAAAATCAAGTTTTTTAGCTCAAAAATCCCTATTTTCTTCTTCTTCTTCTTCTTTTTCTCTGTTTTTTTTCTTTCCCAACATTCTCTCTCCTTTTTTTTTTTCAGAGACTAAAAGTCTGACCCCCTCTCCTTTGCCTATACCCTTTCTTTTAAGCCTCTTCTTCTTTTTCCTTTTTTAATTCCCAAAAAACTGACTCTCACTCTCAACCTCTCCCCATTCTTTTTTATCATTTCCCATGCTTTTTTTAAAAATCTTTTTCTGTCTTTTTTCCTTTCTTTTACATTTAAAAATGCCCTAAATCAAAGACAGGTAGGCCTTAACTGTTGTCATTAATGGCATATAATGCTGTAAAGGGTGGTTGTGAAGAGGCACTGCCTTTTTAATTAGGCGTTGCCTTACTGATGCCCAGGATGAAGAGGCAGCACCTCTTCGTTGAGGCAATCGCCTCTTCACCTAGGCCAGGTCTAGGCCTTTTGGCCAAAAGACAATAGGTAGGCCCAATTTTGGGCTTAGGCTTGGTGTTTAGGCTTTTGAGTCTATTTTAGAGAGGTTTCAGGATTCCCTTGCATTCAAAACTCAGACTTTCTCATTATTGGGCTTTTCATTATGGGCCGATCAAACTGAAGGTGTCCATAGTTTGCCCCTTTGGTTGTTCTAAAAATCAAATTTCTAGAAATTAATTTTTTGAAAAAGAAACTTAGACATAAAAGCATTAAAGGATAAGAATGACATACTTGACCTTTGAGCTTTACTTAGGCCATCAGCCTAGGGAATTCATACCTGAGAGGTTGAACTTTTACTTAAAACATAATTATGATCCTTGGATTTTCTTGGCCTGATCAGCCTCTCATTATAGTTTGGCATGATTCTCAAGTTTGCTTGGCTCGAGAAGTCACTCAGTAGAAGACAGATGAAAATTAAACCATGTTCCTCAGGTTTTCCTAGCCTAACAAGTTACTCATTATAGTTTTACATGTTTCTCAAATTTTCCTGGCTCAAGAAGTCACTTAGTAGAAGACATATGAAAATGTAACCATGTTCCTCAGGATTTCCTGGCCTAATTAGTTACTCATTATAGTTTTGCCTAATTCCTAAATTTTCTTGGCACAAGAAGTCACTCAGTAAAGGAAGATGCACTTTGGGGATTCAAACTCGACTACACACCTCCTGCGATGTGCACTTTGGGGATTCAAACCCAACTAGACACCCATTTAGAAAGGAAGATGCACTTTGAGGATTACAACCTGACCAGACATTCCTTGCAATGCGTACTTCGAGGATTCAAACTCGATTAGACACACCTTATGATGATGTGAACTTTAGGAATTCATTACCCAACTAGTCGCTTCTTACTACTAATGCTTTGATTATAATATCTTAAATTCTCTAATATCAATTTTGGGGTACACCTGAGAAGTGAAGCAAAAAATTTTCAACTTTTTTTTTTGCTCCACTAGGGAATAGATTTTTGATGGGCCAACCTATGTTCCTTTTTTCAATGGGTTCACCCTCTTTCTTTCTTTTCTTTCTTTTTAACACATCTTCCTCTTTTACCCTTATACTTTTACATATAATCTCCTTTTCATTCTTTTGAAATTCATTTTCCACCCTTTTTGCTTTCAAACTCTCCTTTTCTCTTTTTTTTTTTAAGTGATGGACGCCTAATAGCACTTGCAGTGCATCCTATGCATAATTTTGGTGTCAACATTGGGGATGAGATCCCCCTTTTCATAGACATGCGATTCAATATCTACGGATTAGCTACAAAAGAGGTTCGTGTTCGATTCCTATAAATCATATTAAATAACATCAAGTTACTATTTATAGATGCATGTTTATCACTTTAATTGAATAAAATTTAATTTAATTGAATGAAATTATAAAAATTGAATCATTTTGTTAGATCAGCAATACGAAGAGGTGCCACCTCTTCAATGGGGCGATTGCCTCTTTGATCAGACGATCACTTCATCACAAAGAGGTGGTCACCTCTTTATGATGACGTGCTTATAAAAAGATGATCGCCTCTTTGCTAAAAGGCGACACCTCTTTAATGGGGTGATTGCCTCTAGCTTGGAGACGTTCACCTTATTGAGATAATTCTAAATAAAAAATGACTTCATTCACATAAAATGATAGTTCAACTCCTTATTTTGTTCTTATAGTTTGATGCTCACACCCTCAAGGGTGCTAGGAACTTCAACGATGCTTGTATATGGTATGATGAGCTCACAGACGCAGTGAAGACTCATATTTATGATATCATATTTTTTTATTTCATTCTCACACTTTCGGTGTAGTGGGGGCATACAGACTACCAGCTTTTACATGCTCTGATGGAGAGATGGTCCAACAATACTCATACATTCCACTTTCCTTTCAGGGAGTTTACACTTGATCTAGTTGCTTTTGCGACTATCACTGGTATTACTTGCATAGGGGATTATATTCCTCTAGATGCGAGTCTCCATAACCTATCTCTAGGTTATCATACTTTCATTGAGTGTTTGCTTGACATGGTCTCAGATATGAAGGGGACATACACAGTGAAGCTCAATTCCATCAGGAGCTTTTATCCCCATGCGAGAGTTAAGGCAATTACCACACCTTACTAAATTGATAAAGTAGTGCACACATGCCTAGTTTACTTATTGGGCACCACTCTCTTTTTAGACACTGCCAGTTCTATAGACCTGAGCTTTCTGATGCCCTTGAGAGATATGGACTTAGTGGATTCATATGACTGGGGTAGCTATGCTCTAGCCTATTTATATAGGAGTATGGATGAGTTAGTGCATGGACCTAAAAGGCTTTATGGTTTCTAGCATGTTGTTCTTGTACTTCCCTCTTTTACTCTTAGGTTTCACCCCTAATACTATTATCATGATTTGTTAATAGTTCTTCCTTTCTCTTGCAGGATTTGGCTCTAAAGCTGGAGCTAATTATAGGGACCACTATTGTTTATGACACTCCTTCTCTTGCTATGGCGAGATGGGGCTCCAATCACTCTTAGAGGAGACTAGTTGCTCACATGCATATTCACTGTGAGCAATTGAACACCCTCACACATGATGAGTTAGGTACTTGCAAACATAATTATAATCAATAACATGTTTATCAATCAAATTTTTTCACTTACCTATTTATTCTCATAGCTGTGCTTAGATTTGTAGGGTCCTCAAGCTAGATGATCTACTTAATTCCACTATTTGAGAGGAGAGTACTACTTTGAGGACTTGATTGTAGGGCATGGTATCTCGATGAGAGGGTACACCAGTGGTGAATGGGTGCTCGAGTGAGACGACCACATCTTACTCATCCTCGACATATTTTCTAGGCACATAGGGTAGAGGGAGATAAGCTTGATTAGGGTCTAGAGGGAGATGATGTTGCAGATTATTATGAGAGGAGGAAGTCTTAATACGTGGACTTTGCATGAGCTCATCTCCTACAGAGGGTGCCTCTACCTACACCTGCACCTCAGGTAAGCATACAATTCTGTTAAATATATTATTTATGCTTGTGAATACTATTTCCTAACTTAATTTTCATTCTTAAGTGCCAGTTAGGGCACCGACCCCTCATCCCAGTCCCACTGCATATGAGAGTCCTCATCAGCATCCCTACATTATGCCTAGCGGTGAGGGTACCTACTTTAGCGTGCCACCTGCTGGGGAGCCTTCTAGCTCTAGATTTCAGATGATAGTTGGTAGGCTTATTGCCACTCCTAACTCTTACTGATCTACTATTGCATGCCTTTGGGTGAGCTCTCTCATAAGTTCTTAATGGTAGACAGGAGTTTGGAGCCAGAGTTCTTCTCGGAGGCCAGTACACATGTGAGTTCCCTTCTTCCAAAGTCTTGTTCTCAAATTTGACTTAACACATAATTAATTCTAATATATAGATACCTTAAGATCAGGGAGAGTATATATATAGGGTGATTAAGGCCCATTGGGACTTCTTGACGTAGATGACACAATAATAAAAGGTAATAACTATGCTTTATTTCTATATGTATATATGCTCTCATGATTTTTTACCTTTTATTTCATCTTGACAAGACTGAGATGAGGCTAGTCAAGGTAAGATTATTGCTCTTGAATGTTAGCATTTTTCTCTCCAAGTCGAAGTTGATGAGGATGAGGATAACACGAGTAATGATAAGGAGGCTGATCTTATTGATGATTCTGCAGATGACCTTGCTGATGAGGCTAGAGATGATTAGTAGAGGGATACCCCAGAGGCTTGCTAGTATAAGATTATTTTAATTGGAGACACTTTTATTGCCTTGCACTATTGCTCTGTTATATCCTGAATTAACCTTTTACCTTAGTATTTTCATACTTTGCACCGAATGAAGGTTGCAACATTTAAATTCAAATTTTGGCAGAAATTTAAATCAATTAAGGAATTTTTTATCACTGAAATGCTCTTCTCTTAAATTTTCATTTACTATACAATCATTTTATAGCAACATAAGGATATGTTTCACCTATTGGAGAGGCGTTGCATCTTCATAGAGGCATTGCCTCTTTATGAAGAAGTGATAAGGAATCACCTCAATATGCAGAGACGCCGCCTGATCATAGAGGTGAATGCCTATACGCCAACATCTAGCTGCTACTTAAATCCTTAGCTATTCTTCAAAATCCTTAATTTCTCATTCACATAAATTCTCTTCATTCTCACTCTAGACGGCATCCTAACCTCCTAACATGATTGAAAGAAGCTTGAAATAACTACAACCAATTTTAAAAAGCCTGGATGGCGGATCATGGGCTAGATTATAGACATTTCATCCATCTGATCTTTGCATGCTAGGAAGATCAACTTCCCTTTTCTCTATGTTCTTGCTCAATTCTGAGATCCTTAGAAACATGTCTTCAAATTCAACATAATAGAGTTATGCCTTTACTAGAGGAATTTGAAGCTATCTGGGGCTCTTAGATGGATTTTGCTTATCAGACTGCATTTCTTTTAGTTGAAACCCCATATTCACACTTCATTCAATACCAAATGGCTAGGCTATTTAACATTTCCCCTTAGTCTTCTCTTTGCTATATCTTTGGTAATGAGGTTTTGATGAGCTCTTTTCTCAAAGCCATTGTGAATATAGGTAGCAATGAGGCTTACTAGCCTCAAATGATTACTTTTTGCTTATAAGCTCAATTTCTACTAGTTTCCCTTTTTAGCAATTGTGACCTAAAGCTTCTTCACATTTTGGAACAAGTGGAAGCTAGCCTAAATCCTTTCCCTCTTATCCTGCCAGAGACCATCATTGGGATCGACAACTTTTCTAAAACTAGGCAATTCTTAGGGAGTCCCTTACTATTGGAGGTGAGCTTCTTTTCTCTTTCCACTTACTGCTTCTTGTCATTTTTACTTATTCATTCTTCCTATAGGCATGGTTTCATGAAAAGCTGAGGTTGCTCGAACCAGAGACATTGCATATTACAAGGCTAAACACTGTCATACTAAGAGACTTCATCCTATTCTAGAGGATAGTCAGAGCTGATTATCTACATTCCCTAACACTTTGATTCAATGGATGTGCCAGTGGTAGAGGTTACAACACGTGACCATTCAGTCTTATACTTATTATGTTCCATTAGTTAATTTCCATTCTGATTCAATAGATGTGCCAGTGGTGGAGGTTACAACATGTGACCATTCAGTCTTATACTTATTATGTTCCATTAGCCAATTTCCATTTTTCCACTTTCTATAATCCTACTCGGCTTTGTAAGTAATATGGATAGAAACAATTGATTATGGAGCCAATGCATGAATTTGAGCCAGGGCCCTTTTCTTAGAACTTTTTGGACAACCTGGTCAATATCTAGCCTCATATATTCATTTAAAGGTTCATTGACTACAATAGAAATTAGTCCATTGATGACCAATATAAGCATGGATTCAGTTACAGCAGACAGAGAAGTATGAATTTATAAGAAATAAAAGGACAAGGGCATTATAGGCATCAAGTGCTCAAGGTGTTCAAAAGAAAAGCAAGTATAACTAGTTTTTTGGAATTCAGTCTTTATTTACTTTTTGTTGGATGAAATTTCCTTTCTAGTTAATAAGTGTGTAATAAGCATTTAATGCAACTTTCAACAATAATAAAGGCAATCCATTCCATTTAATTTAAGCATAAAGTGATTACACATCTTGCTTCTCATATATCTCATGTCATGAATTGGCTTGCCCTTGCAAGTTTTTCAACTAACTATTTTTTTCTCTCTCTCCTTTTATATGTCTTTTACTTTTTCCTGGACCACCCTTTTAGGTTTTCAATCGAGCAAGACTTTTATTTTTATTTTTTTATTTCTAACATTTGCCTAGACAACCTCTTTTGAGGTTTTATCCCTGGTAAGACTTTACAAAAAGTATTTCTTGAGCATATCTATGTTAATGGGCCCTATAAACTCATTTCTTCTAAATTAGGCAAGATGGCAGTGTCCTTGGAAAATAGCTTCTTCACTTGTTATGGACCTTCCTAGTTTGGCTTGAACTTTTCTTGTAGATCAGTCATGATGGGCCTAGTAAGCTTTAACATCAAGTCACCCTCTTTGATTTTACTTGGCTTAATCTTTTTGTTATAAGCTTGGGCTATCCTTTTCTAATACAACTGAGAGTGATACATGGCTTTCATTCTCCTTTCATCTAACAGTGTTAGTTGTGCCAATTGGCTTTCAACTCATTAATACTCAATGATTTTAGATTCTAGGAGAACCCTTAATGATTGAATTTTAACCTTAACTGGCAATACAACTTCACACCTATGCACTAAAGAATACAGAGTGGCTCTCATTGATGTTCTGGCAATGGTCTTATATCTCTATAATGCAAACTGTAGGTAGCTTACCCAATCTTTATAGTTCTCCAGTATTTTAGTTAGGATCCTTTTCACATTCTTATTTTCCACTTCTATGGTTCCATTCGCCTGTGGTTTGTAAGGAGATGATCTATGATATTCAATCTTATGTTCCTCCTATAAAGTGGTCATTTTTTCCTAATGATGATGTGATGAGGCAACCCATATCTATAAATTATATTATTTTTTATGAATCTCACCATATGTTTTTCCCCAATAGTCATGAATGATTTTGCTTCAATCCACTTAGAGAAGTAGTTGATTACTACTATAATATAACAATGATTGTTAGATGCCTTCGGCCTTATCTCTCTAATGATATAAATTCCCTAAACTGCGAATGGCCAAGGAGAGGTCAACCCTTGAAGTTCCATAGAAGGTAAATGACTCATATCACCATACACTTAGCATTAATGGCATTTCTTTATGTATTTCACACAATCTACCTCTATAGTTAGCCATAAGTACCCTTGGTGAATTATTTTCTTAACAAGGATTGTTCCATTCATATGTAGTCCACATACACCCCCCATGAACTGTTTCCATAATTTTTTGGGCCTCATCCTTATTAACACATCTTAAATACACTCCAGTTGGCATCCTCTTGTATAACATCCTGTCATGACTGATGAATTGCCAAGATAGCATCCTCGGTGACATTCTTCCTTTTCTATAGGCATTGTCAAGAAATTTTCCTATTTCCAAGTATTGTTATAGATCATGAAACCAAGGCTTTTCTATAGAGTTAATTGACATTATTCTAATTCCTTCATTGTAGGGAGTATGGGACTTTGCTAGAATAAGGGGCTTAATTTCTACCTGATTTCCTCCTTCCCATGTTAAAGCTAGAGTAGACAAAGCATCTGCCATCTAATTCTCTTTGTACAAGAAGTGCATGAATCTGCATTGGGTGAAAGATAATAGAATTATGGTCAAGTAGTCCCAGTATAGTCTCAACCTATCTTCTCTTACTTCCCATTTATTAGAAATTTATTTCACTATTAGCATCGAGTCTCCATATATTGTAACCTCTTCTGCCCCTACCTTCTTGAGTGCTTCTAGATAAAAAATGCAGGCTTTATAATCAACTTGATTATTAGTGACTTCAAATTCCAATCGCTTTTCCATCAGAATCATTTCTCCTTTTAGCGAGACCAGAATCATGCTAATGCATGATCCTCTATTATTGACTGCTCCATCAAAATACATTTTCCATATTTGGATCTCCATTGCCCCTAAGTGTTCATCTGGGAATTCTAACTCCCATTCTTGTCCATCATTTACCAGATTCTGAGCCAAAAAGTTTGCTATAACTCTCCCTTTTATCACCTTCTTTGCCATATAGTCTATGTCAAATTCGGTAGGTAGGACCAACCATCTAACTAATTTCCCTATAAGAGAGGGAGTTTGTTGAAGATACTTAAAAGGATCATGCTTAGAGACCACTTGAATTTTGTAAGACTAAAAGTAATGCCAGAGCTTCTTTATTGCCCAAATTGTAGCCAGACATGTTTTCTCAACAAAACTATAATTGGCTTCATAGGGTAAGAATTCCTTACTCAGGTAAGAAACTGCATGCTTGACCCTTTCATCATCTTCCTGAGCTAGCATTGCACCCATTGCATCCTTCTCAATTGCTAGATAAAGGATTAAAGGCTTACCTAGTCATGGTGGCTGCAAAATTGGAGGATTCATTAAATACTTCTTGATAGTTTCAAAACCTTGCTAACATTTTTCATCCTAAATGATAGGCTGATTCTTCTATAAGAGCTTAAAGATTCTCTCATAAATGGCAGTCAGCTTGGTTATAAACCTACTGATGTATTGTAATTCTCCAATGAATCCTTTGACCTCTTTCTCATTTTTCGGTGTAAGCATCTCTTTGATCATTCTAACTTTGTTTGGATCCATCTCTATACCTCTCTGGCTAATAATATGCACTAGCAGCTTTCTGGAGGTTACCCAAAAAATACATTTCTTAGGATTCAATTTGAGGTTATACTTTTTAGCTCTTGCCAAAAATTTGTCTAGAGCCTTAAAATTCCTATCTCTGGTAAAAGGCTTTACAATCATGTCATCCACATACACCTCAATCTTATTATGAACCATGTCATGCAACAATGTCGTAGCCATCCTTTGATAAATCACTCTTACATTTTTCAACTTGAATGACATGACTGTATAATAATAAATGCCTTATTTAGTGGTGAAAGAAACCTTCAAATTGTTAATCATTGCCATCATAATCTGGTTGTATCCTAAAAAGCCATCCATAAAGGAGTATATAGCACTAGAAGCTACACTATCGACTAAGGTGTCAATATGCAGTAAGGAAAAATCATCCTATGGACAAGCCTTGTTCAGATCCTTATAGTCCATGCACATCCTAACTCTTCCATCCTTCTTAGGAACTAGGACTACGTTGACCAGCCATTAGGTGCCATTTACCACTTCTAAGAACTTTGCTTTTAGCTTTTTCTCCATTTTTTCTTTGATCAAGAGAGCCCATTCTGGCCTTAATCTCCTTTTTTTCTACTTTATTATTATGATGTGAGAATACATAGGGATCCTATGCTTTACAATTTCTTTATCAATCCCAAACATATCCTTATAGCCCCAAGCAAATACTTTTTGTCTTCTTTTCAATGTTTCTTTCATTTTTTTCTCTATCATCAGGAGTTAAGTCATAAGTAATAAGTATATTTTTAGGATTATCATATATACCTAGATTAAATGATTTAGTTTCCACTAAATTAATGTCAAACTTATTCATAAAGTGATCATCACAAATAGAATAACCATTAGGAAAAACATTACACAAAAAAGCAAAGTCAGACCTTATTGCATAAACTTTAGAAAGGAAAATGTCATCAATTTTAAACAAGTTAGAAAGAGAAATGTCAAGGTCATAATAGAAAACATCTATATTGGAGTCAAGAACATAGGATTCAAAGTTGAACTAATCTTTCTGGAGAGCAACATCCTTTAGCTCCATTACAGGAATGTCCTCCTCTAATTCCAGAGTCAGCACCAGTTCTTCCATTATCGGCTCCTTAGCAATTGATTCTTTGATCCTATTCACATGTTCAGTAAAAATTTCAAACCTAGGGACTAATTTCTTAGCAATCATTAAAGGCTTAGGAGCTCCTTTATAGGGATAATTGGCACCTTCCTTTACAAATGGTTCCCACAATGTCTTCTTTTTTAGCTTAGCTCTGGCTATATTCTTCCTAGACTTTTCTTCAGTTTATCCTTTTCTTCATACTCATTTGCCTTAGGATATCCAACCCATGCTTCAATATCGGCACTTTAGGTTCAACAAACTCAGGCGGGCCTTGCTGATTCTTCCCCAATCCCATTCCAGGCATAAATTGCATGTTTTTCATTATACTCACAATTCTCAGATTCAGTTCATCTTTATAGATCATGCAAACCTTGAAACTTAGACTGACTAAAATTTCACTAAGAGTAAACTTTAAAGTAGCAATAACAACTTTAGTTTATGCCATTATAGTGACTACTCTTCCCTTATATAGAAATTTGATCTTCTGATGAATAGTAGATGGCACTCCCCTCAAAGGATGAAACTATGGTATCCTTAAAAGAATGATAAAGGTAACTAGATTGTCCATTATATAGAGATTGACCCAAATTGCAATAGGTCCAGTCTTTACCAAAGCTCTAAAGGTTCCCTTAATTGGCCTCTTCATGTCATTATAAGCCTTAATAACTACATCAAATGACTTTATATCAATAATGGTCAGTCCCAACTTTGGTAGGATCTTTAAAGGACACACAATGATGGTAGACCCATTATCCACTATAACATAGCATGTTAACTTCCCGTTTACTTCAGCTTTTATGAATAAGGCTTTGTTATAGTCCCTTCCCTCTAAGGGTAAGTCATCGTCTATAAACACAATTGACCCCGAAGGGCTTTCTATCAGGTGCATTGAGGGGATCTTCTTATGATCAAGGGCCATAACTAGTGGTTCCTAATGGGCTCGAGAGTTCATAAGCTGCTCCTAAATACTAGCGAGAGTTTTCTCTTCTCTTGTGGCTTTAATAGCTTCCTTATTTTGTTATTCTTTCTTTAGTTCTTCCTTTGAGTCAACTCTCTCTTCTTTTGGTTCAATAATTTTTACTTCCTCTCTTTTCTCAAGCTTCTCAATTGATTGTGCTTTCTTTTGCTCATCATTCTTCCATAGATCAATTGCTCCCCCTTCTTTAGAACATTCACATGAAGTTCCACAAACTGCTAGTTCAAATTTAGGTTTTTCAGTTATGGTTTTGGTGGTATGGGTTTGGCATCAATAAAGGAATTAAGAACTTGTTTCTCCATTAAGCTGGTATTGATTATTAGGATGAGTGAATTTAGTAGAGGTACATTTTGGTAGTTAGGTAGAGGTTTATTTTAGTTATTTAGGTTTCTAGTTTTAGGGTTGGTTATCTTACCTGAATTGATTAAATCTTGAATCTCATTTTCAGGTGGGTGCAATTGCAGTACAATTTTGGGTTGGTATTTGGAAAAGGAGGTTATTGAGGTAAAGGTCGCTATTGGTTATTTTTAATAAGCTTTTCTAGGACTTTAGAGAGAGGTCTTCTCAAGTTAGAAGACCTTCGAGGTTGTCTAATAGCATTGATCTACATATTATTGCTTGGTCGATCCCACTATTAGATCCAATCCCTTCTCTACTTATAGGTCTTACATTGAAAAATTTTTCTCTTATGCCAAGTCAGATTCTTTCTACACCCTAAATCTATACAACTCCTTAAAGTTCTGAATTCCTAAATCTTTTAAATTTTTAGAGAGCGAGAACACACACCAATCTATTACTATCAATAGCTAATTAAATTTTGAGGGCCATTGCTTCATTTGTGCCAATTTTTCTCTCCACCTGCTCAAGTAATTAGCAAAAGACTTATTTAATTATTGTTTTACATTATGTAGGTCTCTCAAAGATGCTTTCATTTGAATGTTGAGACTATACCGCATAATCCCTCCTAATCATCTTGGATATGAGATTCTAAAGCATAATATCATTTGATTGGTGCTCCTTCTAGAGATAGAGGAAATTACTTTACAATCTATGCCTTGGTCAAATCGGTTGTCTTCATGTGAGTCACATACTACTTCAGATGTAGATGAGGATCCTCAGTGCTAGTAAATTTCTTTATGTTAGGGAATTTAAACTTTTGGGGTAAAGGGTTGTCATGTTCATCCAAACTCTGACCAAAGTAGCTTATCAAAGCATCTATCCCCTTCTCTTTCATCATTCATTGCATTTGAGTTATAGGCTTGATCACATTTTTAGCTTAGTCAGACTTTTTTACATTTTTTGCAGTGTTTGTATTCACATTCTATCTGGCTATAGGCTTTGCCACTAAAGTTTCCTAATCATCCTCTTTTTCCCATCTTCTAGAGTCTTCAGTATCTAAATCAAATGATTATGGCTAAGGTGCTAGCGGTTCCTATCTAATTGGTCCCCTCATTTTGGCCATTATCTCTCATATAATTGCCCAGGTGATTGATTATCTCTGCTTTTAAACTATCCCCAAAAACCTCAGTGTTAAATTCTATCATCTTGGTTTCTTTAGAAATCCTAACAAGATGACTAATGTTAGATCTCTTCCAATTGGAAGACTATCATGAATCTATATCTACAATTACCTTGAATTAAAAGTATGCATAATGTGTATGCATGAGATGTAAATTTAATTAAATAGGAAATAAACACTTACTCTATTTATGCATAATAACAAGAAACAAGATATAAATCTCTCAAATGGTATGTCCACCTTTATTTCTCCTATACATATGTTTATTGGTAAGTTCCTTGTCCTAGGATTATTGTTCTGGGTTTTAATTATTAGCAAGGGATAATAAAACTGATGGATGCAAGATAACTCTCAAGACAGTAAGAAGTAATTTCTTCAAATAATTCCAAAGTCCATTTTAATGTGCCAAGAATGACATTAAAGGCCCACCTTATCAAGAACCATCTATAATGGGCTAAAATAGGCATAAGAGACCCATTTTGGCAAGGTTTGTTTATAATGAGCTTCAACCTTATTCAAAGGATTACCATATAGCATCAAACACATGCATTTGGGAAAAATTCTCTTGAAAATTGCTAAGTCATTACACGAGTTGAGTCTCGGGTAACAAGCTTTGGCTCCCATAATTATATACCTCCATTACGTCTCCCCACTTAAGGGTTTATGCGACATGGATAAGTATGT
This sequence comes from Mallotus nudiflorus, assembly GCA_947683625.1. Lineage (NCBI taxonomy): Eukaryota > Viridiplantae > Streptophyta > Magnoliopsida > Malpighiales > Euphorbiaceae > Mallotus > Mallotus nudiflorus. The sequence goes on from CANTUR010000461.1 coordinate 3,144,942, forward strand.
GCTATAAGTGACAATAATCAAATATTCCACCACTAGGTTTGAATGAAACACAGGTAGCAAAGCAAAGACTATTGTCAATTTGGTGTGCACATTATGTGGAAATGTGTCGTCAATGCAAGAATTTACAAAGGAAATAAGGAAATGATCAAAGATGATAAATTACAAAACAATTAAAATTAGTGTCTCTATTCCCTAGTGGAGTCGCCACAGTGAGCGGTGGAGTTAAGCGCACACCCAAGTGTTTGGCAACCACGACACTCTGTGAGCTCAAAACCCACTAAGAAATACAAAATGGGCTTTTAAGGCCCAAAATGGAGATGGAGTCACCACTTGGATAAAAGCAGGGACATACTATATAGTAACTAGATTCCACGGAGTTTCCCAAAAGCTATCATTAGAGATCGGATTCAGAAATTAGGCATGCGAATTTGAAATGCCCACCTAACCTTGTAGTTGGCCTCTATGTGTGTTTTGTATTTTATTACCTTTAATTATTAAATTATTTCCTTATTTTAATGTGGATTGTAATAATTTCCAATTTTTTTTTTTAGTCCGAGTTTGTGCATTAGTCTCATTTTCGTGCTTATAGCCCAACATTCAGTATAAATAAAATAAATAATAATAATTTACAATCATACATTCTAAATGAATAGGGGAAAGGATTAGGGGTTACAATACTTTATTTAAAGAAAAGTAAAATAAATAGAAAATAAATAAAAAATAAACTAATTAATTAGACAAATAAAACCACTTAAGAACTAATTAATAGACTAACTATTTGATGATTAAAAATCACCAAACAATCCTTGTAATAAGCACAAATTAGTCATTTCTCATAAATAACAATATTAGCTACAAAATAATTAACAAATAATATCCATAGGAAATGGAAATAAAATTAAAAAATAGTCCACAAATAACATAATAATATTATACAATAATAATATTAAACAACATAATAATCATGTATAAAATCAAGATATATAACAAGAAAAATATGGGAATCATGCAAAATATACAACATAAGCATTAAAGATTAAAGTAGAATCATGTAGGATCCTGATAAAGTAGCGTAGCCTCTTCAAAAAATCTAGAAACAGACTACATTTCTTAAATTTTAAGAAACTTTAAAATCAAGACAAATAAGTAAAGACTGATACAAATACACATAGATTAATAACCAATACTTAGTGTTTCATATATTCATGCTTCCATATGACCTTAAACAAGCAATAAAACCTAAGAAAATAGCAAGAGAGTAATAAATTAAAAGCTTTTAATGAAATGAAGAACTTAAAGCTTGAAAATGGAAATTATCATTGGTTTGGATAAGTTGATGCTCCTAACTAAGCTCTTAAAGCCTGGTTTGTTGGTTTGAATGCTTTGAATATAAGATTGTCCTCTTCCTTCTCAAGAAAATCAAGTCTTTTAGCTCAAAACCCCCCTTCTTCTTCTTCTTTTTCACTTCTTTTCTTCTCTTTTTTTCTCTCTATTTTCTTTTTTCTTTCTAAACATCATCTCTCCTTTTTTTTCAAAGACTAAAAGTCTAGCCCCCTCTCTTTTGCCCACAATCTTCCTTTTAAGCCTCTTCCCTTTTTGCCTTTTTCAATTCCCAACAAACTCACTCTCACCCTCTCCCCTTCCTTTTCATTATTCCTAATGCTTTTTTTTTCTCTTTTTCTTACCTTTTTTTTCCTTTCTTTTAAGTCTAAAAACACCCTAAATCAGAGGTAAGTAGGCCTCAATTCTTGCCATTAATGGCATTTAATGCTGTAGAGGGTGGTTTTGAAGAGGCGCTGCCTCTTTAATGAGGCATCGGTGAGGATAAAGAGGCGGTGACTCTTCGTTGAGGCAATCACCTCTTCACCCAGACAAGGTTTAGGCCTTTGGGCCAAAAGGCAAGGGGCTTGGGCTTAGAAGCTCAATTTTGGGCTTAGGCTTAGTGTTTGGGATTTTGAGTCTATTTTAGAGAGGTTTTGGGCTTCCCTTGCATTTAAAACTCATACTTTTTCATCATCGAGCTTTCATTGCAGGCCGATCAAACTAAAGGTGTTTACACATACCTTTTACTGGACGCCACAAAAATGCCATCATATTTTTCATGGTGTTAAAATCCACATTTCTACTGGTTAGGAATCCACCCACTAAACTCCATCGAAGATCTAGCTCCTCTTCTATCTTGTCCTCCCCTCCAAGACCCTCAACAACCATCCATCCTTCATCTTCCTCCATTAAAGAAATATTTGTTAGTATTGGTATGCCTTAGTGGCATTCTTGTAATTATTTAGACATTGTATATAATCCCTGTGGCAATAAAATATTCTTTTAAATAAATATGTTATTTTTTTGAGTATATTTCCTTTAGTATTATATTGAATAACTTTATTATCAATGAGTTGATAATATGAATTACAAATTTATTTAGTACATTTATTATAAATTATTCATAGTCAATTAATTAATATTTGAATAATATTAATTAGACTATCACCTCTATCTATTTTCCTTGGTTAGTGTGAGAAACTAATAGTAGGAGGTAGTGAATCTCATGCTACTTGATATGAGTGATTAAGATAGACATGTGGATACTCATTGGATGGGTTAATCGAACAGTGAAATTAGTATTGTGATTGCAAGGATATTCACATATAATCAACAATCATAATCTAGATTATAATGGTGCATATAGTCCTTAGACTTGAGGTGACATAGTCATCCACATTTAGGTGGTTAGAGTTTGTTACCGCTTACATACTTGTGTTAATCATCACATGGGTATACGACGAGTGGTGGCTCTAATTAGTTAAATGTAGGGATGAATGTTTAACCAAGATGGGATTCATTACTTGGTGTGAACCGAGATAGATTCTATGCTATCTAAGTTTATTCTTGATGAATAAATTCCTTGCCAGGATAAATATAACACAGTCTGAAAAAGAGTTTCAGTACTAGAAAGAGTAATAGTATTTGTTGTATTTTATTAAGAATTAAATCTTAAGATAAGGTCATATAATAAAGCTATTAGAGTTTGATAATACCTTGACTCTAGGCTTTATCAGGATCTTTAATGAAAGGAATTTAGTGCATGGTAATTATGATCAGGTTCATGTGAATCATAATATGTATTCATTTCTAATTGGGTAGCTGTGATATCGATACTAGGAGTCACTCACAGCTTATGAGAACTAAATGTGAATAATTGGGACTTTCACATTTAGAATTGAAAAGAGTTTTAAATAATATTAAATGTTAATATTATATTCTCTCATTGCATTTAGACATGAACCTAGTAAGTCACACCTAATAGAGTTTTATTTATTCACTATAGTATTAATCTAATTATTGATTAAAAGAGTTTAATCAATTAATGAAGAATAATAGAATTAGATTTATGTTTTGAACAATGATTCTAGTACATCATGAAATCTAATTCAAATAAGAGTATTATTTATTAATTAATATTGGATATTAATATATATATATATATATATATATATATATATATATATATATATATATATATATATATATGTTGTTATTTATTTATGGACTTATATTAATGGTCCAAATTGGTTTGGACATAGGCTAAAAATTTATTTTGGACCAAAGATTAATTAAAGTCCAAATCTATGTCTATGTATAATTTAATATGTAAAATAATACATTTGATGTATACTTTACATACAAATTTATACATTAATATGTGTAGGTGGCAAGCTCAATTATTGAATTAAGCAAGGTGGCATATTAATTAAGTGGATATTTCTAAAGTATGCCTAAGGTGTCATTTTAATCATTTGGATGGTTAGGTGTATACCTAAGGTGGTACACTTAATAATCACTTAATTAATTAATGTATATTTTTCCTTAGTGGAAAATTACTACACATATATCATTTCATATATCTAAGGGAAGTCAAGTGACTTGGTAAAATAGTAAGAAGCAAAATAATGCTTAAGTGAGTTTTTGCTTAAAGAGTTAAGAAAAATGACTAAGTGATTTTGGTTATGATAAGATCATAAACCAAAAATAAACACAACATATACTAAACACATACCCTACACTTGTGCTCTTAATTAAATTAGTACAAGTTACAAATTTTAATTAACACAAGTAAGTGATAGATAAGGCTTTGGTGTTTCAAACTAGAGGCCTTACATTTGGGGGCTAAGCATTTGATTTAATGAATTGAACAAAAGGAAGGCTAAGTTCTACAACAAGTAAGTTTATAAACTTATAATTATTTAATTATTTGTTTGTATATTGCTTAATTTATTTAGTTGTGTATTTCAATGTAATTTGAATCCTAGGAAAATGAAATTCTTCATTTTATGAAGGGTTATGATGAGTAAAATTTTGAAATTTACTTTATTTAGACTTGTGTTTACTACACATGTATTTATGTCTAAATACCATAATTTATTTCTAACAATATTCGCATAAAGATCTTTAAGACTAGCAATTGTATTAGGGTTATTGTTCACCATAACGATGAAAAAAGGAATAATAGAGAAAAGCTTGTCAACAGACAAGAGAGAAAAACATGTTAAAAGACAAGATGAATTTCACCAAAATTCCTAGTTAATAGTAAAGAAATTGTGAATTTTTTTTCAACCTAACTTAAATCTCAAAAACTTGATTCAAACTACCTAACTCAAAAGTTTGATATAAGTAATATAGTAATATGAAATAATCTTAAACATCATTTTTCACAAAAAGAGCAGGGCTGGTAATATTTAACTTGACTCAAAACCTTCATTCAAATTGGTTTAAGCCCATTTAGATTTGGAGCCTATATAGTTAAAAATACATTTTTCTAACATTGAACTCAGATTTATTATTACTATTATTATTATTATTATTATTATTATTATTATGAAAAAAGCTCTTGCTAATATACAAATGTTTGTATATGTACAAATAAAATTAGAACCATTTGATTGATTTTTATTTAATTACAACTATTAATTTTTTTTATATCAATACACATGAAATATATCAATAATGAATGATTAAATAACTATTAATCTAACGGTCATAATTACACTTGTTTAGATACAAATATTTGTAATATAGGACCTATTTTCAAATGACGATCTTTATTTAACCTGTACGAAATTTTCCATGAAATCTCATATTTTTAGATGTATAATGATTTGTGTCACAACATGACAAAAGAAACTTTTAATTTTTTGATTTTAGCATCATACAACAAGGGGCAATGAAATATGAGAGGGAAATAAAATAAAAAATTCGTGTCAACCATGATAGATTGTGGTTGTCAAAGCCTCGCAACATAAAAGAATTATCCTTTTTAGATAAATTTCACTTGTTGGTCAAATCGCTAGTTATGAACATTGGCTCCTCTGAACATGAGAAATATGTATGAACAAAGTTCCATTTGGCCCAAAATGACCTTTTTCAGCATTTCAACCTAAAACTTAGGTTTAATATACTATTTTAACTCTTTTTTGACATATAATAGAGCATGTAACTCACATCTTGATTAAAAGTGCGTGAAATAAACATAAAACTCAATTAAACAAAATGATACAATAATGTAAACACCAAAGCCAATTAAATAAAATGAAATAAACACAAAACTCTAGCACTTGTAGACCTTAGGATTTCATTGTCATCTTATTCTTCTTCTCTTCAATTGGAAAACCGAAACCACCTAACTCTAACTCCAACTCCAACACTGACTTAACTTCACCTAAGCTTATAGAATCAAGAATCACCATTACCACTAATTTTTGCATTCCATATTCGCTTTTAATCAATTCGAAGAAAATTAGAAGGGTTTGATGTAAAATAGGGGAGATGCAAGAAGCGGATATAAAAAGGCATGTATCAATTCTATTAGATTAGAATGTTTGCTTTTAATCTCCATAAGTTGTTTTTAAACGCAAGCCATTTCATTGGTGACCTATGAACAACATTGATGTGAAGGTTAAGAATTAGCTGTTGTTACTGTAGAATCAAGACTCTTGTGATCTTGCATTTGTGCAGAGTATACTTATTCTTTATTATTGATCACTTTAGCTGCAAAACGTTGATTTCTTCCCTTTCTTTTGCAAATCACCCTCTGTAAAACTACCGATGATATGATTTCTTGAGGCCTTAGTTCTTATGATATCTTTAATGGTAATTGGGTTCTTAAAGATGATTCTAGTCCTATTTATGAACCTGGGTCTTGCTCTTATGAATGAAACCTCTTTAATCCTCATCAATTTGTTAATTTTGATCATTTTACCATTGAATGGTCATCAAAGAATCCATTTTTTTTGGATTTTAGGGACATGCATTGATTCCCTTAATGTTGTTGCTAACGTCACCTCTTTCTTCAATTCTTCTTTGGGCACCTGGCATTGGACTACTAATATGAAATTGAGGAGATGATGGTTGGATGAATACTAGTTCAGCTGACGATGAGTTATTCTTTTTTGGTGAAGGAGAAGGTCAAGAAGCCATCTTTGCAAGTAAAAATTTATTTTTTTTCTATATAAAGAAACATAAAAGATTGTGTTTTTGAAGTTAAAGATCAAGTCTTTTTCTTATCTTCTATATTGGGTTATAGATTTGATGGGTTTGAAGTGATTGAATTGAGAGAAATGGTGGGTTTGGAATTGGGGGTTACAATTTATAAAAGGAAGAAGACAAAATAACCATTTTTAATTTTTGTAGTGTTTAATCAGCATGTGTGTTACACATGACATGAGTTGTCAAAAAAAGGGTTTAAATGACACATTAAGTACAAGTTTTGAGCTAAATTATTGAAAAATGTAATTTTGGGCCAAATTGAACTTTCTTGTAAAGTTCGAGAGCTAAATCGAACCTTATTTCAAATATATAAATCCGATTTTTATTCTTTCTACTCGTAAGTGAAATGGTTGAAACTTTATCTTATATTGTATGATAATTTAAATAAGAGAGCGTGAACATAACAAAAACCATTCCATTGCAAGTTTAGAAGAAATGATAAAAGCAACAAAATCATTTGGGTTAGTCAGCTTAATAAATCAGTATATCATAAGCATGAGATAAGATTGAAGATGGCTATAAAAATCAAGTTTTTTTTTTTTTCAGATTTTTTGGCAAAACTAAAAGGACAAGAAAATCCAAAACAATTCATAAATTTTTTAAACTTAATTGAAAATTTTTAGAGCAAATTATGTTTTACTCCTGGGATTTAATCTAATACTTACCTCCATCTTGTTTAAAAGTCATACTCTTGTCTCTCTTAACTTTTATTTCGTTAACATTTAAAAATTTCCGTTAAGATTTAGACTATTTTTCTAGTTAAATGCTATATAAAAAAATTAAAATACCTTTTCAAATGATAAAAATTGTAATTAACTACAAAATCCTAATGAGATGATTCATTTTTTTTTAATAAACCATACAATTAGTAGGTGAATATTGTATGTATTTAATTTAAATATAAAGGATTAGAATATCATTCATGTTTAATAGTTTATTATAGTTTTTTACTGTTTGACAGGGCATTTTAATATTTTTATGTAACACTTAAGGAAAACTGGTGTAACCCTAATGAAGTCCTTAAATGTTAACTAAAAAAATTAAGGGAGACAAAAATTCAATTTTGAATCAAATACAAATTGGGTTAAACGTTAGAGAGGGAAATACAATTTGCTCAAAATTTTAATATAGAGCACTAAAATTTGAAGACTAATTTATACCATTTCAATAAATTGAATATAAAAGCATGAGTTACGTTAAGTTCAGTGTTTATCTTTTTACATTATAATATTGCAAGTGTCGTACTCTTGTGTAGTAGTAGTTCGAAAATATTCCTTGCAATAAATCCTTTTTACAGAGTTGTAAAAAATTAAAAGGAACTAGTTTTTTTGGGTTGGATTATGGCCAATAGAAATCAAGAAATGGACAAGAAATATCAAGAATTTTGAACCTTCATTGAACCATTATTGATTATCAAGAATGGTATAGGAGCTAAAAACGTTTATAAAGGATGCAAGAGACTCTCTCTCATGGAGTTTGAACTAGGTGCATTCCTCTCACTAGTGTTTCTACTTGTGTATTCTAAGCATTTATTGCTCATTTATTTTCCCGTAACTTTTGAAGCAAATTTTACACCTTTTGTTGGAAGTCTTATATTCTTCGAGTCTTGACATATAATCCTTTATGTTGCTTTTTTTGGGCTTATGTTCATACTGGAAATTTATTCTCTTTTACTATTAAAAGCTTCAGTTGTTCTGTGTTTTTTCAGTGGTGTAGATGGAGACGGGATCTGTTAGTAGTGACATCAACAAACTAATTGTAAAAACTCAGATTTTGAAGTGTAGTGAACTACTCTTAAGTCTACAAAAGGGGGATAATGAAGAAGCTACTCTGAAGAAAAACATGTTTTAGTGGGATTACGTTTATCCCAAAAATCTTTAACAGTAACAACAGTCAAGTCAGCTTTGTATATATCCTGGAAGCTTCAGAGGGATTTCTTGGTATAGTAAAAACCTCCGAATAAGTTTATTTTGCTTTTGAGGATGAGGTTGATAAAAAGTTAGTTATGATGGGCAGACTATGGTCAGTGGCTAACTCACACATGGTGTTACAAGAATGTTCTGTAGGCATGACTTTTGAGAATCTTGACTTCTCTAAGTCACCCTTTTGGATTCAGGTGTCTGGTATTCCACTAAATCACATGACAAAGGCAAATGTAACGAATATAGGTGCTCTTTTTGAAGGCTTGATGGAAGTTGATAATGCACAAGGTAGTGAAATAGGGTGGAGGAACCTCTTCATATTGAGGGTTTTAGTAGCAGTTAATAATCCTCTACCAACTGGATTTTAAAGCCAAAACTAAGATAATGAAGCTGAATGGTATCAAATTACATATAAACGCTTGCTAAACTTCTACTTTCATTGTGGATGCTTAGGTCATACCTTAAGAACATGCAAAATCAGGGATGGAGACGACATGTTTAGTTTGGATATGGATCAGTCAAAATATGGGTTATTTATCAATTTATTGGAAATAACAAAACAATTTACCATTTTAGGATACTTTTTTAGTTTTTTTTTTTATTTAAAAAAATTTTAACATCATTAATAATGACAGTATAGCCGAAAGATAGTGTTAACGAAAGTCAAATTGCATGTAGCAGTGGATGTAAAGCATAAGGTAGCAGCTTTAACTAATACCACTGGTGCAATGGCGGCATTAGTTCTCTCCTTCCCAATGAGCTCCACCTAGTGATGCCGTCTCTGTTAGTGGTGGTATGCCACTGTTGAGCCCATTCCATTCCAGAAGGCGTGCCTATCTCATCTTAAAGAGACAAAGATTTTCCTAACCACCACTGATAGTGGCGGTATGGATGAAAAAATTTCTTCTCCCCACCGCTTTAAAACTTTTCTACACTAAACAAAATTCTCTCCTCACTTCCTTCAGCTCACTTCTTAGCTCCCTCTCAGAACTCTCCTTTCCTTTGTATTCCTTCTTTCCTTGTTTCTATAGGTTTCTGAAAAAAAAAAGGTAATTTCTTTTTTGTGTATTGTTATATTTAAGTCATTGATTTTTTGTATTAAGTGAAAAAACTGTAAATTATTTTGGTTTGAAATGTATGAAATTTTGTTTAAAAAATATTGATACATTTTTTACAAAAATTGTTATATTGATGCATGTACGTAAATTGTTATATTTTTTTTATAAAATTTTGTTTCTATAATTAGTCAATATTTTATGATTAGTAGCTTATATTTTGTTTTTATTAGGTGTGTTTGTGGAGGTGAAAATTAATAGCTACAAACGGTATGTATTTTTAATAATTAATATATCGATGCATGTAAAAAAATTGTTATATATATTTTTTTACATAATTGTTGTTATGAATATTGTTAGATATAATTTTTGTTATGAATATAGTTAGAAATAATTGTTGTGAAAATTTTTTTTTGTTGATTTTTTATTTATTGGTTAACTAATTAGATATTAAGAATAATTTATATGATTTATTTTTAATATGAGTTTTGGTTATGTAGTAAATAAAATTTATATTTTGATAGCATGTAGTCAACATTTTTATACGTAGTTTTATTTTGTTATTTTTTTTAAATTATGTATTTTGTTAATTCATTATAGTGTAAGAATAATAAAAAATATTTAGTTAATATTGTTGTATATTGTCTTATATATGTTGGAATTACTTAAAAAATTATTTATATTATTAGCTTTATAATTATTTTATATAGATTAATGTGTAGTTAATTAGTAAGAAAAAATTGTTATTAGTTATAAATTTTTGAAATTTAGTAAAAATATGTAATTAGTTAATTGTAAAAATTAATTAAAAAAAACGTGTTTAGGTAGTTAGTACAAATATGTAATTTGTTTATTTAATTAGATAATAAGTAAAATTTATATCATCTCTTATTTATATAAGTGTTGTGCAGTTAATCAATTACTAATCTTATAGCATGTAGTTTTTAAAAAATTATTTATAAAAAAATATTTTAGCGAAAATATTTGTTACCTTATAAATTTAGATATTTTTTTATATATTATATGAATGTATTGTTGTGTAAAATACACGCTTTTAATATGTTGATTATTTATAGCATGTCTTATTTATATGATGAGAAAAAAAAAAGTTTGAAAATTGTTTTTATAATTACATTGTTGTTAAACCTTTTTTGCACTAAAATGTATTTAGTTATTCGTTAAAATACATATTTAGTAAAATTACGTAATTCATTGTGAAGCATTTTTGTAACAAAATTGTATTTTATTATTTTGTTAATATAAATTGTTAAATAAAAAAATAATTTAAAAACTTAGTTTTGCAAAAATAATGTAATTAGTTAGGGTTTTAAACTTGGATGTAAAATGTTATTTAATTTTGTTGTCATTATTTCCTTAATGTGTTTAAGGAAAATGTCGTATGTTGAGCGAATGTAATGAATCAGCAACTATAGAGAGTTACTGATGCGGGGCAAGTCTTGGAGTTGCGCAAATTAACAGGTTGTAGAAGGTTGCTAGACGGTCAATCATGCACGATTCAACAACTTGCAACGTTTATCTTTTTTAATTTAGCCTTTCGCTACGTCAATTACGCAGAAATAGACCCCATTGTATTGGGACTTGTATAGTTAGTAGTCCTCATGTTCCTAGAACTCGGGAACAATGAGAAAGAATTACACAGTTAACAAATGAACTTGCTGCATATAAAATGAAGCTTGATAAAAAATTGTGCGAACATATCCGAATAGTAAATCAAAAAATTGAAGAACTTATTCATGGAGGCAAAATGATGAATGAAACAAATGAGTGGTTTGCATTATGTTATACATTTCCCAATGAATATAGTTAACATTTTACAAAAATATAGGCTAAAAGCGATAGGACTTTGTCCTATGATGAATATGTATATTTATTGTTGGAAGGAAGACATTTGGCACAATTTACATAGGACTTCCAAACTTGCTAATAGTCCAAACATTCGTCTTGCAAAAGGTAATAGTGGTCAATTTCTTTGGTTGAAAAAAATGACCACAAGTATTATGGATAGAGAAAAAATTGAACAGTCAATGTCGACGGCAATTAGGTTTAGGTGATAGATATAGTAATGTCATCATGTAAGGATTATTTGTATGTATTTTTTAAAATTTTAATAAAATTCATGGTGAATTATTTAATGTATGATCAAATAAAATATATACATATATGATATGGACACCTGTTTAAGCTATATTTTATTATTTTTTGTTACATATAATTGGTCAATTAAAATTATAGTGTTGTTAAAATTAAATTCTCTCATTTATTCTTAATTATTAAGTTTAAAATTATAATTTATATAAATAACAACTACTTTATTATTTGTTAAGTAGTTAAAATAAATTTCACTATTTGTTGATGTTATAGTTAAACACTTTTTATGTATTTATTTATGGAATATCTCTCATATATGTTATTATATATTATTTAATTTTATTTTGTAGATGGTGATATTGAGGACGTAACTTGTAAAGCTATATAGGTATGTTCAAGTAATTTAAATATTATGAATATATTCTTTATTGGTAAACAATTATATATGTTTTTTTACATATAATGAATCGGTAAAATAGTAATGGAAATTTAAATATTTATTGGTTGATATAATTATCATGTATTGCATTATTTTTTGATTGATATAATTATGATGTATTCAAATTTGATATCATGTTTTATTTCTATTCCATATCAATTAGGAATATTTGTTGTGATCATTTTTATTTGATTCCATAGATTGAAAAATTTACGTGACGTAGTTAGATGGAGAAAAAATATTTACTAGCCAAAAAATTAGTGACTTAAAAATATTTAATTATTTTTGTAGATAGAAAAAATTATATTCATTACATATAATGGAAAACTTATTCTGATAAGTATTTTTATTAGGCCGAAATGCCAAATGCATGAGCTATAATCATATATTGGGATGGTTAAATTATTGAAACTGAGTGCAGTCCAAACATGGTTAATGCATCTTTAAGAATAGTCAATTTTAGTGATGATTTTGATCTACAAGGTTTACATACTATAGTTGCAAATGCATTAGGAATAAGTGATGCTCAAATTATTAAGAGAATTTTATTTAGACATCCAATAATGAGATTTGGTCAAAGTATAATGTTCAATTTTTTGGAAATTATATCTGATTTTGATGTAAGGAATATGTTTCAAATGGTTAGGTAGTTCACGGGGTGGCTTACGATTGAGCTGTATATTCAATTGAGTGTTGATAGAGGTAGAACTATACCATATGTAGAGGCTAGTTCCTCAAGATTTAATTATAATGAAGTTGAAATTGAGGAGGATGACGATGAATGTTTTGATGAGGATGAGGATGATGAAGTTGAAGTCAATGATGTAAATGTTGACGAGGATGATGACGATGAGGATGAGGATGAGGATGAGGAGCATTTTTTTTGATGAAGATGATGATCATGATGATTGTAATGTGGATGGTGCTCATGAAGTTGACAATGATAATTCTTTGGCCGCTTTAGTTGAAAGTTTAAATAAAGAAATTCCTTTACTATTTGATCATGTCAATCTTGAAAATATGTATGTAAACAGAAATCCCTCTAATGTAGATGATATGTTCTGGGAGCCCTCAAAAAAACTGGCGAAGGGTATGTGTAGACGGTAGGTTTAGTGCGCACCCAAGTGTTTGGCGACCACGACACTATGTGGGCTCAAGGCGTACTTGGAATTACGATATAGGTCTTGGGCCTATTCAGAGATGGAGTCGCCATCTGGATAAAAACTGGGACACACTGTACAATAGCTGGATCCCAGAGAGGTTCCCATAAGCCGTCATCAGAGATCGGGTTTGAAAACTGGGTATGGGCATTTGAATGCTCACCAAATCTTACGGTTGGCATCCGTTTGTGTTTTGCATTTTATTACCTTTAATTATTTAATTATTTCCTCATTTACATTCAAAAATTTCACTTGCCTTCCTTCACTTTCCAAGTTTTATAGTTAATTCCAAGTTTGCACATTAATCCAATTTCATGCTTTTAAATCCCATCATTAAATAAAAATGAAATAAATAATAATTTACAACCATACATTCAAATCTGGTTTCCCTCTCTCAACAAGTGAGCAAACTTACACTAAGCAAATGAGCGCAAGATAGTAGCCAGATACTCCCAGTATGGATGCAGTCTATCCTCCTTTATCTCCCACTCTTTGGTAGCTTGTTTTATGACCAACATGGAATCCCTATACACGATAATATTCTCTGCCCCTGTATTGCGTAATGCTTCTAGACCAAAAATGCTAGCCTCATATTCTGCTTGGTTATTGGTTGCCTCAAACTCGAATCTTTTTGCCATCGGGATCATCTCTCCCTCTGGTGTAACCAAAATCACACCTATTTTGGCCCCTTTATTATTGACGGCCCTATTAAAGTACATTTCCCAACCTTGTACCTCTATTGCCCCTAGGTGTTCGTCAGGAAACTCCAACTTCCATTCTTGGTCATCATACACTGGGCTCTGTGCTAGGAAGTTTGCTACCACTCTTCCCTTCATCGTCTTTTTGGCTATGTACTCTATGTCGAACTTTATGAGTAGAATGAGCCACCTAGCCAACTTTCTTGTAAGGGATGAGGTATGGTGGAGATCCCTAAGGAGATCATGTTTGGAAACTGCCTGTACTTTGTAAGACTGGAAATAGTGCTGAAGTTTTTTCGTTGCCCAAATCACTATTAGGCATGTTTTCTCCATAAGGTTGTAACTAGTTTCGTAAGGCAGGAGTTTCTTACTTAAGTAATACACAACATGCTTTATGTTTTCTTTATCTTCTTGTGCCAACATTGCCCTTATTGTGTCTTTTTCATTTGCCATATATAGGATTAAGGCTTTACTCAACCTGGGCAATTACAGAACAGGAGGATTCATTAGATAATCCTTGATAGCTTCAAAGGCTTATTGACGCCTTTCATCCAACACCATGGGTTGATCTTTCTTTAGAAGCTTAAAGATGGGATTACAAACGACCATCAATTTGGCTATAAATCTGCTGATATACTGCAAACGCCCTAGGAACCCTCAGACCTCTTTTTCATTCTTTGGCGCAGGCATATCTTGGATTTCTTTAATCTTATCCGGATCTACCTCTATCCCTTTCTGGCTAACAATATGTCCCAATAGTTTCCCAGATGTAACCCCAAAAACACACTTCTTCGGATTCAGTTTGAGATTATACTTTTTTGCCCTTGCCAAAAACTTATCTAGTGCCTTGAAATGCCCTTCCCTGGTTGCGGATTTTACCATCATATCATCCACATATACTTCCACCTCCTTGTGGATCATATCGTGCAATAAAGCGGTTGCCATCCTTTAATAAGTGGCCCCTGCATTCTTTAATCCAAAAGGCATTACTCGATAACAGTACACGCCCCATTCGGTGGTGAAGGATGTCTTTAACTTATCCATCACTGCCATCATGATCTGATTATACCCTGAAAATCCATCCATGAAAGAGTACATCATATTAGAAGTGGCACTATCAATTAGCGTATTGACATGTGGTAGCAAAAGTCATCCTTGGGGCAGGCTTTATTCAAATCTCAGTAATTCACACACACTCTGACCTTTCCATCTTTTTTAGGAATAGGAACTATATTTGGTAACCACTGGGTGTCCTTTATTACTTTTAGAAACTTTTGCTTTAACTATTTTTTGACCTCTTCCTTGACTAGGAGAGCCTATTCTGATCTCAACCTCCTCTGCCTTTGCTTTATTGGTGCTATGTAAGGGTGCATGGGGATCCTGTGTTCTGAGATCCCCCTATCGATTCCAAGCATGTCTTCATAACTCCAAGCAAATACTTTCTGTCTCTTTATTAAGATTTCTTTCATTCTTTCTCTCTCATAGTGAGTTAAACTAGAAGCAAGCAATATATTTTTAGGATTATCATTTATGCCAAAATTAAATGATTCAGTTTGTATGGAATTAATGTCAAACATATGCATGAAATGATCATCACAAATAAATAACCATTAGGGAACACATCACACAAATAAGCAAATTCAAACTTCATTGCATTCACTTTTGAAAAGAAAAGATCGTCAGTTTCAAATAGAGAAGTAGAAGAAATATCATAATCATTATAAAAGACATCTATGATGGAGTTGAGGACGTAGGCTTCAAAATCAAGTTCTTTTCTTTAATCATCAACGTCCTTCAACTTTGAGGTAGCTTCATTCTATTTGAATTCTTCTTCAGCCATCACCAGCTCTTCAGTAGGGGCTTCTTTAACAACAACATCTTTAGCTTTGTTCATAAATTCGACAAAGATTTCAAACCTTAGAATAACTTGCCCAGCCATTAGGAGAGGTTCTAGAGTCCCATTGTATGGGTACCTAGTGCCTTCCTTTATAAAAATCTCCCATAGAGTTTTCTTTTCAGCCATGGCTTCCTTTTCCTTTTCTTCAGACTGGCCCCAAATATCTATCTCTCCCCCAGTTCCATCAGCATCTTTGAATCCCAGCTTGTGCTTTAAAACAAGCACCTTATTTTCCATAAATTTTGGTGGTCCGCTCTAATCACTTCCTAACCCCATGTTGGGCATAACCTTCATGCTGCACATCATTCTTAAAACCTTTTCATCCACCTCATCCTTGTAAATTACACAAACCTCAAAGCTGGGACAAATGGAGATCTCTCTAGGGCTCAATTTTAGTACAGCCACAATGACTTTAGTTTCAGCAAAGATGGTGACAACCCTTCCTTCATAAGGGAATTTAATTTTTTGGTGAACAGTGGATGGGACACCACCCAGGGGGTGAAACCATGGCCTTCCTAATAAAATGGCAAATGTTACTAGGATATTAATCACATGGAAGTTAACCTAAACTTCCATAGGTTCCATTTTGACCAATGCCCTGAATGTTCCCTCCACAGACCTCTTGTTCTCATCATAAGCATTGATAACTACCTTAGAAGGCTTTAAGTTAGCCATCATCAATCCTAACTTCAGCAGAATCTTCAACAGACACACATTGATGGCGGAACCATTGTCAACCATCATGCAGCATGTCAAATTTCCCTTCACCTCGACCTTGATAAACAGAGCTTTGTAGTGGTCCCTCCCTTCTAGAGGCAGGTCATCATTAGAAAATGTTTTCATTCCTCGAGGGGTTTGTATTAATAACTCAACCATTTGTTCTAGGGTAGAGTTAGCAAAGATCTTTTTCTGATCTAGTGCTAGAACTAGGGCCTCCCTATGGACTCTAGAATGCATAAGTAACTCCCAAATAATGGCAATAACCTCCTCACTTCACTTTATTTCTTCCCCTTTTTTAGAGCTTTCTACCTTTCTAGTCTCAAACTTAGCAATCTCAGGTTCTTCCCTCTTTCCTTCAACTTTCCCTATAGATTGGCCCGGTTTACTCCTCTTGTTGTCCTATAGGTCAATCTGTTCCTCACTCTCAGCATCATAACTCCATATGTCCAAGATGTGCACCTGCAATTCCATGGGTTGTTTACTTGGTTTTAGGTTTTCAGGTTCAACTTTTAGGGAGTGGTGGGTGATATCCATGAAGGAGTTTAGGACTTGCTCCTCTATTAGACCGGTGTTGACCATTAAAATGGGTGCATTTGGTGGTGGTACATTTCGGTAATTAGGTAAAGGGTTGGTTTATGTGTTTGGCTTTTTGGTTTCTGGGTCAGTAATTTTGCCTGAGTCAATCAGGTCTTGGATTTCATGCTTTAATCAGATGCAGCTATCAGTGTCATGTCTGATAGTTTGGTGAAATTTGAAAAAGAGATTTGGATTGGCACAAGGTAAGGGTTGTTGTGAAGGTAAAGGCCATAGCAAGTTCTTTTCAATAAGCTTGTCAAGCACCTTGGATAGAGGACATCCCAAATTTGAAAATCTTCGAGGCTGTCTAACTACATTAACATGTACATTGTTGCTGGGTGGTCGGATGGCATGGATCTAAACATTATTGCTTGAACTAGCTCCTTCCTTACCCCCAGACCTTCCTCCATAAAATTTCTTCTTTTGGGCCAAGTCTGACTCTTTTTGGACTCCAAACCTGTACAATTCTTTGAAGCTTTTGATTCCTAAATCTCTCAGTTTTCTAGACAATGCTGGGACACACCTCTCTATTACCAAGACTAATTGATCTGACTCAGTAGGCCTATGTCTAATAAAAGACAACTTTCCCCTCCAATGAGTTAGGCAGTCAGCAAAGGGCTCATTAAAGTTCTGCTTGGTGTTCTGCAGGTCTCTCAGTGACACCACTAACTGAACATTGAGGCCGTATTTTTTGATAAAACCAATGCATAATTCCTTTGAATCTGATTGAACATGTGGTTCTAATGTGTAGTACCAGCGAATCGGTGCTCCCTCCAATGAAATAGGGAATTACTTAATGATCTAGCTCTCTGTAAGCTCAGTGGCCTTCATATAAGTCACATATTTCTTCAAATGCAAATGGGGATCCTTAATGCTAGTGTATTTATTCATATTAGGGAATTTGAATTTACAGTGCAGTGGTTCATCTTCCCTTTCCAGATTCAGATCGGCATAATCTAAGGGGGCGACAATACCCTTCTCTTTTCATCATCATCTGCATTTGGTTCATTGCCTTGGTCATGCTCTTAGCCCACTCAGTTTGCCCCACATCTTCGGTTGGGTTCACATTTCTTTGGTTTGATGGGTTGGCCAACACCATCATATCATCTTCTTCCCTTCCCCTAATTAGGATTTCCTCATCAAGATCCACTAGGTTGATTGGTGGTGCATTGGACGGATGTGTCGACTGATTCTCCTTAATGAGCTTAGCAATTTCCCCATCATCTCCCTCATCATAGACCAGGTTTCTGCCATTACATTATCTTTTAACTGTGCATTAAATGCCTCTGGATCGAACCCTCCTGCCATTCTCACTTCTGAATTTCTAACCAAACGACCTGAACTATTTTAGATCCACCCTATTGAGCTTGAAGGATCTATAATGCTGTAAAACTGTTTGTTAGAATGATGCATGACGTGTATGCATGATATGCAAGTCCATTTTATTTTAAGAAAACTTAAAAAACAAATAAACACAAAAAAGAAGATACACAAAACCAAAATGCGAAGCTTAAACGTGCAAACTTTTGCCTTTATCTCTCCCACACGCGTATTCAATGGCGAGTATCTTGTCCTAAGATTTTTAACCTGGGTTTTAATTATCAATGGGGGATAACAAAATCGACATATGCAAGATAACTCTCAAAAATGATTCAGACAAGTAATTGATCCTTTAAATAAAGCTTGAGTCCATTTCCTATGAGCCAAGGTCCTTAGCACCATAAACTTATTTGTCAAGGCCCACTTGAAATAGGTCATGAATAGGCATGAAAGGCCCTTATTGACTTAGTTTGTTTATAATGGGCTTTGGTTGGACACGAGGGCCCATTTTACCTTGGATTGCTTATTGATAGGCTCAAGATTTATTTTAAAGGTCCATTATATGGCATAACACACATGCACGTGGGAAAATTCCTAAGGATATTGCTAGGTCATTACATGGGCTTGAGTCTTGGGTAAGAAGGCTTTGACTCCCACAATGATATACATCCATATACGTCTCCCCACTCAAGGGTCAAACAATGCAGATTGGTATGTGTCATGAGTGACAATAATCAAATATTCCACCACCAGGTTTGAGTGAAACGTAGGTAGCGAAGTACTGACTATTACCGATTTTATTTGGGATTGAAGTGCTCATTGTGTACAAAATGTGTAGCGAATGCATAAATGCAGGAAGAAATAAGAAAAAAAATTTAAATATGATAAAACATAAAACACTAGAATCAGTTTCTCTATCCCTAGTGGAGTCGCCACTGTAGGCGGTGGGGTTTAGAGTGCGCCCAAGTGTTTGGCGACCATAGAACTGTGTGGGCTCGAGGCCCACTTGGAAATACACTATAGGTCTTGGGCCTATTTGGAGATGGTGTCACCACTTGGATAAAAGCTGGGACACACTGTATATCAACTGGATCCCACAGAGGTTCCTAGAAGCCTTCATTAGAGATTGGGTTCAGCAACTGGGTATGAGCGTTTGAATGCTCACCCAACCTTGCGGTTGGCCTCCATTTGTGTTTTTTATTTTATTACCTTTAGTTATTTAATTATTTTCTCATTTACATTCAAAAATTGCACTTGCCTTTATTCACTTTCCAAGTTTTATAGTTAATTCCAAGTTTGCACATTAATTTAATTTCATGCTTTTAAATCCCATCATTAAAGAAAAATGAAATAAATAATAATTTACAACCATACATTCAAATCAAATGGGGAAAGGAATTAGGGATTGCAATGCTTTTAGGCAAAATAAAAGAATAATATACAGAAAATAAACCAAACATACACTGAAAGTAAACCAATAATGAACATAAACACAATGATATAAAAAAGGTAGCTAACAAAGGCGACTACTTAATGATGAAAATCATCAAGTAATTCCTGTAATAAACACACAATTAGTTCTTCTTTCAAAACACAAAATCATATATAACAATACTTACAAAGAAATATTCTAAAGGAAAGGGGTTTTTATATTACAAACCAAAGAAATCATCAAATAATCAAGGTAAACATCACCATATAATGAAATAACCATGCTTGAAGTCAGAAAGAACATGTTAGGTAAACATCACAGTAAAATTAATAAAAGGAGAAGACCCAAAAGACGGGCTAGCTTGTTAATGTGGCGATCGCCTCATTGGCAAGGGGAGATGCATCTGTGATAAGGCATCGCCTCATCAAAAGGCCTCCTTGATGCATTTAAAGGCAAAAGAATCATGCAAGAATGTATAAATGAAGAGGACAAGTTCCTTGGAGGCCTATCAATGTGATGATCACCTCTGTGAAGAGGTGAGTGCCTTATTGATAAGGGGCGACGCCTCTATGAAGAGGCATCGCCTGATTGATAGGTTGGTTCAACTCTCAAAATGATTATACTTCTACTTTAAGCAAACAATACATGCATATATGCATCCAAAAAAATACCAAATTACAACTACATGCAATAGTTTAAGGGATCACATCAGTGAAATGAGGTAACAAATAAAATACACTAAAAATATACCTAAAATATACTAATGACTTAGTCACACACAAACCAAGCACATAAAATGATAAATATATTGAGTTTAAATGCAAGTTTTTACCAAAATGATAGGCCCTCAGAGATGTATCCTTGATTATAATCCTCACTAAGATGTGATTTCCACTTTGGCATAAGCTTTCTTCCTTCTTCTCCTAAGAAATGTGGACTTCTTTTGGCTTGGATCTCCCTTTCTTCTTTAAGAATGTTTTTTTAGAGCTCTCTTCTCTTTCAATGGTTTTTTTTCTTTTTTTTCTCTCTCTTTTTTTCTTTTATTCCCTACCTTGCTCATGCCGTTAAGCCTTCTAGCTCATCATGAGCCTCCATAGCCTTTTTCTTCCCCTCAAAAATCTCTTCCTCATGCAAAATCAAGTCTGGGGGTGTAAGGCCCACACCATTTGGTCACCATGGTTGCAGTTGCATTAAATGCAGCTGCAACTGGTCTGCCATAGAGGTGGTGCCTCTTTGATGAGGCGATAGCCTTTGCGACAGCTGCCAAAAAGGCAATCACCTCATTGCATTGAGGCGATGCCTCTTTGGCCCGGGCCTAATTTGGGCTAGGCAGGCCTGGGCCAATTTTGGACAATTGGGCTAAGTTTTGGGCTTTTGAGGCTTTTAGGCTTTCAAGTCCATTTCCAATTAGAGATTCAGGTTTCTTTCTTATGCCTAAGTTTCACATTCTCATTATTGGGCTTGATAATGGGCCGATCAAACTGAGCACCCCTAATTCATCCCCTAACATGGACCGATCGAACCGGGTGTCTACAGCATGTTATTCCAATCTAGAGATGTAGTGAAAAATGTTGCCAAATTGTATTATGTGAAAGTTATGCGATAATTTCAAAGTGTTGAAACTAGGTATAATACTATAATCTTAGTTTGCAAGCTAGGCTATGAATGGAGACTAAAAGCCAGTTAGTTGAAGAAGAGTGGGTTTTGGAAAATAACAAGATATAATAGTCTTCACAGTTGTACTGTGCTTGGACAGAGTTAAGATAATAGGAATTTTGACTCCAATATGATAGCTACATATGTACAAGAAATGTTACAAGAGCAACCTAGCATTAAGGTGAAAGCATTGCTTGCTGGGTTAAAAGAATAGTTCGATATCACACCAAGCTATAAAAAGGTCTAGAAAGAAAAATAGAAGGCAATTGCAAATTTATAGGGGGATTGGGATGACTCATACAAAAATCTTTGTCAGTTCATGCATGTTGCTATGACACTAAATCCTGGTTCTTATTAGCATTACGAAGGGGAGGCATATTTGAGAAATCTGTAATGACCCGGTATTTTAAATTATATAAAGTTATTTTGAGATATGCAATGTTAATAATATTTTAAATTTTTATTTATATATTATCATTATTTATGAATAGTATTTGTTTAATTTACGTTAAATATTTTATTACGTAAAGAATTTATTTGGAAGTTAGTAGTAGTAGTAGTACTACTACTATTAAACTACTACTACTACTACTACTACTACTACTACTACTACTATGCATGTGTGTTAGTATCATTATTATTATTGTTATTGTTATTATTATGATTTTTATTGTTATTGTTGTTGTTGTTATTATTATTATTATTATTACTACTGCTACTACTACTACTACTACTACTACTACTACTACTACTACTACTACTACTACTATGGTTATTGTTATTATTATTGGTGTTATTATCGTTATTGTTTTATATGCATGTATGTGTATTATGCATGTGTTGTGTATATATATGTATATATATATGTGTGTTAATTTTTTAGTTAATATATATATAATTTGTTAGGCAATTTTTTGGTAGAATTCTCGTAAAACGTGATAGTCGAGTCGATCCTAAGTTTTTATTTTAATTGAGTCTTGTCTTAGATCGAGTCTTTTTTTAGAATTTCTAGAAGTATAAAGTTAGAAATTATTCTGATATTATTATTATTTATTTATTTTTCTATAGTTGCACTAATACCAAAGCCTATAAGAACATGCCAGTTGGGTCTGTTTAGAGGAGCACAAAATTGTGAGTTATTGTCTTATATATGCATTGCATGTAGAATACATAATAATGAGCATCCATAATTTTTATAGTGTATTTAAGAATGATTTACATCGTTAAATGTGAAATATATTTTGATATATCTTTGGGATATAGTTGGTTTATTTTCGGTATATATTTTGTATATTTATGATATATATACCTAGCATAAATTTGATATACATTTAGTATATTTTCAGTATACATTTGGTACATTTCTCTATAAATAGATGTTATTATGTTTACATTATGAATTTTCATTATTTTAATAATTATAAGATTGATTTGAAGGATAGCAGTAGAACATACTACTTAATGGGCTACACTAGGACTGTTACGTGACAGTACGATAGAATTAGGTTGAAAATCTGATATTTGTTTATCGAGATATTGATTATTGGAAAGGATGGTCGTGGATCCTCGATTGACCTTGTGTACTCGGGGCAAGTCATGCCGGTTTTGAGATTGCGGATCCTCGATTGACCTAGTGTACTCGAGGCTAGTCTACTACCTTGAGTTGGGTAAATGAATACTTGGAGTTTTGGATAAGCCAATTGACTATTGATTTGGTGATTGAGGTTGTGGACTATTTAGGGTTTTGCTTCGATCCTTTAACTAAAAATATTTTTTTATGTATTTGTTATTATCATCAAAAGTGGATTTCAGCATCTGTATATATATATATATATATATATATATATATATTATACTGATGCTTGATTGTATATGACTTAGTTTGCATGTATATATAATATAATAATTCACTCAATGAGGTCTGATTCCCGTCAATATTTTTTTAGGAGATTCTTCTTCTTCAGACCTCAATAGTAGACCTCTTCGCTGATCTTTTTCAGCTCTTGCTAGATTATGTAAATTTATTATCTGAACTCTTATTATATTATAGAAACTGCAGTAGTTGTGTTGTTTTATCAGAGAGTTGTATTTAAATCTTGTATGAGATATTTTTATAATATGATATAAGATTTATTTTCATATTAATTAAATTTTTAATTCTTGTGTATTTTTATTTATTTATTTATTGTGTTTTTATTTTTTAGGCTTGCTACGGATTTCAGATTCGAAAGAATTCTCATTCCCTAGCGCCGGTCATAACTCCCTGGTTTGGGTTGTGACAAAATCACATTCTTATACCTGAGGTTCAACAATTCAAATGCATGTTTTATACATTTAATCCATGTATTGATGGGTTCGAACATTGCAAACCTGTCATGTATGTGGATGACACATTTCTATATGGTAAATATAGAAGTGTACTATTGACTGCTGACGCAGTTGATGGGAATAATGCTATATTACCATTAATGTTTGCTTTTGTTGAAAAAAGTCTAAAGATAATTGGGAATACTTCATGTAGAGGTTTCGATTTTATTTTCATGATGGGAGAGATAAAATTTTTATCATTTTAGTTTAGCATATTGGAATCAAGCATGTGATGAGGTAAGAACTATGGTCTACTAATGCACATCGATACTGTTTGCATAATGCACTTAGCAATTACAACACAAAGTTTAAAAATGGTGCCATAAAGAATTTGCTTGATAACGCAGGTAGACAGTTCCAAAAAAGAAAGTTCGAGAGATGGATGGACAAAGTTGAGCTCCTATATCCAGATTCAAAAAAATGGATTGATAAAATTCCAAAGGAGAAATGGACTTTATCATATGATGGTGGTCATCGGTATGGTGTGATGACTACAAACTATGCTGAATTAGTCAATGCTATATTCAAGACAATTAGATCGATACCAATGACTACATTGATGCATTAAACTTTTCTAAAGTTGGTTGATATGTTCGATCAGCATCGAATTGAATACACCACATTATTGAATGATGGCTTTTTATGAACACCTAAATGTGTGAAAATACTGAAGCATCGGGTTGATAAGGCAAATGGGCATGTCGTGCAATGATATGATCAAGATAATATGATTTTTCAAATTATGACTACTTTTAACAATGCTCGCAGAAAAGGAGGTTGCAAATAAGTTGTTGATATAAAATAACAACTTTAAACATACGGTAAGTTCTAGCAAAGAAAAATTCCATGTTCTCATGCAATTACCAATTTTTTGACATATGGCCTTAATTATAGAGAATTTATTGCTTCATTCCATTCTGTTAGTGAAAATTTAAAATGTTGGTCAAGTTATTTCGTTCCTTTGGGTAATCCTGAATATTGGCCTAAGACACATGAATTGCCATTCATTCCAAATCTAGCATGGAGAAGGAACAAAGGAAGACCAAGATCAATGTGCATTATAAATGAAATGGACGAATGAAATTCTTCTGCTGTAATAAACTTCTGCAAGAAACGTGGTTTGTCTAGGCACAACACTAGGACTTCTTCACAAAATTAATATAATAATGTCTTTTTTTATTTTTAATGTATATTTCTATAAAATTATTCACTTTTAATGGTCCTTGTAATCCTTATCAACTTTTTTTATAAAATACGTCATACATTTGATGCTTATCAGGAATGGATAAAAGTGGAAAAAAAAAGTTGGTTCGTCTTCTTCAAATGGAGCATGTGGTAAAAAGGAAATGAAAATTGTTGATAAATATGAAGACCTGAATAGTGTCATTTGGTATGGAATTAAAAGGCCATTTGAGAATCATCCAACTTATTCATGTCTTGAACAAGGATGTGCAAATCATATATTTATTGGGTATCATACTATAAATAGAAATGATTTTGGATAGTCATTTAACATTATAGTTAGACCAGATTTAAAATGGGGTCGTTTATAGGAAATAAGATGTGAATTGAAAGCTTATTATGGGTACCATAAGTTACCAACACCAAAACCAATTTCATCAACACTACCAAGACATAACAATGAAGAAGTAAATAATGTAGTTAAGCAATTAGAGAAGGAGATTACTATTATGGATACGATTTTGGAGAAATATCATGTACAAAATGACACATTCAGATAATAGTCTTTGGTGGAACCAAAAAGTATTTTAGGTGATATATATACTGATGGTGTAGAATATTATAGTGATATTGATATTAAATTTGTAAAATATCTTCCGTCATGTTTGCTAAAATGCTGTTCAAATGTAATATGTTTAATTATATTAAAAATGTAATGATATTTTGAAATGTAGACATATTAATATATTTTATAGGTATAATGTCTAGAGTTTATTCTCCAGGAGATATTTTTAGGGCCACAGGGTGTTATTGGGCTCTAGATGATGATTTTCATATCACATGGACCCAGGGCAACATAATAGCCATGTTATTATAATGAAAATGATTGAAGAATAGCAATATTAGCTACGAAAATCTCAAACACTTCGTGAAGAAGCTATTGAACTTAATATATATGTACCTAAAGCACGACCAATTCGAATGACACGATGTAATATGGATGAAATATAAAATGCTTTATATCATATTAGAGAGGAGAAAAATCATATCAAACTATGTTTGGATAGAGAAATCTATAAACGATAAACATGAGAGTTATTAAAAGAGATGTAGGATAAGCTCGATTGTATAATTCAACAATGCAGCCATTTGAATGTTCATTTGATATTGAAATATTAGATGGAGAAACATAGTATAAGAAATAACATTAATAAATTATTCTTCATCCAACATTTCATAGTCAGAAATGTATACTAGATTATTAAGAAAATTATTAACCTTTGTCTCAGAAAGTATCCTGCCCATTATAGTAGCTTAATTATTAGTAAGCTTTAACAGATAATATCTTGATCTTATTACAAACATCTTATTATTCTCCTCTCAAATTCTTTTAATAGCAACTTCATATTCTGATTGGGTTTTTCATTGCATTGATAAAGATAAATGCCTGACAAAAGGAGCTCCCAATTTATGTAGTTGCTCAAATACAAGCTCGATTTCGGTAACTCAAAATTCCCATTCCCTTTATAATCTTGTATAATATTCTTTTAGATCTGATACTATTAAATTGTGATACCCATCATTTAATTTTGGTAGTAGCCATATTCTGCCTCTACAACCATATGAAGAACCACCTGCCATCTAAAAATAAGCAATAATGTCTATGTGTATGTGTATGTGAATATGGTGTTATTATGCAGAAAAATTGCAAATGTTTTTATACTACTAAACTATGAAATGGATGATGGTAAATAAAGTTGGTGACTCATTCATTTGGGTCACATTTATGACCACATGTGATTGAATGTAGACGTTTGGTACTCATGTTGTCAAATCAATATAATTTACTAGTAAACACATAACAAAGGGGTCCCATAATTGTTCATGTCTAGTTGTATCACATGTGATTAGGTTGTGATTATAGTAGTAATTTTTAAATCAATTTATTTAATTCACACTCATGTTGTTCATTCAAAATACATTATGCTTCCATGCCATATGCTAGAGTAATTGTTTCTGTCATTTTGTATCACATGTCATTAGGTTGTGGTTTTATTATTAATTGTCAAACTAATTCATAAAGTTATTAATGTCACCTAATTTATATGAATGAATATAAATGGATTAATAAATATATATACATTGCACAAGAGTTTATATTACAAGTTAAACATTTTGACGTGATATTACTTGTCATTTATTTTTCTTAGTTATGGAGCAAAATTTCATGCCATATGATTACATACAGCCTGGGCCTTACAATGCATCATTACTATGCCTACCAAATGAGCAGAGATCATAGGCTATATGAAATGGCTAGGTAATTAGGAATATTTAGTTATCAATATATTATAAAAATATTTACATATCTTCCATATTAACTATAATTATTAGGAATAATGCATATATACACTAAATTTAGGAATATTTATTTTTAAGAATGTTAAAGGGATTAGATTATTATTAAAAATTAAACGGATTATATTGTTATCAAAATAAAGTGTCATTATGAATTTATAAACATGAAATATTTAGTTGGAAGAACCTGTCCTAAGATGTTGACGAATGGCTTGGACGAATGACTTATATGCAAACATGATGCCTAAATGGAGGCATTATTAAGAGATACGGGCTTTCTCAAAGTTGCATGCCTCCGCCAGTGTTATTATGATTGGCACCTAATTTCTGTGCTTATGGAGCATTGCAAACATGAGATACATACTTTCCATTTGCTAGATGGAGAGTACATAATCACGCTCCAATATGTTGCTATTTTGACAGGAATACTAATTGATCGGCGTCCTATTGCTAGTTGAGTTCGACGTGATTACCTAAATTTATATCAATCGCTTCTAGGGAGTTCACTTGAACTAAGGGACATTCACTATTCATTAGTTCACAGTTCTTAGTTTACTTAACATTTCTCATTATTGCCTAAACAAGTTAACCAGAAAATATTGCATTAGCATACAAGTGCCTACATATTACAGTTTTGTTCGTCGGTATTATTCCCTAAATATGATACTGGTAAAGTTAGGTTGTTGTTCCTTCAATATTTGAATAATATTAACATAATTAGCCAGTACAATTGGGGATCTACATGTTTGGCTACCCTATATAGGGAGCTATGTTGTGCATCAAGGCTTCTAACAGTGTTCCAGATGGCCAGCCCACTCGTTCTCCCTCAATTATGGGCTTGGGAGCGATTACCTTTTCTCGCCCCTACACTACTTGACCAGTCAATTCTATCACATGCACCTTTAGGTCACTGGTATAATATTTATTTTATTCTAAATTTAAGTTATATATATTTTTTATTTTTGCGACATAATTTATGTTACTCACAAACAATTATATCAGATAAAGCCGACCACATGGGATTACAGTTATTCCCACACATGTCATTACCGACATCCGGTTGACACTAGATAATGCACGTCGAGATGAGGTAAAAAATAAAAAAACAATTATTTAATTATTCAACATTTCGCAAATTTATTTATAATAATCTCATATACTATACTCATTATAAAGGAATTTCTTGAATTTACTATTAATAAGCATCATCATATATATACTTTAATTTTCAATATTTATAATGCCATAATTACTTTATTATTATTATTATTGTTGTTGTTGTTGTTATTGTTGTTGTTATTTTAATACATATTAACTGGGAGCCATAAATTGACGATGTCATTAAATAGTTGCCAGCTTATTATTTACAAGGGCGCGACATATGGCAGTCAATAGCACCCCTCATATGCATCCATATTGTAGAATGGCATTACCCTAATAGGGTACTTCAACAATTTGGATGTGTACAACCCATTCCTCATCCTCCATTCCACTTTAATGTGTTCCATCATAATAATATGTAGGATTATAACATAAATTAGGTGGAAAGACATGCCCAATGGGTCAAGATTTAGGGTTATTATGCTCATAATATTACTGTTGGGGAACCTTTGAATGGATCCATACATTACCATTCACAGTATTTGGAGTGGTACTGTTTTGTGGCACGTCGATGGATCTCACCCGATAGTGCTTGCTTGGGAGTAGCTGTACATAATTAATCTTATTTTTTCATTTAAAATCTTTTCAAATTATAAATTTATTTCATTACAATGCAGAGGCAGATGCATTGGAGCATATTGCATTGACTAGAGATTTATCCCAAGCTAATCAGATCGCCAACAATTGCGAAATTGCAATTAATGAGCATAGACGACAAGTTACTGATGATATGCCATGCCCCAATCCTACACTATAACCTGCACCACTCCCAGAATAGTTGAGTAATGTTTTGGCTGTTGATGAGTTCACATTGAGATGTCATTAGTGTCATGCATGCTGACAAGTTGCCACTCCACCACCCCTACCTGCCAGTGCTACATGTATTCTCGTTCCTCAACCACACTCTATTCATTCGAAGTTCCACACAGGACCTTCTACTCAGGGCATCAGCACCACCTCATCAACATTGTTTTTAGAAGCTGATCCTTTTGGCACTGCATTCATTCCTCCTCCTCATTTTTCTTTTACATATCTATCTGGTCCATTGTTACATCCTTCACCTCTCACTCCTCTGACCTGATTATCTTTTTCTTCTCCATCCATTCACTCTTCATCACACCACACTCCACATCTCTTTGTCCCCTTACAATTCATAAACTTCCATCTCACTCAACTTCCTTTTACTTCTGTTTTGAATTTATCATAAATGGCACTAACTTTGCAAACTCCTCCTCATTTTCCATCATTTCCTTCTTCAATCCAAAATTTTCTATCTGCATTTACCACCCCTCAACCTTGTGAAGTGTCTTCTCCATCACATCACACACCTCCTCTTGATCTAAATATGTACGTGCCTCGTGACAGTAATGTTGATGATGATGATGCCAAAAATGATGATGATGATGGTGATAATTCTGATAGTGGTGGATCTCAGTTCATTGACATGAGCTCTGCAGGTGTTCATCGTCATTGGAATATGGGATTACGCTCTAGAGTTTGTAGGCATAAGCCCTGTGACACCTAATTTTTTTCTTTTTTCTTTTGAAAAATAATACTTTTTTTATTTTCATTTGTTGCTTTCCTTAATTATTTTTTTATTTGTTCTAAGACTAACTGTTACATATTAATCATTATTATTTTCTTGTAACCATTTTACCCTCTATTTTAATACTGACAACACATATATTAGAATGATTTAACATCAATAATAACACATATACTATAAACAAAATTTTTAATCTAAATTAACAAAAAAATTTCGCTAATTCGAGAAATTAATTTTAAATATTGACTAAATAATTTATTCTTCAGTAATTAAATACAACATATATATTTACTAAAACATATACATTAAAATATTTACTATTAAATATCCATAAATATATTACTAACAAGTATATCTAATAAAATTTAGCAATTTTTATCAATATGCAACATATTAAATCATTTTATTTTTTAAATAAAATATAACAAATTTTACCAAATTTCAACATATTAAATCGTTTTATTTTTAAACAACATACCTTTTCATGTTATGAGTCACCTCTTCAAGATTAACTTTTTATTTACTGTTTTTAATAAATTAATTACTAATACAAATTTTTTTATTTTTTTTAATTATATTTCCTTCAATATTATGCACTCTTGTTATTATTCACAAATATTATATAATTACTTTTATTATTATTTCAAGTTACCTATTTTATATTAAACATTGCACTTACATAATCTACAAAATTTATTAATAATTATAATTATTTTTAATAAAATCATTACATAATTATTAATGACTAACTAATTATTTCGCTTACATACCTGTTATAATTATTTTTAATGACAATCATTACATAATTAGCAGTGACTAACTAAGTATTACAAATATCATAATCATAACCAAATCATTATTTATATAATTAGAATATTACTGGTGTGAGTGATCCGTTGAAGACTTAAAAAAAAATTCAATCATATTGCCACTGCTACTGGTAGTTTGATCATAAAGCCACTAATAGTGGCGGTATGATTATAAAGCCACTAGCAGTCATACCGCCACTGGCAGTGGCAGTATGAGAAAAAATTTTCTCTCTTATTTACCTTAGTGAAAAGTATCCTAAATTGGAAATTAATTTCATAATATAACATAAAAAAAAGGAAAAAATTTTCAACTTGCCATAAAATGGGAATTTTTTTTAATTTTTACCATAATTTGGTAAATAACCCCCAAAATATGGAACTTGGATGAGATGTTTTCAATTTTATTATTATCATGACTTATTCTTCTACATATAGCTCTTCAATGTTAGAGCCTTCAAACAATAATACAAGCAGTGGTAAGGGAAAAGAATTATAGGTATTTTTAACTAGGGTTTCACTGCATAAAGAATATGAACTTTATAAAGTTGTCCTTCTTGAACCAGGTTGGGTGTATAGGAGAATGGGAAACTAATTGTTTATTAAGAAGGAATGAAAGAACAAGGCATAGGTGGAACTCTAGATAGTTATCTCAGAAGTAGTATTTTTTGAACATTTGCATGATCAAGTAATAATCCATCCTCATTTTGACGTTGATAAACATTTTTGAAACATTAATAATCCTCTCTTAAGTGTGATTATAAGCATAGGTACCAAATTGCACTCAATGAAAGAAAAATAATTTGACCAAGCCTTGGAACATGTTTGAGAACATTTAAAACATAATTGAAGCCTTCAAAGACCCTTACACATGTCTTATAAAGCATGGGAATTGAACCAAGTCGAAAGGAGTATGATTGGAGGAAAAACAGATAAGTTTTAGTGAGGACAGTCTATGTTTATGGTCTAACCTATGCTCACAGTCTAAGCTCACAACCCATGTCTGACCATGAGTGTCCATGAGTAAAGTGGCTAATACGCTCATAATTTATGCTTACGACTATGACCTGACCTTAAGCGTAGCCAACAAATACTTTTGCAAGTAACGGTCATATTTTTCAATGCTCGTGACCATGAGCATTTGAATTCATGCAAAAGTTGAAAATGCATTAAATGAAGAAGAAAGAGGTTGGGGATGAATTTAATGGCTTTCAACAACTATTTTTCACTCTCTAACTATAAATTAAAGACATAGAACTTCATTTAAGAAGTTACATAAGTTGGTTGAGTAATTAATCTCTTTGAACAATTTCTCTATACTTAAAATTCTCAATTATTTTGAGTGTTGGTTGCGTGCTATGTTAGCTCTCTTCTTCATCTTCTTTCTTGGGTTGAAAAAGGGAAGCGATGAGTTAATGCTAGTTGTCTAGGTTCAAGTGTAAGCGTCAAAACACTTATGATTGATTGTTGGTTAAAGCTTAGCCTTCAAACGCTCATTATGTTGTAAAGGTTAGAAGTTGAGCCACAATTTTTGTAAAATCAATCTAGACTAATAAGATTGGAGTGGGTGTTAAAAATTCTAACTTAAGGATAAGTTAGGTGGAGACATAGATTCAAATTGTGAATCTAACTCCTTAAATCTTGTGTTATTGAGTTCTTCTTTTGTCATCTCATTTATACTCTCATTTAATTTTTGATTAACCTTTAATTTTCTTTTAAATTCTAATTTGCCCTATTCTCCCCCCCTTTAAGGACTATTTTAGTATTTATGAGGGAGCTCTTTAATAATAAAAATGATGAAATTGCTTTAAGGATGTCGATAGACATCACCTATTGCGATGGCTACAGTGTCATTGCAACCTATAAAAAATAAAAAAAAATTACCTACCTTGCCTCCGAATACAGGTGCCATCTACTGATGCGGAGGATATAAGGATATTTTTGTGGGTTGCAACAACATTGTAGCCATCACAACCCATGACAAGAAACATTATCCTTGCTTTAATTGAGCCTAAAAATAGTCGTAACATTTAGATTATTGAATGTTAAAGTTACTCAGACACAACATAGGCACATTTTGCTCTAAACCTAGTAAATATAGATGGCCTCTTCTTTTGGGGATGGGCTTTGATTATAAGGCTGAGCCTAATAAAACTTTTAATAATCAAGCTCATGTGGAGATGGATTTAGGCATAAGTGCATCCCATAATAACCCATTAGCATTGCAATCTTTCTAATTGAGCCAAGCCATAGAGACTTCAATTGCAACTTATCCAGTTGCTAATTGCCCTATTAATATGCTTATTGGCTTAAGGGTAACTTATTTTGAACATTTTCTTATTGATTGGTAGAAAAGAAAGCTTTTACTAGAATTGCACCATCAAAGGTTTGATGATCTTATTAAATGCGAAAATATAGAGGAGATTAATCCACTAGACACTTTAGTGATTATGAAGTATAAAGCGGCTATAGGTTAGGGAATAAATTTTTAGACTGTGGAGGATGATCAATAGGTTTAAGCTAGATTGGATGTCCCACTTAATGTGAGCTATGAAGGTTTTAAGTTGGCTATAACAACTGAGTTCACTCTTATTGAGAAGCAGCTTGGCATAGAATAAAAGAAACATCAAAAAAAAAAAATTAAGGTTAAGAAAATTTATAAGAAGAGATCAATGGATAAGGGATAGGGCTCAAACACTAATCCAAAAATTTCAAAGAATAATCCAACACTTATATCTTATGAAGGTGTTAGTGGCTCACTTAAATCAACCCAAGAGCCATGATCAATAGTTTGGAATTGTTAAGGATTTGGATGAGCCTTGATAGTTTAAGTTTTGTAAAAACCCTACATAGTATATCATTCAAATTTTATTTTCTTGATGGTGATAAAAAAAATTCAATGGATTATATAAAACAACAACAATTTAAGCTTGGTTGGGACTATGGGTTTTATGTTGATCCATAAAGGTGAGTTAAAGGATTAGCATTATAGTGGAAACAACATACACAGGTTCATATCTTAGCCTTTTCTAATACCTATATTCATTATTTTTTTTAATGATTTGGCTATAGGTTCTATTTATATTACTTTTTTTATGGTCCTCATCGAAAGAGTGATCAAGATATTTTTTGGTTTTCTATTACAGATTTAAATCTGGATAGGTTTACTCCTTAGCTTTGTATATGGGATTTTAATACTATTATATATAACATTAATAAAGTTAGAGGGATGGAGGTAAACCGATTTAACACTGTGGGATTTAGGGATTTTATGAATTGTAATAGTCTTATAGAATTTTTTTAAAGGTGATTATTTTACTTGGTTTATTAGACAAAGTGGGAATGGTTCTAGAGCCTAATGTTTAGATAGAGCCTATGTTATTTTTGGTTAGTTGTCTTTCTTCCCAAATACTATTATGATCCATGAAAAGATTATTGGTTCAAATCATAAACCCATTATTTTATGCTTAAATGATAATCTTTGCAAAAGAGAGCTCCTTTGTTTAGGTTTAAAATTAAGTGGCTCTTAGATGTCATTAAAAAGGGTTAGGATAAGGTTATGTTGGGTTCTCAAATGTTTCAAGTTTAGAGTAAGCTAAGGATTTATAAGAATGAGCTTTATCAGTGGTCCTAAACTAGAGTGGGTAACTCAATTTTTAAAATAAAATCCCTTCAAAATGAATTTATATTATTCAAATGGATGGTAGCATTCAAAATAAGAGAGCTAGATTAGAAGAGTTAAATTACCAATTAATGAATTATTATAAAGAAGAAGAGTCATATTAACTTCAAAGATCTAGAGTCTCTTAGTTAAAGGAAGAGGATAAGAATTCAAAATTTTTTCATGCCTCTTGTGTGTAAATATGTCAGTCTAATAAAATTCTTAGGCATAAAAATAGGGAGGATCGATGGCTTTTAAATCAATATGACATTGAATCTAAAATCATGGATTTTTATAAATGTCTTTTTCTCTATTGTAGAAATGTATCATCTTGAAACTGTTTTGCAATATGTCCCTCATATAGTCTTAGTGAAGGAAATGGTCATGCAACTTATAAGTGTGGTGAGCACAAGCCTTAAATAGGGTAAAATTTTAAAAATTTTACTTGCATAACCCTTCATCATATGAAGAATTTCATTCCTATAGATCTATTATGCATTTTACACAAAGCTAAATAACAAACAACATATGCAAGCAATAACCTAGGAAATTCTAAGTTTAAGAAAAACGTATGAACTCCTAAGTTTGATGTAGACCATAATAGTTAATCTACAAGCTTTGGATGCTTTAGGTTCAACTCTTGAACCAAATGCTCTAGCCTCCCAAATGTTAGGCCTATAGCTTAAAACACCAAAGCTCTACAAATCACCTTCTTGCTTTGATTTATTTTAGTAGCAAGTGCCCTCTCTATTGACCCTTAGAAACTCGCACTAACTCAATCTTGGCAAGAACACTTAAGGTTTTATTTATGTAGAAGTTGTTTCTCTATTTAGTGTATATCTCTACACTTTCTAACTTTTTTTTAAACATATCTTAGGTTATGTTTATATATGTAGAGTAACCAAGCACATGTGATTCACTAGTGTACAAAGAAGTATGTAAAGAATTTGAATACATCTCATGTATTATGTCTATATACATCTCTACACTTATCTATGTGATGTTATCTCTTAACTTTACAAAAGTTAACAAATTACATTTAAAAGATAATGTGCCTAACATGCCAAATATGTCATGGTCAACAATTTACATTTAAAAGATAATTTATGCCTAGTAAGCCAAATTTGACCATATCATCTTTATGTGCTTAGGCTTTGCAATTAGGCCAAAACTTGGCCCAAACCTAATCCATCAATCAAATGGGCCTAGATAAGGGTCATGAGTCTTCTCAACATCTTGGACTAATCTTTGGACCAAAACCCTTTTAGGCCTAGGCCTAAATTACTTAGGCCATTAATATAAGTCCACATATAAACAACATATATATTATTAATTTAATAATTCAATTAATATCTCATATTAATTAGGTATAACTTAATAATTAAACCCTTAAGTATAAATTAATAATTAAACCCTTGCTTGAATTAGATTTCATGATATGCTAGAATCATTTCTTAAAGCATAAATCAAGTTCCATTAATCTTAATAAATCGATTAAACACTTTAATCAATAATTGGATTAATATTGATGATGATTTGGTGAAACTCTTTTAGTTGTGACTTACTAGGTTTGTGTCTAATTGGCAATGAGAAGATAATATCAAGTGTTGATATTATTTGAAATGCCTTTCAAATTTAAATGTGAAAATCCCAATTATGCACATTTAGTTCTCATAAGTTATGAGTGACCCCTAGCATCAATATCACAACTACCCAATCAGAAATGAATGCATGTATTGACTCACACGAACCCTTTGGTTAAAATTACTGTGCACTAAAATCCCTTCATTAAAAGATCCTGATATAGCCTAGAGTCATGGTTTAGTCAAACTCTAATAGCTACATCATATAACCTCATCTCAAGTTATCATTCTTGATAAAACATAAACAAAAATACCATAAACACTTTTCTATCATTGAAACTTTTTCAAACCATGTTATTTTTGTCCTGGCCAGGAACTTATTCATTAAGAATAAAGCTAGATAGCATAGGATCTTATTCCAGTTCACTCAAGGCAATGAATCCTATCTTAGTCGAACACTCATCCCTACATTTAACCGACTAAAGCCACCACACGCCATATACCCATGTGTAAATAACAAAAGTATGTAAGTGGTAACAAACCCTAACCACTTAAATGTGGATGACTATGTCACCTTAGGTTAAAGGACTATATGCACCATTATGACCTAGATTATAACTATTGACTATAAGTGAATATCCATGCAATCATAAATCTAACATCACTGTTCGATCACCCATCATATAAGTATCCACATGTCTATTCTAATATCTCATATCAAGTAGTATAAGACTCACAACCTCCCACTATTAGTATCATATACTAATCAAGGCAAATAGATAGAGGTGATAGTCAAATTAATAGTACCCAAATATTAATTTATCAACTATGATCATTTTTATAACATATGTACTAAATACATATGTGGCTTATATTATCAACTCTTGATAATAAATTTATTTAACATAGTGTTAATGGATGAATATTCAATTAAATAAACACTTTAGATAATAGAATATTATTTTATTGCCATTTAGGATAATTTACATTGTTAAAATATGTGATTGGCTTATAGGGCATATCACCTATACTAATACTCAAATCAAGTAAATGATAGATTACTTACTCCTATCTTGGAAAAGAAGATTAGAACTACTATTTTTGAATTAGGATCTTGTAAAGCTCCAAGACCCATGGTTTTCCAGGAGTTTTTTTCATCAAAAGTTCTAGTACATTGTTAGCCCTCTATCTGTGAAGCTGTTAAAAGATTTTTCAATAGTAGCTTTTTGTTAAAAGAATGAAACAAGACTTATATTATTTTCATTCCTAAAGTTCTGAACCTTGTTGACATAAAATAATTCAAACATATTAGTCTCTATAATTTTATATATAAAATCATATCTAAAATAATAACAAACATACTTATACCCCAACTAAGTAGTTGAGTTTATGAGTGCCAAGCTGCCTTTGCACCAGGAAAATAAATCCATGATAACATTTTGTTAACTTCTGAGCTTTTTCATGCTCTTAACACTTCTGTACAGAAAAGGAATAATTTTTTTTTTGCTCTTAAACTTGATATTCATAAAGCATATAATCAAGTTGAAAGGGTGTTTTTGGAAAACTTACTTTAGAATATGGGTTTTCATCCTTATTTTATTCGGATGATCATGCAATGTGCCACAACAGTCTCATTTTATATTCTTATAAATGGTGTTCCATCTTAGTCTTTAAAACCCACTGAAGGCTTAAGGTAAGAAGACCTTTTGTCTTTATATGTTTCATTTTAGTGGTAAATGTTCTTTCTTTAGCTCTGACCCGAGCTAGGTATAATAATCTCATTTTTGGATTTCATTTTAATAAAAGATATTTGCCTTTAACCCATATCCTATTTGCATATGATACTTTAATCCATAGGAAATTAGACATTGGGGGATTGAAAAATATTAAAAATATGCTAGACATGTATTGTGAGGTTACTAGACATAGAATTAATAGAGATAAGTCTAGCATGTGTTTTAGCCATAATACTCCCTTATTATCAAAATAAAATTTATGTGATATAATAGGTGTAAATCAATTTAGAGAAGCTAATAAATACCTTGAATTACCTACCTTTTGGGGTAAATCAAATAAGAGTGCATTGAATTTTATTAAAGATAGAATTGTGCATAAACCAGCATCATGGAAACATAATTTCCTATCCTCATTTGGTTTGATAGCCATGCCTACTTGTGCCATGTATTGTTTCAAATTTCCAAAAAGTTTTTGTAGATAATTAAACTCTCTACTTGTTAATTTTTAGTAGGGAAGGCATCTAATAAAAAAAAGGAGTTACATATGGCTTGTTGGGATTATATTGCTAGATTAAAATATAAAGGTGGCCTAGGGTTAAAGAGTTTGAGAAATTTAATAGAACTTTGCTAGCTAAAATAGTGTGGAGGATCATTAGTAATCCTGATTCTTTATATGCTCAAAATGCTAAAAAATATATATTTTCCTCATTCTTCCTTTTTAAATGCCAAATTAAGATCTAGGCCATCTTGGGGTTGGTCTAGTCTAATCAAAACTTGTGATTTGTTAAAGCCTGGATTCTAGTTTAATATTGGTAATGGAAGAGATGTCTCCATTTAGAAAGGCATTTAGATTTATAATTCACTAGATTTTAAGGTGACATCAATGAGACCTCAAAATTACGACATTCTATTAGTCTCTCAACTAATTATCTCAAATTAAAGGAGATGGAATATAGGCTTAATGAATCAAATTCTTAATCCTATTAATATTGATAGAATTCAAAGGATTTCTCTTAGAGACTCACAGATTCAAGATAAAGTTGTTTGGAATTTTGATAAACATGGATCAATTACTGCTAGAACAACATATCTATTTTTGTGTTCTTGAAGTATAAGTATAGACACTATGGTTACTATTCAATCATCTTCCTTTTAGGAAAAATTTTGGCATGTTAGAACCATCCCTAAGGTTAGAATGTTTTAGTGGAAAGTTTTAAATAACCTTTTACCTAATCAAGAAGCCCTATTTTGAAGAGGTATAGTTGATCAAGTGTTTATAGGCTATATAAGAAGCAAATTGAGTCTTTTTAGCATATGATATTTTTCTATGATCATGCTCATGCAATGTGGTTCACATCAAATTTTGCTTATGTTCTTAATTTGCAAAATCTAAGTTTAACGAAAAATTAGTGGATTCAAGTTAGCAATTTGTTTCTAAATGATGAATATCAATTTTCTTTAGTTTTATCTACTAGTTGGTTTATTTTGAAAGCTCGTAATGCTTATATCTTTGATAATACTAATCTTGATCCTTTATTATATTTACATAAAGCTTATAAATTCCATGAAGAGATCCAATAGCTTTTAGATGAGGATCAAAATAATAATTATGCTCAGGATAATTTTATTTTTTCTCCAAATCAGGCTCATTCTTGGTTACCTCTTTCAATTTATCACATCAAGTTTAACATAGATGCTATTTTTCATACATCAATAGGTCTTACGATGATAGGTAGGGATTTAAATGGAGCTATGATTTATGGCACTGCTCAAGTCAAGAAATCCATGTTAGCACTTACAGCCAAGGTGGAGGTAGTTCTTTTGGGAATTGATTTTGCAATATCCACAAGATGTAAGAGATGCATTTTTTGAGTTAGACCCTTTATTAGTGATTCAAGCTCTAAATAAATGTTAACAACGATAATGGAATATCTCTTCTCTGGTTCAAGCTAATTTTTCAAAAAAAAAAAAGTTTTGATTTTATTAGTTTAGATGGATTAGAAGGGAGGCCAATGTAGCAACAAACTAGGTTGCTAAATCTATTTTATCTAACAGGCTCCTCTTAATTGGTTTTTTTAATATTCCTATGGAACACATTACACTTTTATAATTTAATAGTTATTATATTAACAAAAAAAAAAGACACAATGGCTATGTGCAAAGAGCCATCTTACATAGAGTCGAAGCTTTATAGTAACTTAGCTTAACCTTTATACTACTTATGTGTATAATATTTACATGTTTTTTAGTTGAATTCTAATGAATTATTGAATAAAAATTAGAATAAATTCAGTGGAAAATAATTTTAAATAGGAAATTTATTACTGTTATAATTTAATTAGGATTTTATTACTTAAAAGTATATTTTTAAGGAGTTTTTGTTTGATATTAATTAATTTTCCTTTTTTGTTATAGTTAAGTTTAAAGTGTATGCGTCATGGCATACGCCATGGCTTGCCCAAGCCATGTCCAATAAGGAATTGAGCAAAGTGAAAGTGTTAAGCCATGATGCAAACCATGTGCATGTCCCATGCATCACGACACAACATGCATCAGGGCTTGACAAAGCCCTGAAAAAAATTAAAATAAGAAAAATAAGGCTGCATACCTTACTAAAGCCATGAGTTAAGCCATGATACAAACCATTAAAAAATCATAAAGTAGTGGGCATACTAGCTGGATGCACAAGACATAAAGTGGTGAGCATCTATCGTTGATGTACAGGTGCATGAGCTGTTGTGACAACTTTACATTATCAAAGAAATGAGTTACTAATGTTAAAGAATTGAGCTATTGTAATACCTTTGTCAATAAATCTGATATGAAGAGTGATGATTCACCAACAACTAATAAGAGTGATAGCATAACATGCGCAAATGGTGGTGGGCATATAATGGGTGCATGTGCTCGACGTAAAGGGGGCTATCTATCAATAATGTATATTCTCTAATGGAAGAGAAAGGAATCAAAGGCAAAGAGGACTCTCATCA
The DNA here is from genome assembly GCA_947683625.1 of Mallotus nudiflorus. NCBI lineage: Eukaryota > Viridiplantae > Streptophyta > Magnoliopsida > Malpighiales > Euphorbiaceae > Mallotus > Mallotus nudiflorus. The sequence continues at coordinate 3,185,859 of CANTUR010000461.1, forward strand.
ACTTTGCCTTATAAAAAGACAGACAAAGTCGATAGGGGAGTAGAGAGATAGTGAAGAATAGGGACAAACAGAGGTGTGGACAGAGTTGAGAGACTAAGGCAATAAGCAGGAGCTTCAAAAGAGGTTTTTCTTTATTTCTTCTTTATTTTAATTTCTTTAATTATGTTCATGTGTTTCGCCACAATCATGCATGGCTAAATCTCATTTAGAGTTCTAGGTTAGGAGTAACTATTTTAATAGGTGATTGAACATGAGTTTCTATTGTTATATTTGATTTTTAGTTAATTCTTTGAGTTGAACTTACTTTTTGCTTTCATTCTTAGCCAGATTATTTGTATATTTATGAGTAAATTCATTAATGAAAGTTAGGGGAATTTATTAGCTTAAAACTTATAAGACTTATACCATGAGAGTAGGCGAGCTCTACAGGGAATCATGATAGTAAGTAGAAGTCTATGATGGTAAATTAATTGTTAAGAAACTTAATGAGTTTATATTAACTTCTTAACCATGAGAGTAGGTAATCTTTACATGCTTAATTAAACTTGAGAGAGTCTGTAGGTATTTTAGAATAATTACCCTTAACTGAAATCATTGATTTTTTGTTTGTTAATGTGTTCATGATCAAAATTGGAATAGTGAAACTAAACCTAGGCTCTAAGCTTTTTATTATTTGATTGCAATTTAATTAAATTTCTTTGATTATTTTTATTACAAAATTCACTTTTATTTAATTTACTAGCTGAGAACATAAGTAAAAATATTAGTACTCAATATACAATCCTCATGGGAATGATATTCTTATGCTATAATTCATGATCCGAGCACTTGCAGGTTTTAAAATCATAACAAGTTTTTGGCGCCGTTGTTGGGGATTGGCAATATTGATATTAATTTAATTTTTACTTCTCTTAGACTAGTATTCTTTCATTTAATCTTACCTATTTTGCTTATTAATTTTTCAGGTGATCTAAGGGGACAAACTTAGAAAAGATCAACCTTGAAATTAAGAGATCATGCAAGAAAAAATTAAAGGAAAAGCATGAGAAAGATAAGCAATAGATGGTTGAAAATAAAGCATCACAAGCATAAGGGATCATCCTCTTAAAAAGTACACGATGCCTAACCTAAGAAATACCCATAACAGTATTATGAAACCTACTATAGATGCCAACACTTTTAAGATCAAACCAATAATTATTTAGATGGTTTCATAATTCCAATTTGAAGTTCTCCTAAGCAAAGATCCTAATGCCCATTTAACTCAGTTTTTGGAGATTTGTGACACATTTAAAATGAATGGGGTTATCCAGGATGCAATAAAGCTAAGATTATTCCTTTTCTCCTTAAGGGATAAAGCCAAACTGTGGTTACACTCTCTAGCTTCATAGTCCATTACCACATGTGACACATTGTCAAAGGCATTCTTGGGCAAGTATTTCCTACTAGGAAAGACAGCAAAATTCAAGCAAGAGATCACAAGCTTCATTCAGCACCATAGTGAATCCTTGTATGAAGTATGGGAGCGATTCAAGGATCTACAACGCTAATGTCCTCACCATGGAATTCCACAATGGCTACTCATTCAAACCTTTTATCAAGGACTTACCGAGCCAATGAAAATCACCATTGATGCTACTACTCAAGGTTCATTCATGAGCAAGACACCCAATGATGCATTCAACTTGCTTGAGACTATAGCATCTAATAACTAGTAATGGCATAAAGAAAGAAGTGCACTAAAGAAAGTTGCAGGGATGCATGAAGTGGATAGTTGGAACCTCCTTAATGCAAAGATTGATATGCTCATAAAAAAATTAGAAGCCTCAACCAAAGTACAAAATCCAATATCCGCTTACTCTTGTGAGTATTGCAAAGGAGGGCACTCAACTCTAGAGTTTCAAGGGAGTTTTTTCTTCCATTGAGCAACTCAATGATCTTAATAATTTTCAAAGGAATCAAGGGAACTCCTACTCCAACACATACAATTCGGGATGGCGTAACCACCCTAACTTCTTATGGTCTAACTAAGGGGGAGTCCAAAATGCCAACCAAGGATTCAAGCCACCTCCATTGGGTTTCTAATAAAAGAGTTCTTTCCTTCAACATCAAGAGAGCAAGCCTAACCTAAAGAGCATGATGGAAAAATTATTGAAGGATAAAAAAGAACAAAAGGAGACCATAAAAAATCTAACCTCTCAAATAAGCTAACTTTTTGCTCATAACAAGATGTTAGAAAACCATATTGCATCTCAAGCCTCTAGCTCAAGACAAAGTGATATGTTGCATAGTCAACTCGAGCATCCTAGGGAGTAAGCAAAGGCAATAACACTTTGGAGTGGAAAATAATTATCTAAAGTTAAGACCAAAAAGCAAGTTGATGATGTCATACAAAACTCTCTACAGAATAAGCTAAAGAACAAAGAGGTTTAAAAGAAAAATGAGGAGAAGAAGGAAACACTGAGCCATATTCTACCACTACCCTTTCCTCAAAGACAATAAAAATCCAAGTTGGATAAGCAATTTGAGAAGTTCATGAAGTCATTCCAATAACTCAAACTCAACACACCACTCTTGGACGTGATAAATACAATGCCCACCTACATTCAGTTTCTTAAGGACATCAACTCTCATAAAAGGAAGTGGGAAGATAATGAAACCATTCCCATAATTGAGGATTGCAGTGCTATCATCCAAAATAAGCTTCCACAAAAGCTTAAAGATATAAGGAGTATCACTATCCCTTGCACTATTAAGAATGAATTTATTAGTAAGTCTTTTTATGATTTGGGTGCAAGTGTGAGCATAATGCCTCTCTCTTTTTACAGGCATTTGAATATAAAAGAACTATAACCAACAACGATATCACTATAACTTGTAGATAGATCCATCATCTATCCTTATGGAATTCTTAAGGATATGCCCATCAAGGTTAGAGACTATTATGTGCCTAGTTATTTTATCATCCTATAGATAGAAGAGGACTGAAAAATTCTAATAATTTTAGGACGTCCTTTCCCGGCTATAGCTGGTGCAATAATAAATGTTAAGAGAGGAAAAATTTTACTTGAAATTAGGGACAACAAAGTAGAATTTGGCATGTTCAAAATGACAAAGCAAATCTCAACAATGGGGTCATACTTTAGAGTTGATACAATAGAAAGTTGTGTGTAGGAAATTTTTGAACAATAACTCACCCATGATCTACTTGGAGTATGCTTAGTTCATAATGCAAAGCATTATGATAGAAATTAAGAGGTAGAAATGTACAATCATTATCTCAATGCTAGTCGCAAACTAAACATAAGGCAATCAACTAGGTATGAGCATTTAAATTTCAATATATGTTATGTAAATACCTTGAAAGAAGAAAGTGCACCTAAAGTAGAGTTAAAAGTTCTTCCTTCATCTTTAAGGTATGCTTTCCTTAGTCCAAATTCTACTTATCCTATTATTATGAATGCTATATTGAATGATGAACAAGTAGAAAAATTACCTAGGAGAGTTAGACCTCATAGAAAAATTATAGGGTACACCATTAATGATCTTAAGGGAATTAGCCCTTCTATTTGCATGCATAGGATTCATATGGAGGAAGGTTCTAAACCTTCCATTGAGAACCAAAGAAGATTAAACCCTAACATGAAGGAGGTAGTCAAGAAGGAAATAATGATATTACTTGATGTTGGGATTATCTATCTTGTTTCGGATAGTGATTGGGTTGGTCCAATCCATGTAGTCCCTAAGAAAGCAGGAATGATAGTGGTAAAGGATGAGAATAATGAATTGATTCCCACTAAGACTATCATCGATTGGCACATGTGCATTGACTATAGGAAATTGAATAAGGCCATTAGGAAGGATCACTTTCCTTTACCCTTTATTAATCAACTCTTAAAAAGACTTGCAAATCATTCATTCTTTTATTATTTAGATGGATGTTCAAGTTTTTTCCAAATTCCTATTCATCCTGATGATCAAGAAAAAACCACATTCACATGTCCTTACAAAACATATACATATAGAAGATTACCTTTCAGGTTATGTATTGCACCCGCCACTTTTCAAAGATGCATGATGTCTATCTTTTTTTATTTTGTTAAAGATATTATAGAGGTTTTGTGGATGATTTTTCTGTGTACGGTTCGTCATTTGATTTATGTTTGGATAATCTTTCTAAAGTGTTACAGTATTGTGAGGAAACTAACTTAGTGCTTAATTGGGAGAAGTGTCACTTTATAGTGACCAAAGGTGTGGTGCTTGGGCATATTATATTTGAAAATGGAATTGAAGTAGACAAAACTAAGATCAAAGTGATTGAAAGACTTTCACCACCCACTTCTGTTAAAAGGATAAGGAGTTTTCTTGGTCATGCCAGGTTTTATTGTCGCTTTATTAAAGATTTTTCCAAAATTCCTAAACCCTTAACTAATTTGCTAGCTAAAGATATTCCTTTTGAATTTAATGATGCATGTCTTGATGCTTTTTACCGGTTAAAGGAAGCCTTAATCACAGCACTTATTTTACAACCATCAGATTAAAGCCTCCCATTCAAGATCATGTGTGATGCAAATGACTATATTGTTAGGGTTGTGTTAGGGCAATGCAACAACAAGAAAATTTATGCATTCATTACATAAAGTCACACCTTTGATGAAGCTCAACTCAATTATGCAACCACTAAAAAAGAGCTCTTAGTAGTGGTGCATGCAATGGACAAATTTTGCTCTTATTTAGTTGGAAGCAAAGTGATTGTCTACACTGATCATTCAGCCCTCAAATACCTCTTAATAAAGAAGGATGCTAAGCCAAGACTCATTCATTGGATCCTTCTTTTACAAGAATTTGATTTGAAGATTCGAGATTGTAAAACTTGGTGGTAGATCATCTCTCCCATCTTGAACAACTTCCAAATTCTAGCTGTCTCCCTATCTTTAATTATCTTCCAGGAGAGAAACTCATGAAAATTCAAGGAAGTATTCCATGGTATGCTAATCTAGTCAATTTTCTAGCATGTCGAGTTCTTCCCCTTTACCTAGATTACCATCAAAAGAAGAAATTCTTTTGGGATGTGAAGCCATATCTTTGGGATGAACCTTATCTTTATAAAATATGTGGAGATGGGTTGATAAGAAGATATGTTCCAAATGATGAAATTTTAGATATTCTTATGCATTGTCATTCGCTTGAGTATGGGGGACATGCAAGTTCAACAAAGACAGCTGCCAAGGTGCTCCAAAGTGGTTTCTTTTGGCCTTCAATCTTCAAGGATGCTAGGAAATTTATGCTTAAGTGTGATAATTATTAAAGGATAGGGAACATAAGCTGATGCAATGAGATGCCACTTACAAACATCATGGAAAATGAGCTCTTTGATGTATGGGGAATCAATTTTATGGGTCCATTTTCAAGCTCCTATGGAAATAAATGCATCTTGGTTAGGGTTGATTACGTATCTAAATGGGTTGAAGAAATTGCATCACTAACCAATAATGCTAAAGTAGTCACTAAGTTCCTTCGACGAAACATATTTACTCATTTCAAAACCCCCTAAAGCCATACTTAGTGATGGTGGTTCTCACTTTTGTAATCGCCAGTTTAAGAGCCTTCTTGTAAAATATGGGGTAAAGAATAAAGTGGCTACATCATACCATCCTCAAACAAGTGAGCAAGTAGAGGTTTCAAATAGAGAATTGAAGAGCATATTGGAGAAGACAATTAATGCTTCACACAAAGATTGGTCTACACGTTTGGATGATGCTCTTTAGGCATATAGAACAGCCTTCAAAACTCTAATTGGGACTTCACTATTTTGCTTAGTTTTTGGGAAGTCCTGTCACTTTCCAGTTGAGCTAGAACATAAAGCATTTTGGGCTACAAGATTTCTATATTTTGATTTAAAGAAAGCTAGTGCTAAGAGACTTCTCCAATTGAATGAGATTGAAGAATTCAGGATGGATGCTTATGAAAATGCCAAAATCTATAAAGAAAGGACAAAAAGGTGGCATGACAAACATTTACTGAAAAAAGGAATTTAAAGAAAGGGATATAATGCTCCTTTTTAACTCAAGATTAAAGCCTTTTCCTAGAAAGCTCAAATCAAGATGGTCGGGTCTATTCAAGAATAGGCAACTATTTCCTCATGGAGCAATTGAACTAGTGAATCAAGCAAAGGAAACCTTCAAAGTCAATGGAAAACATCTTAAGCCTTAATGCACTGAGGAAAAGAGTTTCAGGAGTGTCACATTTGCACTCATTGACCCTAGCTGAAGCCACCCTTAATCAATCAAGCTAAAGACCTTAAACTAGCGCTAATTGAAAGGCAACCCAATAATTTTTTCATTTTCTTTCATTTATTTATTTATTTTTATGTTTTATTTATTTATTTGTTTATTTTTTATTTTCATGCCTATTTTTTATTATATTTTCATGTTTACTTTTATTTTTATTTCTTTTAAGTTTTTGTTCCTTTATTTAGGTTCATAATGCATAGCAAAAAGAAGTGCATGAAGTTAATGAATTGAATGTTTGCAGCACCTCATGGGATTGAGCATGGCATGACTAAGCCATAACCAGGTACGCCCATTTATCAAAACCTACAACACAGCTTGTATCATGACTTTGTCATCCCGTGACATGTCCACTTCATTTTGTCATGGCATCTATCATGGCATCCTCATGTCATGAGCAATTGAACTCAATTTTGCATTTTCATGTACTATGTCCCATGGGTTATCTCATTGTTTCCCCAAAGTCGTGACACTAATGAGAAAAATTTCTGACACCTTCCCACGTTATGACTTATGCCATGACTACATTCATGCATACCGTAACTTAATACTTCCATATTTTCATGCATTAAGTTTATGGGCTTGTTGGCCCATTAAAAAAAATTCCAAGCATGTCCACGACATCTCCATGCCTTGTCACTTTTTCAATTTTCCTTTTCATATTAAAAGAAAAAAACAATTTTCAAACTTTCCACAACATGTTCCATGGCATTCACATTCTTGTCCCATCAAAACTACTTTTGTCCTTTCCCATTTTACTTTTTCATTTTTAGCTTTTAATAAATAAATATATATATATACACACACACATGGTTTGCTCTTTTGTTTAACTTTTTGGTTTGTATTTTGAATATTGGTTCTTAGCTCTTTTGTTTTTTACCTTTCGCACTATTAAAGGACTTCAAATTTCAGGGCAGTATTCTCCTTTCATATTTCCTTTTTATTCTTAATTTCTCTTTTATAATTTTTATTGCATTTTTTCTTTTGTGTTGTTTTGTCATTAAGGACAATGACTTAGATAGTGCGGGGGAATTTTGTTAATTTATTTATTCTCACTAAAAAAAAAAGATTAATCTAATAAATTAGGAATTATTCAACATTCATTAATTTTCAACTCAATTTCCCCATATTTTTGCTTAGCTTGTCAATAAAAACTTTTTATAGTCTTGTTCTATGCAAAATTGAAGCTCGATCCCAATTAGAGAAAATTAGTGTATAAGTGTGCATTTTCAGTTCAATTATCGTACTATTGAATGGTTATTAATTAAGATAATTGTACATGGTCATTATGTATGAGCAATTTAGTTTTTATAACATAAGCATGAGTTTGGAGATTGAATTTGTGCATGATTCTAGGAGAGGATGCATACGGGTTTGCAACTCTATATAAAAAAAAAATCTCTCTTTTTCCTCAAGTAAGAGTAGCACTTAATTTAAATTATCTTTCTACTCTGAATCTACTCCAATGCTCTGATTAGAGTATAAGTATCCAAAGGACCCACTTAGTGGTATCCACGCTTAGTAATACATGAACGGTAGGGGATGACTAAATGTGGGAAGATCTAATTAAAAGAGAATTAAAAAAAATGGTGAGATGGAGCGTAAAATGCACTCACTCAAAAAAATGATGTTGTGAAATGGAGGGTAAAATGCATTCACAATCATGATTTTGAATAAAAAGAGCTATAGACCTTTATGTTTTTTTTTTTAGAGTTGTGTTCATTGGATTTCAAAGAGTTATGTGCTTGGGTTGTGATTAGTAAATTGTTCATCTTCATATGATGTATTTTTGTCCAATTATCCTTTTTAGTAAACAAGTTTCAGTCTCAGTGTTATTGGTTTGCATATCTTAAAAGCTATAAATCTTTGATTATGGTTAAGTTTGTTCTTTAGAATTTTAAAGTCTAATTTTTGCTTGAGGACAAGCAAAGCTTTAGTGTGGGGGAATTTGATGTGTATAATATTTACATATTTTTGAGTTGAATTCTAATCACTTATTGAATAAAAATTAGAATAAATTGGGTAGAAAATAAGTTTAAATAGGAAATATATTACTATTATAATTTAATTAAGATTTTATTACTTAAAAGTATATTTTTAAGGAGTTTTTATTTGATATTAATTAATTTTCCTTTTTTGTTGTTGTTAAGTCTAAAGTGTATGTGTCGTGGCATACATCATGGCTTGCCCAAGCCATGATCCAAACTGTGCACATGTCCCATGCATCACGACACAACATGCGTTAGGGCTTGATAAAGCCATGATGAAAGCCCTAACAAAAGCCTTAACAAAGCCCTGAAAAAAATCAAAATAAGAAAAATAAGGTTGCATATGTCATGACCCAAACCCAAAGGGGGCACGTGATCGGCACTAAGAAATAAGCATACATAAAGTACCCGAAACTCATAGTAAGTCTTAAGAAAAATTATAATAAAATATAGACAATAATGAAATGAAATAATTAAATAAGAATAAATAACACAAATAATTTAATATCCAAAAAAAATCTTCGATAAGACATAATAATTATCTTCAATACAAAGTTTTTTTTAATACATACGACAATCCATGAAATACAATATAATAGTTAATTGTTACTACTACTGCGATGTTCTAAATTTAAAATACATTTACATCTCAAGTAAACCTACATAAAATTACCGAAGAAGAAGAAACCTGACGTAAGGAAGGCTGATTAACAAGCGACTCCTAAGATCCTGAAAAAAATATTTGATGGGAGTCAGACCTCACTGAGTAAGTTAATAAAAAAAATGTATATAGTATAAAAATCTCCTTTAAAATATATTTATGAAAATAAGAAATTTATAATTTATAATTTAAACTATTTAATTTTTATTGAAATCCTCTTTTATCGAAACGAGGTAATTAAAACTCATTAAATACTATATAAAATATAATTAGCTTTCTTAAATCATTTTATAAGAAAACTATATAGAACCCTAGTCCACAAATCTAATAGCCTTTCGGCTTTCTTATAATCCAAAGACTGCTGGTTCTTGAGAGCAAAACATCAATCGAGCTACCAGCCATAATCAATTCACTTAAACCGACATTTACTGGCGGCTCCCGAGAGCAAAGCATCACCGAGCTACCAGCTCCAGTAATATATAAATCACACTCGAGACCAAAGTATCACCGAGCCACAAACTGTCAACACTCACTCACAATCCTACCGATGCGCACACAGTCCTGATGAAACCTATCAGACAGCCCGTTCTACCGTAGCTTACTTTAAAATAAATTAATATAAATAAAATGAGAAATATTACAATAAAAATAAAATTAACTAATCATATAAAAATTTAATATAAACATGCTAATATAACTATAGCAATAATAGGAGAATTTAATTTAAATAGATATTTTTGTAATAATATAATTCTTTAATTAATTCTCCTATTTATCAAAGTCTATATATATATATATATATAATGAAATCTCTCTTTACTGAAATAAAGTATTTAAAAAAATCATAAAATACTATATAAAATACAATAAGCTTCCTTAAATCAAATGTTTCAAATTATAAATTATAAAATTTATATTTTTCATAAATTATATTTTAAAGGAGATTTTCATACTATATACCTATCTTTTATTAACTTACTCAGTGAGATCTGACCCCCTCAATATTTTTTTAGGATCTTTTACTTCAGACCTCTCTATTAGACTTACGCCAAACTCTTTCCTCCCCGACCAATTTATGTATATATTGAACCATTGCTTTTTTTTGTATTTTAGTAAATGCTGCAATAGTAGTGCTTCTTATTTTAGTACCTGTTATTGTATTAGACAGAGTTTTTGTACTTGAATAATTGTATGAATATATTTATTATGTTATAATATAAGAATTTATTTTATATTAATTAAAATTTTAATTCTGATATATTTTTGTGTGATATGTTTGCATGCGTCTTTATTTTTAGGTTTGTTATGGGTTCTGGATTCGAAAAAAATCTCATTCCCTAGTACTAGTCATGACTCCCCGGTTTGGATCATGACAGCATACCTTATTGAAGCCGTGATTTAAGCCATGATACAAACCATTAGTAGTGGGCATACCAGCTAGACACATAAGACATAAAGTGGTGAGCGCATATAGTTGACGTATAGGTGCATGAGCTGTTATGACAAAATTTACATTGTCAATAAATCTTATCTTCAGAGTGATGATTCACCATCAACTAATAAGAGTGATAGCGTAACATGCACAAATGATGGTGGGCATATAATGGGTGCATGTGCTCGACATAAAGGGGGCTATCTATCAATGATGTATATTCTCTAATAGAAGAGAAAGGAATCAAAGGCAAAGAGGACTCTCATCAACCCTGCCTTATAAAAAGACAGACAGAGTTGACAAGGGAGTAGAGAGACAGTGAAGAATAGGGACGAACAGAGGTGTGGACAGAGTTGAGAGACAGAGGCAACAAGCAGGAGCTTCAAAAGAATTTTTTCTTTGTTTTAATTTCTTTAATTGTGTTCGTGTGTTTTTCCACGATCATGCATGGCTAAATCTCATTTAGAGTTAGGGTTAGGAGTAACTATTTTAATATGTGATTGAACACGAGTTTCTATTGTTATATTTGATTTTCAGTTAATTTTTTGAGTTGAACTTATTTTATGCTTTCATTCTTGGCCAGAATGTTTGCATATTTATGAGTAAATTCACCAACAAGAGCTAGAGAAATTTATTAGCTTAAAACTCATGGAACTTAGACCACTCGACCACAAAAATAGGCGAGATCTACGAGGAATTATGACAATAGGCAGAAGTCTACAATAGTAAATTAATTGTTAAGAAACTTAATGAGTTTAGATTAACTTCTTAACCATGAGAGTAGGTTAAACTTTAATCTTTACATGTTTAATTGAACTCGAGAGAGTCTTTAAATATTTTAGAACAATTACCTTTAATTGAAATCATTGTTTTTTTGTTTGTTAATGTGTTCATGATCAAAATTGAAATAGTGAAACTAAACCTAAAGTCTAAGCTTTTTATTATTTGATTACAATTTAATTAAATTGCTTTGATTATTTTTATTGTAAAATTCACTTTTATTTGATTTACTAGCTGAGAACATAAGTAAAAATATTAATACTCAATATACAGTCCTCATGAGAACGATATTCTTGTACTACAATTCATGATCTGTGTACTTGCAAGTTTTAAAATCACAACAGCTACCAAGAGTTGAGTGATGATGGGGAAAAAAAAAAAAAACAACCACTAAGATGAGAGATCCTACTATAATAAATCAAGTCACACAGAATACAGAATGAGCCAAATACAATCTAAGCCTGAATTCTCTTATCCTCTCGTCTGAGAAGTTGGTTGAGTTCAATATTGGAGTTGCCAATCAACAACCGCTAGTGCCCCCTCCCAAGACCAACTCTGTGGAACCTCCAGATTGAAAGTTATTAATGTTGCACTCAGCTTGGAGCTCGACTAGTCAAACAACATTTTTCATTATAGTAATTTTTCTTTAATATTTTACTTATTTTTTTACTGCAAAAAAGTTTTTTCTTTATATATTTATTTATTTTATTTTATTTATATATTTAACACATTACGTTCATATTTATATTTTTTTACATATTAATCCAATAAAAATATTTTTTTTGTTTATCAATTTTATTGAATATTTTCATCCAATAATTACTAATTAAAGGTCATAAATAAAAAAAAATTGATATTAAATCTAATTCTTTGAATTAGTAAGTTTGGTTGTAAATTTATTAAATAAATTTTTTATTACATTAACATATATATTTTTAATATTAATATTTTAATTTTAAAAAAATACAATTACTAAAGAAACAAATATAACAAATATGAACTAAATTATATCTATAATATATATAAATATACGAAGGAGAGATATGCAAATTTACAAAAATATCTTTATTATTTATTATAAAAAAGTCGGATAGGTTAGTAATTTACCAATTAAAATTTTATTTAAATTTTATTTTTTATTTTGATCATGTTAACTTTTATTTTATATAGCATAAACTAACTAAATATTGAATTAATTAAAAATAAAATTATAAATTAATTTAAATAGTATTTTCTATTTTCATTACAATTTTATTTATGAGCAAAGTATATAGTTATTTATGAATATATTACAAAAGTCTAAGGATTTAAATTGGAATTTAAAAAAAGGAACCAATTGGTGTGATGAGCAGTGCTACGTCAGCATTAGCATAACAATATCCATTCACACTCAAAATACTGTGTAAAATGGGCACTCCATTTGAGCGTAATACTCCAAACCTACACCATATTTGGCGCAAATTGGAAATGCTCTAAGATGAACAAAATTGACCTTTCCAACCTAAAAATCATAATATACCAAAAATATCACCTAAAATGTTGCTATTTACCTTGGATAAACAATGTTAAGTGAATATTGTTAATATTTTCTTTTGGGTGGTGATTTTTACAATCCAACAGTTTATATCCACACTCCATTATTAATATTTTTAGAGTGCAAATGACACATATATCTTAATCTTCAATATTTACTTTTTATTGTAATTTTTTGAAATTTGATGTACTTTTCTTCATTTATAAGTTACACTCTGCTTTAATATTTATATTAGAAATAATCACTTCATTTTCTTCCATCAAAAAATTCTATTTTGTAAATTTAATTAATATTTGTAAAATATTTCAATTAATTATTTAATTTTATAATAATATTTCAATACATGTAATATTTTTAGTATTATATTCTACCACATTAGTAAAAATTTAATGGAAAATTAGAATTAGACTTATCATCAAAATTATTTTTATCATAATATAAATACTTGAAATGTTAATGCAACAAAAAATTAAAATAAATATTACATAACTAATCAATAAAGAAATATAACTGTTTAAATAAAATTTTAGCAATATAAGTTGAATATATTATAAACTACCATAGCAAATTATTAAAAGTATAAATAGTTCTTAGTGATTATAATATAAAAATTATTAAATTAAAGTAAATTATTTGCAATCTAGTTATTAAATTTGTATCATGTATAAATAATTAAATAATTTTCAAGTTAATATTGATTGTTCTGAAAACTATTTTTTTCATATCTTAATCAAATAATAAAACATATTTGTTTTAAACTAAGGATAATTAAGTCATCTAAATTGCAAGTCAAAATGGAGTGCAAAAATCCCTACTCTTTTCTTTTTGCTTGTTAAATAACAATATTATTTTATTAATTTTGTGTCATAAATCAATAATAATTATTAAATTCTTAATTTATATATTACATGTTATTTACTATGTTGTTATAATTAGACAATTAAAATTCATGATTATGTTGTTGATTTTTTATTTCAATTAGTTTCCAGCTTGATTAGTATGGATATGGATTCTATTTCTAAAAGTTAAAGTTGTAGTAATCTTACAGCTAAAAAAAATGATGAAGAAAATAGTCCTTCATGGAAATCTATATAAAGATGAAACAAAATTTCATTGTTCATTCACAATGTTGTTCGCCCATTGATTTGGTGATTATTTGCAAAATTGCCATCGTGTGTCCTGTATGGTTACGCCCTTCAATTTCGGCTAAATCACAAGCATGTCACCATCTTTTGCATTCCTGGAGCGATGGGAGTGGCGCATATTGGAAATGGCGCAATTTTAAATATTCTAGTTCTACCCGTGTGAATGCTATGATGTTAAATTTCAAAAAATGTTATATCCTCTTTTAGTGTATGATGTTGTTTTGCAAATGGGATTCACAGTAGATGATGTTCTTTTTTGTCTTTCATGGATTTGTATTCTAATTCTATAAAGGAAAATTATGGTCTTTTCTTGGATTTAAATTTTAATTTGCAATGTTTATTTTGATTGAAATCGTTTTTTGATTTATGCAGTTAGGTTAATATTCAATAAGAGAATGATAAAGGGCGAGGTACGAAATAAGAGCCTAATTGAATTGAAAGGGAGGTTTGAACCAAAGTACAACCACTTTCTTTCTACTGTGCTCATTTAATCCTACTCCAAGGTTCATTTTCAATTTCAATTTCTTTATTTTTTTCTCATTCAATGTCGTTCTATTTCTTTTAGCTAATATTTGATTTTTTTTTAAATATGATTATATCAGTGCATTTCCTCATGGGATAACAATATAGTTAGTCCTATAAATTATATTATTTTTTGAATTAAGTTTTTCCAAAATTTCCTTTTTACTATTTATTGGTGTAATTTTGTTCTTTGTAATTGTTGTTTGGACATTAGTGTTTTGTAAAAAAGCCCTGTAGGGGGGGTGAATAGGGCTATTAAATAGAAATCGAAATTAAAAATAATTCTTTATAATAATTGAAAGGATGTTGAGAAGTAAGAATGAAGAACAAATAATTTAAGGAGTTTGAATTCAACAATAATTCTATGTCTCCACCTAACTTATCCCCAAGTTAGGATTTTTAATCACCCACAATCTTATTCACAAGATTGAGATTACATAAGAGTTTTATAGCTCACTCTTACAACCTTACAACATGAGTTTTTAAAGCTCACTAAAAAAACCAAACCCTAACACTTAAACCAATTCATTTAGAAATAAATCTCACTTTCCTACTAATCTATCCCAAAATTTAAGATGAAGAGAAATCCTATTTCTAGCACACAATCAACTCTCACAAAAGTTATAAACAAAAAGTGAACATTCGAGAATTTGAGAGCTTTAATGAATGTTAAGATAAAGAATGATAATAAGCAAAAATTTCTTCTCTTCCATTCAGCACTAGAGGTGTTTATATAGATAAACACTCAAAAATATAGTTGTTGGAGGTGCAAATAATGTGTACAATGTCTATATTTTGAATCCAATGTTTAGAATTTAGAATTATTGAAAGTAATGTCATCAAACTACTATACACAGATTAAAGTCGTGATTGGCTATTGGAGACATTCGAATTTGCCCATACTTTCTTCACAAAAGTTATAGATGTTTGACTTATTTTTCCATATCATTTTGAATCACCTCAATTAGAATTTCTTAGCTCAAGATATGTCAAAAATACTAAGAGCTATGCAATCTAAAATGCAGACTACTGTCATACAACTATGCACAATTTGAAACTATAATTTTCTATTGGAGACATTTCAATTTGCCTATAATTTCTTCATAAAAGTTGTAGATATTTGACTTAGCTTTATATATCATTTTTAATTACCTTAATTGGACTTCTATAGCTCAAGATATATCTAAAACACTATGAGTTATGCAATCTAAAATGGCAGACTACTATCAGACAACTGTGCACGAGTTGAAGCCTTGATTTTCTATTGGAGAAGTTCGAAATTGCCTATTATTTCTTCATAAAAGTTGTAGATATTTGACTTATATTTTCATATCATTTTGAAATACCTCAATTAGAATTCTATAGCTCAAGATATGTCCAAAATACTAAGAGTTGTGCAATCTAAAATGACAACTACATATGTTGATTTCGACTCAATATTTACATACCTAAATGAACTAGGATTTTGACAAGTAAGCCCAATTCAGAAAGCTCAAGATGTCTACTTCAAATTTTAAGAAGATAACTTTCTCATTATAAAGTTCTAAGGATGTTAAAAGCCTCCTTGAATTTCAGAAGTTGAATCAGCCTAAGATATTCATACTGCATTTTAACTTCCAATAGAGTCCTAACTTATACATACTTAAACAAATAAATTAAATGCTCAAAATTAATTTTATTAAAATCAAAAATTAAAATTGATTATTGCTAATGTCAACATTTTGTTTCTTTATAACTAAAGCAATAGTTTCTCCACAAAGATGCCAATAAGTACATTTTTTATTATTAAAATATGTACTTAGGACCTTTATTTCTTTTTGTTTTTGAGTTATTATGTTTTTGATAAATTTGGAATTTCTGCAACTTGATTATTGGAGTGAGAGTTGTATGGTTGTTTTGTGTTTTATTAAGGATTCTTTCATTGGCATATTGAATTTACCTTTTTGGGTTTTTTTTTTGCTCCCGCTACATCACTAATGGCTAAAATATGCAATTCAATTCATTTTTACTATAATTATATAAAAGAATTGTGTGGTTGTTGTCCTTTCTCTTTTCTTTTATGTGTGTATATATGTAGTTAGTTTTTATATGGTGTTAATATTGAATTCTTTCTTTTTTAAACAACAAACTAAATTATTTCGTTCCTCTTTTTTTTTTTAAAAAATATGAACTATGATGTTGTCCTTTTGCTTTGATTCTAGACCTTTTTATCTTTCTTTCTACATTTCTCTATTAGTTATTCAGTTACAATGTTCTTATTTAATAAACTGTTATTATTGTGTATACAGTTTTTTTTTTTTTTCAATATTAGTTTTGTTTGAAAAGTTTCTTTTTCTTATGAAGATGGTCACTCTATTGATAGTAAGGGTGTTGGAAGAAGGGTCGTTGATCGTGTACATAAAACTTATGGCTATGATGGAGACTTGGAGAGAAAAGTATATTTCATATTGGTTTACTTCTGCGAAACAAAATTGAGTTCATTGTTGTACTTAAGGATGTCACCTCTAACAAGTAGGTATATACGAATGGCAGTATGTATTTTTTAAGCTTAAAGTGTTATCTTTACTTTACACAATTTTTTTTTCAAATATTTGTATACTTATTTTTTGTTTAGGCTCCTTAACTATGTCTTTATTATAATGCGACTGGTTGTATACATATAGATCCCTCAAAAAGCCAAAAAAAAAATACATGAATTTGGACCAATGTCAAAGTTGATATAGAGCTTTAATTTCTTTCCTTTTATTTACATGTCTTTGGTAGGCCGATCATGTGTTGTTTGAGATTTTTCTATTCTTTTTACTTGGATTTTTTATTTTTTTAAGTTTAAGCTAATTTTGGTTATCAGTTCATTATACTTAATTCTTTTACTTTGAAATTGAGGATTTAGATTTTTTTTTTTTAATTTTATTTTGGATAGTTTATAGGGTTTGTTGTGGCTTTGGGTGTTTTTGGTTTGATTTCTATTATCCATTGATTTACATGATTGTGACAATGATCCCTAATTTGAGCTTCTATAAGGAGCAAACATATAGTTTTCTTTTTTGTTTTTTTGTCACTTTTCTATTTTTGAATAGAAAGATATATATCAATTGGTTATGTTATTGTCCATTCTTGAATGTGCAGATGTTGATTTTATTGGAAAAAATGGTTTTCTATTTGTCTAATGGCATCAAAAGGTTAATATTATGAAGTTCCAAAAATCATAGTGTGTTTTCTCATTATATAACTATTTCAAGTTACAACCTTTGAATTTCATATTCTAAACACCTTGGCATTTTCTTTTTTGTCTCTTTGAGTTTATAAAAATATTCCATTTGTATGAGTTTCCCTTTTTGTAATATCTCGTATTTTTAAACATTTTAATATTTCATCGGGATATACAGTGTTAATAATTTCTGTATATATATTTATGATATTTCATGAGTTGCTATTTAATTAAAATTGATTTTAATTGTTTTATATTATTTTAAGCACTTTACGTAAAATTTTCTCGGGACTTGCATTTTCGGGAAAATTGATACGTAAATTATTTATTATTAATTATTTTAAATAGATTTTCATATTTGCATGAACTCATATATATTTTTAAAGTACTAAATAACGTATATATGTGTATTTATTTATTTAACTAGGGTTTAATTAATTACCCTAATATTTTATTATTTATTAATTAGTTTTAATAATATTTAATTATTTTTAGTGTATAAATTATTTAAAATATTAAATTATATGTGTGTGGTGTATATTTAATGTGTGTGAGATTTATATTATTATAATATATAGTGTAAAAGTATATATATATACATATACATTTAATATTAAACAAAATATAAAGTTTGAGTTATTTACGGTTGTGCCATCCATCCTTCTCCCTCACTCCCGATCGTCCCCATCACCGTTCCACCGCTGCTACTCCTATTTTCTCACTGTCGGTGTGCCGTCCGGCGTGCCACCTCCTTCCCCAGCCTTCCCTGCCGCCAGCAGCGCCCTATTCCGTCGAGTTTTGGCCAGAATATGCTCGGGAAGCCGAATTCATTCTCACCATTGATCATGACGTTTTCGACCACCATTTTCGACACCGCCAGTCTATTTCTTCTCCTTGAGCTCCGGTGAGTGTGATTCCAAGCTTTGTTTTACTTAAAATGGTCTTGATTTGCTTAGGTTTCGATTTTGGTAATTCAGCCATTTTAGGGTTCTTGATTTTTTTGAACCTTGAATTGATTGATTCATGAAAAATTTATTCAAAAATGTTGTTCCTCTTAGCTTAATCTACATGTGTGAATTTTTTTAGAATTTTTGGGAATTATTTTGATTTTTGGGTATTTTTGAATATTTTAGTATTATTTTCTAATTTTCGAAAATTAATTAATTAAATTATGAAATTGTGTTTTATGATAATTATAGGTGTTGAAATGAATTATATAATTTTATTTGGAATTTTTATGAATTTATATGTATTTATTTTGAATTTGTTTAGGTTTATGTAATTTTGGAAAATTAGGTTAATTGTGTTTTTAATTGAAATTAATTATCTAATTGAGTTTAATTATTGATATTATTGATAAATATGATGATAAAATTAATTTTGTGAAATTATATTATTTTTGGTGAATTTTTTGATTAATTTTAGTATATTTATATATATAGGGGCATTTTGGTAATTTTACCCTAAATTGACTAAAAATGTAATTAAATTGGTTTTAATAGCTATTTAAGGTATAAAAATTATTTATACAAATTATTTAGTATTTTTAATTAATTAAAACTATTTTTCGTGAATTATTTTCAAATTATATATATAATATACGATTTTTCTAAATAAATGAGTTTTTATCGGTTTTTACTGTGTTTTAGGGTTAATTATGTAATTTCTACTTATAAGGGTATTTTTGGTATTTCTATAATATTCTGTGATTGTGGACCCCGGTCGGTGAACTGTAGTTTGGAGTCCGACCGAGGGGTTGTGATTGTAAATCTGTGTCTATTTTTTGAAGTGTATTTCTTTGTAGGGCCGGATCTACTCTTTGAGTAGAGAGATGTCCATTTTACAGGAGAGGTTCTGTCGGATTTTTGGTAGAATTCTCGTAAAACGTGATGTCCGATCAAACCCTAATTTTGATTCTGTGTCCAATATTCTATATCGAGTTTCTAAGATTTTCTATTAGGTTTATTCTGATGTCTGTTATTATTGTTTGTTTAGTTGCGCCGAGACCGAGGCCTAGTGGACCAGGCCCGTCGGACCCATCTCGAGGAGCGCACTAAGTGTGAGTTACTATTTTTATATATATATGCTCTAAGGTGCATGATTTTAGAAATATATGTTTTATCTTGATTAAATATGCATAATAGTTTAATTAGTACTTGAGTTTATTTTAGTTTACTTTTGGTTTATTTTTGGTTTATTTTAAACTATATGCATGTTTTGTTAATGAATTAGGTTTAAAATGTTTTTGAATATATTTCTAGTTTATTTTGTAATTTAATTGGATTTATTTGACATATATATACTCGAAATATACCTGGTCTACTTTTGGTATATTTTTAGTATATGTATGGTTTATGTTGCTATTTTATTCAATTCATGCGTCATTTATTTTATGAATGTATGTTTTATAATTATAATGAAGGATATCAATAGAACGTGCTACCTAGTGGGTAACACTAGGACCGAGTATGTACCGGTACGCTTATAGCATTTAGGCTATATTACTAACCTACTTGAGGATATTGATTGGATTTGATTATTTGATGTGTGATATGATTTGGGAGTGTGATTGCTGGAGCTCGGTTGACCAAGTGTCTCGGGGCCAATCACACTGACAGTCAGACTGCTGGAGCTCGGTTGACATAGTATCTCGGGGCCAGTCTACTGTCTAAATGGAATAAGTGAATATTTTAGAATAAGTGAGCCTGTATGGCTAGAGTATTGTCTAACACTGTTTTGAGGTTGCGATATTCTAGGGTTCTATTTGATCCTTCATAAGCTGTGATTTTCAATAAAAATAAATAAAATGATTTTATTGCATCTGTGTGTAATTGCTTGTATATATACATATTATATATATACTTTTGATTGTGTGCATTGGCATTTAGTATGCATGTATATATATTATAGTAATTCACTCAGTGAGGTCTGACTCCCCTCTGTTGACCATTTTTCAGGAGAGTCTTCTTCCTCAGACCTCAATAGTAGGCCTGTACGCCGGATTTCTTCTACCCCGGCTTCTTTATGTAACTACTCACCTGAGTTTTATTCTATAATCTAGACACTGCAGTAGTTGTAAATAAATTGTGGTTTTATGTATTATATTTGTGTGAGTTATGTATTTTAAGAATTTGAATTGAAACTTGTATTAACGGATCTATTTATATATATGAGATATGGATTTTATTTGAAATCCCGTGGTGGATTATTATTTTGATATTTATGATTTTATTTTTGCTGCATTAAGTGTTGTTGTTATTATTATTGTATGTTTTATTTTATTTTTAGGCTTGCTACGGGTTCTGGATTCGAAAAAATTTCCGTTCCTTAGCGCCAGTCATGGTCCCTGTTTTGGGTCATGACACTTTTGTAGGATTATAACTTATTAGTAGAAGTAAAGGAAAAAATTAGACCGGCCAACAACCATGATGATCCTCGAAGTGGTGATAAAGAAAATAATTCTAGCACCAAAAAGGAGAGGAAGACCTCATAAAACAATTAAAGATTATAAAGAAGAAGCTGAAAAATATAACAAAAGGATGGAGAGAATAGGAAAATAGTCATTATATAAAGAGAAGCTAAGTGTCCAATAACATTATAAAGTGGAAAGAAGGGGAAGCAATATTCATAGCCAAAAGAGAAATTTGATTCATTGAAGGAAGAAAATGGTGTTTCTATCAAATTAAGAACTAATAACTCAAATTAAATTTATAAATAAATTAAAAAAATTTATTATAAGCCAACAAAAATTGTTTCTAGATGAATCGTCTATCAAAAGAAAAAAAATGCACAAAGTTGTTTACCATCTATAGCACATTAAATTTTACAAATGATTTTTTTTTCTTTATATTTTCAAGGTTGATAATTTCAGCAAAGATGGACTCTAATTTAATTTGTTGTGCAAAATAAAAATTAAAAAAAAACTTATATGGATTATTTTTTTTAGGTCAACTGACGTTAATGAAATAATGCATGTAATATCTAATAATTATTGTGTTTAACTTTTATCTTAGTTTATTTTCTTTTCCATATTATTATTGCTATTGAAATATTTTAATATTTTCTGCTGTGAAGTGCAGGTAAATTTCCTCGTATATACATAAATTTGAGAAAATAGAAGATAAGAGGTAATTAGAAATGGATATGTAATATTTCTAGTAAATAAAAGTAAGGAACATATATTAGAATGAAGGCTCATCTTTTAATATATTTGAAATAAGAAAAATAAAGAATGAAGTCATTCACAACCTAAGCCGGTTCCTTTACCCATTGCTCTTATTAGTTCTTTTTTAACTTTAATTGATCAAAGTGTTTCAAATGCTTTAACAAGGAAGAAAATTGATAAGTTTCATCCTGGTAAAACAATTGACATATAGACTAGAGCTATTAGATACAGAGGTTGCTAGAATATTTTACACTAGGGGTCTACCTTTTAACTTAGCAAAAAAAAAACTTTTTGTTTTGTTAGTTTGCTACTAACCATGTATTTTGTGGTTATGTACTTCCTAAGTTGTAATGATAAGGACCACCTTACTTTAGCAAGAAAAGGCAACTATAGAGAAGTTGTTGCAAATTATGAAAAGCACTTGATATAAAAATTGTGTTAATAATTTTAGTGATGGATTTAGTGACCCACAAAAAAGGCCTTTAAATAATTTAACCATTTATGGATTTGTCCTAACATTTCTTAGATCTATTGATTATTCAAGGAAAGTGAATGACATTTATTTCATTCTAATTTGCTAAAAGATATAATTGATAAAATAAAATGCAATACAACATTATGGCTCATTTTTATTTTACCAAAAATTTAAGCATTAAGTCATGTTGTAGTAGATGCAACAATTCATTAACATATTGTAGAAAGAGTAGTAGAAGTATGCAACAAAATAATAGTTGATGTAAAGTGTCCATAGGCCCATATAACAATCCTTTCAAAAGCTCACATGATGAATATTGAATATTGATGTTATAATAGAATTGCCAGCTCGCCAAATAATGTAGAAAGGGACAAAATCAGTTATGAAATATTTTTGTAGAACATTCTTAAATTTGCCACATATCATTCTTTGATTTTTACTTTTCATGTATATAAACCACACTATGTATTATTTTCTTTGAGAAATGAATTCGTGAAATCTTCTCCTAAATACGATTTATTTTTGTTCATGGTATCATAGCAATTCTAATCTAAAATTTTTTTAATCAATCAATAAAATATGGTGGAAACACCATTTGGCTTGGAAGATGAGTGTGAAATCATAAGTAAAATCAACATATCCACTTTGCAAGAATGTGAAATTTGTCATAAGTCCAAGCAATAAAGACTTAGCTCTTTACCAACTAAATTCCTACTTCCAAAATTTATCAATTGCTTCATATAAATCTTTAGGGTCTATATAAATATTATTCCCTCACTAGAACTTCTTATATATTTATTAAGCAAAGAGCAATAAGTTTTACAACATTATTAATGTATGTGGATTGATGGCAATGATATTAAAGAAATCAAAACATTAAAGGCATATTTTCATAAGTTATTTACCATCAAAGATTTAGGAGAAGTTATATATTTATTAGGCCTTCAAATTATAAGAACAAAAGTAGGGCTGAAAAAGAACCTAAAGGGAGGGTGAATAGGCCTAATGAAAGTTTAAAAGAAGATTAATAAAGATTAAATGAAAATGAAAGAGATTAAGAGGAAGAGAAAATGAGAAACTTGATTTAAGAAGTTCAGTTTCTCAAAAACCTAAGTCTCCACCTAATTTATCCCTAAGTTAGGATTTGGCAAATCCACAACCAATCTATTTACTTTTTAGATTGATTACAATAAAGTTGTTGAGGCTGAACTCAAACTTTTACAATTAAGCTTTTCTTGGCTTAGCTTTAACCATAACCTAAATTCTTATATTTTTTATAGCTTATCCTTAAATTAATTCCTCTATACTTAGTTCCTTACTTCCCTTTTACAACCTAAAAAAAGAGATGAAGAAGAATCTACTATAGAACAAAACCCACACTCGAGAGTTTAAGAGACTAATTAAAAGAAATTAAAAGAATGCTTTTGAATAGAATTGAATGCTAAGTAAAAAATTGCTCAATAATTTATCTAACCTTTTAAATAAGGTTTTGAGAGGTGTATTTATAGTTAAGGATTAGAAAATGGTTGTTAGAGAGCTACCTCTTCATCCTCAAGCTTCACCATGCTCGTTAATTGTAATTTTAGCATTTTGTAAAGTTTTGATGAGTCACAATCATGATATACCCCCTCACGATCATGACCATTGAGAAACATAACTATCGGGGTCGTTTTGTAACCGTTGAGCCTTTCAAAGCTGGATCATGACCTATGTCAAGATCATGATAAAGGACCATGAGGGTCAATATGTCTTTAGCCTTTATTATCTTCCTTTGTGTTAAGCTCATGATTAGCATTATCCCAAACATGATCACCCAAATTATGATTATGATAGGGACTATGAGGGCTATTGTTTATAAGTTTCAATTATCATTCCTTTAATCATGCTTATGACTTTGGTTTATGATCATGATCATGAGGGCTACTGAATATAAAGTCCTTTCTCATGA
Organism: Mallotus nudiflorus; assembly: GCA_947683625.1. Lineage (NCBI taxonomy): Eukaryota > Viridiplantae > Streptophyta > Magnoliopsida > Malpighiales > Euphorbiaceae > Mallotus > Mallotus nudiflorus. The sequence continues at coordinate 3,210,007 of CANTUR010000461.1, forward strand.
TATTGCTCACGATTATGATCTCCTTGCTCACAGTCATAATCACCTTGTTACGATCTTGATCATGATCATGACACTAACCATGAGGGCTACCGTGACTCTATCTTTTTAAGGCATTTTAGTATGGTTATGCTCATAGGGATGCTCATGATCGTGATGGGAATCATAAGTATCACAATAATGATGCTATGCTCTATTTTTCAAGCTTGAAAATGCCTCTAAATTATGCCTAACTTATACACACATTAATAACTTAAACCTAAGTTTGTTAAAACCAAAATGAGGTGGATTAGGCCTTGATCATGCAAATAACCAACAAGGGGTTTATATTAATCAGCGAAACTATGCATTATATGTAATTAATAATGCTATTTTACTAAGAGCCAAGCTTGCTAAAACCTATGACAAAGGAACAAAGCTAACAACTAAAAATATGAGAAAAACTTAACAATCCATACTAATATAGAATGCTAATTGGCAAATTTCTTTATTTGAATTTTTTAAAAAGCTTGATGTAACTTATAGGGTTCAACAATTACGCCAATATGTCAATGCACCCTCAAATCTAAATTTAAACTTTGCATTTATTAAAATGCATCAAATGTTTACCGTCACATGGATTATTCTTTCCTACCTCTAATGGTTTCACTCTAAAAGGTTATTTAAATGTTGATTGGGCTTTATGCTTAGATTTTAGGAGATCTTTAACTGATTATTGCACTTATCTTGGAACTATTTTAATGTCTTGAAAGACAAAGAAACATACTAAATTTTTAAAGTCCTTTACTAAGGTCAAATATTGGAGCCTTACTGCTACTATATATGAATTATAGTGGATCACTTATATACTTATCGATTCAAGATTAACCCTCCAATTCCTGTTTCACTTTGGTGTGACAACAAGGCTACAATAGATATCACTGCAAATCTTTTTTTCATGAAAGAATGAAATATCTTAAGATTGATTGTCACTTAGTTAAAAACATTGTACAAAGTAGTCTTTCTCTCACCACAGCACATTGGTTCTCAATGTTAACTCATTGATTTTTTTTTTGTTACTAAGGGTTGGCTACTCTTTAATTCAACAATTTACTCTACAAGTTGGACTTACTAGATTATCACTAAGCTCCAACTTGAGGGGGAAGATGAAATATAATGCAATACAACATTATGGCTCATTTTTATTTTACCATCAATTCAAGCATTGAGTCAAGTTATAGCAGGTGCAACAATTCATTAACATATTATAGAAAGAGTAGTAGGAGTATGTAGTAGAATAATAATTAATATAAAGGGTCCATAGGCCCATATAGCAATCCTTTCATAAGCTCACATGTTAAGTATTGTACATTGATGCTATAACAAAATTGTCAGTTATTATGAAATATTCTTGTAGAACATTCTTGAATTTGGCACATGTCATTATTTAATTCTTAGCTTTCATGTATATAAACCATAATATGTATTATTTTCTTTAAACAATGAATTCATGAAATATTTTCCTAAATAAATTTTTTTTTATTTAATCATTGATGAAGTTAGCTATAAAAATTTTTTTGCAAATAATTACTAATAATGCCAAAAATTATAAAAGTACTAAAAAACTTACTGAAAATATGTTTTCTCAAATTTACTAGATTCCTTGTATTATGTATATACTTAATCTTAATTTAAAGAATATGTATACACCTTAAGATGTGAAAACTAATAGAGAAACTATGCTTTTTTGAATGGATCATTGGAGTTCATGGAGTTGCTTTGAAAATTAAGACTTTATAATCAACCATTCAATAAGGTTGACCAAATTTAATTAGTTTAGTTCTTTAAAGTTGCTTTTAGTTTTAGACACTTGCACACTTCGCTTCTATTATTATCATGCTCAAAAGATTTAAACCTATTAGGTGTGCTTTAGAAGCAATGATTATGCATGAACAATGGATAAATTGTTGAGATGATGATCAAGGGAAAACTAAGTTTGCACGTGAAAAGATAGTGGATGAAGAATGATCAGAAAAAAATTAATTACATTATTACTTTTATGTAATGACCCTTTATTTTAAATAATATAAAATTATTCTGAGATATGCAATGTAAATGAAATTTTAAATTTTATGTATATATTATTGTTATTATTTGTGAATATTATTTATTTAGTTATTTTATTCTAAAAATTTTATTTACATAAAATAATTTATTTAGGAGTTCTATTATTTAAATACATTAAAGTTATTATTATTATTATTATTATTATTATTATTATTATTATTATTATTATTATTATTATTATTATTATTACTGATGATCAAGGGAAAACTAAGTTTGTATGAGAAAAGATAGTTAGAAAAAATTAATTACATTATTGTTTTTATGTAATGACTTTGTATTTTAAATAATATAAAATTATTCTGAGACATGTAATATGTCACGACCCAAACTCAGGGGTACGTGACCGGCACTAGGGAATGGGAAAGCATAAAGCTACCGAAACTCATAGTAAGCCTTAAAAGAAAAATCACGGAATATTTAACCTTGAAACCTTACAATAAATAATAAAATCACAATGCACATTATCAAACTGATTTTTCTTAATATAATTTAAACCGTAATATCAATGCATAAAATAAATAAAGATCAGTTATACAAATAGTATCTCGATACATAAATTATAAATACATGAAATCCCAAATAAAGTATGCAGTTATACACTTTTCTCTACTGCGGTACACAAAAGTAAATACAACACAACTAAGTAGACCTACGTAGAATAACTGGTGACAAAGCTATACGGCGAAGAGAAGTAGGCCTAACAGAAAACTCCCAAACTCCTAAAAAAAATAAATTAAGGGGAGTCAAACCTCACTGAGTAAGTTAATAAAGAAATGAATACGGTTTGAAAACCTCATTAAAATAAATTTTATAGAAATATAATATAATAAAATTTTATTCAACCATAAGATATACATATAATAAATCCATTTTTAAAAGAGAAGAAATAGATATTTAAATGTCTTTTTAAAACGTTTCAGTATAAAAATTTGATAGAACTTGATTTATAAATTTTTAACAGTCATATGACTCACTTATATCCAAGACTGCCGGATCCCAAGAGCAAGGCATCACCAAGATACACAGCCGTAATCATATCTTTTAATCCAATATCATTGGCGGTGTTCGAGAGCAAAGCATCACCAGACCATCGGCCCCAGTGATTTAATAATATTAATCAAAATTATACTGGCGGTGTCCAAGAGCAAAGCATCACCAGACCTTCGGCCCCAATATTTATTAAATAAACAAATATTATACTACTAGCGGAGTCCGAGAGTAAAGCATCACCAGACCTTCGGCCCTAGTAATATAATTAAATAATCACATGTTTTACCAATGTGCACACAATCCTGATAAAACCCATTAGGTAGCCTGTTCTATCGTGGTTTATTTATAAATAAAAGAAAATAAATAAAACAAAGAAAATTACAATAAATAATAAAATAAAATAAAATAAATCAATTATAAATTAAATCATGCAGAATCCTATGAATAATGCTGACTAGAATCTTATAAAAATTAAATTCATAAGAATTTAATATAATTTAAATTAAAAGACTAGACACTCAAATCAAATATTAACTTACAGGATAAAGGTGCTCCTATAGCATGTCGTGTCCGACCTTGACTGGTAGACGCAACTAGAGGAGCAGCTAAAAGATAGAAAAAGGAAATGACAATTAGAAAATAGAAACCTAACTTCTAGAGTTTCTAACGAAGACTCGATTCGAACTCAAAATAAAAACTTTAAGGATTGACCCAGTGTCACATTTTACGAGAAATCTATCAAAAATTTGATCGAGTTTTCATTGTAAAATGGACATCCCTCTACCAGAGTAGAGTTAATCCTGTAAATAAACACACTTCAAAATTCACAGTGGCACAACACCTCGGGTTGGGACCCCAAACTACACAAATTCCAACCGAGGTTCACCAAAAATACAATTAAGCAAATACTAAATATTAATTTAGTAAATCACCAAAGATAATAAAAATTAATAATAAATCATAATATAATTTCTTTAATTTTTAAAACACTAAATAAAATTATTTTCCACCATAATTTAATAAAATTTCAAATGATAATATAATATTAATAACAATCAAACTTTCCAAATATTCAACATAAAATAGTCAAATTCAAACTATAATTGCCCAAATAGTTTAAATATACTATAATATTAATTAAAAACTCATTCAAACCACAAAACAATAAATAATTTAATTTTGAATAAATTTTCAAAAATAGTTAGTATCAATTAACTAAAAATAATAAATAATTTATAAAAATTATTTTAATACCACATTTTAATCAAAATTATCTAAAACATCGTATTTAATTATAATATCAACAAAAACACACCATTTACCTATTATTTCAAAATTTACATAATAATAATAATTTCTAAAAAAATTAAATGCATTATCAAAAATTATTTTATCACTACTAAAATTACTAACATAATATACTAACACTAATTAACTCAAATATTAAACCAAAAATAATTAATTAATAACATTAATAAAATATACATAAAACTTAAAATACCTAAATAAATATACAAAAATCCATAAAATCAATTTAATTAATCTAAATCAATTTTTTTATATACTCCTAATCAAAATTAACCCCAAATAATTTAGATCAACTAATATATGTATAGATCAACCAAGAATTACCCAAATAATTAAAATAAATTCTGCAAAAATTAAACAAATAACTCATAATTAACAAAAATCACAAATCAACCTAAAAACTAACCAAAATCAACTAACAAACAACTAAATCTAACTAAAAACTAACCTAAAGCTAACTAATTACTAACCCACTAACTTACTTCAAACTCAACTCAAGACAGGGGAAGGGCTGCTACTACAAGCCTGAGTTGATGCTACTCCCGGTGACAGTAGGTTATAGCGGTGGTGGTGCTAGGTGTCACAGCAGGAGGGCTAGAGACGTCTGCTGTTGCCATTTCTACTGTTGATCTTACTGCTGCTTCACATTGCTGGACTTACTGCTGCTTCACATTGCTGGACCTACTGTTGTCTCTGCATGTGTTGCTGCTACTGGCGTAAGGAAGGAGGAAGAGCACGGAGATGGCTTCAGTTCAGACAACAAGAGGGAGAAGAAGAAAGTTGATGGTGAGAAATGGTTGACTGCTTACGGGAAGAAAAGAGTAGCAGGGGAAGAAGAGAAGAAAATTAAAGGAAGAAAGAAGAAAAATCTTGTTGATTCTATAGAAGAAGGCTTTTTTACCAACTTTGGTTTGAAAAGCATTAATGCTACATATATATATATAAGTTTAAGTAGTTAATATAATAATAATGTTAATATATCTCTAGATAAAATAATACTACAAATATAATGGTCAATAATGGTAATGCTACGAATAAATATTTGGACAATTAAAATAATAAAGTATGTGCATAAAAATAAAATAATATAAAAGTAATAATATTAATAGTTCTCAATAGAATTTTAAATTTAGTACTTAAATATAATAATTTAATATATCAATTATAACAATATAAAATAAAGATAATTTGTATCCTTGAAAACCTCAATATTTATATAAATAATTTAAAATATTTGGGTTATTATAGTCTTCCTTCCTTATAGAAATTCATCCTCGAATTTCAAAGAAAAGTAAGGAATTACAAAGTCTAAGGATGAAAAAGATAGGGATAGATGGCTTGCATCTTAGATTCTGCCTCCCACGTACAATCTTCTGCTGTATAGTTACTCCAAAGCACTTTCACCATCAAAATCTCCCGGGAGCGAACCTGGCGATCCACAATCGCTACTAGATACTCCTCATAAGACAGATCTTCACTGAGCTCCACTGCTTGAGGCTGAAGTACGTGAGAAGGATCAGGAATGTACTTCCTCAATATAGACATATGGAACACTGGGTGGATTCGGGATAACTTAAGTGGCAACACTAGTCTATAGGCTACTTCCCCAACTCGTGACTGTAACTCGAAAGGTCTAATGTATCTCGGAGCCAACTTACCCTTCCTACCAAACCTCATAACCCCCTTCATTGGAGATACCTTTAGAAACACCATATCTCCAACTGGGAAGGAAACATCCTTCCTTTTGGGATCAACATAACTCTTTTGTCTGATGTATGTTGTCCTCAACCTCTGTTGAATGATAAGAACTTTTTCAGAAGTAATATGTACTAACTCTGGACCTATGAGCTATCTCTCACCAATTTCCCAACACAAAGGTGATCTGCACTTCCTACCATACAGCGCTTCATACGGAGCCATCTCAATACTTGCATGATAACTGTTGTTATATGCGAATTCAATCAGTGGCAAATGATTATCCCATTGACCTCTAAAGTCCATCATGCACATCCAGAGCATATCCTCTAAAGTCTGAATGGTCCTCTCAGACTGACCATCTGTTTGAGGATGGAATGTTGTACTGAAGTCAAGTCCGGTACCCAATGCCTTATGCAACTCTTGCCAGAAAAATGATGTAAAAGTGGCTCCTCTATCAGATATTATACTTACTGGAACTCCATGAAGACAAACAATTCTGCTGACATACAACCATGCCAACCTGTCAGTGGAGTATGTCTTCTTAATTGGCAGAAAGTGAGCTGACTTAGTTAACCTATCAATAATCACCCAAATAGCATCAAACCCACCTGTTGTCCGAGGCAAACCAATCACAAAATCCATAGCAATCATATCCCACTTCCACTCTGGGATAAGCATGGGCTGTAACAATCCTGAGGGCCTCTTATGCTCTAATTTCACCTGCTAACATGTGAGACACTTGGATAAAAATTTTGCAACATCCTTCTTCATTCCATTCCACCAGTATGTATCCTTCAAATTATGATACATCTTGGTAGAACCTGGATGAATACTGTAAGCAAAAAAGTGTGCCTCTTCTAAGATCTCTTTCCTCAACATCTGGCACACACAACTGAGTACCCAAGCATAGAACTCAGTCACTATCAATCACAAACTCTCTGGATTGACCTTATTGTACCTCAAACATAATTCTCTGAAATTATGGGTCCCTTCTTTAAGCTTCCTTAACTCTATCCCAGCACACAGACTGTAATCTGAATTGAGAAAAAAGGCACTTTTTAGTCACCTTCCACTGCAAACCCTTATCAATCAACTCATGCAACTCCTGAATAATCAGTCTCCTCTCAGTACTAATGTGGGCAAGACTACCTGCTGATTTTTTACTCAACGCATTAACTATTACATTCGCCTTGCCTGGATGGTAAAGAATCGAACAATCGTAGTCTTTCAGAAGTTCCATCCATCTTCTTTGCCTTAAGTTCAAATACCTTTGCTTTAAGATATACTTTAAGCTCTTGTGGTCGGTGTAAATCTTACAAGTGACACTTACAGATAATGCCTCCAGATCTTCAGTGCGAATACAATTGCTGCCATCTCTAGATCGTGAGTGGGATAATTTTGCTCATGCTTCTTCAATTGCCTTGAAGCATAAGCAACCACTCTACCATTCTACATTAGCACACATCCCAAACCTACACGAGAAGTGTCACAATACACCGTGTATCCATCATCACCAGAAGGTAATGTCAGTATTGGAGCTGAAGTTAATAAATCCTTAAGCAACTGGAAATGCTCCTCACATCTATCAGTCCACACAAATCTAACATTCTTCTGGGTTAGTCTAGTCAAAGGCGTGGAAATCTTAGAGAAATCCTTCACAAATCTCCTGTAATAGCCTGTTAAACCTAAAAAAATTCTCACTTCAATAACCGTTGTAGGTCTTGGCCATTCAGTTATCGCCTCTATCTTCTTAGGATCCACCTGAATGCCATCTTTAGACACCACATGGCCTAAGAATGCCACTTGGTCTAACTAGAACTCACATTTCAAAAATTTAGCATACAACTGGTGCTCTCTCAAAGTCTGCAGCACCAATCTCAGAGGCATCACATGCTCCTCCTTATTCTTTGAATAAACAAGAATATCATCAATAAACACAATCACAAATTGGTCTAAGTATGGCCTAAACACCCTGTTCATCAGGTCCATAAAAGTTGCTGGGGTATTAGTCAACCCAAAGGACATCACTAAGAACTCATAGTGGCTATATCTAGTCTGAAATGCTGACTTGGGTACATCCTCCCTTTTAATCCTCAACTGATGATACCCAGATCTCAAGTCAATCTTAGAGAAATGTCGAGCTCCTTGTAACTAATCAAACAAATCAACAATCCCGGGGAGTGGATACTTATTCTTGATGTTAACCTTATTTAGTTATATGTAGTCAATACATAGTCGAAGACTACCATCCTTCTTCTTTACAAAGAGAACCGAAGCACCCCAAGGAGATGTACTAGGCCAAATGAACCCCTTATCTAATAATTCCTGCAATTGCTTTTTTAACTCCTTCAGCTCTACAGGTGCCATTCTATAAGGTGGCATAGAGATAGGATATGTACCTAGGACCACATCAATACAGAATTCTATCTCTCTATCCAGCGGTAATCCAGGAAACTCCCCTGGAAAAACATCTGTAAATTCACGTACTACTGGTACCCTCTCCACTGATCCCATTTATGCTTGAACATCTCTAACTATAGCTAAATAGTCCTGACATCCTCTACTGAGCATCTTCCTAGCTGTAATGGCAGAAATAAGAATATAGAACATAAAACTCTCAGTACCTCTGAATTTGAATTCCTCATCACCAGGAATTCTGAAAATTACTTCCTTTACTTGACAATCCATAGAATCATAATATTGGGACAACCAATCCATTCTAAGAATCACATCAAACTCGATCACATCCAAAAGGACCAAGTCTACCAATAATTCTCTACCCTCTACTAACACTGGATAAAATGGAAAGAAAGTTTCTGTCTCCAACTCATCACTAAGTGGAGTCAAAACAGACAGACCCTAGCCTGACCACGTCCTAGCTACTGTGAGGTGAATGGCTGAGTCTATCCTCTACCTCGGCCCTACTGACTCGCATACTGCATCGGTCGTTGCTGAGGGTACATGGGTACCTGATACTGCTGAGGCACCTACTGCAATGGCTGAACAACAGAAGGTGAAGATCCTTGAGCAAAAGATGTCTGGAATCAATAGTTTGGACAAGCTCTAGTGAAATATCCAAACTGACCACATCTAAAACATGCTCCTGGCATCAAGTGACAAGGACCTTGATGCACTCGACCACAAATGGCACATGCACTAGCTCCTGACCCAAAAATGCCATGCCCAGAGCTCTGTCCACTACTACTGCTAGCGCTACCACCAAATCTAGCAGCCCTACTGCTCCTACGATCCTGAGTAACGCGGTGCCTACCAGTCTAATATGCCCTAAACTATTTGCTCTGCAGAGAAGGGCCTGTTGACTAAGAACTCAAGCTGCCTATCTGAAATACTGGCTACTGCACCCTCTAGGCAGGTCTGAAAATGCCACTATCATATGGGTCAAGTATGGTGCCATGCCAAATGTGTCTGCACTCCAATTGTCTTGCCTCCTCTACCACACTCTCGAGACTCGACCCTCTAGTCGAATACCAATATAGGTTGGGCCTAATCCAGTCACATACAGCTCTACTGCCCTGGCGACATCCTGTCTCATATCCTCAGCTTGCCTTATCAGTCTGTAGAACTCTCGAGTATAGTCCTCCACTGATCGATCTCTCCTATCAATGTTAAGCAGCTGCCATCTGTAGTTCTCTCGCATAGACGAAGGACAGAAGAATCTCATGAACTACTCCTAAATCCTAACCATGTCATCGTCATTATGAAAGGTTGAATGGACTGTATAAACTAATCCTGAGCTGCTGAGACTTATAGCTCCACAATCATAATCCTCTGGTAGTCAGAATACCCAGATCTGGTCCTAGACTCGATGGTATTAATGAAATCCAATGCATCCCCAGTACCATCAAAGTGAACTCACCCCACTTTGGAGTATAATAAGGCTGCATCAGCATCTGACATCTCTTGAGTCTGTCGCTGAAGCATCTGTTGCACAATGGGCATTGCCTGATTAAGAGCTATCAAGCCCTGATTAATACCTGTCATACCAACTACAAAGACTGTAGGATCCTTTGCTAGAATCTGAGGCTCTACCAGAGGCTGATCCTGCCTCTGAGCCGCTGCCACTCTAGCTCTACCCCTACCTCTAAGTCGAGGGGCAGGAGGGAGAATCTCATCCTGAAATGACTGCTCATCATCATTAGGTTTTGCATCTATAGTAGGGGTATTCCAAGCATGCCTCATTATGAAAAGATAAGAAAATTAAGATTCAAAACAAGATAGGAATATAGACTCAGATGCTGAAACCAAAAGACAAGACATCAACAAATGATGTTCAACAACCTAAGTACTATAGTATTATGAGAAAAAAATAAACATCGATATTCAAAATCATGAAAAATGAGCCAAAGCTTTGATACCAACTTTGTCACGACCCGAACCCAAGGGCACGTGACTGGCACTAGGGAATGGGAAAGCATAAAGCTATCGAAACCCATAATAAGCCTTAAAAGAAAAATCGCAGAATATTTAACCTTGAAACCTTACAATAAATAATAAAATCACAATGCACATTATCAAACTGATTTTTCTCAATATAATTTAACCCGTAATATTAGTGCATAAAATAAATAAAGATCAGTTATACAAATAGTATCTCATAACATAAATTATAAATACATGAAATCTCAAATAAAGTATGCAGTTATACACTTTTCTCTACTGCGATACACAAAAGTAAATACAACACAACTAAGTAGACCTATACAGAATAGCCAGTGACAAAGCTACATGACGAAGAGAAGTAAGCCTAACAAAAAACTCCCAAACTCCTAAAAAAATAAATTGAGGGGAGTCAAACCCCACTGAGTAAGTTAATAAAGAAATGAATGTGGTTTGAAAACCTCATTAAAATAAATTTTATAGAAATATAATATAATAAAATTTTATTCAACCATAAGATATACATATAATAAATCCATTTTTAAAAGAGAAGAAATAGATATTTAAATGTCTTTTTAAAACGTTTCAGTATAAAAATTTGGTAGAACCTTATTTATAAATTTTTAACAGTCATATGACTCACTTATATCCAAGATTGATGGATCCTGAGAGCAAGGCATCACCAGGATACACAGCCGCAGTCATATCTCTTAATCCAATATCACTGGCGGTGTCCGAGAGCAAAGCATCACCAGACCATCGGCCCCAGTGATTTAATAATATTAATCAAAATTATACAGGCGGTGTCCAAGAACAAAGCATCACCAGATCTTCAGCCCCAGTATTTATTAAATAAACAAATATTATACTACTGGCGGTGTCCGAGAGTAAAGCATCACTAGACCTTCAGCCCCAATAATATAATTAAATAATCACATGTTTTACCGATATGCACACGGTCTTGATGAAACCCATCAGGTAGCCCGTTATACCGCGGTTTTATTTAAAAATAAAAGAAAATAAATAAAACAATGAAAATTACAATAAACAATAAAATAAAATAAAATAAATCAACTATAAATTAAATCATGCAGAATCCCATGAATAATGCTGACTAGAATCTCATAAAAATTAAATTCATAAGAATTTAATATAATTTAAATTAAAAGACTCAATACTCAAATCAAATATTAACTTACACGATAAAGGTGCCCCTCTGGCACGTCGTGTCCGACCTTGACTGGTAGACGCGACTAGAGGGGCAGCTAAAAGGCAGAAAAAGGAAATGACAATCAGAAAATAGAAACCTAACTTCTAGAGTTTCTAAGGAAGACTTGATTCGAACTCAAAATAAAAACTTTTAGGATTGACCCGGTGTCACGTTTTATGAGAAATTTATCAAAAATTCGATCGAGTTTTCTTTGTAAACGGACATCCCTCTACCGAAGTAGAGTCAATCCTGCAAATAAACACACTTCAAAATTCACAGTGGCACAACACCTCGGGTTGGGACCCCAAACTACACAATTCCCAATCGAGGTTCACCATAAATACAATTAAGCAAATACTAAATATTAATTTACAAAATCACCAAAAATAATAAAATTTAATAATAAATCATAATATAATTTATTTAATTTTTAAAACACTAAATAAAATTATTTTCCACCATAATTTAATAAAATTTCAAATGATAATATAATATTAATAACAATCAAACTTTCCAAATATTCAACATAAAATAGTCAAATTCAAACTATAATTGCCCAAATAGTTTTAATATAATATAATATTAATTAAAAACTCATTCAAACCACAAAACAATAAATAATTTAATTTTGAATAAATTTTCAAAATTAGTTAGTATCAATTAACTAAAAATAATAAATAATTTATAAAAATTATTTTAATACCACATTTTAATCAAAATTATCTAAAACATAGTATTTAATTATAATATTAACAAAAACACATCATTTACCTATTATTTCAAAATTTACATAATAATAATAATTTCTAAAAAAATTAAATGCATTATCAAAAATTATTTTATCACTACTAAAATTACTAACATAATATACTAACACTAATTAACTCAAATATTAAACCAAAAATAATTAATTAATAACATTAATAAAATATACATAAAACTTAAAATACCTAAATAAATATACAAAAATCCATAAAATCAATTTAATTAATCTAAATCAATTTTTTTATATACTCCTAACCAAAATTAACCCCAAATAATTTAGATCAACTAATATATGTATAGATCAACCAAGAATTACCCAAATAATTAAAATAAATTCTACGAAAATTAAACAAATAACTCATAATTAACAAAAATCATAAATCAACCTAAAAACTAACCAAAATCAACTAACAAACAACTAAATCTAACTAAAAACTAACTTAAAGCTAACTAATTACTAACCCACTAACTTACTTCAAACTCAACTCAAGACAGGGGAAGGGTTGCTAGTGCAAGCCTGAGTTGCTGCTACTCCCGGTGATAGCAGGTTGTGGCGGTAATGGTGCTAGGTGTCACGGCAGGAGGGCTAAAGACGTCTGATGTTGTCGTTTCTGTTGCTGATCTTACTGCCGCTTCACACTGCTGGACTTATTGCTGCTTCACATTGTTGGACCTACTACTGTTGTCTCTGCACGTGTTGCTGTTGCTAATGCGAGGAAGGAGGAAGAGCACGGAGATGGCTTCAGTTCAGACAGCAAAAGGGAGAAGAAGCAAGCTGATGGTGAGAAATGGTTGACTGCTGGCGGGAAGAAGAGAGTAGCAGGGGAAGAAGAGAAGAAAATTAAAGGAAGAAAGAAGAAAAATCTTGTTGATTCCGTAGAAGAAGGCTTTTTGGCCAACTTTGGTCTGAAAAGCATTAATGCTACATATATATATATATATATATAGGTAGTTTAAGTAGTTAATATAATAATAATGTTAATATTTGGATAGTTAAAATAATAAAGTAGGTGCATAAAAATAAAATAATGTAAAAGTAATAATATTAATAGTTCTCAATAGAATTTTAAATTTAGTACTTAAATATAATAATTTAATATATCAATTATCATAATATAAAATAAAGATAATTTGTATCCTTGAAAACCTCAATATTTATATAAATAATTTAAAATATTCGGGTTATTACACAATATAAATAAAATTTTAAATTTTATGTATATATTATTGTTATTATTCGTGAATATTATTTATTTATTTATTTCTAAAAGTTTTATTTACATAAAATAATTTATTTAGGAGTTCTATTATTTAAATACATTAATGTTGTTGTTATTATTATTATTATTATTACTATTACTATTACTATTACTACTATTACTACTACTACTATTATTATTATTATTATTATTATTATTATTATTATTATTATTATTATTATTATTATTATTATTATTATTATTATTATTATTATTATTATTATTATTCATCTAGTGTGCATGAGTTGTGTTGTATATATATATGTGTGTGTGTACAAGTGTTATTTGTGTGTGTGTGTGTGTTTATATATATATATATATATATTTAAAAAAAAAAGGCATCAGGACACATTAACTTTCGGTACCCTTCCCTATTTTATTTTTCCTTCCTTCACGTTTTCTTCCCTCTGCTTCCCGAGACCTTCCCTACGCAACCCAACCTTGCTGGATAGTCAGCGACCACCACCACCAACCATTGTTGACTCCCCTCTACCCCTCCTTCCCTTTTGCTACTCCAGGTCACATCAGAAGTTGTCGGAATTGCCAGAAATAGTAGCAGTAGCAAGGAGAGCTCATCGACATTGACTCCATTTTCAGCCACCTTAACTCCGCTTTCCGGTGTTGATAAACTCCTTTTAGACGAGTGAGTCCATTTTCAAGCTCCGTTTGAGCTTGAATTCTCTAGTTTGTGAGTTTTACTTAGATTTTGGTTTATGTCCATTTTAGGTTTTATTTTTTTTTTAAGCTTGATATTCCTTATTTATGGATTCTTGCTTTAGAAATGTTGTTCATGGCAACTTAAGCTTCTCAAAAATAATTTTTTTTTATTTTTTTGAATTAATTTGAATTATGGGTAATTTTTTTTTAATATTAAAATATTGAATTTTTGATAATTATGTTAATTAATTATTTTTAATGGAAATTTGGTTAAATTAGTGTTATTAATTTGAGTTAATAATTTTAGAATTTATAAAATAATTTTTAGTGATTTTTTATAATTTTTGAGAAATTATTAATATTATGTGAATATTGGAATTATGAGTTAATTTTGTGTTTTTTTTATGGAATTATAGTTAAATAATATGTTTTAAATGATTTTATATAGGGTATTAAAATTATTTTTGTAAATTATTTATTATTTTTTTAATTAATTAATACTAATTTTCAAAAATTACATCAAAATAATATATTATTTACTATTTTAGTGATTAAATTGATTTTTAGCTACTTTTATTATATAATTAAGTTATTTGAGTAATTAAAAGTGAATTTTACCATTTTATGTGGAATTATTGAAAAGTTTGATTTTTATTGATATTATATTATTATTTGAGATTTTTATTTAATTATTGTGAAAATAATTATATTTAGTGATTTAATGTTTAAATATATTATATTTTGGTATATTATGAATATTTATGGAATTTAATGATTTTTAATATATTTATTATTTTATATTTATTTTTGGTGAATTATAAACCTCGATTGGGAATTTATGTAGTTCGGGATCACATCCCGAGGTGTTGAGCTTTGTAGAATTTAGTAGTGTTTTCCTTGCAGGATCAACTCTACTGTCAGTAGAGAGATGTCCATTTTATAGAGACGGTTCTGCCGAATTTTCAGAATTCTTGTAAAATGTGACGTCGAGTCGATTCTGAATTTCTGTGGTTGTTTGAGTTCTAAATTCCTAGATCGAGTCTTCCTTTAGAATTCTTAGAAGTATAAGTTATAATATATTTTGATTTTATTATTATTATTTATTTTCTAGTTGAGCTAAAATTTATGTCACGACCCAAAACAGCGGCCATGACCGGCGCTAGGGAACGGAAATTCTTTCGAATCCGGAACCCGTAGCAAGCCTAAAATAAAATAAAACATGCAATAATAATAATAACAATATCAAATGCAGCAGAAATGAGAATCATAAATATTACAATATCATTTCACCAACTGGATTTAAATCAAATCTCATCTCATATATATAAATCTTTTAATACAAATCCAGTTTCAAACATAATACAATATCTCACATAAATAAAATACATAAAATCCCACCATTAATTTACAACTACTGCAGTGTCTAGATTATATAAAAATAAGACTCAAGTAAGCAGTTTACACAAAGAAGCCGGGGCGGAAGAAATTCGGCGTATCGGCCTGCTACTGAGGTCTGAAGATGTTGACTCTCCTGAAAAATAGTCAACGGAGGGGAGTCAGACCTCACTGAGTGAATTACTATAATATATATACATACACACTAAATGACAATGCATACAATCAACAGTATATATATATCTAATATATATACAGGCAAATACACACAGATGCAATAAAATCATTTTTATATATATTTTATTGAAAATCATCTTTTATGAAGGATCACATAGAACCCTAGAATATCGCAACCTCGAAAACAGTGTTAGACAACACTCTAGCCACACAGGCTCACTTAATCCAAAGATATCCACTTAATCCATTTAGACAGTAGACTGACCCCGAGACACTAAGTCAACCGAGCTCCAGCAGTCTGACTGCTAGTGTGATTGGCCCCGAGACACTTGGTCAACCGAGCTCCAGCAATCACACCCAATCACATCTCACACATCAACAATCATAATCAATCAATATCTATAAATAGGTTAGTAATATAGCCTAAATACTATAGGCGTACCGGTACGTACTCGGTCCTAGTGCTGCCCACTAGGTAGCACGTTCTATCGATATCCTTCATCATTAATAATATAAAACATTCATTCACAAAAATAAATGATGCATGAAGTTCAATAAAATATCAACATAAACCACAAGAGTAGAGCAATAAATGATGCATGCATAAATGATGCATGCATGCAGAACCTCCCCTGTAAAACGGACATCTCTCTACTCAAAAGAGTAGAGCTGACCCTGCAAGGAAATACACTTCAAAAAACTACACAGAGCACAATCAAAATCCCACGGTCGGACTCCAAACTACAGTCCACCGATCGAGGTCCACAATCACAGAACAATTCAGAAATACCAAAAATATCCTTAAAACCTAAAAATACATTTTATAGGTAGAAATTACATAATTAACCTTTAAACACATTAAAAACCAATAAAAACTCATTTTATTAGAAAAATCGTATATTATAGATATAATTGAAAATAATTCACGAAAAATAGTTTTAATTAGTTAAAAATACCAAATAATTTGTAGAAATCATTTTTATACCTTAAATAACTATTAAAACCAATTAAATTACATTTTTAGCCAATTTAGGATAAAATTACCAAAATGCCCTTATATATATAAATATACTTAAATTACTTCAAAAATTCACCAAAAATTATACAATTATCCAAAATTAATTTTCTCACCATATTTATCAATAATTAAACTCAATTATCCAATTAAATTCAATTAAAAACATAATTAACCCTAATTTCCCAAATTTACATAAAATTCAATAATTCAAAATAAATACTTAGAAATTCATAAAAAATTCCAAATAAATTCCTATAATTCATTTCAACACCTAATTTAACCATAAAACACAATTTCATAATTTAAATAATTAATTTCCGAAAATTAGAAAATATTATTAAAATATTCAAAAATACCCAAAAATCCAAAAAATCTCCAAAAATTCCACAAAAATTCATACATGTATATTGAGCTACTAGGAACAACATTTGTGAAGGGATTTTCTATGAATCAATCAATTCAAAGCTCAAAAAAATCAAAAACCCTAATGTGACCGAAATTGAAAATTCGAAACCTAAGCAAATCTAGACCATTTTAGCCCAAACCAAAGCTAGAATCACACTCACCGGAGGTCAAGGAGAAGAAAGAGACTGGTGGTGTCAAAAACGGTGGCCGAAATCATCGTCGACGGCGAGGAGAAGGATTTCGGCCAAAATGGAAGAAAAGAGACTGCCGGCGTCGGGGAAGGAGGCTGCTGGCGGTGGGGGACGGCTAGGAACGGCGGTGGCAAGCCGGGAGGCACACCAATGGTAGGTGGTCGGGATTTGCAGCGGTGAGGGGAAGGGTGGTCGGGTGCGGGAGGGAGAAGGAAGAAGAAGAAGAAAAAAGAAAAGAAAAAGAAAAGAAAAAGAAAAATAAAAAAGAAAAATAAAAAAATAATAATTTTAATAAAATATTTAAAAAAAATACACCCACACATATAATTTAATATTTTAATAATTTAATAACAAATAAAAATAATTAAATAACAATAAATTAATAGACAAATAATAAAATATTAGGATAATATATATTAAACCCTAATTAAATAAATATTGCACACATACACGGTGTTTAGTAATTTAAAAATACGTATGAGTTCATGCAAGTCCGAAAATATATTTAAAATAATTAATAATAAATTATTTACGTGAAAATTTCCCCGAAAATGCAAGTCTCGGGAAAATTTTACGTAAAACACTGTAAATAATACACAATAATTAAAATAGGTTTTAAATACATATCAACTCGTGAAAATATCATAATATATATTCAAAAATTATTAACACTGTATATCCCGGTACAATGTAAAAATATTTTAAAAATACAGGATATTACAGTCTTCCCCCCTTATAAGAATTCGTCCCCGAATTCCAGAAAAACAGGATCAAGAAGGAAAGAGATACGGGTAAGAAGCTCGCATCTCAGCTTCAGTCTCCCACGTATGCTCCTCGACTCTGTTGCTACGCCATAGAACCTTGACCATCGGAATCTGCTTTGATCGCAACTGTCGAACTTGAAAATCAACAATTGCCACAGGTTCTTCCACAAACGTCAAATCTTCACTCACTTCTACACTGTCGGGCTGCAACACATGTGAAGGGTCTGAGATATACTTCCTCAACATCGAGATATGAAATACTGGATGCACTTGTGACATATTCGGAGGCAAATCCAACCGATATGCAACAGTGCCAACTCTCTCCAGAATCTCAAATGGTCCAATATATCTCGGTGCTAACTTACCCTTCCTGCCAAATCTCATCACACCCTTCATCGGAGATACTTTCAGAAAAACAAAATCTCCAACCTGAAACTCCACATCTCTACGCCTAGGATCCGCATAACTCTTTTGTCTGCTAACTGCGGTCTCTAATCTGCGCTTAATCACAGCGACTTTCTCTGCAGCATCCTGAATCATCTCAGGTCCAGTCAAAGCTCTCTCACCAATCTCATCCCAACTCAAAGGGGATCTACACTTCCTTCCATACAATGCCTCATACGGTGCCATACCAATACTGCTATGGTAGCTGTTATTATATGCAAACTCAACGAGTGGCAAATGATCATCCCAGCTACCTCCCAAATCCAAGACACACATCCTCAACATATCTTCCAGTGCCTGGATCATCCTCTCAGACTGACCATCTGTCTGAGGATGAAAAGCAGTACTGAAATCCAACCTAGTGCCCATCGCTTCCTGCAACTTCTGCCAAAAATAAGAAGTAAACACCGAACCTCTATCTAACACAATGGACACAGGTACTCCATGAAGGCACACAATATGCTTCACATACAACTTCGCCAATCTAGCAACTGAATATGTGGCTTTCACAGGCAAAAAATGTGCAGACTTCGTCAACCTGTCTACAATCACCCAGATAGAATCGTATCCATCCTTCGAACGAGGTAAACCTACCACAAAATCCATAGCTATCCTTTCCCACTTCCACTCGGGAATAGGAAGAGGCTGAAGCTTCCCAGAAGGCTTCTGATGTTCGGCTTTCACTTGCTGACATGTCAAGCACTTCACAACATAATCAGCGACATCCTTCTTCAATCCATCCCACCAGTATAAATCTCTAATACTGTGGTACATCTTAGTAACACCTGGATGAACGCTGTAAGCTGTAGAGTGTGCTTCCTCTAGGATCTCTTCTCTCAAATCATCCGCATGAGGAACACACAATCTACCACTGATCCACAACACACCATCATCATCGAGTGTGAAATCAGTGAACTTCCCTACTCGAACATTCTCTGCAAGCTCTTCCAGAATAGGATCTCGGCTCTGAGCTACTTTAATCCTATCCCTCAGTACAGATCGTACTTTAAACTGAGCTAGCAGTCCACCTGATCTACTAATCTTCACCATCAGACCTTGATCCACCAACAGATGCAACTCCTGGATCAATGGTCTCCTCTCAATATTGATGTGATCAAGACTACCTGAGGACTTCCTACTCAAGGCATCTGCTACCACATTAGCTTTACCCGGATGATATAAGATCTCGCAATCATAATCCTTCAATAGTTCCAACCATCTCCTCTGCCTCAGATTCAAATCTCGCTGCTGAAAAATGTACTTAAGGCTCTTGTGATCAGTAAATATCTCACAAGTCACCCCGTACAAATAATGTCTCCAAATCTTTAAAGCAAAGATCACTGCAGCCATCTCAAGGTCATGTGTAGGATAGTTCTGTTCATGCTTCTTCAACTGCCTCGAAGCATAGGCTATCACCCTTCCATTCTGCATCAACACATAACCAAGACCAATTCTAGAGGCATCACAGTAAACTGTGAACTTATCCATACTATTAGGCAAAGCTAACACTGGCGCTGTGGTCAACTTCTCCTTCAACAACTAAAAACTATTCTCACAAGCTTCTGACCACTCGAATCTAACATTCTTCTGAGTCAAGCGAGTCATAGGGGCTGTAATTCTAGAAAAATCTTGCACAAAACGCCTATAATACCCGGCGAAACCCAGAAAACTCTGAATCTTAATGACAAAAGTCGGTATAGGCCAATCAGATATTGCCTCAACCTTCTGTGGATCAACTTGAATACCTTCTTTAGACACTACGTGTCTAAGAAAACAAACACTCTCCATCCAGAAATCACACTTCGAGAATTTATCATAAAGCTGATGATCTCTCAGTGTCTGTAGTACAATCCTCAAGTGATATACATGCTCTTCCATACTCCTCGAATAAACCAGTATATCATCAATGAAGACTATCACAAACTGATCCACATACGGTCTGAATACCCTGTTCATCAGGTCCATAAAAGCTGCTGGTGCATTAGTCAAACCAAAAGACATCATCAGAAACTCATAATGGCCATATCTAGTGCGAAATGCTGTCTTAGGAATATCGGCCTCACTAATCCGCAGCTGATGATAATCCAACCTCAAGTCAACCTTAGAAAAGAACTGTGCACCCTGTAGCTGATCAAACAAGTCATCTATCCTCGGGAGAGGATACTTGTTCTTCACTGTCACCTTATTCAGCTCTCTGTAGTCAATGCATAGTCTCAGGGTACCATCCTTCTTCTTCACAAATAAGACTGGTGCACCCTAAGGAGAAACACTGGGTCTAATGAAACCTTTATCCAACAACTCTTGCAACTGCTCCTTCAACTCTTTCAACTCTGCAGGAGCCATTCTGTAGGGTGGCATAGATATAGGAGTAGTACCTGGGACCACATCTATACAGAATTCAATCTCTCTATGAGGTGGTAAACCTGGCAACTCCTCGGGAAAAACATCAGGAAACTCACAAGCAACAGGAACATCTGTGAGTGACAACTTCTCCACTGAAGTATCCCTGACCAATGCCAAAAACCCCTGACAACCTTTCCTCAACAACTTCCTAGCTGTAATAGCATAAATAAGATTCTGAAGTGCTGAACTCCTATCACCCATAAACTTAAAATCTTCTTCATCAGAAATTCTGAAAGTCACCTCTTTATTCCTGCAATCTACCATGGCATAGTGCTGAGATAACCAATCCATTCCCAAAATAACATCAAACTCCATCACATCCAACAAGATCAAATCAGTGGGTAATTCTCTATCTCCCACGAGAACTGGACAACCAGAAAGAACAATATCGGTGTCCAAGGAATCGCTCAGAGGAGTGGCAACAGACAAAGGAAAAGCCATCCTCGAAGCTTGCTAACAAGATTTAGAAGCAAAAATAGGAGAAACAAACGAATGCGTGGCACCCGGATCAAACAAAACCCATACATCCAGGTAACAAACAGAAATAATACCTGCCACGACTGCATTAGATGCCTGAGCATCCTGCTGAGTAAGATGGAAAACTCTGGCCTGACCTCGACCTCCCTGCTGACTGGTAGAAGCCTGGCCAACACCTTTGGCACCTCCTCTAGTACCTCTACCATGACTTTGCTGTGGAACAAACTGAGTGGAACTCTGATGCTGAGCTGGTGGTAACTGAAATGGTACGGGTGCAGCACTAGCAATCGACTGCTGTGGGAATCACGGAATCTGCGGCTGCTGATACCTGAAATAAGGACACGATCTGGCAAAATGTCATGTCTGCCCGCATCTGAAGCATGTCAGCGGTGTCAGATAACACGGTCCCTGATGGACTCTACCACAAGTCTGACAAACACTGGCCGCCGATCCAGAACTACGACCACTGCTGTTGCTCAAAGCACCTGACCCAAACCTGAACGATCTACGCTGACCTCTACGGCCATGTCTACTGCTCTGATGCACTCGCTGCTGCTGTCTCTGACTCTGCTGAGTCGGACCTCACTGCTGACTACTCAAACCAACGTGAAAACTCGAATACGGAGTAGCCTGCAATCCACTCGACTGAACTCCTAGCTGGTAGTAATCAGGCATCACTCCCTGCCTAACTAGCCTCAGCTCAATCTCCTTGGCTAACTTCATCACAGACTCCAGAGTAAGGCCTGCTGTAGGCATACCAGCAAAAGCAAAACCCAAACCAGTAACGTATATAGTGACTGCGAAATACTGATCTCGCATCAGATCTTCTGCATATCTACCTAGACGAAGAAACTCTCGGGTGTACTCCTCTACAAATCGATCTCCATGAGAAATACTGGTCAGACGGAGACGATAGCTCAAATGAAGAGGCTCTGGATAAAATCTCCTCATAAATCGCTCTCGAAACTGAGCCCAAGTCATCGTCATCATATAGGGCTAGATCATCTGAATGAACCAATCTAGAGCTGGTCCCTCAACAGACAACTCAACGATCATGATCCGCTGGTAATCGGTATGAGCAGTCCGAGTCCTAGTCTCAATCGCATGTAAAAAATCTAACGGATCGGAAGTACCATCAAAAGCAATCCTACCAACTCGGGCATAGAACAAAGCTGCCTCAGGGTCAGACATACCTTGCTGATAGGCAAGCTGAACAGACTGAACAACTGGAGGAACAGGAACATCAAACTCAGGCTCAACATGCTCCTCGTCCTGTAACTCTCTCTGCCTACGGTGACTTGCCGCTCCTCAAGGTCTACCTCTGCCATGACCTCTACGTCTAACTAGCTGCTCAGGAGGTAAAACCTTATCCTGAAAAGACTCATCATCCTCGGCCTCAACGACCGATGGAGCGACACGCACTCGCCTCCTCATACTGAAAAGACAAACGAAAAGATTCAAACAAAACAAACAACGGAGGAATAACGCAGAAAACTAAGGCAAGGAATACTTATCAAGACATACTCAAACCTAATACACTGCAGTAGTTCAACAGAAAATACAACTTTAAAACTAGGGCCATAACTCACATAACTAAGCCCTGACATAGAACTCCGCTCTGATACCAACTTTGTCACGACCCAAAACAGCGGCCATAACCGGCGCTAGGGAACGGGAATTCTTTCGAATCCGAAACCCGTAGCAAGCCTAAAATAAAATAAAACATGCAATAATAATAATAACAATATCAAATGCAGCAAAAATGAAAACCATAAATATTACAATATCATTTCACCAACTGGATTTAAATCAAATCTCATCTCATATATATAAATCTTTTAATACAAATCCAGTTTCAAATATAAGACAATATCTCACATAAATAAAATACATAAAATCCCCCCATTAATTTACAACTACTGCAGTGTCTAGATTATATAAAAATAAGACTCAAGTAAGCAGTTTACACAAAGAAGCCGGGGCGGAAGAAATCCGGCGTATCGGCCTGCTACTGAGGTCTGAAGATGTTGACTCTCCTGAAAAATAGTCAACGGAGGGGAGTCAGACCTCACTGAGTGAATTACTATAATATATATACATACACACTAAATGACAATGCATACAATCAATAGTATATATATATCTAATATATATACAGGCAAATACACACAAATGTAATAAAATCATTTTTATATATATTATATTAAAAATCATCTTTTATGAAGGATCACATAGAACCCTAGAATATCGCAACCTCGAAAATAGTGTTAGACAACACTCTAGCCACACAGGCTCACTTAATCCAAAGATATCCACTTAATCCATTTAGACAGTAGATTGGCCCCGAGACACTAAGTCAACCGAGCTCCAACAGTCTGACTGCCAATGTGATTGGCCCTGAGACACTTGGTCAACCGAGCTCCAACAATCACACCCAATCACATCTCACACATCAATAATCATAATCAATCAATATCCATAAATAGGTTAGTAATATAGCATAAATACTATAGGCGTACCGGTACGTACTCGGTCCTAGTGCTGCCCACTAGGTAGCACGTTCTATCGATATCCTTCATCATTAATAATATAAAACATTCATTCACAAAAATAAATGATGCATGAAGTTCAATAAAATATCAACATAAACCATATATATACTAGAAATATACCAAAAGTAAACCAGGTATATTTTGAGTATATATATACGTCAAATAAATCCAGTTAAATCATAAATTAAGCTCAAAATATATTTAAAAACATTTTAAATATATTTTATTAACAAAACATGTATACAATTTATTATATACCAAAAATAAACCAAAATAAACTAAATATAAACTTAAGAAATAATCAAATTATTTATGCATATTTAATCACATAAAACATGCATTTCTAAATCATGCATCCTAAGCATATATATATAGTATAGTAACTCACCTAGTGTGCTCCACGAGACGGGTCCGACGGGCCTGGTCCACTAGCCCTCGGTCTCGGCGCAACTAAACAAGTAATAAATAATCGACATCAGAATAAACCTAATAGAAATCCTAGAATTCAATCTAGAGTATTAAATACAGAATCGATATCAGGGTTCGACCGGATATCACGTTTTACGAGAATTCTATCGAAAATCCGGCAGAACCTCCCTTGTAAAACGGACATCTCTCTACTCAAAAGAGTAGAGCCGACCCTGCAAGGAAATACACTTCAAAAAACTACACAGAGCACAATCAAAATCCCACGGTCGGACTCCAAACTACAGTCCACCGATCGAGGTCCATAATCACAGAACAATTCAGAAATACCAAAAATATCCTTAAAACCTAAAAATACATTTTATAGGTAGAAATTACATAATTAACCTTTAAACACATTAAAAACCACTAAAAACTCATTTTATTAGAAAAACCGTATATTATATATATAATTGAAAATAATTCACGAAAAATAGTTTTAATTAGTTAAAAATACCAAATAATTTATAGAAATCATTTTTATACCTTAAATAACTATTAAAACCAATTAAATTACATTTTTAGCCAATTTAGGGTAAAATTACCAAAATGCCCTTATATATATATAAATATACTTAAATTACTTCAAAAATTCACCAAAAATTATACAATTATCCAAAATTAATTTTCTCACCATATTTATCAATAATTAAACTCAATTATCCAATTAAATTCAATTAAAAACATAATTAACCCTAATTTCCCAAATTTACATAAACTTCAATAATTCAAAATAAATACTTAGAAATTCATAAAAATTCCAAATAAATTCCTATAATTCATTTCAACACCTAATTTAACCATAAAACACAATTTCATAATTTAAATAATTAATTTCCGAAAATTAGAAAATATTATTAAAATATTCAAAAATACCCAAAAATCCAAAAAATCTCCAAAAATTCCACAAAAATTCATACATGTATATTGAGCTACTAGGAACAACATTTGTGAAGGTATTTTCCATGAATCAATCAATTCGAAGCTCAAAAAAATCAAAAACCCTAATGTGACCGAAATTGAAAATTCAAAACCTAAGCAAATCTAGACCATTTTAGCCCAAACCAAAGCTAGAATCACACTCATCGGAGGTCAAGGAGAAGAAAGAGACCGGCGGTGTCAAAAACGGTGGCCGAAATCGTCGTCGACGGTGAGGAGAAGGATTTCGGCCAAAATGGAAGAAAAGAGACTGTCGACGCCGGGGAAGGAGGCTGCTGGCGGCGGGGGACGGCTGGGAACGGCGGTGGCAAGCCGGGAGGCACACCAACGGTAGGTGTTCAGGATTTGCAGCGGTGAGGGGAAGGGTGGTCGGGCGCGGGAGGGAGAAGGAAGAAGAAGAAGAAAAAAGAAAAGAAAAAGAAAAGAAAAAGAAAAAGAAAAAAGAAAAATAAAAAATAATAATTTTAATAAAATATTTAAAAAAAATCACACCCACACATATAATTTAATATTTTAATAATTTAATAACAAATAAAAATAATTAAATAACAATAAATTAATAGATAAATAATAAAATATTAGGGTAATATATATTAAACCCTAATTAAATAAATATTGCACACATACACGGTGTTTAGTAATTTAAAAATACGTATGAGTTCATGCAAGTCCGAAAATATATTTAAAATAATTAATAATAAATTATTTACGTGAAAATTTCCCCGAAAATGCAAGTCCCGGGAAAATTTTACGTAAAGCACTGTAAATAATACACAATAATTAAAATAGGTTTTAAATACATATCAACTCGTGAAAATATCGTAAAATATATTAAAAAATTATTAACACTGTATATCCCGGTACAATGTAAAAATATTTTAAAAACACGGGATATTACAACTTAGACCTATCGAACCAAGTCCGTCGAGTTAGTCTCGAGAAGCGCAAACTTATGAGTTATTATGTTATTTATACATTGCATATAGTGCATGATTATAAATAATTATGTTTTGATATGAATTATTTCATTAAATGGTTTAGTATATTGTTGGTATACTTTCAGTATATTTTAGTATATTTTGACATATATGCAATGATATATACTTGATATATTCTCAATATGCATTCAAGTATATTTTGGTATATTTATGGTTGATTTTGGTTATATGTAGCTTATATATACATGAAATATATTTAGTAAATTTTTGATATATTTCTAGTATATTTTCGGTATATATCTAGTATATTTTCTGTTATTAATGTCATTTATGTTTAATTATGCATTTATTTATTTTCCATAAATATATAATTTTATTCGAAGGATATCAATAGAGCGTGCTACCTAGTGGGCTGCACTATGACTATGTACGTACCGATTTGTTAGACTTTAGAGTCAATATTGTGAGAATTATTTGAGGTGAATTGATTATTGTGAATATTGAAAATTGATGTGATTTAGTAGTGCAATTGCGGGAGCTCAGTTGATCTAGTGTCTTAAGGCTAATCACACTAACAGTGAGACTACTGGAGCTCAGTTGACTTAGTGTCTTGGGGCCAATCTATTGTCCAAAATGGAATAAGAAAATTTATTTGGAATTAAGTAAGCCTGCATGGCTAGTGAGATATTTGTTTGAGGTTACGATTATTTTAGGGTTCTATTTGATCCTTTATTTAAATAATGTTTTCTACATTTGTTATACATATATAAAAGCAGAGTTTTGCATCTGTGTGAAATGTGTGTATATGTATATATATATATATATATTGATGCCTAACTGTATATGTTTTAGATTGCATGTATATATATTATAATAATTCACTCAATGAGGTCTGACTCCCATCAATATTTTTTTCAGGAAATTCCTCATCGTCAGTGTAGCAACCCGAATATTTTTAAACTATATATTTTTTTTATATATAAATATTGAGGTTTCAATGATATTTTATATTATTATAATTGTGAGATTAAAATTATTATGTTTAAGTACTAAATTTAAAATTTTATTCGAGAACTAATGATATTATTATTTTTACATCATTTTAATTTATGCACATAATTTATTATTTTAATTGTCCTAATATTTTATACTTGTCGTTATTATTATTATTATTATTATTATTATTATTATTATTATTATTATTATTATTATTATTATTATTATTATTATTATTATTATTATTATTATTATTATTATTATTATTATTATTTGTAGAGTTATTTTAACTAGTGCTAGTATTATTATTGTTATTGTAGATATATATTTTATTGTATACACACACACACACACACACACACACACATATATATACATATATACATATTTTTAGACCAAAGAGTTGGTCAAAAGCATCCTTACGGGGTCATCAATTTTTTCCCTTCCCCTATAAATTTTTTTCTTCTTTTCTTTCTCACTCCCCGCCATCTTCTTCTTCTTCCTGTCACTGTTCATGCTCCTTCCTCACGCCAGGTAGTCTCACACCCCACCACCAGACCACCATACCTCACCACCGGACGACCACTAGCACCTCCCTCTTCATCTGGACGTTGGCAGCTGCTAAAGGAGGCCATCTGGAGCTATTGAAGTCGCACACAACAGCAACAACAGCCTTCCTTTTGCCCTTGACTCTGTTTTTTGTGAGTTAATGGGTTAAGGGTAGTAGTTTTCTGGTTGATTTTAGTTAGTTTATGGTTGATTTCAATTAGTTTCTGGTTTATTTTAGTTAGTTGTCAAGTTGATTTTTAGTTGTTTAGGGCTGTTGTTAGTTAATTTAGTTGATTTTGTGGTGATTTAATATTTTTGCTGATTTTTACTATATTTACTAATTACCCAGAATTTTATTTTAATTTATATTAGTGGATCTAAATTAATTGGGGTTAATTTTGGTTAAGAGTATATCAAAATTAATTTAGATTAATTAAATTGATTTTTATGGAATTTTTGTATATTTATTTAGGCATTTTAAGTTTTATGTATATTTGTTAATGTGATTAATTAATTACTTTTGGTTGAATATTTGAGTTAATTAGTGTTAGTATATTATGCTAGTAATTTTAGTAGTGATAAAATAATTTTTGATCATTTATTTATTTTTTTTAGAAATTATTATTATTATGTAAATTTTGAAATAATAGGTAAATGGTGTGTTTTTGTTGATATTATAATTAAATACTATGTTTTAGTTAATTTTGAGATAAAATGTGGTATTAAAATAATTTTTATAAATTATTTATTATTTTTAGTTAATTAATACTAACTATTTTTGAAAATTTATTCAAAATTAAATTATTTATTGTTTTGTGGTTTGAATGAGTTTTTAATTAATATTATAGTATATTTAAACTATTTGGGCAATTATAGTTTCAATTTGACTGTATTATGTTGAATATTTGGAAAGTTGGATTGTTATTAATATTATATTATTATTTGAAATTTTATTAAATTATGGTGGAAAATAATTTTATTTAGTATTTTAAAAATTAAATAAATTATATTATGATTTATTATTAATTTTTATAGTTTTTGGTGATTTACTATATTAATATTTAATATTTGCTTAATTATATTTTTGGTGAACCTTAGGTGGGAATTATGTAGTTTGGGGTCCTAATCCGAGGTGTTGTAATACTGTGAAATTTTGAAGTGTAATTATTTGCAGGATTAACTCTACTTCGGTAGAGGGATGTCCATTTTACAGAGAAAACTCAGCCGAATTTTCGGTAGATTTCTCGTACAATGTGACACCGGATTAATCCTAAATTGTTATTTTGAGTTCAAATCAAGTCTTCCTTCGAAACTCTAGAAGTTAGGTTTCTATTTTCTTATTGTCATTTTCCTTTTCTGTCTTTTAGTCGCCCCTCCAGTCGAGGTCCGACACGACGTGCCAGAGGAGCACCTTTATCCTGTAAGTTAATATTTAATTTCAGTGTCGAGTCTTTTAATTTAAATTATATTAAATTCTTATGAATTTAATTTTATGAGATTCTAGTCAGCATTCTTCATAGGATTTTGCATGATTTAATTTATAGTTGATTTATTTTATTTTTTATTTATTGTAATTTTCATTGTTTTATTTATTTTCTTTTATTTTTAAATAAACCACGGTAGAACGGGCTACCTGATGAGTTTTATTAGGACCATGTGCGTACCGATAAAATATGTGATTATTTAATTATATTACTAGGGTCAATGGTCTAGAGATGCTTTGCTCTCGAACACCACCAGTAGTATAATATTTGTTTATTTAATAAATACTGGGGCCGAAGGTCTGATGATGTTTTGCTCTCGAACACCGCCAGTATAATTTTGATTAATATTTATTAAATCACTGAAGTCGATGGTCTGGTGATGCTTTGTTCTCATATACCACTAGTGATATTGGATTAAGTGATATGATTGCGGCTGTGTATCCTGGTAATGTCTTGCTCTCGGGATCTAGCAGTCTTGGATATAAGTGAGTCATATGACTGTTAAAAATTTATAGATCGGGTTCTACCAAATTTTTATACTGAAACGTTTTAAAAAGACATTTAAATATTTATTTCTTCTCTTTTAAAAATGGATTTATTATATGTATATCAAATGGTTTGAATAAAATTATATTATATTATATTTCCATAAAAATTATTTTTAATGAGGTTTTCAAATCGCATTCATTTCTTTATTAACTTACTCAGTGAGGTCTGACTCCCCTCAATTTAATTTTTTCAGGAGTTTGAGAGTTTTCTGTTAGGCCTATTGCTCTTCGCCGTGTAGCTTCATCACCGGTTAGTCTACGTAGGTCTACTTAGTTGTGTTGTATTTACTTTCGTGTACCACAATAGAGAAAATTTTATAACTACATACTTTATTTGGGATTTCATGTATTTATAATTTATGTATTGAGATACTATTTGTACAACTGATGTTTATTTATTTTATACACTGATATTATGGTTTAAATTATATTGAGAAAAATCAATTTGATAATGTGCATTGTGATTTTATTTTTTGTTGTAAGGTTTTAAAGTTTAAATATTCCACAATTTTTCTTTTAAGGCTTACTATGGGTTTTGGTAGCTTTATGTTTTCCTATTCCCTAGTGTCAGTCACGTGCCCCTGGGTTCGAGTCGTGACAGTCAAACCTCAGTAGTAGACCTCTACGCCAGACTTCTTCAGCCTCGGCTAGATTATATAAATTATTTATCTGAATTATGTTTTCTAGAAAACTGCAGTAGTAATGCTTTGTATCAATAGAATGTTACTTTAGTATGAGACTTATCTCTGAATATTATATAAACATATTTTTATTTTATGAAATGACATTTAAATATTTATTTTTATATCAAATTAAATTTTAATTCTGATATATTTTTATTTATTGCATCGGTCATGACTTCTAATTTGGGTTGTGACATTTTACTGGACCTGTTTATGATATGATTAGAATATGTGATACAAATAAATTATGCCTTCATTCAATATATGATAAGAGCTTAATTGGATTATAATTTACCTCTTTTTCCTAAGTTTTTGCTCATTTTTACAAGAATTTGTTAAAGTATAGCCTTTAATTCATATTTTTATTGAGATGTAGGTGTATTTTGATAATTATAAAACATTCAGAATTTTGCATGAAGATTGAAGCATTTATAAATTGAAGAGCTTAAAAAATTTCATTTCAAAGGAGTTTTTAAGACACAAGTGGATACACGACCGTGCTTGTGTTCCCCTCGGGCTGCAAAGGAGACTTCACCATGGATCCGCACATGTTCATGTCTTGGGCCAAATTTCTCTCAAAAGAAGTTGCAAAGTTAAGCATAGGCACCTATATGACCATATTGGTGACCATGTGCCTCTTGAAAAAAAATCTATCCATATTTCTACATGTTTGTGCTTGTAAGTATGTTGAGAAACTGAAGTCATACATAAGACGATACACGCTTGTGTTTCACGTAGTGTCAGTCGCTGCCAAAAGATCTTGAATGTTACATGACCATGTTAAGGATGAGATGATGAGATATGCCTATGTTGTATCTTATACAACCATGTGTTGAAGAATCCTACACAAGTCTACTTTTTAGCTATATTTTTGGAAGGTTTTTATTGGAAATTTCTAAGGAGGCTATTCAATGGATAATAATGCAATCTAAGGGGGACGTTTGGTGAGTCTTTGAAAGAGCTTAAGCAACGAGGAGAATTCAAGCTTTTGACGTCCTAGTCTAATTCATTTGTAAGTTTTCCTTCTTTCTCTTTAACTCATGCTTCTTTACCTCATGTCTATATCTTTAATCTCTTTTGCTATATTTCTATAAGGCTAAACTCTTTTTATGCTTAGATTAATGGAACTTTAAACAAATACTTGTATTGAATTGTAGTTTTTCATAGGTTTTTATTCATGAAAATATTGATTATATTCTAAATGTGTAAATATTTTCTATCAATTTCTTTATAATGTTAATTGATATGTATAGCTTGAGAAAGTGTGTATGTTAATGGAATTAGCAATTAATATTGGGAATTAAATAAAGGATAGAGATACTCTTACTTAATTCTTTTGGTAATATATTTATTAATCTATTAAAGAATTTTAGTGAGTTTAATGCATTATTTGAATTTGATTAACGAAGATAGAGAATAGTCGTTTATTATTCAATTACTGGGTGACTATGGCTTGAGAAAGTATAGTTACTAACTTAGAAAATTCTATCGATCCATAATATAATTCAATCATAAGTGAAAAATGAAGAGTTTTGTAAGGAAACTTAAAAAAAGAAATTAATCTAAGCATAAGTTCAATCATATTTTTGTCATTCTTGTTAATTTCAGTTAATTTGACTCATTTTAATTTTAGTTTTTATTCTTTAGATTCAATTTTACATTTAGTTTTTTTATTCAAATTAGTGATTAATTAAAAGTAATACTAAAAATTAGGAATCTGTGATTATAAGAAATTTCTATGGAAACGATATCCTTTTTTATCACTGTATTATTCGTTCAACCCGTTAACTTACGGATCACACATAATAATATATGAGTTTTGGGATTCCATTGTTAAAAAAGTTAAAAAAATCATTTATGAGGGAAAAAAAAAAAGCAAATGATATGAATCCAAGTATCATGTCCAACAAGTTCCATAATGCATTAAGAATCCAAGAAAGTCCAATGAGAAGATTACAAATCAAGAAGCATTATTGGGTCTGAATCAAGACATTTTGAAGGCCAAAAAACATGAAAATTCAATCTAATTCAAATAGGAACAAGCAGAGACTCAAATGATAATTGTTTAACACTAACCATGAATTCTGAACAAGAATCCATTTAATGCTATTTTAAACAATTTTACAAGGATAATGCAAGGTGTTACATCTCAAAATCACCTGGAACTCTTTTTATAGCCTAAAACATGTAATAAGCATCTTAGTTGTTAATAAGTATTTATTATAACTAGTGGGTGTTAATGTTTTTAAAGGTTGTAATGAGCAGTAGTGATCAAATTTTTTAAACTTTAGGATAGTAATGAGTGTTTGGCCTTGATATATATATAAACAAGGCTATTGTTTCTCTGTAAGGAGCTTACAACCATAGATGATTAACTCAAGATTTTTTTCTTTTTGGTTACTAGTTAACTCTGTGTTCTTATCAAACCTTTGAGTTTTGTAGAAGCTTGCCATGGATGATTAACTTTAAATAAGAGTGGTTTCCTTTTGGTTACTAATTTAACCATGTGTTCTTATCAAACCTTTAAGTTTGTGGCGAACATCATTTGACTTCTTAATCAATATTTCAGGCTATAAATTGTGGTGTCTTTTTTACAACCTTCGTTACTTGTTTGTTATTGATTCAAGTTTTGATTGTTTAAACTAACTAAACATGAGAATTTTCAATGTCAAAATTTGAATTTAATTTGAACTTTTCTAAATAGTATCACAACCAAGTGAATCCACAAAAGGTTCATGCACCCAGCACCAAATAAGGTGA
Organism: Mallotus nudiflorus; assembly: GCA_947683625.1. Classification (NCBI taxonomy): domain Eukaryota; kingdom Viridiplantae; phylum Streptophyta; class Magnoliopsida; order Malpighiales; family Euphorbiaceae; genus Mallotus; species Mallotus nudiflorus. The sequence goes on from CANTUR010000461.1 coordinate 3,243,583, forward strand.
ACTCATTAAGCCCATACGAGATCGAGCCAATATACAAAGCCCATGTGACAAAAGGTATTGAATTGATTCGTGCAGTCTTTCCTCAGTATATCTCTTCAATCTCCTAAACTTTACTAGCCATTTTGTACATTTGTTATCATAGTTCCCCACTCAAGTAATTGATTATTTTATGTTCAATAGTCAACTGTTTACGTCTTTCTTCCTCTGTTGTTGATTATGAATCAATGGTAGATATGTCATCTACATGCTCAAAACTTTCTCTCGATTTTCTTTTTATTCGATCACCCTTCTCAACAGCTTGTAAAATAGGACATGTAAATGAAAACAAATTAAGTCTAAAAAAATAAAAAAAAAGCTCAAAATAGGATGATCAAATAAGGGCCAAAAGACCATTGAACATAAATGACCAATAACCTGAGGGGAACTATGATGATTACAAACCAAAAAGATCAATAGTAACTAGGAGACTCAAAAGAAAAATCTTGAACCTTAATCTTTCATTCACCTTGTCTCAAGTATCAGAAACTGTGCAGGGACTAAAAGTTTTCCTCCAAGAATGAGCAGTTAATGCTCTAAGAAAAGGATAAGACTGAATAATCATTACCTAAAAAGAGTCGTCTTCCACAAAGCTGATCCCGTACAGTAATGCAATTCAACCTTTTAAGTTGTTAAGGTTTATTAACATAGAAAACATTTAATAAAAACACCCAATAACATAAACGAGATCCTAGTAATAATAAAGGTAATCCAAGCCTAAACTCTTTTATTCTTTTTATTGAGATATCACACCTTGATTTAAAGCATTACCTTGTGTGCATGATTTTCTGTAATTAGGTTACTTGATCTTAGGGTAAAATCAATGTAAAAATGTTGTAAATCTAGGATGTATATTCTTGATTTTGTTTGATATTATGTATTAAAGAATTAGTATAAATACTCCATTAGGCTTGAGGGAATAATCAAGCTGGTTATTATTTATTCTTCATCCTCTCTTCTCTACTTTTATTCTCTATTTTCTAATGATATCAAAGCCCTAGGGTTTGGCTCATAATTTTTTTTTCCAAATCTGCCTTATGAGCAAAAGACCTTTTTTCAATAGTTTCTCTACTGCTGCCCAGTGAGCAGTAGTGTTATATTTTCTAGTTCGACTCTTTCAAGAGGTTATACTTTCTAGGGTAAATTACGATTACCCCCTTGAATTTTGGTCAAATTAACTATTTCGTCTAGCATTTGTAAAAGTCAAATAAATACCCCCTGACATTTGACACCGTGAACTATTTCCCTTCTCTGTTAAATTTCTTCATTATAATCTGTTAAGTTGAGCTGAAATTACTAATTTGTCCATTATATATTTTAATATTTTTTTTATTTTTATGATTGGAGTTGCATTATCAAGGCATCCATTTTTATTGTTTTTTTAATATTTGTATTTTTAATTATATTATCAACAAAATTAATTAATAATAAATTTAAAATTATTTATCAAATTTAAGTGAAATTTAATTTTCGAAAAAAAATGCATAAATTAAAATTATTATAAATCATAAGCAAGATCAAGGCATCCATTTTTTTTTTATATTTTTCAGTATTTATTTTCTTTATTTTTTTACATATTATTGATATTAAAATTTTTTTTTATTTTTTAAATAAAAATAATTAATAAAATTTTTAAATTTTTATTAACTTTGTACCAAGGTCCAAGAGTTATGTTTTTTTTTTACATATTATTAGTATTTTTATTTTTATTTATTTTATCAATAAAAATTAATTAATAAATTTTTTAATAATTAATAAATTTTTTAGACACCAATAATTAATAAAATTAGTTGTGCTTAATATAAGATGAATTTTAATCATAAAGTAAAATTATTTTTTTAAAAGGAAAAAATAAAAAATGCATCTCATTCACCTCCTATCACCGTCGTCTCATTCACCACAATTACTGTCACCTACAAAAATTTGTTGCCTAATGCCTCTATGCAATTTGCCCAATCCTTGTCTGCTTCTCGCGAAGCCGAATCTTCGCTAGCCGTTACAGCTCTTGTCGGCCCTCTGTAGGCCTCTACTTGCTCCCCTTCTTCAATCGCGTCATAAAGCAGTGAAGCTACTTTCTCCCTCATTGGCAACATGATGGAGAAGAGAAGAGAATTGCGAAGAGAAGAGATGAAACGGAGAAGATGATGGCAACGACCACCGTCGCCATTTCCTCGACCACCGCCAAATATTTGGATTTAGTTAATATCATTTTTTATTTTGGTTGGTGCTAGATTTGTGATTTTGGTACTGGATTTGTGATTTTATTTTTGGTTTATCAATGTGATTTTGGGTGTTGGATTTGTGATTTTGGTTTTGGTTTATCAATCATTTATCAATTTGTTCTTCTTTCTCCTCAATTTTGGTTTTGGTTTATCAACCGTTTATCAATTTGTTCTTCTTTTCCTCCTCAGTTTTGGTTTTAGGTTTGGTTTTGGATAAATATTTTATTAGTGTTAATAATCTGAAAATAGTGCAAAGCAGAGGCATGTCTTCTTCTTCGTGATAGTGCAAAGAAGAGAACGGTAGTGTTGATTTGTGGTGTTGGTGCGAAGAGAAAAGAATGGTGGTATTGATTAATGGCAGAGTGGTGGTGGTAGTGTTGCTTTATTGGAGAGTGGTGGTAATAGTATTGCTTTGTAGCAGAGGAGTGGTGGCGGCGACGGTGATCTACAGTCTGGATGAGTGGGTGAAAGAGAGGAGAGGGTACAAAGAACAAGTGGTGAAGTTTCAAAGGGGTTAAAATGATATTTTGTTCTTAATCAAATTTGCATTTTAGTCATTGAACTATATATACATATTAATTAGTCCAAATTCTTAATCAATTAAAGGTAATTTTGGAATTTTTATAATTATTTACACTTTTGACCACTGTTTATTCTTTTAACTAGCATAATATTCTTAAATTACTTAACGGAGGGGGGAAATAGTTCATGGTGTCAAGTCTCAAGGGGTATCTAATTGACTTTTACAAATGTTGGATGAAGTAGTTAGTTTGGCCAAAACTCAAGGGGGTAGTCGTAATTTTTCCTATTTTCTAAGCAACAGTCTAGCTTTCAATGGTGACATCATTTCCCTGTCTTGGCTTCATCCAATTTTTTAATTTTCAAAAGTAGCCTTTATTGTGCCTGGTCTTTTAGCTCCTTTAAAAATGGCAAACATTTTAGGTGCTTTAAAACCCTTTTTCTCCTCTATCTCTAGCTCTAAAATTATCACCATTGTCAAATTACAAGGTAGTAATAATTATGTTATTGAATTATCATTTATGGGACAAGGATATAGTGACCATTTAGTAAAAAATGCCATTGATATTGAAGAAAATAATAGGGCTACATAGGTTAAGATTAATGCACAATTATATAATCTGTTGTGGCATTCTCTAGAGCCAAAATTATTGACTCTTTTTCAGTCTTGCAAAACATGTTGCAAAGTTTAAAATGAGGCTAAGTCACTATATACTAATGATATTCAATGTATTTATAAGGTAGTGATTGACCTTGTCAATTTGCAGCAAAGCTTTTAAGATATGGCTAGTTATTTAGCCAAGTTAAAACATTAAAAGATGAATTTAATTCTCTCATGCCTCTTTTTGATAGTATTATTGAGCAGGAGAACTAGCAAGACAAATTTTTTATGGTGTTAGCCTTGATCGGGCTTCTAACAGATTAGTCTTTAGTGTGAGATCAGATTCTTACCAATCTAGTCATTCCTACTCTTAATGAAACATTTGCTTATTTACTTCATATCTCCTCCATCAAGATTGAAACTGAGTCATTTATACTAGCCATATAGAAAAATAGCCAACAAAGAGATAATAAAAAATGAAAAGGAAAGGCTTCAAATCTCATTGTAGCCATTATGATAAGGGTGGTCATACTAGGGACACTTGTTGGGCCCTTTATGTTCAACCTCCTAGGAATACTCAAAATGATTGACCTACGACTCATATAGCTTAATTTCAAGGAAATGGATTCTTCCTCTACCAACTGCTCAATCTTAAGGATACAATTCAGTTACATTATTTAAGGTTGATTATGATAAATATTTGAAGTATCAAGCATCAAAACAACAGTCGTCTTCTTCCATGGTTTCTATTGCTCAAGTAGGTAATTCCTTTATTTGCCTAATACAATCATCACACAATGGATCTTGGATATTTAATTATAGTGCTTCTGATCACATTCTTTGTAAAAAAAAAAAAACCTTTTCTCTACTCTCTACTCTCCACCTGTTTCCTTTACAATCACCTTGGCTAATGGATCGCAAATGTCAATTAAAGGAGTATGAGAAAGTAAACCTCTCTCTTCTATTCCTTTGGTCTCCATCTTATATGCTCCAAAATATCCTTACAATTTAATTTCCAGTAGTAAACTTTACAAACACCTTAATTGTAAAGTAATATTTGACCCTCATTCTGTTTTTGTGTAGGATCAAAATATGGGGAAGATGATTAGCGAAGGTCATAAGTCAAATGGACTACATTATCTTGCTTGCCCTATCACTTTTACTACTTTTACTTATGCTCCTTTCGTTGATCTTCTTCATCATCGCATAGGTCATCCTAGTCTTTCCAAACTTTAAAAGATGGTTCCTGGTTTTTCTAAACTGTCTTCCATTGAATGTGAATCGAGTCAACTTGGAAAACATACTCATAGTTCTTTTCTTAAGAAATTGAATAATAAAGCCTCTTTTATGTTTGATGTTGTTCACTTTGATATTTGGCAACCAAGTCATGTTAGTACAAACTTGGGTTTTCATTACTTTGTTACTTCTATTGATGACTACTCTGGTTACACTTGGTTATTTTTTATAAAATATAGATCTGAGTTCTTTACTATTTTTCAAAACTTTTATGCTAAAATTCAAAATCAATTTGGTGTCTCCATTAAAATTTTATGCAGTGACAACACACGAGAACATATGTCTCTTCCTTTTCAAGAATTCATGACGTCTCGAGGAATTATTCACCAATCTTTTTATGCATATACCCCTCAATAAAATGGTATGGCTGAAAGAAAGAATCGACATCTCATTGAAACAGCCATCCATCATAATGTACCACTTTGTTTTTAGGGGGATGTTGTCCTAACTATATATTATCTAATCAATCATATGCCTTTTTCAAATTTGCAACATCAAAATCCTCATTCTATTTTGTTCCCAGGTTAACCATCTTACCCTCTCTCTACACATGTGTTTGGGTGCACTTGCTTTATTCATAATCATACTCATGGTAAGGATAAGTTTCATCCTAAATTTATTAAGTGTCTTCTTAGGATATTCTCGCCTACATAAGGGTTACAAATGTTATAATCCAACAACAAATAAATATTTTATCTCAACAGATGTAACCTTTTTCAAGACATCCCCTTATTTTTTACCGACCATAAACCAAATGGACATAATAGAAGCTCTTCTGATTCTTATCCTTCCTCTTTCTACTACACCAACTTCCAAACCACTATAAGTCTACTCTAGATAATCTTCTATGCCTATTCTTGATGTTCCTCTTGCAGGTGCATACTAGATAAATACTTCAAATGACTTATCTCCTATACCGCCAACTTCCCTAACACATGTCATGCCTCAACTAGAAGAACCCACTTCTCCTATTGCCATTAGAAAAGGTATTTGCTCTTCTCGTAATCCTTATCCCATTTACAACGTTTTGAGTTATCATCGTTTGTCACCTTCATATTATGTTTTTGTATCTAATTTATCCACTGTGCCTATATCAAAATCTATTAATGAAGCACAGGCACATCCTAGTTGGCAACAAGCTATGGTTAAGGAAATGACTGCTCTTAATGCTAATAACACTCGGGAGCTAGTTCCATTACCATTTGGAAAATCTATCATTGGTTGTCATTGGGTTTATATAGTGTAAGTTGGTCTTGATGGCAAGATAGCTCATATGGTTGCAAAAGGGTACACTTGAGTTTCTAGCCTTGATTATAGAGATACCTTCTCCCCAATTGCTAAGATTGCCTTTATTCGCCTACTTATCTCCCTTGTTGTTATACGCCACTGGAGTATTTATCAACTGGACATTAAAAATGCCTTCTTACATGGAGAATTAACAGAAGAAGTTTATATGGAGCAACCACCAAGTTTTATTACTCAAGGGGAGTTTAGGCTTGTCTGTCGACTACGAAAATCTCTTTATGGTTTAAAACAATCCCCAAGGGCATGGTTTAGGCAATTTAGTATTGTTGTTCAACACTTTGGAATGCATTGGAGTAAGGAAGATCACTCAGTATTTCATCGTCATACAACGCATGGCAAATGTATATACTTACTGGTGTATGTAAATGATATTGCCATAACATGTGATGATCATGAAAGAATCAATAAACTCAAGCTACATCTTTTCAGCCACTTTCAGACTAAAGACTTGGGGAAGTTAAAGTATTTTTTAGGCATTGAGGTAGCACAGTCAAATACAAGCATTGCTATTTCACAGAGGAAATATGTTTTAAACATTTTGGAAGAGATGGAAATGTTGGATTGCAAACCCGTGGAAACTCCTATGCATCCAAATGTCAAACTTGTTCCAAGGCAAGGGGAGCTATTAAAGATCTTGGAGAATATCGGAGATTGATTGGAAAACTCAACTATCTCACTATCACCCGCCTAGATATTTCCTTTGCAATAAGTATGGTCAATCAATTTCTTCAAGCCCCATATGACAGCCATTGGGATGCAGTGTACACACCTTAGATATATTAAAGGAGCTCTAAGACAGGGTTTGTTATATAAAGACAAAGGAGTTACACAGATTGTTGGGTATTCAAATGTTGATTGGGTAGGTTCTCCTTCAGATAGGCGATCCACCTCAAGATATTGTGTATTTATTTGAGGAAATCTAATATCTTTGAAAAGAAAAAGCAAGATGTTGTAACAAGATCAAGTGCAGAAGCAGAATATCGAACCATGGCCTTAGTTACTTATGAACTTGTTTGGTTAAAACAGTTGCTTCAAGAATTAAGGTGTGAGATGCCAATCCAATGACATTGATTTATGATAATCAGGCAGCACTACATATCGCTTCAAATCCAATCTTTCATGAAAGGACAAAGCACATAAAAATAGATTGTCATTATATCAGACAGAAGATTGAATTCGATTGCATTATTACTAGTTTTATGAGTTCAAATGATCAATTGGGAGACATTTTGACTAAAGCTCTAAGAAGACCACAAATCGAAAGCATACGATATGTGCGCTCCAGCTTGAGGAGGAATGTTGAGATATCACACCTTGATTCAAGGCATTGTCTTGTGTGCATGATTTTTGTAATTAGGTTGCTTGATCTTAGGCTAAAAGCAATGTAAATATGCTGTAAATCTAGGTTGTATATTCTTGATTTTGTTTCCTATTATGTATTAAAAAATTAGTATACATACCTATTAGGCTTGAGGAAATAATCAAGCTGATTATTATTCAGTCTTCATCCTCTCTTCTCCACTTTTCTTCTCTATTCTCTCTTTTGTGTTCTCATCACCAATCAATCGCCCTACACTCCTAATCTATGCCTTGCAGAACTGAACTCCAAGCAGACCTTCACAGACCGAAAGTTATCATCATTATTTTTAAGATTGTCAGACCGTACTCAATCGGCTCGTCAAACTAGTTTACTCATGAACCAGACCCAGTCTGTTTCCCACTACAATTGTAAGCCTTTACAAAATTGGATAAACCAACCATATCATTGGCCAACAGGACAAGTTGGTCCCAGTTTGTTCAGCTGCTATAATGTAAACCCATCCATATCCAGATGAACTAGCCAGGCCAGGCTTGAAAACCTTGACACTATTTCTTAAATTTTGACAGGAGAGTTATGAAACACACTCAGCTAAATTGAACCAAGTTGGATCTTAGATGAAGAGTCTGAACAGGTTACCTTACAAGAGGACGAGGAATACATATCCACAATGAATATCGATCTTATGCAAATATTTCTAAGAACAGTATCTTTAAAATTTCATCAAAATCCACAACTTCTGGATAACAAATTGATATTATAAAATTTATACAATGATCACTCAGTTTTCTAACAAATCAGAGACATGTGATTCATACATTTGTAAAAGAATAGCCAAACAAGGTAAAGCAACAAAATAAGCTAAATTCCTTCCTCATTCCTGAAATGTATGTGTTTGAGATTTATTACCATGTTTATTTGTTTGAACCTGCTTTTGCCCTCTTCCATACTATAACAATGCCATAAAGATCAGATGAAGCCAACAAATTCTCTCCATGGTTCCAAGCAACACCAATAACTGGAAAACGATGTCCCTGCAGTGGGAAGTGTTAGATTTATGATGACAACATGTTTGATAAAAATACTGAATGACAACGCCTTGCACCACAATAAGAACCTGTAGCTTGTTCACGCATGTATTCCTTGGCCGAGTTAAATCATAGAAGTAAACATTGGAATCCTCACTCCCAACAACTGTGATACATATGTACAAAGTAAGAAAGCCAGCAAACAGATTGGTTAAATTCTTTGAAAAACAAATGCCAACTTTAGATTGAAGACAACCTATGTATTCCCCTTTTTCAAGGGAAAGCAGAGGGCAGAAAGATGCCCGGATGCTATGTACTCTTGGAGCCAATTTGAGTGAGCAACGAAGCGTCAAATAGCCTTGTATTTCCAAAGCCACACTGCACCACCAGCATAAGAATATTACTCAAAGCTTTGAGACAATGCATACAAGAAACCAAAAAAAAGTCCTCACAAACAACCTGAAGAAAGATAAACTTCCGTCTTGATTGCATGTCAATAGCACAGGGCCTCCTGCCAGCAGAGAAAAACTTCGGTACTGCACAGTTGTCACTGGAGATTTGCTCTTGCCACTACTTCGATGGCGATGAGAACGTGACAAGGCACCTGTGTGGGAATCCATGCTTACGCAGTATATAGATCCCTGCATGTGCTGCTCCATCAGCCAATGTCCAAATAGCAACACATCGAATTATCAGATAGCACAAATAAGTTAATTCACCTGTCCATCCCCACAGAAAATGAGTTGACCAGTGTGATCATGTTCCATAGAGGTAACTTTAGCATCAAATACTGCTTTATGAATGATTCTGCCAGTGCTGAAATTGAGAACCTGATTACCAACAAAGAATTTCACTGATCAATGGTAAGGATTTAAGCATAAAAATTTAAGGACAGGCTAGACTAATCAGTTCCTTGCATTCTGAAAGCGTATATGACCATAAAGTTAAGAATTCTAAAGCTTATAACTCATTATTGCTGCCACATGGATGCAAATAAACAAGAAAGTAAAATGTTCTTTCAAGTCAGGTCATCAAAAATTGTAGAGGTGCTATTCTATTCAACAATCATCAGAGAAAAATTTTATGCAATTACAGGATAAGATGGAAATTACAGTAATTTCTTTGTTTTCATTCCCAACTGAAAGGAAGTTGTTATTTACCTGCATCAAAGAAAAACAAAGAAATTATATCTTTGAGCAACCAATCACATCATAAAGAAAGAAGAAAACATAAAAAGCTACAGAATATATATATATATATATATATCCACACATTAAATGTTGAGCTCCAAAATCATTCTGCCCAAATTTTAACAAGTATCAATTCTCATATTGTATTCACTTCAAAAGCCTCACATGTAAAACTACTGAATTTTCTATTTCTTCCTTAAAAAGTCTATAAAAATTCATTACTTTAAAACATACATTTTTTTATTCCATCTAAAACACTTTAATTCCATATAAAACATCTCTCTCCTATTCCACTAAAAATTGTCTTTAATTCCAGCAAAAACACATCTCTTCTATTCAATTAGAAACACATTTTCCACTTCTATTTAATGTAAGAAAAAAAAAGTAAAATACCATATTTTATTATTAACAATCTATGACATAGAAGAGAAAAAGCTAGTAACTTCTGGACCCTATTTTATTTTCTTCTAGTTTTTATCTTTCATTAAATTTTTTGACATTAAATTTTATTTTTTTTAGGCCTCAATGCCTATATAAAAAGACAGTAACTTTTGAACCCCTTTTCTATTTTTTTTCTTTTTCTCATATTTTTGTTTTTCTTTTCTCATACTAAAAGAATGTTTTTTTCCAGTAAAATAATTTTATTTTTTATTCTATTAATGATTATTACTCTTAATTTTAAAATAAATTAATTTTTAAAAATTTTAATTTTAATTGAAAATGTTCATCTAAATTTGTAGACCTTGTTTTTAGAGTTCAATATTGAATGCTTTTCTAATACTTAATATGATATAGAATAGGTTTAAAGAAATTGTCATAATCTATGTTAGCAATCCTAAACTATTCATTGTTCTTTCATTTTTATCTTAAATTTTTTTTTATTTATTTAATCATTATTATTACTATGCATATTAAAATATATATATATGCGCTCTTAAAAAAATAACCATATAAAAATTATCATGGTAAGTTTTTTATAAATTATTTAATTAATTTACAGTTTCTGATTCATTTAATTTTTTATTTTAAATTAATTTTAAAATATATATATTATTGGTAGCAAGGGCAATGCACAAATTGACTACTAGTTTTTCTTTTGTTCAGCAATTGGGTATATAGATTTACTTCATACACCAGACATACAAACACAAAGACACCCACAGCAAGAGAGAACGTGCAGCATGTTAGAAAACTACAAGGATAAAGATACTTTCAGAGATGGGTTATGTATAAAAGAATAAAGTTGAAAGTTATATCAAACACCCTAGGAATAAAAAGGAACAGAGAAAGCATGCAGCAGGTACACTCTAAGAATAAAAAGGAACAAAATAAGTATTGATCAGGGACTCCTAAGTCAGTTGCAGACAACATTACATCGATATGGATATTAACCAAAATTGCTATACACAACAAAATATTGTTCCTAATCTACAAACAGGACGTAAGTTCCCGCAAGTTACCAAAGAAAACACTAACTCAATAGTTCAAAGTAGGTGAAAACATCAAACATACTGCATACTTACAGGGTGAAAACGAATACACAACTGTGCAGAGACCCCATATATTACTCGAATGCAAAGACCTTGTGATAACTCCCACACTCTCACAGTTTTATCCATGGAAGACGAAGCAATGTACTGATTGTTGGATGAGAAATCAAAATCTGGAAATATATCTATAATTTAGAAAGATGATTATGGCAACAATACATACTTCATGTGTTTAAAATTCAAAATGCATGAAATATGCTCATTGAACAATCACATTTGGATTCGATTAAAAATCAACAATAACTAGATACATGATAATGATAGCATTACATGTTTTAGAACAACATTCAGAAAGCGCAACTAACAGGTCATTAAACATTTTGCTTCAGCTGAATTCATTTAATATTTAACAATTATCCTTGCTGATTTAGCAAAAAAGAGCCTGCAACTAACAGGTCATTAAATGCTTCACTTCAGATAAATTCATTTAATATTCAACAAGTATCCTCACTGATTTAACAAATAATAACCCTCCAATTGGATCTAAGAATCCCAAATGTTGATAATAGCCCAACGATGCAAGCAGACAAGCAAAGTACAATAATTAAAATTATCTCTTTTTCTCCAGGTAACTTTTGCTAGGCTAATTCCACATAATAACTGCAAATTAACCATTCCAAATTACCACATGCTGAGAACACTGTATGTCACTCAGACATGGTAAAAGTGCTTGTTAAATATGCATAGCACTTCCACATGCCAACATTTCATTGACAAAACACTGGCATGTCCTGATCTCACCTTTGCAATAAATAGACAAGCAAAACAAGTACTCAGTCTAGGATACAGGAAAAGACAACAGAAACGATACCAGTTAATCAAACCTGTGACATCTTTTGAATGCCCCTTCAACTGTTTGAGGACTGAAGGTGGCTCAGAGACAGTGCATACTGTCAAGGTCCCATCTGATGCCCCATAAGCAAGTAGATGAGAACTCATGTGCCCAAATTTCAAAACCGTAACTGCATACAAGACCAATCATGTTGCATAAATTTGATTCTTTTAGATAAGACAAAAAAGGAAAAAGAAAGAAGATTACAGTTTCGAAATAACTTAAACAAGACACAAGCCAGCCAATGAAAAGAAAAGCAACTGCCTCCATCACACTGATAGAGGTATAACTCTTAATTTCCTACACATACTCCACAAAAAATTACATACGGCAGTAGAATATTAGAATGCAGAAAACATTTACCTGCAGATTTACATTGATCAAATATGCAATGCATTCCCACAAAAGAATATGCTGGTTCAACCCCTCGATGGCGTGGACGATCACTATCACTCACACTTGAGCTGAAACTTGTTCTGTGAGTTGAAGCTGGATTTCCACTTAGGTTCTGCAAAAGAGATCTACAGTTACACTAAAGAAGAATAAATTCAATATTACATTGTTGCCATGCAGTTATTCTCAATGACCATAGAACCCCAGGAGACCCTTACACTATTCCTTATAATGCATAAGAAAATAACAATAGTTTGGATGCAATGTAAAAAGTTATCATAACAAAAATGACATGCAAATCACATAGTTATACTGGATTCAATACCTTGCCATCCTAATTAAGTGAAAGTGAAGTATTGCTCAGATGTAATGGCAATTTTCATGAATGTAATGCATTTCTTTACAAACTTAGGAAACCCTCAAAAATTCATCATACTAAAGAGAGAATGCATCTCAAGTCAAAACGTCATGATGAGATGAAGTTAGGAAGGTTAGAGAAGATAGCAGAGGCTTGGAAGTTCCCTTTCTTGCATGAGGATGAAATTAATTTTAGTAGAATGTCTCCAGCCCAACTCTACAGTCTTGTTAGGAATTCCAAATAAGAAAACCAAAATAAACTGATACATACCCTGCTAGAACTCCAGCTGTCTACCTCAAACAAATGGGATAGTGGACTTGGACATTGAGGCCATCGCCCACTGAAGCATCAACCAGTAAATTACCCTGATGTCAGAACTGTATAGAAACATAAATTTAAATAGCACTCACAATGAGAAAGTGCATTGTTAAAAGACTTCATACTGGTTCTCAATATAAAGCAAAAGATACACTACTAAAAGTCAAACACAAGGCAGAGGCAAAAACATCAGATATCTGTAACTAGCCTAAATAAATAGGAAGTACCTTTGATGTAAGGTAACCCACTATCAATAACGGCAGTCATTTCTAAAATAAAACCAAGTCTGAGCACATACAACTTGAAAGACTTCTACTGGTTTGGAAAAAATTAAACAGTCAAAGGGAAATTAAACATTCAGTTAAAAGTTATTCTTCGATATGTAAAAGGGAAGGAATTCAATTAAAGTGCCACAACCATTTACAAAGAGATATTTAAGATGCATCATATTGTACAATTATATATTTAAAAAGAAAAAAAGAAAAAAAAGGGAATGACACACAAGATTTTGGAACAAGCTATTATATCTACCATCTCAATCCATTGAATAAATCTATTTCAGGTGACAGTCAATGCCTCTCACTCAGAATCTCTTGTGTCCCTTTTCCCACTTAACAGTCTGTAAAGTAGTGCGAGGGACTAGTGCAAGACATTTGCAGTTTTCTACACAAAAAAGATGCACACCATCCAACAGTCCCAGAATACCAAGATCTTTGAAAAAAGAAATAGCAACTGAAAGATGTATTTTTGAAACAGCTTATAAAATCTCAATTCCTAAATGAACAGATGTGTTTTCAAAACACTAGCCTTTGGCTTGCATAAGCAAAAGACAGGGGGAAAGATCAGGACTTGGTAGTTTATTTTCTCTAGCTTGGAAGATGACGAAGGTGAAAGAAGCACTAAAGTACTGAAGAATTTTAATGTTTGCTTCAACGTTCAGGTACTAATAGCATCTCTCTCTCTCTCTCTCTCTCTCATCCACATACACAAGCTCCAAACATCTGGACCTTAGTTTCCCCTCAACTCTTACTTTATCTACAAGCTTTTTTAAATAAAATTAAAAAAAATCCAGTTATTACTGAACAAGGCGAATTCTAGTAATAAATATAACAATGAAATCAGAAATAGTTCCATTCATCCAAGTAAAGTATACCTGTTCCCTGGAGTGCTTTGGAGGCTTGGTATTTGCTGGTTTTCCCAATTTCTTGGCCTCCTTATGTAATTACGATAGCTGACATATCCTTTTCCATTGCATCTCCAATCCTTGAGCACAAATCAAAATGGCAAGTCATCACTTAGTATTTTTCTTTTTTGATTATGTGCTAAAGGGACACAATTCATAAAGACATAATTAGGAGGATTCTTATAAAACATTAGCATATAAATAAATCTTTCACAACAATACAAATCAATGTCTCCCAAAATGGAACTGAACCAATTCAACAGTAATTTCTCGCGGATCATGAATTGAGCAACACTAAACCCTAAAGTAGTTCAAATACTAATCAGTCAACTAAATCTATTTAAAGAAAAAAAAAAGTAAATATTAGATGTAGAGATGGAGATTACGAATCGGCGATTAACACCGGATTCAGCTTTGCGAAAGAGAAGGAGGCGGCGAATGCCGATATAATCAGGATCGGAATTGGCAGTTACAGGCTGAAGCAAGCAGCTGAAGAGCTCTGGATCTACATTTTTCTTCGTTGAATTGTTGTCGATGATATTGTTGTGATCAATAGCTTCTTCGTCCGCCATTTTAAGAAGGTAGCTTTGGATACATCATTTCATTAGATTCAGAAAGAAACAACTGTGTGTGAAGTGGATTGAGGTGAATTTTTATTTTTGTTTTTTCAGAATTTACGGTGTTTGTGTGTTCAAGAATTTACAAATAACAGTTGAAATTAAATCAGAATTTTACTGATTGGATTGGATTGGAATTGGAGATGAAAGCAGAAGAACTGTGTTGTGTTGTGTTGTGTTGTATTGTAATGTATTGTATTGCATTTGCATGCAGCTTCGTGATGCGTTGTGTTGACCCTCGATTATCAAAAACTTAAAAAGAACTGCAAATTGGGCCTTTCAAAGCCCCCCATTTGTTCTTTATTATTATTTTTTTTCTTAAGGCCTAATACATTCATGTCCTATACTTATCAATTTTTTTTTTACATTGCTTATAATTTTACCATTTAAACTACTTAACTTATTTAAAATATAATTTTAAATCCTTGTCAATATATATAGTATAAAATAATAAATTAACATGTGTTACATCTTAAAAATTTAACTGAATAAAAATTATAAATAAAAATATCAAACTGATAAAAAGTGATAAATAGATGAGGTAATAGATATATTATTTCATTAAATTAGTGTACATCAATGCATTTTAAGTAAGTTTAAGTGTTAAAATATCAAAACTGTAAGTTAAAATGTCAAACTGACAAATTATAACAAATATAAAGGGTCGCAAATGTATTATGTCTTTTTTTAAATGGTGGTGGTGAATGTACATTTAATGGTTATCAATTAATTTTCATTTAATTAAATTTTTTTAAATAATATTTTATTATTTCCAATTTAAAATTAATATACTAAAATATGTATATTTTTATGTTTTCACGATTTTGGTTTATATATTCATAATAATTAGTAAATAAGATTAAAATTTTAAAATTTTCCATAAAAATATAATTGCCATTGATGTTTAAATTAACCAAGACCATTTCCATCATTTGAACAAGTATATATTATTTAACTGAAATTTAACTGAACAAAAATTACAAATAAAAATCTCAAACTGATAAAAAGTGATAAATACAGGAGGTAGTAGATGTATTATGTCATTAAATTAATGTACATTAGTACATTTTAAATAAGTTTAAGTATTGAAATATCAAAACTGTAAGTTGATATGTCAAACTGACAAATTATATCAAATATAAGGGGTCGCAAATGTATTATGTATTTTTTTTAAATGGTGGTGGATGTACATTTAATGGTATCAATTAATTTTCATTTAATTAAATTTTTTTAAATAATATTTTATTATTTCCAATTTAAAATTAATATACTAAAATATGTATATTTTTATGTTTTCACGATTTTGGTTTCTATATTCATAATAATTAGTAAATAAGATTAAATTTTTAAAATTTTCCATAAAAATATAATTGCCATTCATTTTTAAATTAACCAAAACCATTTCCATCATTTGAACAAGTATATATTCTTCATTAACAAATCATTAATTGTCACTGAAAAAAATATATAATTATATATAATTTTAATTGATATTCTTACACTTATGATAGTGGGAGAATTTTTAATTTTAAGTATTTTGATATAAGAGTGAGCATCCAACGGTGGGGTGGGTCAAGTTATGAATATCGAAAATTGATTAAATTTAAGGACTTAATAATTAAAATCGAACTGAACTAAAATGGAATGAAAATTCATTGATTCAGTAAATTGAAAATATTTGAATTAGATTATCGAATCGAACCCTACTAGACTAGGGCTATAATAGTTTACATCCACATGACATTTGTATTATTTAATTAAACAATTACATATGAAATGTAATATTTTTATAATTTATAAGTAACAAAATATATAAAAAATATTAAATGTAGTAACTATTTACTAAGTTATTAACTACGTTATGCATTTAAATACAAAAAATGCCTCATAAATGAATTGATTACAGATTTTGCTCTTTAAATTTACAAAAGGACTAATAGCAATTCTTAAAAAAACGGAGTTCAGTTGAGTGTTGAGGCACTATGATTACTTCCACCAAAAAATACTAGAACACCATAGTTCTACTCTCGCAAAAAAATATATAAAGGAGTCATGCATGAAGATATTAAAAATAAATTTGCAATAATCAATATGAGTATGATCATTATTGTAGAGGAACAATAAGTAAAGTGTATATGTAAAATGAAATAGAGGCTCAAGTTTAATATTTTCAAGTCGCAAAAAAAAAATGCAAACCATTCAATATTTGCTGCAACAATTAAATTGTCACCAAAAAAAATAAAGGCAAGCATTTTTTTATAACTCAGCAATATAATGATAGAAGTTTCATCCAAACCTCAAAGAACAACAACAATGAATAGTTGGTTCGGTTAAAAAATACATAGACCTAAACAGTAGATAGAAGGGCTCAAATGCTAAGCTTTGAATTCAAATGAAAAATGCAACCTTATTTCTAGCAATAAGTATAAAAAAAAGTTAGTAAAAAAATTGAGGTAGACATTTTTACATAATTAAAAATAAATTAAGGTGGAAACATCATCATAGCTCTAATGAGCAATAGCAACACAAGCACCAAAGTTGTGTATCACATGCATGACTAGTCAACAACGGTCAACTAACACATAATACATAAGTCAGCATCATGTAGAGTTGTTGCAATGCAGCTTGTAAGAGAAACAGACTGAGGCACAACATGTAGTGGTCACAAGGACATAAATGCAAAGAAACTAAATGCATCATTAAGCATAAAAATTGAAATGCAAAGAAATTGAATGCATCATCAAGCATAAAAATTGAAATGCAAATTAAAATATAATATTAAGCAAAATTACTGAAAAAGGTCAGCAACATACAAGAACAATAGTTGTTACTGCTACATTGAATTCACATTTGCAAAGCAAGAACCATCACTACCAATTAGAGTTAGAATTAGTTGGCACTTGATGATGTAATATTAGGGCCAATGCTTACTAAGGGTAAATCTTATAAGAAAATAAAAAGACCATAATTAGTAGTAAGAACAAATGAAATAAAATTAAAAAAAAAAACATTCAGTATTAGTACCTTTCTCAAATTTCACTAAATTTGATTGTATCTTTAATGTCGATTGGTTGATTAGGCATCATAAGTCAATCTTATGTGCATATCAAAGATTCAGCAATTTTAGGAGTTAAAGAATGCCTAAACACATTAAGGACCCTACCACTAGTACTAAAAGTAGTTTCTAAAGCTATTATGAAGATTAGTAAAACTAAAACATCACGGGCCAATTTCGAAAGAATTGGGAACCTTTCTGTATTTAACTTCCACCAATGATGCAAATTAGAATTCCCTTCTTCCTCCAAAATTGACTTATTTAACTAAATATCCAATTTAGAAAACTTATTTCCAACTAATCCAAACTCCATTTTTGCGCTTCTTAAATTTAGGATTTAACATAGATATCTTTTTTGTACTAGAGGCAACAACTAAAGACCACTAGTGGAAGATAAGCTACTAGTTTTACTAATAGACTCAATAGTAGTAGCAGGTTCATCAAATGCAATATAATTATCAAATAATTCATACAAAGCAAATTTAACGGTAGAAAATAAGCTCCCATCAACATATTCACCATATGGTTCTGCCAAGGAAAGTTCCATAAATTCTAGATTGTCTCTAAAATCTAGAACATTAGCAATGAAGATTAAAAGGTTCATTTTGTCTGGATCACCCTAGTACTTATCAAAGTTACTTTTCATTGACAAACTCATTGCCTTTTTATAAGTATTATCAGAGCTTATCCAGTCACTCAAAACATAAAAAAAAATCAAATATTTCTGAAAAAATGTATTGGTAGTAACATATAGGGATCCAGATATCCTCAAGGTCATTTCATAAAAAAAAATTCAAGAATTCAGTAAGTTGTTAAACACAAATCCAATCAAGATAATCAAGTACTTCGTTACCAAGATCAACTATGAGTGTCGATTCACATTCATCATACTTTCAGACACTTTTATACAACACAAGTGATTTAAAGCATCAAATAAGTATATCCTGGTTAGAACATCAAGACTTAATGCCAATTAAATTTGAGAATTCTTTAATTTGGAACCTAGAGGGTGAATTTCTAATATATCTTTCTGCCTCCCTGACTTTCTTAATAGAAATGTTAGATTCCTTAAGCTCTTCATTAACAACAAGGTTCAGAATATGTGCAATACATCACATGTGAATATACTTGCATCTGACTAAACTGGGCCTCCAACTTAAATGTCTATTTTTAAAAAATTTACAATAATGTTATTTAAATAAGCATTATCAAGTGTAAAATAGAAAAAATATTTTTGAGCCCCCACTCTATCAAGTTGGTTTTTAATACCTTAACAATGTATTCCCTTTTATAAGATACTATAAGGACAAAAGAGGTGATTTTCTTTTGAAGCATCCACCCATCATTAGTAAAATGTATAATTATGCGCTGATAGTTTATTCTCTAAATGGAGGTCCAAGAGTTAATTATAAGGCTAACTCTTTAACAATGTTTTTTAAAATATTGTTTTAATTTACACCTCTCATTGAAAAAAAATATGTGTAGTTATCCCTGCTAATTGTCTATCTAGATGAAATTTTAAACTTGGGACATGCTATTGTCATGAATTTTTTTAAAACCATCACCTTCCACAAACTTGAAAAGTAACTCATCAATAACGACCATTTGTGTAAGTTCATACCTAATTTGATATTGATCAAATGTTTAAGTACCAATACCAATCACACCCATATTTTCAAACTCCAAAACATTCACAAAAGGTTGAAAAGTTAAGAGTTTTTGTTTGCTTTCTTTTGAGTGAGGGCTTTTTAAAAAACTTAATATGTGATTTCTAATGGATGAAGTACCATGCTTTTTAGAGTGATAGTTAAATAATTTAGAACAATAAATACACTTAGCTTGTACCACTGTTCATCCTTAATCTTCTCAAAATATTTCCACACCTTAGAACGTGACTCAGTTTTCTTTCTTTTTGTTGCAGTAATATTGGGTTTTTTTAATTTCCACCATTGGCTACTAGGGGTCACCAATGGCAGTAGCAATGGTATTGCTACTGCCATTGCCAAAACCAGCAAATGGATGAAGTGTCATGCTTTTTAGAGTGATAGTTAAATAATTTAGAATAATAAATACACTTAGTTTTTACCACTGTGTCATCCTTAATCTTCTCAAAATATTTCCACACCTTAGAATGTGACTCATTTTTCTTTCTTTTTTTTGCAGTAATATTAGGTTTTTTTAAATTCCACCATTGGCTACTAGGGGTCACCAATGACAGTAACAATGGTATTACTACTACCATTACCAAAACTAGCACCAGTGTCCATCTACAATAAAAAAATTACAACATCGATGACAAGTTAACAAACTATTTATCAATTGATTGTACTAAGAATTCAAAACTGAGTCAAGTAAAATACAAAATAATAATAATAATAATAATAATAATAATAATAATAATAATAATAATACTAATACTAATACCTTTATAGAGATTTATTAAGATAGATTTAATTTCTACTTAAAAGAGCAACAAATTTAAGTTCTACTGCTCAAAAAGCTTCCACCTTTAAATCTCGATATGAGATCATTTTAGAGGTTTCATGCACCATTCAGGACCAGCAGCAATAAACCACAAAAGAAGAGAGAACATTATATCAGATCCAATAAATTATAAAATAACGAAATCATTAATATGCGATCAAGATATTTGCTAGATTACATGCAAATGAATCAAAACCTTTGTATGTTGACTTTGTCACTGTCAATGGCTTTCACCTTTACATGTAAGTGGCTTCCACCTTTAAAATTTAAACTCAAATTCACCGTAACAAAAATCACTAGATAGATCAAAATTCAAATAATAAGAGAAAAGTAAAGAAAATTATTCTTCACATGATAAACAGAGGTCATAATATAATTACCATATACCATGCATGTTAATTTTTCCACTTTCAGTGTGAAATAATAAAGAATACACACTAACAATAATAGCAACCAAAAAAATCAATGAATTGGTGTTTCAATATTCTGATCCACCAATATCTCTATCACTCAAGGTCATAAACTATAGAGATTTATAAAGATCTATAAATTACACCATGCAAATGAACCAAGATATGAGTGGGACTGAAACTTTAAATTTGTATGACATGGGAGCCTTTGAGAGGTTGAGACTAAAAATAAAGAGTGAAAGAACACAAAGAAGAAAAGACTAAGAGATTTAGACTATCGGAGAATAAAGAGAATTTAGGGTTAGTTTTTTAAGAAAGGGGAGAGCGGTACTAGAAGAGAAGAGAGTATAATTAGAGATAGGTTTTTTGAGAGAAAAAAGAGCGAAACTGAAATGGAACAGAATAGAAGATAAGAGTTTAGAAGGGGGAGTGGAAGATAAAATTTAAATTTAGATTCAATAGTTTTATCAGATTACATATATATACTACCCCTATACATGTAAAATGACATTGTTTTATATATGGTATTTCAAAAATTCGGACGATTCAAGTTTCTATAAGCACACCTGAATTGCTCATTGGAAAATCAAAATTATCTCATCTCCTAACCGAACCAATCTTTTATAGTTTTGGATGAGTGAACCGATTGCACAATTTCAATTTGATTTAGCCATTTTAATCAATTCGGTCAGACAATGCACAATCCTATTTTGGCATACCAATTTGGTATAGACTATTACTTTTTATATTAAATAATAAATAATTTGTAAGATAAAAAATTATTTCTAGTATATAACTTATAAATTTGAACACAATAAATATTTAATACATTTTAAAAAATAAATGTTTAACATCTGAAAAAATGTACATTTTATTTTTGTACAATACTTGAGGTTTATTATATGTTTTGAAAGTTCACATATGAAATAGTTATAGGGCTATAAATGAGTTGAACTGCTTGCAAACTACTTAAGAGCTTCACTTGATAAAAACTCACTCGAGTTTGTATATTGAATTTTTTTTTAATAAATGAATCAAGCTCAAACTATGTAAAGCTTCGCTCATGAACAAATTCAATTGTTTATTAGTAATTATATATATATATATATATATATATATATATATATATATATATATATATATATATATTCATTTATTTATTTATTCATAATACATGTAAAACATATTTTTAAAAAATTATTATTAAAATAAAATTATTTTTTTATTAAATATATTTCAAATTTTTTAATAAATAAATGGATTATAATTTACATTTTTTAATAATTACTTTAAACTCGTTTAGGTTCGTTTAAATTCACAAACAACTTGCTAATAACATATGACATAATGAGCTAAGCTAAAATTCAATTCGTTTATAAATGAGTTAACTACAAACTAATTAAAATTCGATTTGACTCATTTACACCCCTAATGATTACAATGCTAAAAAGTAAAATACTTTTACCCTTAAAAAATGGCAGAATATACAATTTCACCCTTGAACTTTACTCAATTATTCTATGTCACCTCTCGACTTTCATTTTATTCAATTTCACATCTTAACTTATATTTTTCACCTATTTAGCCTACATAACTTCTATTTTTCACCAATTTTACCTCTTAACTTCTATTTTTCACCTATTCAAGTTCAGTGCAAGTTAAATACACGCGTTTGTCTTGTGTGCAATGAGAGTAATGTTGAACCTTGAGGGGTAAAACAGTCTTTTTTAATGGTTATATTAAATATTTAAAATTATATTTAATCTTTATGCTTAAGTTTTTATAGTTAGATTATTTAAAAGTACACAAGTCAAGCAATGAAAAGTCAAGTTGTTGAATTTCCAAGTCTATAGCTCTGTTATGAGTGGTGGTGAACTCACTATAAGTGATGACAAGGATGAAATCAAAGATTGAATTTTTCATAAAAAATCTAAAGTCAAATTTTGTCAACTATGATGGGAATCTTTATTACTAATGGTCACAAGCAAATTCCAATCATCAGAAAAATTTTTAGAGCAAAATCATGAAGTTTCAAATTACAAAATTTCCAAAATTCCCCAAGAGCAGTCATCACTAGTATCATGAGCAAGTGAAGTTGTGACACACATATCATGAGTGATGACAACCAATTCCAAAAGTGGCAGAAAGTTTCATTACCAGTATCACCACCAGTTCCTTAATCATGAAAACACGTGAATTCAAATTTTATCTTGGCGCTCGATTGTTATAACCAATGAAAAATTTTCATGAGTCATGACAAGCGTACAAAGGACTTTTTCTTTAGTGGTTTAAATGGCTCTATTTGTGTTAAATGCACCTCCAATAGCTTTTTTCCTCTAAGAGGATTTAAATACCACCAAGATTAAAGCTAAAAAACAAAAAAGAAGTTGAGCAAACACATTTAGAGAAATCTTTGAGCATTTAATCTTTAATTAATCCTTCAATCACCCAAATCTTCATATTTAATTCTTGTAATTTTTTTTTTATCTTTAGAGTGTGCTTGATTATGGGTTAATGAGTGTTTAAAACCATTATTCAAAAGCTCAATGGTGATATCGAGTGAGTTGAGTTAAAGTTTTATTCACTTATAAGTTAAGAGGATTGTTCTTAGGAAGTGAGTTTGAGTGTGAGCCACTGAAAACACTTGGGTTAAAGTATGAGTCTTGTGAAAATACCTAGGTTTAAGTGTGAGCCTTGGGAAAATATTTAGGTAGCTTGGTTTAAGCGTATAAAGGTTTGATCTACACATTAAAGTAGATTGATAGTGGATTGAAACTCTTAATTTATGGATGAGGAGAGGATGTAGGCTCTGAGGGTCGAACCTCAATAAATTCCTTATGTTTTTAATGCTCATAATTGATGCGGGTCAAATTGTATACCTTAGTCTCTAACACTTAGTATAGAGTAGTAGGGTGTCGAACATTGGGAATTTGGTAAAATTTTGTATTAATCGGATAAATAATTAGATGGATAGTCAAAATAAATTAGAATAGGAATATTGATTATAATAATTAAGAAAATTTAAGCACTAATTATTTTTAATAACACAAAATAAAAGTTATAACAAGTATATGGAAGAATCACAATTTAGAATATAAATAAGAACTTATAAAATTACATAATATAACACATTGATTGAACATTAGTATATAATCTTTAAAAGCAATTCTCATTGTCAATTAAAGTCAATTCCTATTTAAAAGTAACTTTCATTATCTATTAAAGATATTTCCTCTTGGAGTTTACATTCATTCTCATTGCAATGCAAAGATAAAAAAGAACCATTCAACATATTATACTAATTTATTCCTTTAAGATGAATTCCTTTGTCTCCAAATTAAATTCAATTCTTAGGTAATTTCAATTATCTTCCACCAAATTACTCCAATTCTCATTGTAAGTAATTCAATTAACAAGTTAGATATGGTGATTAAGCATACACAACATGATTAAGCACTAATTGAAATTAAATCATAAATAAAATAAGAAAATGTAGTTCTTATTTAATTCATAATTGTAATTCTCATACAAGATTTAGCCAAGATACATACTTAAAGAAAAAAGAGAGGAAATCAAATACAACTAAGAAAAAGGATAGAAAAGAAAGTGAATAGATAAAACCCTTTACAATCTTCTAACACTTGCTTGGTGTAGAATATCTTCTCTTCTTACTTCACTTTTTCTTCTAGTCAATTTTTCCCTTTTTGTTCTAATATGTTCTATTATTGTTTTTCTCTTCTTTTGTTGTTCTTCCTCTCTCTTTTTTTCTTTTTTTTCTTTCAAAATTGATGATATATATCATTTTTAAAAGTTGTAGGGAATGTCTAGAATATGATTGAACTTGGAAAGGCACCACTTAATACCAAAGGTCACCATCCTATACAGATACTGTAACTTTAAGGGCATTTTCGTCCATCCAAATGACTTTATTTCTGGAAAGTTCCTTCATTAAAGTTATATAACTCTATGTTATCTTTCCATATCAACTTGAATCACTGAATTTGAACATTGGTAGGCAATGTTATGGCTGAAATACGAAAACTGCTCAAATCTGAAAAGTTGCAACCCTTTATAGAAGTAATGCATGGTGACGACTCGTGAATGCTTGACGACTCGTCACAAAAGGATTCGGTAATGACTCTTGAAGGTGGTGACGACTCGTGAAGGCTTCCAACTTGCTTCCTTTGGCTTCAAAAGCTTCATTCTTCATTCTAATAAGTCTAAAACTCTTTTCATGCAGCAATCAAGGCTAAAAACATGTATGAAACACATAAGCAACTAATAAAGACACTTAAAAGTAAAAATAACTATTGCATAATCAAATAAACACACAAACATAACAAAAATCATATGAAATAACAACTAAACTACCCTATATAACTATGCATATTTACATTATATCAAACTCCCCCACACTTAGATCTTGCTTGCCCTCAAGCAAGAAAAGATCAAAGCATAGAAAAGTTAAGTAAAATTTTCATCTACTCCCAAAAGAATGTAGCATCCTCATCAAGTCATTTCAATCATGAATGAATTTAAAGAAAAAGATAGTTCAATAATCATACTTTCAAATGCTCAATAATGGTAAAATAAATAAGTCTCATAGTATAAGCAACAAGTTCATCAATTTATCTCAATCTACTAAGAATAAAATAAAAAATGCAAAGTCAAAGTTCTAATCAAGCTATTTAGCCAAAATAGTCATGCTTCAAACTTAGGGATTGTAGAGGCAAAAAGCAACCTTAAGACAATATAAAGCACACTCATCAACTTACTCTTCTTATGGCATTTTTAGACATATATTCATAAGCCTTTTTGCTAAATGTACTCTTTTTGAATAAATGCAAATGAGGAGCAAACATAAATGCACACAACTTACTCGAGTTACATCTATTTGTGACATTATACACTCTTTCTGATGAATGCGACTAAAGAGCATACTCAATTGCACATAACTTACTCAAGATGCATCAGATCACAAGCATTATTCACTTATTTTCTTTTTTTTTTTTAAGAAAATATCCTTATCCATTATTGAAAAGCAAGTGTATTATTATTATGGCTATAATTTCTCTAAAGCCACTTAAGACTCTAAAAAAAAACCTAAGCTTAAATCATTACTACCTAGCCTAAGCATAATTAGCAAATTGACTAATACATTAATAAAATTTTAGAAATAGTAAAAAGAGATAAAAACATAAACTTACTACTCATACTACATGAAATGTTAAAAATTTTTACCAATTGAGCAATGAAAGTTAAAAAAGAAAATTACTAAAAATTCAACTTTAATCAAAATAAAAAAGACTATTAAAGATAGCTACTTATTAAATATAGGAGCAAAATGAATGGCAAAATGAATGCAAATGCATAAACATGTGAAACTTAAACAAAAAGATGTAGAATAAAACAAACATATACCATTAATATACTAAACAAACATATACCAATAATATACTAATACTAATATCATTATCCCTTCCCCTATGCTTAAAAACATGCATTGTCCTCAATGTAAGGGTAAGGATAAGAAATACTCCCCTAGTCATCGGTAGGAGTGGTTGGTGGAGACTCAATCGAGAGTCCGATTTGAATAAAGTACTGGTTCAATTTGTACTCCATTTTGCATTGGCGACGATTGAGTTCTTGTTGATGACGATCCAAGGTATTCAATTGCCCTTGCATGGCAATTTGGTTGTTTAACATCTGATCCTATATGGGTGGGTAGTCACTTGAAGAACCCTGTGCACTTTGGAGAGGGTAAGTAAGCATAGGAACATCACCCAAGGGTGTGGGTTGAGGTAATTCTTCCTCAGGGTCACTTTCCTCATTAAAACCAATTTCCTCTTCTTGAGAATCCTCATCCTGTGGAGGTCTCCTAATACCTCGCCAACAGGATCGTGAACGAGTAGGAATGACACAGAAATTAGCATCCACTACTTCTCCTCGTATAAAAGCTTGTTTAGTAAAATAAGAATGCTCAGTAAAATGAGCATAGTTAGCAATGTTAACATTCAAAGCTTTTGCAATAATGGTAACTACATGTCCATAGGTTAAAGGTGCATATTTACGTGAGGCAACATTTGATTAAAAATCCAATAAGTCCAACATACTTGTTTCTTATTATGAATGCACCACATTAAAAATAATTCTTGGGCAGAAACCCTATTGAATTCAGTTTTATGGAAAATGACATAAGCAAGCACCTTATGTAACAACCAATATTTCAAGTCCTTGATAAACATAGCCTTGCCTTTCCTAGAATCAAATGGTGTATGCAAACTAGTCAAAAACTTCCAGAAATCATTAGACTTATAAGAAGAAGGGGGATCACATAATCCATCTTTTTTAAAATCAAAAACTCGATTCATAAAAGAATACGTAAGTTGATGTGGCTTCCCTTCCATACGAAATTCTAAAATTTGTGAATTCTTAGCATTAACATCCAAAGTAGTATAAAATTCAATAATCAAATCAACAATGGTGTCTTCATGCATAAAAACAAATTTCATAAGTCCACATTGAGTTAACAATTAATTAAAGGATTCAAGCACACCAACATCATTCAAAAGAGAGTTAGGAATGTACTTACAACCCAAGATTTCCCTAAACCGTATTATTGTCAACCTAGCACCTTCTTCATGGGTAAGGATTAGGAACTTGGCTTTGTAAGTTTTTGAAAGATTTTCCTCCTTTTCTTGATGTGGTTCCTCCTCAATGTGTGGTCTCTTGGATGAAGATCCTCTTGTCTTACCCATAGAGATAGGCTTACTCTAATGGAATGTAAAACAGAGAATCAAAAATGAAAATATAAAAGTGAAACAAAGAAAATAAAGAGATATAATAAGGGTGATTCGGTTAGGGTGTGAGTGTGAGGGAGAAGGACATAGAGAAATGAAAAGTTGAAATGGTTATGGAATAAAGAATAGAGAAGATGAAAGAGTAAGAGTAGAGAATAAAATAGAGAAAAAATGATAGCAAAATTCGTTCTGGAAGTAAATGAATGGAAATATGGGAAAGTGGGTAGTAAAAAGGGTTTATTTATAGGTGTAATAGGTGTGTAAGGGATAGGGGTGTAAGTTATGGTGAAAAGATGTGTCTAGATGGGAAAGGACATGTCCATTCTTGGAAAAGAAATAACTTTTTCATTTGAAAAGGTGAATTTGGTTAGAATATAATATATATATATATAATATATATAATATATATATATATATATATATATATATATATATAAGTTAATTGTAATTATTAGAAATATAGACAAATGTATATAAATATGCATATGTGAGTGGACTGAGGGAAATGTGAGGCATGTCTTGGAAAAGTTTTATGCAGGAACGAGTCATCAACGTGTGATGACTCATCACCAATTTTGTCTGTTACGAGTCGTCAATACTTAACGACTCATCACTATAGCCCATTGTTACGACTCGTCAATGGTTGACGAGTCATGACCGAACCTTTATGTTTAATGGCCATTTTAATGAGTCATCCATAAGTGACGACTCGTCAACTCATGTCACTGTTATGACTCGTCAATGGTTGACGAGTTGTGACAATGTGTGGCATTGTGTGGATGTGTGGTGTTTAAATAGACAAATGTGATAGTATAATGAAAATGTGTGAAAAATAGAATAGAAAACTAATCATAAACCAATTGTATACTAAAAATAAACTTAGTAATAAAAGAAATGTGGGTGAATTAGTACACTAAACTTAGTACTAAATAAACAAATAATGTGAAATAGAAAAGAATATGTAAATCAAGACATTATAAATATATATTTGCAAATAAAAACATAAAGTAATTATGCTATTCTAAAATGAAATAAAATAATGATGAAATAAAACAAGGAATATAAAAATTGTACCTCAAAATAAAAATGTGTAAATTGTACCTTACTTCAATTCCATTAGGGTGTAAATAGAGAGATAGAATAATTTGGATCTATTGCATCACCAATCAAGTAGGGTTTGAGACGATGTCCGTTTACCTTAAAGATTTCCCCTTTGGCATTAGCAAGATCCATCGCACCATGAGGATAAACTTTAATAACTTTAAACGAACCCGACCATCTTGACCTTAACTTTCCCGGAAATATTTTGAGTCTTGAATTGTAAAGAAGAATAAGCTCACCCTCATGAATTTCCTTCTTAGATAAAGTCTTATCATGCCACATCTTAGTGTGATCCTTATATAATTTTGCATTCTCATAATCATTCATTCATAACTCATCCAACTCATTAAGTTGAAGTAACCTCTACTTACCGACCTTCATCAAATCAAAATTCAGAGCCCTTGTTGCCCAATATGCCTTATGTTTCAATTCAACGGGTAGATGGCAAGACTTCCCATAAAACAATTAATAAGGGGTAAGGCCAATAGGGGTTTTAAAAGCTGTCCTATACACCCATAGAGCATCATCAAGTTTTAATGCCCAATCCTTCCTTGAAGAAGATACTGTTTTCTCTAAGATCCACTTAATCTCTCTATTACTAATCTCAACTTGCCCACTTGTTTGTGGATGATATGGAGTAGCGACTTTATGTGTTACTCCATAATTTTTCAAGAGAGCCTCAATCACATGATTATAAAAATGGGAACCACCATCACTAATCAATGCCTTAGGAGTACCAAACCTAGGAAAAATAATTTTCTGAAGCATCTTCTTAACAACCTTAGCATCATTAGTAATGGTTGGTATTGCCTCCACCCACTTTGAAACATAGTCTACCATCAGCAAAATATACTTGTAGCCTAAAGAGCTTGGGAATGGACCCATGAAGTCTATACCTTAAACATAAAAAAGTTCAACTTCAAGGATTCCCTTTAGGGGCATCTCATGCTTCTTAGTGATGTTACCCATTCTTTGGCACCTATTGCATGTAAGTACAAACTCTCTAGTATCTTTAAACAAAGTAGGCCACCAAAAACCAGATTATAGTACCTTAGATGCTATTTTTGATGCACCGAAGTATCCACCAACATTCAAAGCATGACAATGTCTCAAAACATCTTGAACTTCATCTTGAGGAATGTATCTCCGAATTAACCCATCAACACATCTCTTATAAAGTAAGGGCTCCTCCCAATTATAGAATTTAACATCATGCAAGAATTTCTTTCTTTGACGATAATCTAACTCATAAGGAAGAACACTACTTACAAGATAATTAACAATATTTGCATACCATGGAAGGTCCTTTGATACTACACTCAATAGATGTTCATCATAAAATGTATCATTAATTGGCACACCATCATTATTCTTCTTCAATCCATCTTGATCAAGTCTTGATAGATGATCCGCAATAAGATTCTCACTTCCCTTTTTATCTCTTACTTCCCAATCAAACTCTTGGAGCATCAAAATCCACCATAGGAGTCTAGGTTTTACCTCATTCTTACTTAGAAGATACCTAAGAGCATCATGGTCTGAATAAACAATCACCCTTTGCCCCATAAGATATGCTTTAAACTTGTTAAATGCATAAATAATTGCAAGCAACTCCTTTTCTGTTGTGGTGTAATTGATTTGAGCTTCATCAAGTAGTTTGCTAGCATAGTAAATCACATATGGCTTGCCTTCTTTTCTTTGACCCAAAACAGCCCCCATCGCAAAGTTGTTGGCATCACACATTATTTTAAATGGTTGCTCCCAATTAAGTGGTTGCAAAATGAGTGCAAAAATAAGAGCTCTTTTCAAAGTATCAAATGCGACAAGGCACGCTTCATCAAACTCAAAATCAGCGTCCTTAGTAAGTAACTTACATAACAGCTTTACTATCTTAAAGAAGTCTTTCATAAATCTTTAATAAAAACCTGCATGTCTAAGGAAGCTTCTTATATCTTTAACACATTTCGGAGGTGGCAAATTTTCAATCACTTCTATCTTTGCCTTATCAACTTCAATACCTTTCTTTGAAACTGAGTGACCAAGAACAATTCCCTCTTGTACCATAAAATGACATTTTTCCCAATTCAAGACCAATCCATGTTCAATACGCCTGTCAAGAACCTTAGAGAGATTGTCTAGAAAATGAGTAAAGTTAGTACCATACACACTAAATTCATCCATAAAAACCTCTACACAATCATTAAGTAGGTCATTAAATATGGAAAACATGCATCTTTGAAAAGTTACAGGTGTATTGCATAAACCAAAAGGCAAAAGTGCCATATGGACATGTAAAAGTGGTCTTAGATTGATCCTCGGGATGAATAAGGATTTGATGAAATCCACTAAGGCCATCTAAATAACAAAAGAAAGAAAAATTGGCTTGTCTCTCAAGAACTTGGTCAATAAAAGGTAATGGAAAATGGTCTTTCCTAGTTGCTTTATTTAATTTCCTATAGTCAATACACATACGCCATCCCATGACAGTTCTAGTAGGTATCAAATCATTAGATTCATTCCTAACAACGGTTAAGCCTCCCTTCTTTGGAACAACTTGAATGGGGCTAACCCATTTACTATCACTAATAGAATATATGATTCCATTATCAAGCAACTTAGTCACCTCTTTTCTAACCACTTCTTTAAGAGTGGGATTCAATCGCCTTTGGCCTTCAATGGAAGGTTTGACATTATCTTCTAAGAGAATTCTATGCATACATATATTAGGACTAATACCTTTTAAGTCATTAATAGAATAACTAATGGCATTCTTATGACTATTTAACTTATCACACAAAGCATCAATATAATCATTAGGAAAAGATGAATTAACAATAAAAGGAAATTTAAGATCAGAGTCAAGAAATGCATATCTGAGATTTGATGGCAAAGGCTTGAGCTCCAACTTGACTTCTTCATTTGATGTAGTAGCCTTTGAATCATCCTCTCGCCTTAAAGGTTCAAATCTTGATGTCCTTTGAAAAGGTTGATATAGAACTACCTCCATAAGTTGATCATTTGCTTCTTACACCTTGTATGGCTCTATAGAATCATTTTTTAAATACTCATGAATCACTTCTTCAATGCATCCATTGATAACATCAATAGAATCAATTCTACTTGCTACTTCATTGGTGTTGACTTCATTATATTCAGCACATCAAATTCCATACTTTCATTATCCACTTCCAATGTGATCTTTCCATTCTTCATATCTAAAATTGCTCCTGCTGTCCACAAAAATGGTCTCCTAAATAAAATTGGAATCTCAAGATCCTCCTTCATATCCAACACAACAAAGCCAGCTGGTATCACAAACTTAACTACTTTTGTTGGCACATTTTCTAGAATGCCAACTGGATATGTTACAGATTTATTCTCTAAGGATAGACACATATTGGTAGGCTTACGTTCATCCAAATCAAGATTTTTATAAATAGAATAAGGCATAAGGCGAACACTAGCACCTATATCATATAAATCATATCGAAATATGTACCTCCAATTACACAAGGAACTGTAAATGAATCGAGATCCTTAAGCTTTGGTAGGGACTTAGAGTACATAGCTTTAGATTCTTCAACAAGAGATACTAAACCATAATCATCAAGCTTGCTCTTATGGCTAATAATGTCCTTAAAAAATTTACCCTAAGTTGGCATGTCTCTAATAGCATCCAAAAATGGTATGGTGATAGTAATTTCCTTGAGATAATTAAGGAACTTTCCAAACTGCTTATCTAGGTTACGCCTTATGAATCTTTGAGGAAAATGAAGAGTTTTAACATCCACCTTTGGTTCATCCTGATTGGTGTTATATCAACTACCTTACTACCTTTCTTGGCACACACTTCATCATGTTGTTTACTTCTAACATCCACTTCCTCAATCTCAACCCCATCATCATCATCAATCACTCTCTTTTTCTTATTTAGATCTTTTTCAACCTCCTTACTACTTCGCAAGGTAATTACTTGACAAGAATCCTTTTGTATATACTCTGGTTGGCTAGGAAGCTTTCCCAAAGGTTTAGTGTTAGAGGAAGAGGCTTGTTGGGCAATTTGGGTTTCAAGGATACGGTCATGAGTAGCAAGCTATTCAAGTTTAGATTGTAGCTACTTAAATTGCTCCTCATTTTGATTGTTTATGAATATTTATTGGTTAACAAATTACTCCATAAAATTTTCAAGAGTAAGTTTAGGATTGGTAAGATTAAAAGTTTACTGCTTCATAGAAAATCCAGGTGCGTTATGAGGTCTGGTGTTTAGGTTATATGGAGGGTTTAATTAGGAGGATGGGTTTGACCATGAGAATCCAGGATGGTTCCTCCATTGAGGGTTATAAGTGTTGGAATTCAGCCCCATTCTTTGGTTAAAACCCCCTTGCACAAAGTTCACATCCTCATTTGAACTTAAATTGCATTGAGAATATGAATGAGGTCCTCCACATGACTCACAAACAACATTAACACTTTCTATAGAATTAATATGAGTTTTACTAACCATATTGGTGAGAGCATCTACCTTAGCATTCAGCAATTTAATTGTGTCAAGCTCCAAAACTCCTCTTGCTTTTGCCATAGTTATTTCATTACCCATGTACCCTTGAGATGCAAGCTCTTTAAGTAGGGTAACGGCTTCTCTAGCCGTTTTATCCATCCGCTTTCCACCGACTGCTGTATTCATAATATTTCTATTTTCATCCGTCAACCCATTGTAGAAGATTTGAGGAATCATCCATTCCGGCAAGCCATGATGTGGACATTGCCTCTGAAGCTCCTTAAATCTCTCCCAAGCTGAATAGATTGTCTCACTCCCATTTTGTTTGAAAGTGGTGATCTCATTGTGAAACTTGGCCATCTTATGTGGTGGAAAATATTGTGCAAAAATGCTTGCTTCAATTGATCCCATGTTATGATTAATTCATTTGGCAAACTAACAAGCCAAATTTGTACTTTATCCTTGACCAAAATGGGAATAGCCTTAGCCTTATAGCATCATCCGTCACACCATTAATCTTAAAAGTTGCACACACATTAAGAAAAGTCAATATGTGAGCATAAGGATCCTCTCCTTGTAAGCCGCCAAACTGATTATTTTTCACCATTTGAATGATACTCGGTTTGATTTCGAAGTTATTGTTAGCAATAGTTAGGGCCACAATCCCTCCAAAACTACCCGAGATATCAGGCATGGCAAAATCACCTAGCGTTCTTCTTTCCGATTGAGCCATATTGTTCAAATTAAATTGGTTCTCTCTTCTTTGCCTTTGTTCCTTGCACAAAGTACATAGGGTTAATTCTATTTCAGGATCAAAATACAAATTACTATCACTAGTACTTCTAGTAAACATCTAAAAAGGTAGACTCACAATCAAAATGTCACGACCCAAAACAGGGGCCATGACCGGCGCTAGGGAACTGGAATTCTTTCGAATCCGGAACCCGTAGCAAGCCTAAAAATAAAATAAATCATGCAATAATAACAATAACCATATAATATGCAGCGAAAATAAAAATCATAAATATAATAATAACATTTTCATCACTGGATTTGAATCAAATCTCATCACATATATATATAATCTCTTTAATACAATCCAGTTTCAATATAATACATCTCTTTAAATGAAATACATGAAATCTAATACTTTAATTCACAACTACTGCAGTATCTAGATTATAAAATAAGACTCAAGTAAAAGATTTACACAAAGAAGTTGGGGCGGAAGAAATCCAGCGTATCGACCTGCTACTGAGGTCTGAAGAAGTTGACTCTCCTGAAAAATAGTCAACGGAGGGGAGTCAGACCTCACTGAGTGAATTACTATAATATATATACATACACACTAAGTGATAATGCATACAGTCAATAGTATATATCTAATATGTATATATATACAGACAATTACACACAGATGCAATAAAACTCATTTTTATATATTTCATCTGAAAATCATCTTTTATGAAGGATCACATAGAACCCTAGAATATCGCAACCTCAGAAAATAGTGTTAAACAACACTCTAGCCATACAAGCTCACTTATTCCAAATATATCCACTTAATCCATTTGGACAGTAGACTGGCCCCGAGACACTAAGTCAACCGAGCTCCAGCAGTCTGACTGCCAGTGTGATTGGCCCCGAGACACTTGGTCAACCGAGCTCCAGCAATCACACCTCCAAACCATATCTCACACATATCAATAATCATATCAAATCAATATCCACAAATAGTTAGTAATATAGCCTAAAGCTATAGGCGTACCGGTACGTACTCGGTCCTAGTGCTGCCCACTAGGTAGCACGTTCTATCGATATCCTTCATCATTAAATATAAAACATTCATTCACAAAAAAATAAATGATGCATGAATGTAATGAAATAACAATATAACCCATATATATACCAGAAATATACCAAAAGTAAACCAGGTATATTTCGAGTATATATACGTCAAATGAATTCAATCAAATTATAAATTAAGTTGGAAATATATTTAAAAATATTTTAAATATATTTTATTTACAAAACATGCATATAATTTAATATATACCACAAATAAACCAAAAATATACTTAAATACAAATCACGTTATTTATGCAATTTAATCAAAATAAAACGTATATTTCTAAAATCATGCATCCTAAGGCATATATATATAGTATAGTAACTCACCTAGTGCGCTCCACGAGACGGGTCCAATGGGCCTGGTCCACTAGCCCTCGGTCTCGGCGCAACTAAACAAGCAATAAATAATCG
Source organism: Mallotus nudiflorus (assembly GCA_947683625.1). Classification (NCBI taxonomy): domain Eukaryota; kingdom Viridiplantae; phylum Streptophyta; class Magnoliopsida; order Malpighiales; family Euphorbiaceae; genus Mallotus; species Mallotus nudiflorus. Next base: position 3,278,959 of record CANTUR010000461.1, read on the forward strand.
ACATCAGAATAAACCTAATAGAAATCCTAGAATTCGATCTAGAGTATAAAACACAGAATCAATATCAGGGTTCGACTGGATATCACGTTTTACGAGAATTCTATCGAAAATCCGACAGAACCTCCCCTGTAAAACGGACATCTCTCTACTCAAAAGAGTAGAGCCGACCCTGCAAAGAAATACACTTCGAAAAATAGGCTCAACACAAATCCATAACCCCTCGGTCGGACTTCAAACTACAGTCTACCGATCGGGATCCACAATCACAGAACAATTCCAGATATACCAAAAATATCCTTAAAACCTAAAAATACATTTTATAGGTATAAATTACATAATTAACCTTTAAACACATTAAAAACTGACGAAAACTCATTTTATTAGTAAAACCGTATATTATATATATAATTGAAAATAATTCACGAAGAATAGTTTTAATTAGTTAAAAATACCAAATAATTTGTAGAAATCATTTTTATACCTTAAATAACTATTAAAACCAATTAAATTACATTTTTAGACAATTTAGGGTAAAATTACCAAAATACCCCTATATATGTAAATATACTTAAATTACTTCAAAAATTCACCAAAAATTATACAACTATCCAAAATTAATTTTCTCAACATATTTATCAATAATATCAATAATTAAACTCAATTATCCAATTAAATTCAATTAAAAACACATTTAACCTAATTTTCCCAAAATTCCATAAACTTCAATAATTCAAAATAAATACTTAGAAATTCATAAAAATTCCAAATAAATTCCTATAATTCATTTCAACACCTAATTTAACCATAAACTCCAATTTCATAATTTAAATAATTAATTTCCGAAAATTAGAAAATAATATTAAAATATTCAAAAATACCCAAAATCCAAACAATCTCCAAAAATTCTACAAAAATTCACATGTATATTAAGCTACTAGGATCAACATTTATGAAGGGAGTTTCCATGAATCAATCAATTTGAAGCTCAAAAAAATAAAAAACCTTAATGTGACCGAATTGAGTTTTAGCTCAAACCTCAAAATTCACTTGATTTCAGGCCGAAAGGAGCTTAGAATTGGAATCACCGGAGCTCAAGGAGTCGATGAAGACCGGCGGTGCACGAAATGGTGGTCGGAATCGTCGTCGACGGCAAGAAGCTCAACTTGCTGCCATGGCGGATTCCGGGCGTTCCAGCGGGCTTCCGGCGGCCTGGTCACGTCGGAGAGGAAGAGGAAGGAAGGGGGAGGAGGTTGGCGGCAGCTGGTGGTGGCGAGGGGTGGTCCGGCGTGCTGGAATGGGAGGCGCAGTGAGGGTGAGTGATCGGGAGAGAAGAAGGAGAGGGAGGGGCAAAACAGTAATTTGGCAAAATTTTTTATTTTTAATGTATATATGTATATATATATACTTTAAACTATATAATAAAATAATATTAAATTACACACATTAAATATACACCACACACATAAAATTTAATATTTTAATAATTTATACTAAATAAAATTAATTAAATAACAATAAAACAAATAAATAATTAATAAAATATTAGGGTAATACTAAACCCTAATTAAATAAATATTTATATGTATATACGGTGTTTAATATTTTAAAAATATGTATGAGTTCATGCAAGTCCGAAAATATATTTAAAATAATTAATAATAAATTATTTACGTGAAAATTTCCCCGAAAATACAAGTCCCGGGAAAATTTTACGTAAAACATTGGAAATAATACACAGTAATTAAAATAGGTTTTAAATACATATTAACTCGTAAAAATTTCGTAATATATATACAAAAATTATTAACACTGTATATCCCGGTACAGTGTAAAAATATTTTAAAAACACGGGATATTACACAAAACAAACTAAAATTTATAAATAACAAGTAAAGAATATAAAAACAAAATAAAAATAAAAACAAGGGCTAAAACAACCTTTCTCTACCCTAATTTAATAAAAATTTTAAACCAAGTTCCTTGGCAACAGCGCCAAAAATTTGATGCGGGTCAAATTGTATACCCTAGTCTCTAGGACTTAGTATAGAGTAGTAGGGTGTTGAACACTGGGAATTTGGTAAAATTTTGTATTAATCGGATAGATAATTAGATGGATAGGCAAAATAAATTAGAATAGGAATATTGATTACAATAATTAAGAAAATCTAAACACTAATTATTTCTAAGAACATAAAATAAAAGTTATAAAAAGTATATGGAAGAATCATAATTTAGAATATAAATAAGAACTTATAAAATTACATCATATAACACATTGATTGGATATTAGTATATAATCTTTAAATGCAATTCTTATTGTCAATTAAAGTCAATTCCTCTTTAAAAGTAACTTTCATTATCTATTAAAGATATTTCCTTTTGGAGTTTACATTCATTCTCATGGCAATGCAAAGACAAGAGAGAACCATACAACACATTATACTAATTTATTCCTTTAAGATGAATTCCTTTGTCTCCAAATTAAATTCAATTCTTAAGTAATTTCAATTATCTTCCACTAAATTACTCTAATTCTCATTATAAGTAATTCAATTAACAAGTTACATATGGTGATCAAGCATACAGAACATGATTCAACACTAATTGAAATTAAATCATAAATAAAATAAGAAAATGTAGTTCTTATTTAATTCATAATTGTAATTCTCATACAAGATTTAGCCAAGATACATACTTAAAGAACAAAAAGAGGAAATCAAATACAACTTAGAAAAGGGATAGAAAAGAAAGTGAATAGATAAAACCCTTTACAATCTTCTAAAACTTGCTTGGTGTAGAATATCTTCTCTTGTTACTTCTTCACTTTTTCTTCTAGTCAATTTTTCCCTTTTTGTTCTAATATGTTCTATTATTGTTTTTCTCTTCTTTTGTTGTTCTTCCTCTTTTTTTTCTTTTTTTTCTTCTTTTTTTCTTTCAAAATTGATGAATATATATCATTTTTAAAAGCTGTAGGGAATGTCTAGAATATGATTGAACTTGTAAAGGCACCACTTGACACCAAAGGTCACCATCCTATGCAGATACTGTAACTTTAAGGGCATTTTTATCCATCCAAATGACTTTATTTCTGGAAAGTTCCTTCACTAAAGTTATAGAAATCTGTGTTATCTTTCCATATCAACTTGAATCATTGAATTTTGACATTGGTAGACAAAGTTAAGGCTGAAATACGAAAACTGCTCAAAGCTAAAAAGTTGCAACCCTTTATAGAAGTAATGCATGGTGACGACTCGTGAATTCTTGATGACTCGTCACAGAAGGATTCGGTGATAACTCGTGAAGGCTTCCAACTTGCTTCCTTTGGCTTCAAAATCTTCATTCTTCATTCTAACAAGTCTAAAACTCTTTTCATGCACCAATCAAGGCTAAAAACATGTATGAAACACACAAGCAACTAATAAAGACACTTAGAAGTAAAAATAACTATTGCATAATCAAATAAACACACAAAAATAACAAAAATCATATGAAATAAAAACTAAACTACCCTAGATAACTATACATATTTGCATTATATCAATAATTTTCATCTATTTCAGCTCAAATTTTATTTTAAATTTGTTCTTGATTGTAAAATCAAAATTACCCATATTTCATAAAAAGCCAATTCACCAGTATTATGAGCAAATGAAGTCATGACACACACATCAGAAGTGATGACATATATATCATGAGTGATGAAAATCAATTCCAAAAGTGACAGAAAGTTTCATGACCAGTATCACCATCAGTTCCTTGATCATGAAAATGTTCTTAGTGATATGCACTAGGTCAATCATTTGTGATTATGTATTGACTTTCTTATTTTATTAATAAAGAGGTATTTCATTATCATTTGATTTTATGATAATTATATGAATGGTTAACTCTTACTAAGGCCATCAAGTATATAACTTGATAGTAAAACCCTTAGATTAAAATAAGAGTTCTATTCTAATTATCCCTAGCCATTTATTCATTATATAAATATTAAAGTATTAAGGCTAGTATGATGTTGACTGATGGTTATATTTTACTAATCATGAATATGAGATATTAAGTCAACTCATAAGTACATGATGAGAGATCATTAACCCACTATGAGAATACTACATAGATTATTGTCATAAGTATTTTTCATCACAGTAATTTTATTTTAGTCCTTTGACCTTGAAATCATCATGGATTTATACATAGCTATTTTATGTTTTGACACATTCTAACGTTGTCTTTAACCGGATAATTAAATAGGATACTGTTGGTTATAAAATTAGTTATGTGAGGAATGTGAGTGATTCAGAAGGAATTTATCCCTCATTAATACGAGAAAGATATCTAAGGGCCTTTTGATGAGATAGAATAAAGGAAAATGCATAGCCATGCTGAAATGAATTGATAAAGAGTTATCATTTTCAGTCTACTTGGAATCAAGTCATAATATTGAACTATATAAGGATGACATTCTATGTCTTATGTTCAATTAAGATATCATATGATAAAGGGACAATAAAATTCACTGTAATTAGGTTATGTCAGATTATTGACTTCACATGACTTGGGTAGTCATAATGTCTTGCTAGAGGCCACTTATGACTTGTAGGCCTAAATAGAGATTTAGGCCCACTGCCAATGTTATGTGAACCTACAAGGTCACACACTTAGAATAAGCACAAAATGAATATGGGTTTAATAAGCCCAAAATAAACTCTGTGGAAATAAATAATTAAAGTATTTTATTTATTTGTTTATTTATTTAAAATAAATGTTATTTTAAATAAATAAATAAGATATTATTTCTTATTTGTTTTTTAAAACAAAATCAGAATATAATAAATGGAAGTTACCAAAAAGGTCATTGGTAGATGAAACCCTAATTTGGAGTCTATAAATATGTTATATTCTCTAGGGTTTAATACACTTGTTTTTTCTGCCTCCAAATTCATTTTCTTTCTTCTTAGAAAAATAAAGACAGAGTTTTTCTTTTGTTCTTGATTTGTGAGACAATTAAGAAGGTTGCTAGCACACACTCCAATTCGTTTTGTAAAGGGCTATTCGTGTGGAAACCTATAAAGGACGCATCCTTTTGGAGACGTCTAGATCCAAACAACCAAAGCAAAAGGCTTGAGGTAAGGTGTCACCAGTGTGAACCTCCTCTCATCCTTCCAGAAAATCTTGCCTCTTCTGCGTCTTGGTGAGATTCTTGAAACCCTAGATTTAATCAAGTAGTTGAATTACATGGATCCAGGTTTGGGAATGTGATAAATTTTTAATTTTTTCACTGCGTTTGTATCACAAAACCCAACAAATGCGCGAATTCAAATTTTATCTTAACGCTCAATTGTCATGACCAATGATGAATTTTCATAAGTCATACAAGCATGTAGAGGACTTTTTCTTTAGTGAATCAAATGGCTTTATTTGCATTAAATGCACCTCTAACAACTCTTTTTCTCTAAAAGGGTTTAAATACCACCAAGATTAAACTTGAAAAAAAAAAAACAAGTTGAGCAAACACATTTAGAAAAATTTTTGAGCATTTAATCTTGAATTAATCCTTCAACCACCCAAATCTTCATATTTAATTCTTGTAATTTTTATTTATCCTAAGAGTGTTCTTGATTATGGGTTGATGAGTGTTTAAAATCATTATTCAAAAGCTCAATAGTGAGATTGAGTATGTTAAGTTAGAGTTTTATTCACTTATAAGCTAAGAGGATTGTTCTTATCAAATGAGTTTGAGTGTGAGCCATTGAAAACACTTAGGTTAAAGTGTAAGTCTTGTGAAAACACCTAGGTTTGAGTGTGAACCTTGGGAAAACATTTGGGTAGCTTGGTTTAAGCTTATAAAGGTTTGATCTACACCTTGAAGTAGATTGAAACTCTTAACTTATGGATGAGGAGAGGATGTAGTCTTGGAGGGCCGAACCTCAATAAATTCCTTGTTTTTTTATTGCTCATAATCTTCATCTATTTCAATTTAAATTTCTATTTTAAGTTTGTTCTGGACTGTAAAATCAAAATTACCCATATTTCATAAAAAGCCAATTCAGCAGTATCATGAGTAAGTGAAGTCTTGACACACACATCATGAGTGATGACAACCAATTCCAAAAGTGGCAGAAAGTTTCATGACCAGTATCATTACCAGTTCCTTGATCATGAAAATGCGCGAATTCAAATTTAATCTTAGCGCTCGAATGTAATGACCAATGATAAATTTTCATGAGTCATGACAAGCGTGCAAAGGATTTTTTCTTTAATGGTTCAAACGGCTCTATTTGCATTAAATGCACCTCCAACAACTCTTTTTCTTTAAAAGAGTTTAAATAACACCAAGATTAAAGTTGGAAAAAAAAAAGAAGTTGAGCAAACACATTTAGAGAAATCTTTGAGCATTTAATCTTGAATTAATCCTTCAACCGCCTAAATCTTCATCTTTAATTCTTGTAATTTTTATTTATCTTAAGACTGTTCTTGATTATGGGTTAGTGAGTGTTTAAAACCATTATTCAAAAGCTCAATAGTGAGACTGAGTGAGTTGAGTTAGAGTTTTATTCACTTATAAGGTAAGAGGATTGTTCTTATCAAGTGAGTTTGAGTGTGAGCCATTGAAAATATTTGGGTTAAAGTGTGAGCCTTGTGAAAACACCTAGGTTTGAGTGTGAGCCTTGTGAAAATATTTGGATAGCTTGGTTTAAGCTTATAAGGGTTTGATCTACACCTTAAAGTAGATTGATAGTAAATTGAAACTTTCAACTTGTGGATGAGGAGAGGATGTAGGCTTGGAGGGCCGAACCTCAATAAATTACTTGTGTTTTTATTGCTCATAATCTTAATCTATTTTAGCTCAAATTCTGTTTTAAGTTTGTTCTTGACTCTAAAATCAAAATTACCCATATTTTATAAAAATCCAATTCACTCCACCCTCCCCTCATATCTTTTGACATTTGTGAAATTACAGGTAAAATAGATGAAAAATAAAAGTTAAAAGATAAAATTGAACAAAATAAAAATCAAAATGTAATATAAAATAATTGAGTAAATTTTATATGAAATTGTATTTTTGGACTTAAAAAGTCGATGAAGACAATTGCATGCATCCACAAAAAAACCAACTGCACTAACTAGATATAACTAAATAAGGAATATTTTACTTTTTTTTTTTTTTGAATTAAGGAATATTTTTACTTATTATTTCAAATTTTTTGTATTTAACCATTAAAAGTAAAAAGCATGTTTATAAACACTGCATATGACTGCAGGCTCGTTTGAAAATTTTATGTGTTTCTTATAAGATTATTTAAGGAATAGTGCAACAATAACTTCAAGAGAAAACGATCAATGTTAGAACATCAATTTCCACAAAATACATACATACATATATATATATAATAAGTTTTATAAATTTTAAAAAAGTTTTTCATTAGTCTTATTTATCAATTAAAACAGTTTTTTTTTTTTTGTGAATTAACCCTTAAAATCAAACTTTTTTTGACATTTCAGTCCTAAAACTATTAACAAAAAGTTATTTTGATATTTTAAACTAAATAATATTTTTATTTTTATTTGTGACTTCTTCTATTACTTAATTTTGATAATAACTGTATAACTTACTAAAAAAAATTTTAAAATGAAAAATAAAAAATATATTTTTTTAAATTATTAGTTATATTGAGAATGATAAATAAAACTAATTAAATATACTTAATTATTTGTAAATATATAATTTCAATTAATATATTATAAATGAATAAATATTTTTTTTTATAAAGATAAAACTCATTAGTTTTGTCAATATTATAATTTGTGTTACATTTTTAAAAATAATTAAATTTGAGTTAGTCAAATTTTCAAAAATTATTTCTTTAAAAAAATATATTAATTCAGTATATCCAAGTACACAAAATATTTATTCATTTAAGATAAATTGATTAAAATATATATTTTTAAAATAATATAAATATCTAATTAATTTTATTTGTCATTATTAATAAAATAATAGTTTAAGAAAAATATTTTTTTTAATTTTAAATTTTTTTGAAATTATTTTAGTGAGTTATATAGTTATTATAAAAGTTAAATAATAAAATAAGTTATAAATAAATAAATTATTTATTTAAAATATTAAAAATGACCTTTTTTTTTATAATTTTAGGATTAAAATGTAAAAAAAAAATTAATTTTAAGAATTGATTAACAAAAAATGCTTTTGACTAATGAAATTTTTTTTAAATCTATAAAACTTGATTATAGAAAATTTTTCTTATAGAATTTAATTGAAAAAACAATATATTTTATAAGCCTAGCAATTTTGTTATTCTATACAGAACTTTAGTTTCACCCAAAGTCTAAGTTCATGATTCCCAAAATTTGTTTACTTTCTGTAAGAATAAATGAAGATGGGGTGCAGAAGCTACGGAAGGAAATTTGTTTGCATTATGATTAAACATACACACGGATTTTTATTCCATAATGATGTTAAAGCAAACAAGTATTTTTGGGCTATGACTCTGCACTCGTAGAATCATCAACTGGATGCCAGTATCTATTGTAGAACCACATTTTATCAGCCTCTACAGCGTATCCATCCTGATTCCGGTGCCAACTATAGTAAGCATGGGTTCGGTTTTTTATATCAAAAATGGCATGGCCGAAACTAGCCTCGCGGTATGCTGAATATGCTGGTTGTGGCTCTGTCATGCTGCATTGTAAAAGAAGATATATTATTTCAATTGTGCTTATCAGTAGACAGGATCATCAAGATGAGTGCTGTTCAATGATCTTACTTGGTTGCTAAGCCTTCAAGATTTCCTCCGTCCCCAATGGTAATATAAACTGGGGCATACTTATCTTCTACTGGGGTGCACTTCCCATTTACAATATTGTATGCAACATTCGATATGCGTTCCTGAGAATAATGGAAGTAAACATTGATCATAGACAGAAATGTCCAGATTATTGCTTGGATATAAAGACTTGAAAATCAATCTTTTTCAGAATCTTTAAGTTCTTGAAAGTCCCTTCCTTTATAATATACCATTTTCAGAATTCATTCAATAGCTTAAAGAATTTCATATCTGACTAGCTTCAAAAGTTCTGAATTTTAATTCGTTCACAAAAAAAAAAAAAAATAGAAAATAAAAATAAAGTAAGCGAATGTTGCAGTTGTTTTGAGTTTTCAGAAAATCAAAATAGAGGCAAATTGCTAGAACTATACAAACACTAGTAAACATATCAATTATAACAAGGACTTATAAATTTAATTATGCAAGTGTATAGGAGCACTTACAGATCGTTCATAGGCATGAACATGTCCAGCAAAAACAACATCAACTTTGTACTGAACAAACCACGGCTCATACATTACTCTCATGGTTTCTCCTTCCATGTAATGATAGTTGTAGCTATTATACCATGGGGAATGCATAAGAACAATCAACCAAGGTGTCTCGGCCCTGTTAACTTTTGGAAGCTCTGCTTCAAGCCATTTATACTGAGGAGTGTACTTTCCTAAATCATGACACATGACCAGAAGTGAGTGCACAGTTACTCAAATAAATTAGCACACTCTATTTGTCTTTTTTCATCTTGAAATAGAGACATCACAGTCAGCTGATTTTCAGTTTTCTACACCCAAAAAATTCTCTTATTTGGATTAAGAACATACTAAACACAATGATAAAACTACAAATTGATAAAAGTACAAATTATCAGAGAGTTCAATCAACATAAGGAGTGTAGTATAATGACCACTTGAGTTCATTATCAAAGCCATAAAATTAAGAGTCATCTTATAATTTAATCACTCCTTGTATATGCATCAGACTTATCAACAAAAAGATTTGATTTAAAATGCTACTTTTAAAGATGATGCCACATATACACGGCATAACTACTCTTATTTCTCCTTCTGGAATATGGGAAAAATAGCATATGTTCTCACCATATGCTGAATATGAAGCCAAGACAATAATATATGCTGAAGCTCTCTTGATCGAGTACCAAAAAGGAGCTATACTGCCTGATGCTTTATATGGAACACGATACCTGTGAGTATAAGGCTTAAAAGGTTTAGTTTCACCCTGCAACAATGGAATAATCTTTTGTTAGGAATCACTTCTTCCAGTAACTTGCTCTCAGTAGACAATATTATCTAGAATTATGGACTGCAGTTGCACAGGATAGAGTATCAAATTTCAGAAGCAGCAGTCAAAGTGTGGCTATTAAGCTAAATTTGGGATTTTTTTGCACACAATAATAAACATAATCTTTGCAAGTTGTAGCAATGAAGAAACAGCATTACTCAAGTTATAAAACACTAGTTCACAAATGAAATTGATGTAAATGAAATATAGCTACAACTGACAGAAGCATTTGGAAGTAACCACAAAATGCAGCTGTTAACAAAATTATCAGAGCACAAAATTCCACTAATAAAGAACCTATCAAGTATTCAAATAGGACAACATGAGCATCTCTACCCAGAAAAAGAAAATTGATAGAACTTGCTATGTCATCTCATGTTAGCCTCTGAGAATTGTTAAAGATGTTATGTTACTCTAGGAAAGATGATAAATTTTCTAAACATGCTTACTAATTCAGGGGCAAAGTCAATCTCATGATTTCCTGCAGTCCATATCCAAGGTTGGTAAGCAGTGCTTCTCTCTGTAAACCTTCCCCATGTATCCCATCTCACATTGTCATGATTCGGGTAGTTATCTGCATAAGAGAGGTCCCCAACGAACAACAGTGTCTGTCCTTTTTGTGGGTTCATTTCATAGTGATTAAGTGTTTTGTTTGAATCAAAACTCTGACCAAGATCCCCTGCAAATGATGCCATGGCAAAGGACACACAAGCAAGTCAAACACCTTTCTAAACCTACAAACCACTTCAACATTTAAACTTGTCTGTCATACCTGAATAATTTTACGTTAGGCCTAACTCTTTGACCAAACTTTTATGAGAAGGAAAGCAATTAACTCGATAACAAACATAAACCGCATGTAAACCAGAACCATTACACCAGCAATTTTAGTTTGAGTAGCAGCAAGCTTGTGCATACCTATGAGGCCAAATGTATAGGGAACACCAGGGCCAACTGCAGGAGGAGTAATAAACCAGAATTGCCTTGTAGTGTTACCAATCCCAACAACATAGTAATATTTGGTGCTATACTGCCAAAACAAGTGATAGATATTAATATTTTAATTCAAGCCCACAAACAAAAAATCATCTGAATTAAAAATTCAACTTTCCAACCAAATTCTATGTCATCCCAGAACCTCCAAAATCTTTTACATAAACAAGGTACATACAGATGAATTAATGGATAATATCAAAGCAATTCAGAGTTTACCTCCAAGTTTCTGACGGTGCAGTGATGAATGTAACCAGAGGTGTAGTTGAAGAATCTATAGGTAGTATGTTTCCCTTTAGCCTGCTTCTTATGTATGCTATTTTCACTCCAATAAACCACTATACTTGAACCTGGTTCGTCCTCAGTCACCCATGACACTATCACTGCCTTCCCGTCATGGTCTCCTTGTGTTATGTGAACCTTAATTCAAAACCAACCACAAATCTATAAATTAAAAACAAAAAATACCCACCATTGTATAAAAAGATGCAAACGTTGAAGATCAGAAGATTTAACATTAACATAAAAACAATTCAAAACTCCACCAAAGTAACTTTTTGTAAAATATAAAAAAACAAAATTCAAGGGGACGAAGGATTCAACACAGATTCTGCACTAAAGACACCATCACTCGGAGAGAACTAAAGAAAAGAAACAAATAAAAACACTAAAAAGAGAAAAGATACCTGCTGGGGAGCATTGTAGCCAGGAGGGACTTTAAAAACATCGCTATCAAGAGGCATATCAACAGTTTTCTCCACTTTCCTAACGAAACTACTGGTTTTGCCTCCATTGCACAACAGTGCAACATTCAAAAACAAAGCAACAAGAACAAGAAACAACAAAGAAAAAGAAGAACAACCCATCTTTGATTCAGAGCTCAACATCCACAGCAGCCCAATCCCCCAAGTCTTAAGCTCTACATACGCTCTTGTATATATATATACACCCTTCACTTGTCACGCGCATTATTGTGTGTGTGTGTGTATATATATATATATATTCAAGAATTATTGTGTGTATTGGGCAAAAAAAAACAAAGAAATTGTGCGTAGCTAGTAGCTTAGACTACGGAGAATATTCAAGAATTTATGCCATTTATACATATGGATGTCAACGACTTTGAATCTCTTTTTTCCCAAGGAATTAATACTATCTTTAAATAAAATGGCGTGATGTAGAATAATGGCAGCTGGACTATAATATTTGTGAAGAATGTGAAAATATAAGAACACCGGGCTCAGTATAAAAATGAGATTGATTTAAATTTAAATGCATATATTGAAATTCAATTGGCTGGTTTGGTTGATCCGGAATAAGAAGATTAAATGCCATGAATAGCTTAAATGGCAAAAAGTAAATACGATTATTCATATATAAAATGTAGAATTTGAATTCTTATTTTTATTACAGTAAAAAATTAACTACTTCAACCATTAAAAAAAATGAAAAAATGAGTAATTGATTATTAAATATAAAAATATTAACGTTTGGTTCTTGAAATTAATATTTGTTTATTTGTTGAAATACTATAATTTTTTTTTATCATTATTGTTTGTTATAAAAAATTATCTTTTAAAATTTATCAAAACATTACAATAATTTTTTATAAATTATATATTATTTTTAATAATATTATTTATTAAGATATTTTAATAGTTAATTTATATAACTTATTTATAATTTTAAATATCATATTTAGGTATTTAAATGTTTAATTAATCTATAATTATTATAATTTTAATTTTTTTTAAAATGGGAATATATTTTTAAGCGTGTAAAAAGAATGTGCAAACTTCATTGATGAAAAAAATTACTATATTTTTATGTTGACATAAATTTTAATCAACTATATAGTAATTTTTTTGAGAACAGTATATAGTAAATATTAAATTTAATTTTTTTAAGAATATTAAATTTAGTTAGAAAAAGAGAAAAATAAATTGTTGTTCTGGAGGAAAATGATGATAATAAGTCAGTGAAAAGTGGGAACTGCATTAGAGCCACGGACCAGCCACGTCAATCATTATATGGTTCGTGGAGACAGGTCTCGTTGACTTTGTTGCTGATGCTCAGTGCACGCTATTACGTGCGCACGAGAAACTTTGTCCTTGGATTGTCATCATTAATTAATGTAACGGTCACTATTTTTGAGTATAGGTAAGAACACGCACGTGTAATCATTTGATTACATATTTTAATTTTAATACAAACTATGTAATATTTTACAAATTAATATTATAATTTTAAGAACATCACATATTTTAATATTATACAAATTATTATTTCAATTTTACATTTCATATTTAAAAATCAATATATATATATATATATATATATATATATATATATATATATATATTAAAAGTTTTAAATTTAAAAAAAGCAGAAGAAAAAGTTAAAAAATAGTGTATATTTATAAACAATTAAATTTTAATCAATTCAAATTTAATCTATCAATTATTTTTTCTTCCTTTTTGGAATGGTATGTAGCTATTTACTATATAACTATACACGAATGGTTTATATCCTCACAATCCTAAAATTTATTCATTTTATAATTATAGGAGGTGAGGTTTTTTTTCTAAGTGATTTAATTTTTAATACAAAGGGGGTGGAAAATAGAAATTTGAATTTTATATTTTTTATCACTTAAATTAATAACAGAAAATAGGAGCCAAGATTTCTGAATTTTACAAAAGAAATTTATTCGAACAATTTTTTAAATTGAGTAATTTAGGGGATAACTTTTTTAAAACATACATAATATGCTTTTATACTGAAACCCATTGTGGTCCATTTACATATAAAGGACGTGCATTTATTGACTTAACACGGCAAGTCAAGTGGAAATTACAGACATTAATTGTCTGCAGTGACTTTGAAAATATGCTTTGATCAAAGATGCAATATAAAAGTAATTTAATGATTTTTAAAAAATATAAAATGTAAAATTTAAATTATTTTACTATTAAAAAATATATTATTTTATATACACTCTAGTAATATTAAAATTATTTGTTTTTTATTAACTAGATAATGCAATTAAAAAAATTGAACAGAAAAAAGGAAATTATTTATAAAATTTGTAGAATTATTTTTTAAAATGATTTATCTTACTTATTTTGAATTTTTTTTATTGGTATCTCCTTTTATTGAATTATGTGAATATAAATACTTTTATGTCCTAGGTCAAAAAAAAAAAGTTTACATAAGCTATTAATTAATTATTAAGATTTTATTGGATATGGATAACTTGAATGTCTGATTCTGAAATCAACATTTTTTTTCCCACCATATCTAAGAAGATTTCACGTTTGTATTCCCTTCTTAACCATTCACATCTGTTTTTTTTTTTTTACCGAAATTCACATCTGTTTTCATTGTCCTCATTTAAGTTCAGATCTGCTCCAAACCCATCCCATTGACTTGAGTAATTGAGTCTAATTGTCCTTTTATCTTTAATTGGTTGTGGCTAAACTGTTAATTAGTGAAATAAATTACTGTGAAATTTTAAATTCTAATATTAAGTTCAAAAAATTCAATTAAATAATTATTTATTCTTATCACAAAAAATTTCAATCTATAAAATTTTTTTAAACAACTAGATCAAATAGTTAAATCTCAATTATATCGAGTGAGTGATTAATTTCTAGACAGTTCAAAAACAAACATTGTCTTTATATTAAAAATATAGAAATCAAATGCAAATCTCATGGTTTGGCCAATTAGTTGATCCAAATAAACAAACCATATTCTTGTATTATAAAATTTGAGTCAACTCTTGCTAAAAAATAAAAATTTAGTCAACACCCATGAGGAGGGTTTCTTTGAAAATCATGTGAAATTGCCGTCTATATTGGACTCAAAAGCTAAAGAAAAAGATATACATTGTTGATGTGGGTTTTTTTTTTATTATTATTATTTCTTATTTTAAATAAGCTCCTAATATAGAATTTCATAAATCCACAAAGGGAACAGAGATAACTAGATCTTTTACTAATGTAAAAATGTTTTAGAAAGTAAAAGACATAAAATAAAATCCAGTTGCTGCCACCAATTCCTGAATATTTAGTGCTGTTGAATGTAAAATTTCATCCAAAAGAAAGGCTCTAAGCCAGAGGAGAGTAGGGTTCTACTTCATAAAAATAAATTTAAAAATTAATATCATCACATATGATTTCTATTTCTAACATTTAATTGAATATATATATATATATATATATATATATATATATATATATATATATATATATATATATATATATATATTTCTTGAAATTTCTTGAAAAACTTACAGTATTTAGAAATATATCCCTTTTTGCTATATTTGTAACAGGTAACATCTTTCGTACTGATTTTTTTAACTTTATCAACTTTATTTTTTTTTTAGAGATTCTCTTATAAGATTTTTTGTAGTAAGTTTGTTTATGATCCTTTATCTTAGAGAATATTTTATATTTGTTAGAAAATTTCCTAGGTAAAGGTTTTGAAGAATTTTTTCTACAATCTCTTTTGCAAGAGGGATTCTGCGCGAGACTATAATCAAACTATTTACAAAAGGATCCTAGCTCTTATTTGGTATTTTTCAACTCCCATTTTAAGTGTTTTTGGAGTTTCAAATCTTGATAGATTTTGAGACTTTCACGTTGAGTAGTGTTGATCAACTCACCATACGTAAGTTGGTCATATGAGATGATATGGGTTCTAGAGAACTGTTTGAAGGTATATATATATATATATATATATATATATATATATATATATATATATATATATATATATATATATATATATATATATATATATATATATATATATATATATCTTTTATTTTTTTAAAGTGAATTCTCAATTTTATGAAAATTTATTTTATTCAACTATAAATTAATCAAATAAATAAATATTAGCATGTGATATTTAAAATTAATTTGTAAATAATTAAATGTATGAGTTAATAAATATATTTACTAAATATTTTTAACAAATAAATTGTTACTTAAGTAATAAATATTTAGTTATTAAAATAAATAATTATAGTGTGATTTTAATACATAAAATTAATTAATTTTCATTTCAATTTTTTGATAAATTAAAAATTTTATTGAAATTTTTATTTATTCGTAATTTCTCTCCATTTTATTTTTTATTCTAATTTAAAAGTTAAATTAATTAACCCTTAAAATAATGATTCAACTTCATTTTATTTAATAAATTTAACACATATATGTATACCAGAGAAAAATTGTTTATTTAAACTATATCTTTTTCTTGATAAAATGACTAAAATATCGCTTTTATTTGTAGATGCATTGAACAATCATTCCTATCATAATAATATTATTATTATCATTACCAATTTACCATTACTAGAAAATTGTGGGGCAAATACCTTTTTTTTTTTTTTTTTTAAACTTATATATATTTATTAAATTATTTAAATACCGGGCATGATTTTATCCGGTGAGTGTGTGTTTGTTCTTATTATTTGGATCTCTTTGATGAATATTTGAATATTTTGGAATTTTGTGTATCTTCTATTATTTACCTGTTTAAATTGAGTGAAAAATTATTTATATTAAGTACTAACAACATCCTTAAAAGCAAAAAAAAAAAAAAAAAAAAAAGGGGCTTTGCATAAATATAGTTTATTGCCAAAATTGAAGGGGAAGAAGCTCCATTGAAGCAAAGTGCGAAAGATTGTTCAAAAAGTCAATGAAATGCAAAGTCAAAATTATATTGATGAACAAAAACTAATGAACAAACCAATTATTTAATAAGATATGGACCATCCACTAAATAGAAGGTGATATGCTACCAATTTGAAAGGTCCAACAAAGAAGCTATTAGGTTTAAATAAGAAAGGGGTATTACCATGTTATCATCTTAAATTAACGTAAATTATGATAAACAAAATTACATGATAATCATATACAATACTTGAGGTAGTAGAAGAAATTGAGGTTTTTGTTCTTTTCTTGAAAAGTTAGAAGGAACTAATGCAACAATAATTAACTAATTATTGTTATTTAACAAATAGTTTGTATTTATTAATTATTCTCTATAGTTATCAATAATTAACTATTATAAACAGATAAACCAAATAGACTTGGTAAAAAAATTATTTATAGATTAAGTTTATTTGAATTTATAAAATTATTGATATACTAAATTCAGAAATAATTAATCCAAGTATTTGGATATTTAACTCTTTATAAGTTCTCATGTTAAAAAAAAAAAAAAAAAAAAAACTCTTTATTAGTTATAGGACAATAGACTTATCCAAATTCATGAAGTCAAAATATAGCATCTATACATATATCATAACAATAATTTTTTTAAAAAAAATTATCAGCTGAATACTATATTTTTATATATTTCCAATCAACATTTCGTTTCCCTAGTTTAAATGCTTAATTTGAAAAAGGATAACGGCAAAGTAATGAAGACGAAATATTCACGAGTGGATGGCCGCTTTTTGTGCAGAAAAGGATGCTGGTGCAGTGGACTGGACCAGCAACAACGGCTCAGACTCATCAGAGCATCTTTGTATTCACAATCCATTCGACCACTGGTGCCCATGCAATTCCATCAAGCCAACCTTTTTATTTTTTAATTTATTTATTTCCTCCAACTTTGTTAACTAGTTAAAATAGTTAATTTTTCAGGTTTAAATTTTTTTATATAAATATTTATATTTTTTTATCATTTAAATTATTATAAAAAACACAATTATTAATTGTTTGGAGAGAAAGAAAAACATATTCAACTCTCATCATATTTAATAAATTCCTTTGAAACATATTAAATCAATAAGATCCTTCGAAATTTAAAAATTGTATAAAAAATAAATTTTTAATAATAAAGAAAGGTCGAAATTTTTCTTTCGATCAATGTGCAGGTGTTATACCACCACACCCACTCCGATGGTATTTTTTGGTTCTTTATGTTGTCCTCTACTTTTTTATTTTTGGTGTAACCTCTACTTCCTTTTTAATCACGTATTCGGACCTGTCTGCAAAAGTAAAGATTTTCTTTTCATGCGATTTGATGTGCAACCTACATTTTGATGAGTGTGTGTATTTTTACGTATAAAAAGGCTAATAGAATTTAAATATAGAATTTGATAAATATTATATAAAACATATTTGTGTTTAAAATAATTAAAAATTAGTGACTACAATTTTTTTAAATATTAGTCAGAAATTAAATTAAAAATTTTTAAAAATATTTAAAAGAGTTTATCATTGGGAAACTTGGCTAGACTACCGACGGACAGAACTTAAATTCCCACCTCATGTTGACTTCAATTTTGTCTGTGGTGCACGGAAATACAAGGACCAAACATCTCCTAGTGGCTTGATTGGAACAAAACAAGTAAAGAAAAGTAAGGAAAGGGTTTCTTTTACCTTTTGAATTGGCATAATGTACAATTTCACTTCTCAATTTTATTCAATTATTTTATATTATTATTTTATTTAATTTCATTTTTTAATTTTTATTTTTCATTTATTTATCCTACATAATTTCTATTTTTCATCAATTTTACCTCTTAATTTCTATTTTTTACATATTTAAATTCAACGTGAGTTAAATGTCATTTAACTCTAAAATTTGACAAATGTTATTTTTTTTTATAATTTAACATTCACCCCTAAAGTGTTATATGTTGATTAATTAAAATTACGATATTTTTTTTTATAATGAAATAGAAAAAAAACTTTATTTTAGAACACACATGTCCTATTCTATGTAAAAAACTTTAACTCTATTATATGTACAATATTACTCTTTCTTTTATAAAAAATTATGTCTTTTAAGATATATTGGTGCCAAAATTATAATCTTTTTGACTTTTTACAAATTTAAACTGAACTTTAACGCTTGACAAATTTAACCTAATATGACAAATTATTTGGAATTTTAGTTCAATTGCAATTTGATAAATGTATTGATGTGTGTAATTCTTTGTATATATTTGAGTTGAATTTTAATGAGTTTTGTATAAATATTCAATTTAATTTGGGTAGGAATAAGGCCTAAAAAAGAATTATTTTAGTTTTATATTTTATTTAGTTTTTATTTGTTTTTATAATTAATTTGTTTCTATTATGAATTTTATTCAAGTGTTAACAAATATTTTCTTTTTCCCTTAGGAAACAAGTTAAGGATTCTAAAGAAATCAAGAATTTGCATGGGAAGATCATGTTAAAGGCAACACGGTTTGGCATATACCTGTGTCGTTGTCTGTGCAATCTATTGGAATACAAGCTTCATGTCACATAGGTGCAACACAGGTATGTTGTTGCTGGTGCATCTTTCTGTTCGATTTGAAGAAGTTTTGAAAGTGTGACAAGATTTCAGGCATGACCGTATTTGAAAGTGTGCAACCTTTTGGAATTTGAATCCGAGCTCATGCACAGTTGTGCTAAAAATTGTGCTGGAAAGTTTAATGTCACACTAGCTCAACATGGTTGTGCGGTGGATGTGTTGAAGAAAATGAGACTTTTCCTAATCATGAAAGGAAGAGGAATTAAAGGGCTAAAAGATCTCCTATTAGGTTTTCCTATATAAAGGGATGCTAAGAGGTATTTGAGGGAATTCATTCAACACTCAAAAGGCAATAAACAAGGAGCTAAACTAGGATTGAAGACAATTAGTTCAAGAATTCAAGAGTTTTATTTCATTATTTCTTTCTTTACCTTCAATCTTTTAATTATGTTTATTTACTTCCCCACAAGTATGCATGGCTAAATTTCTTTAGGGTTTAGGTTAGGAGTAACTATTTCATGATGTGATTGAACACAAGTTTTATTTATTAAATTGATTTTCAGTTAATTTTATTAGTTGCACTTATTTTATACTTTCTTTCTTGGCCAGCTTGTTTGCACGTTTATAAGTAAATTCACCAACAAGAGTTAGAGGAATTTATTAGCTTTAAACTCATAGGACTTAGATCACTCGACCACGAATATAGGCGAGCTCTTCGGGGGTACAATAATTATTAAAGATCTTAATGAGTTTTGATTAACTTCTTAATCATAAAAGTAGGTGGAATCTTAATCTTAATATACTTAATTGAACTTGAGAGAGTCTTTAGATATTTTAGAACAATTATCCTTAACTGGATTCAATGTTTAAATTTATTTAAAGTATTCATGATCTAATTGGAATAGTGAAACTAAGTCTAAGCTTGAAGCTTTTTATCATTTGATTTTAATTTAATTTAGATTTTTTTTATTTTGATTACAAATTCACTTTTAGTTAATTTACTAGTTGATATATAAGTAAAGATATTAGTACTCAATATACAATCTTTGTGGGAATGATAACTTTTTATATTGCAATCATTATCTGTGCGCTTGCAAGTTTTGAATGCAATAAGTTTTTGGCGCTGTTACTAGGAACTAGCAATATTGATATTAATTTAATTTTTACTTCTCTTAGACGAGCATTTTATTTTATTTGTACTATTGATAAGTAATTTATCATGGAGAATGGTAGATTTTTCTTATCAATTTTTGAGTTTGAATGTATATGATCCTGTGTATAATGTAGAACATATGTCATTTAATTATTTTTATCTTTTTTCAAGTTTGTAATTGGTGTGGAGAGAACCACAATTGGACGTATTGCCCATATTATTCATTTTTGCCTCCACAACCTCACTACAACCCATCTTAGAGCAGTTGTGTGGATTATACTTGGAGTTATTGTGAGTGACCTATTATTTATTTAATTTTTGTTTGGGACGTGTAGCGGGTCTTTCTATTTCCGAGGGACATGGCAACTTTGCCGAATAGGGACAAATGATTGGTCTCGGGGGGATACGACGCTTTTGATTTTATGGAGTCACCACTCAATTTTTAGAAAATCAAGAAAAGAAAGAGACAACATCAGGTCACTCAGCAAGTATTGTCCCCAATAGAGATTTTTGGGTTCGGGGCATCGTGTCTACTTTTTTACTATTTCTCTTTATACGATATTCGATGTATAGCTATTGCAACACCCTAGTTTTGATAATGACAGTTTGTATAACATTCACACAATACATTAAATAGTATAAGATAGTAAAGCTAAAAATTTTATTACATCGCTTTCCTGATAAAATACATATGGAAAAGGAAAGATTGCAAAAAGATAAATATAATATGATTGATTTGTAAGGATAACATGACCATTTACACAACTTGCTTGATGAATGATAGGATGATCATGCTTGTAGTGATCATTTATGCTATGATGATGAATAATGATAATATACAGGATGCATGAGGTCATCACTAGACCGAAAGCATGATGACTTTACTTTGAGACATGAACTTTTTCACGTTATTGATATTTATGATGTGATTTCATCATTTTGAAAATAGAGGATGTAGAATGATGATATGAAATGAGCATATTAAAGCATGTATTATTCATATAGCATGCAAGATTGCCAGTCTTATCATACAAGCACAATAGTATTCCTAAATGCTGGCGATACTAAAATAAAATGCAATGCGATAAAATAAACATGCTAAAATAATTGTATGGTCCTCAAACTCGACTGAGCTTTTGTGGGTTTTAAAGCTTTAGCTTTGAGAAATTATCAAGCTTTCCTCGTCGAGAGGTTCAAAATGACAGTAGAATAATGCTAAATTGTATACCTTTGAAGCTTGCTTTAACAAAGAAGAGGCTTGGTTTGGTGGAAAAAGGGATTTAATAACCTAAGGGAAAGGCTGTGGGAGAGCAAAAACTATTTAGAAAGGGGTTTCTAGCACCTTCAATTGGATCAACTTTTGAGTGTGTGTGTGTTTCCACTTGCTCCCCCCTCCAAAATAGAGTGTGAAGAGTCTATTTATAGGGAAAATTAGGTAGAATAGGGTGGTAAGGGCGTGGTCACGCATGTATAACAAGGATTTTGTATGTGGCCACACCAAGTGCGCATGGTCACGTACAGTGTGCGCATGCGTGCATATGTATACTTTCACTCGTACTTTGGCCTTCCACGCGCACACTTCCTAGGTTTTATACGCATTGTTTTGGGGTTGATTCTTAGGGTTTTTGGGTCTTTTGAACGCATTTCCAAAGTTCATTTTGCCAAATTCAGCCTTAATTTTAGTACATAACACTTAGAGGCATTTATGTGCACTTTTAAGCGATACGCACTGATACTTAGGTTGTGTTAGACCATCCCAAGACCACTTTTAAATTTGGAGCCTTCTAACTATATTTTGAAAGTCTGTTTTATCAAAATCAATTTTTATTTTTTTTATGAAGCTGGGTCTCGATCAAATGAAATGACCACTGACCTAATGAGCTGAGTATTCTAAGAGGAGTTTTCTCAAAATAAACCTCTTATTATTTTGATAATTCATATTTCGCAAGGTCAAAACACAACTTAGTGGCTCAGTGATTGATTTTGCACATTGGTGGGGGTTGATTAGGTATTTTAAGGTTGCACACTTCAGATGTGTTATGAACGAGCAAGCTTTAGTCATCTCAAGGATTCATTTCATCATTAGACCTTTTTAGGGACAGTCAAATTTGAGGTATGACAATTGCTCCCTACTTTATGTGTGTTGCATAGCCACCTAGCGCTAGTGTCAATACATATGAAGCAAAACACAAAGATGCAAAAAATATTTTGGTAGGGAGAGAGATACTTACCTGTGGGTTGTCTTTAGATGTCTTGTAAAGATTTGACTACTATTGTTGTGTTTTATTTATTTCCATTGTTTGGGTTGTCTTTAGATGTCTTGTAAAGATTTGACTGCTATTGTTATGTTTTATTTATTGCCATTGTTCTGTGACTTAGTTGTCACACAAGGTGCTATTTGGGACATATGCAAGCTTGTGATTCACGCAAAGTGCATTGGGATTTATGTGACTATAAACTTCTTAGGTGTCATGCAAATAAGGATGCTATTAAGCAAAAAGAGATGTGACTATAATGCAAATGAACATATGACTATAACCTTCTTAGGTGTCACGCAAAATAAGGATGCGACTAAGCAATAAAAATATGACTATAACCTTTTTAGGTGTCACACAAATGAACATGTGACTGTAACCTTTTTATGTTTCACACGGAATGAATATGCGACTATAACCTTTTTAGGTGTCACATGAAATGAGGATGCTACTAAGCAAAAAGAGATACGACTATAACCTTTTTAGGTGTCACTCAAATGAACATGCGATTATAACCTTTTTAGGTGTTATGCAAATGATTATGCTATTAAGCAATTAAAATACGGTTATAACCTTCTTAGGTGTCACACAAATGAAAAGGCTACTAAGCAAAATGAGATGCGACTATAACCTTTTTAGGTGTCACGCAAATGAATATGAGACTATAGCCTTCCTAAGTGTCACGTGAATGAACATGTGGCTATAACCTTCTTAGGTGTCATGTGAATGAACATGCAATTATAACCTTCATAGGTGTCCCACGAATGAACATGCGATGTGACTATAACCTTCTTAAGTGTCATGTGAATGAACATATGATTATAACCTTCTTAGGTGTGATAGGAATGAGCATGCTATTGAGTAATGAAAATGTGATTATAACCTTTTTAGGTGTCACACAAATGAGGATGCTACTAAGCAAAATGCATATGAGACTATAACCTTCTTAGGTGTCACACAAATGAATATGCGACTATAGCCTTTTCAGGTGTCATGCGACATGAAGATGCTACTAAGCAAAAGAGAATGCTCCTAAGCAGTGAAAGTGCTTTTAAGCAAATGAAAGTGAGTGCTTCTAAGCAATGTGAATGAGGTAGTAGTGATGATGCAGTGATGGTGAAATAATGATGCAGTAGTGATGTAGTAATGATGCAGTGATGATGTAGTAGTGATGTCTTTATTTGTCATGTTGAAGATGTTATTTTGATGATTTGGAAAGAGATATCCTTACAGTGGATTTTTTCTTACTCTTTTTCTTTTGTAAGATGTTGATTTTCTTGAAGGAAGGGGTGTGCCCGCATTGTCTTTAGACAAATGGAGTCCATATTAGTGTACTTTTATATGAGTTTAGTGCATGTCTTATGCTCAAATGGAAGTTTAGGATTGTAGAAGTGAGTGTGCAAAGTCTTAAAGTGTGTATAAAACCATAAAAAAGCACGTGGAAAGGGGAAGTGTGTGTGACTACGTGTGGGAGGCACATGGTCATGCACTTCCTCCCTTTAAGGCCTATTTAAATGGCTATTTTAGAGGTTTGGGGAGGCTTTATTCGGACTTCTTTGAGTGTTTTCTAACTTTTCTTAACCCTTTTTACGTTTTAGGTGCTATCTGCGCTATTTTTTGCTTTTGTACTTCCATTTTCTTCTATGTAAAATGGAATTCCCCAACATTCTTGAGGGTTTGGAGGACATTTTTTATTGATGTTGATCTTGATCTTGAGGGTGACTTTTTAGAGGCCACTGGAGCTGGGATGTCCGCTATAGGGACTAACACATATGGTGCTCAGAGTTCTTAGCCATTTAGGCTTTCTTGTGGAAATCAAATCCTTGTTATTTATAGCTTAGAGACTTATACCTGGGTGCATCATCATCATGAGTAGGTCCCTCTTTCCCCTTATTTTTTGAAGCTTATTAGTTGGCTGCTTTGCTATGTATTTTTCTGTATGAGGTTGTTGTAGTTATAGCTTTGTAGATTTTATTATAACTATCTGTCTAGCTTTATTATAAATGTTGATGGCTGATAGCTCTTGCTTTATTTTCTTTTTATGATTTTCTGCTTCCTGAGATGCTTTTATTTTCAGCCTTTGTTATTATTTTGATCCTGTTAAATGACAGAGAGAGAGATATATTGGTATTTAGTAACTATGCAAATGTTTGATAGTGTACCTATTATTTGTAGCCTCATAGGTATGTTATTGTGCTACCTGGTAGTTTTAATAGAGTTAGCATGTATTATTAGGATCTCTTGATGTGTGTAAAGCAGATGATTGTTAAAAAGGGCTTTGATGGAGTCATTGTTGCATTATCTTATAACTCATATACATTAAGTTAGATTGCTATATATGCATTGATAGAGCGATGGATGGACACGACATATACTTTCCATCTGCCTGTCGGGGAGATGACTATTACCCCTTTGGATTTTATCGCTATCACGGGCTTAAGCTTTTATGGAGAGCCCATTCCTTTTAATAAGGAGGAGTGTTTTATTGCTGTGGTGAGGAGGTGCCTCACAATGGATTTGCTTAGGGTAGTCACACCTATAAAATCTGGCTGCCAGTATCTCGCTCGATGCATAAAGTTTGTTTCTTCCGTATGGACTTTGTGTGATGATGGTATTGTCTTAGCAGAGCAGTTGGCTTGCTGCTTTTTATTTTATTTACTGAGTGCTGTTATCTTCCTGAACTCTTTAGGTATGGGTGATCTATGATTGCTGTCTATCTTAAGAGATTTGGATGGCTTACTGGGATATTGTTGGGGCACTACTTCCTTTGCTCATATATACTCAAGCCTTGATGTAACATGCCGGGGTGGCTCGAGGATCTGTGGATGCTTGTTCATGTTGGACATGAGTAGGAGTTTTGTTGTGTGTTCTTTTGCTTTTAGGTTTGTTATTTCTAACCCTTTGATTTTAATAGATCTGTGCATATGAGTTCAGGATTCTTCATTATCCATCCATCGAGTATTTCTAGGAGGATGGCTTCCCTTATTATTCTTGTTGGATTAGGAAGACTATTTATTTGATTGAGGATTACATGGTAGCTCATGACCATATGAAGAAGCTGTCCCTTGATCAAGTATGTCTAATTCTTGCTGTGTTGGTTATTTATTTCTTAGGGATTTTTATTCTTTCTTGTCCTTTGAGTTGATTTTTCTTCGCTAGTGGGTGCTGAGGTCTTATTGGATGGTAGAGATGGTGGCTATATAGTAGTTGACAGAGAGACGAGTGTTGCTCTTTGGCCTCATCAACAGTGTGGTATTTGGGTAAGTGAGTCCATCATTAGTGGGATGGCCCATATATAAGGAGAGTTCCCGTCCCTCCCCTTGTGACATGTTTTAGGGCCATGAGCTTTGTGGTGATAATCTTGCTGCTATTATGATGGGATTCCACTCTGAGAGCCTCTTGGAGAGTGCTAGTTTACCTTATGCTGATGTATTGATCCTTTAGTTGATTGATGTTGTAGCTAGTGGGACCTTTCCTTCACTTCCACCTTCTTAGGCAAATGCATCTTGTCCTTCGGGTTTGAGGATTAGGCCATCATGTGGGTCATCAAAAGTCACTTCTTCTGATCCGATAAGCCTTTATTCATGTTTTGGTGCAAGCATATAGCAAACTTTATTAATAATAAATAGTAATTTATGTGAGTTATGAGAACCTATTTGCAGCGACGTCAGAGGAGATCTAGATCTTATTTTGAGGAGGATGAGGGCACGCTCCATACTGAGGTGACTGTCCATGCCAGTGGTGTGGCTTTTGGTAGTACTATTCTTGGGGATTTGACAGTTCAACCATCTTTTTCTTTACTTGGGACGAATATTCTTAGTGGATTAGTGAGTTTCGATTTGCCTAGACCTCGCTTCCCTCAGTTGGGTGTTGCTCTTACTGATGCTACCCATGTTTGTGTTCTCCACTTATTCTTGCTTGTGTTTCATTTATTTAATGAGTAGTGGTTGACTTATTTACTTACTTTTATAGATTCTTGTCTCCTCTGGTCAGTACTAGTATACTATTGTAGAGAGTGCACAATAGTGCTTTTTAGAGTTTGCTACCACTCAAAGGGTATGCCTTCTTTATTGTACCTATTTATTTTATGCATGAGTATATGTTATGTAATATGTAAAGTAGGTTGAACACCATTTCACTAGTCATGAACAGGAGCCGGAGCATGCAACTTATTGTGACCACATCAGTAAGCTGGAGTCACGACTATTGTCCTTTACGATGAATAATGATGAGTCAGGTTTAGATGAAGGGGATGCTTAAATAGGATTAGTGCTTGTTTCAGATGGCAGCCACAATCGATGTAGTTATTTTAGGAGCTAGGTGTAGGACTTTTGGCTTATGGTTTGCTTTGTTGTATCATTTTCCCAAGGTTATGGACTCTGGGTGTTTTATCTGGGTATTCATCCCGCATGTTGTATGATGCTTGTATGATGATGATTGTATAGGCTTCTTGCTGTGTATCATTGATGATGATGTTTGCCATTACTATCGTCTACCTCTTTTCCCTTTTTGGCCTAAGGTGTCTCCTTTTGGAGCTTTTTGTACTTAGCTGGGTTTTCTTTTTCTTCTTTTTTTAGCCTAGGGTGTCTCCTTTTAGAGCTTTTCACACCTAGTTAGGCTTTTTTTTTACAATAGTGGCTAATCTTAAAAAGAGAGCTTAGAGAGGATGGTAAGAACCATGATCATATAATGAAGGAAAATGCAAAGCATGTTTGATGCAATTCATGATGATAAGATGTGTTGTACTTTTCAAAGACATTTTGTATAAATTGGCAATCATTCTCATTTCACTGTAATCATTTAAGAAAAACACAGGTGCATTTGTACAAATTTCTATCTTTAGGTTACCCCTATCCTTAACTAGCCTTCTCAGGTTTCCTAGTTATGTATTTTCTCTCTTTCCCTAATTTTTGCCTGAGCTATCATTTTTAGTTTTTAACTCAGCGAGAAGTCCCTAACTTTTTCCTAAGCTACCATTTTTAGGTTTTGAACTCAGCAGGATGATTTTTTTTTATGCCTTAGACATAGTACTTCTTTAAGCGTTTTGCATTAATAGGTTCAGAGAATTCATTGCCTTTAGAATCCATCAGTTTGACTGCTCCTTTTGATTAGTCATATTTGACTAGGTATGGGCCTTCCTAGTTCTATCTAAATTTCCCTTTAGGGTCTGGAACGTTATGTCTTATTTGCTTTGGCACCCAATCTCCTGCTTTCACACTATTGTATTTTACTCTTCTATTAAATGTCTTGGCTAGTCGAGCATGATACAACTGTGTATGGTATAAAGCCTTGAGCCTTTGGTTGTCTAAGAGAGTGAGATTGTCGTGCCTCTATTGAGCCCACTTTACTTCTAGCAATTCAGATTCAACTGCTACCCGAAGACACTTAATCTTTATTTTGATCGGAAGGACTGCTTTTAACCCATATTCTAATAAGAAAGAAGTTTCTCCTGTTAAAGTTCTGACTATTGTTCGGTACCCCCATAAAGTGTGTGGCAATCTGTCTTCCTAATCTTAGTATGTCCGAGTCATTTTTTATAAGATCTTTTTTATGTTCTTGTTTGCAGCTTTGACGACCCCATTTGTTTATGGTCGATAAGAAGAAGATTTATGATGTTCCACCTTATAACTCCTTGGTAGCTCTCTAACTTCCCTTTGAAATTGGACACCATTGTTAGAGATGATATGATGGGGGATCCTGTATCAATAGAATAGGTTTCTTTTGATGAACTTAGCCACTTGCTTAGCTCCTATCCTTGTGAATGATTCTGCTTTGACCCATTTTGTAAAGTAGTCCATTACCACTAGGATGAACCTGTGTTTGTTTAAGGCTATCAAGTGGATTTCCCTAATTATGTGTAGTCCTTATATTGAGAAGGGTCATGAAAAGGAGATGTAGTGTAGTTCTCTTGGGGGAAGGAGATTGACATTCCTGTAGATCTGACACTTATGGCATTTCCTTATAAATTTGATGCAGTCTTCCATCATCGTCATCTAGAAGAACCCTTGTTTGATTAACTTCTTAGCTAGGATTGCTCAATTCATGTGTGGACCACAAACACCCTCTTGTACTTCTTCTACTGCTCTTGCAGCCTCAATTTCATCTAGATTTTGGAGTTATAAACATCTGAGGTTCTCCTATATAACACACCCTAGTGTGATGTGAATTTTGATGCTAGTCATTAAATGACTACTTTGTCTTTTTCATTTGCTTGATTAGGATAGGCTCGTTTCTTCAAATATCTTTAGATGTTATAGAACTAGGGCTTTTCAACTACTTCTATCTTTTCTATTCTACAGCCTTTGTGACAAGGTTGTCCTGATCTGAGTAAAATTAGAGGCTTTATGGTCATTTTAGATGATCCTTCCTATATTGATACTAAGGAATCAAGTGCATCTATCATCTGGTTGTGATTCTTGGGGAGATGAATGAATCTGCATTTTTGAAAGGACATGGTAAGTAGCCTCAAGTGGTCCAGATAAGGCTTTAAGTGCTGCTATTTTAGTTCCTACTCTTCCGTGGCATGATTGATTACTAGCATGGAATCTCCAAAGATTTTGACTTCTATGACATCTAGGGCTATTAGTGCTTCTATTTGAGTGTGCATGCCTCATATTCTGCTTCATTATTTGTGACTTTGAACTCAAGCTTTTTAGCAATTGGTACTTGTAGATGATAGGGTGCGTGCTTAAGATTTTAGCAACTATGACACTGTTTAGGCTCAGGGCCTTAGGGAACACACTATTATGCCATAAAGTTATAGTGTGGAGATGAGGAGTCACCACCCAGGTAATAACTAGGACAATTTGATTAGTGGTACTCGATTCTCTAAAAGAAAGTTAGCACCACAACTAGGAGATTTTGGGAATAGAATACTAACTTCTCTTAGTCTCATGTTCATTTAGAATTACTTTATAAATCATTACTTCATTCTTTAATTACATGCAATTTTATTAAACCCTATTTGAACATCCATCTAACCTTAAGGCATCTAGTTAATAAAATCACACATAAAAATGCATTTAAGCGCATCATCCCTAAGTCTAAACTAGGTTAATTTTAATGAAATTTAGCTAGATTTACATTTTTATTTACAAATAAAATGGACTAAAGGTGGACATACATTTTAATTAGTGAGCTTAAGTCTACTTGTTTCAATTATCTACAAATGGGCCAAAATCTACAAGTTTTTAAAGAAATTGGATTTTATAAATGGGCCTAAGTCTATTTGTTTTATTTAAAATGGGAAGTGGGCCTAAGTCTATTTATTTTAAAAGAAAATCAAATTAAATGTGCTGAGCTAAGTCTAGGTTGATTTTATTAATTAAAAAGGTGGTCCTAAGTCTATTTAACCTAAAACAGGCCTAAATTGATTTTAAGTTAAATTAAACTTTAGACCAATTTTAAGGCTATTAATTAAGTGGATTATACTTAATGTGGGCTTGGGGCCCAAAAAACCTAAAAACATAACTAATCAAATAATAACATGCCAAAGCATATCAAACATACATCCACACATGATTTCCTAAAACCCTAATTCAATTCCATGCAAACCCTAATTGACTATTGCCATTATTAATTTTAAAGTTTTACCTAGTGATCCTGATTACTAATCCATTTTAAATGCATAAAAGTAAAATTTTACTATTCTCACTACTGGGGTTATTACAATGTTCTATGTACTGAAAATTAAAATTAAGTACAAACCCAAATGAATTAACATAGCAAAACATAAAAAATAATGATCACAATATCTAATCATAGTTTAAAACCCATGGCATTCCATGGATCTTTCGTTTAATTTTTGGATATCAGGTAGTATCCTCCTCAACCCCCATTGGAGCTTAAAAAGAAAACACAAAAACAAATTACGTTAATGAAATTAAATGGCCAAAACAATAACAAAACAATAATAAAAAAATCACAAAAGAAAGAGAAAAATAAAAAAGGAATGTTGTACATATGATATTAGATGGCCCTTCAGAATGGATTTTCACCATATATGGAATTGACTCAGTGTGTGTTTTGGATCTTGGGACTAAATCACGTAAAAAACATAATACAAAC
Source organism: Mallotus nudiflorus (assembly GCA_947683625.1). Classification (NCBI taxonomy): domain Eukaryota; kingdom Viridiplantae; phylum Streptophyta; class Magnoliopsida; order Malpighiales; family Euphorbiaceae; genus Mallotus; species Mallotus nudiflorus. The sequence continues at coordinate 3,309,843 of CANTUR010000461.1, forward strand.
TTTTAGTTTTTTTTTTTTAAATATAAGGAAAAAGAACCAGGTTTTATGTTCTGTGGTCTTTTGCAGGGTCTACGATTTTTCTAGGGTTTTCTTTGCGTAATTAGGGCCTCCCAAAATTTTTCTTCTCTCAGCTTTTTAAAGCCAAAAAACAACTTCCATCCCCTGTGATCACATAGAGAGGTTGCACGATCCTAGGAGCTAGAGAACAACTGCTCTTTCCATTTTCAAAAATCAATCCTTGAGATAAAGAAAGTGATAAGGGTTAAAAAAAATAAGAGATTCATGCACGTGTCTGTGCAAAACCAAGAAAAATTTGACAACACGCCCAAAATTAGATTTTTTATGAAAAAATATTAAAACAGTGAAGGGAAATATATGTCGGCATAATGTAATGCTGATTGGCATTATGCCTGTATTTGTCAAAATTTCATTAAAACCCTCAAAATTCACTTTTTTATAATTTAGACTTTAAAACATTTAAACTCTTGTAATTAAATCCTAAAAAGGCTACAATTTAGTCCTTTAAATTGTGAAACTCGACACTAGAGATCAATTCTCAATTAATTTTCATCATAAGGGCTTTCGTCTCATGTATGCACAATTGTATTCCAAAATTGGGTTCGTATAGTTGCCCCCCTTTGTCGCTATTTGCTTGACAAATTGTAGCAAAGCAATAGTAGCACATAATTTCAATAAAAAGAATTAGGACACTTAATTGCATCGTAATTGACAGATTGATGCTTAAATTGCTATGCAATTTTAAGCAAGATGTAATGTTTTACAAATCTTACTATATTTCCTACTGAACATCTAGTGAACTTTATGCAAATAGGTTTCGTTATATTTCCTGTGGAACGTTTAATGATGATGAATTAAAAATCTGCTATAGTTCCTATGGAACATCTAGCGATAATACTATAACTGCTATGTAGTGTCTGATGAACTACACTTTATTCCCTGTGGCACGTCTAGTGACAATAAATTTTGTTATATTCCATGTGGGATGTCAAATGATGCACACTATATTCCCTGTGGGACGTCTAGTGAGAATGAGTTTCATTATATTCCCTATGGGACATTTAACGATGCACACTATATTCCCTATGGGATGTATAGTGAGAATGATTTTCGTTATATTTGTTGTGGGATGTATAGCGAAACATAATTTTAAAAATATGCTATAGTTCATGTGGAACGTCTAGCAATGATAAATTTAAAGACTTATGTCACAATTGCTATATATTACATAACATAGTGATAGTTATGACTACTGTGTAGTACATAACATAATGATTTGAAGTTTATGTCATAGCTACTATGTAGCACATGATTTTAAAATCCTTTGATTCAAATGATGCATGTAAAATGCAAAAAATGAAATCTGTAATTTTGTTTTGTATTTTGTACTTGACAGAGAACTCAGAATTACAGACTAGTTATGCATATTAACAATTCTATGAATTATTAATTTTATAGATTTCATGATTTAATTAGGAATGAATTCCTAATCAAAATGTAATTATGGACCAAATTGCAACAAGAGAACTTTGATCCTTGTGCAAACAAAAGTAGTGGACCAAAGTGGATATTTTTCACTTTATATTTTCCTTCCTTTTTGCATGTCTCAATTCATTTTCTCTTCTTCTTCATTTTTTTCCTTTATTTTCTCTCTTTGTATTAATTCTTCTTTCTTTGATTTCTTAATCATTCAAAGTCTGATTCATGATCCGTTAGATCCTATGGCCTCTTCGCAACACAGACAACGTAGGAGATTAAAAATTTCTAAAGGTTAGTGGAATCTACCTCCTCATTTTCCTCAGAATGATCTTGGACTTTGAGAGGGCTCATCCATCTTTCCTTTGACTCATTTACACACCCACAGGTGCAGAGATATGGGTAATGAGGTAACATTTCACCTTCTTAGTTTATTTCTATTAAGTCCTTTAAACTTAACTAGCATCCTATGAAATTCATGGGATATTTTAATCTAGCCCTAGAATTATTTCATGGATTGTCAGAGCATGTGACACGTCTGATTTGGGCCTCCAGGTTGAAGCGATTCATTGTTGTACTGCCAACTACTTGAGGCCGGTTTAACCGGTATTCTTTGTTTACTTTGATTGAGTGGTGGATGGATACTACCCACACTTTTCATACTCGTGTGGGTGAGTTGACCATGTCTCTTATGAGCTTCTCTGTTATTACTGGGGTTGCCTTCGGAGGGTCCCAGTTCCTTTTAATGTGAGCTACTGTAATCTTTTTGAAGACGCAGCAGTATGTGTGTGACTTGATAAGGTTCATTTTGATGTGGAAGAATCAAAATAATGTTAAGCTTTCATCCTTAGTTTAGGGGTTTAGATGTCTGCCCACTACTCCTCCTCGTTAGATTACTTAGAAGGTGAGGTGTCTTCTTCTGATATTATTGGGTATGACCCTCTTTTGCGAGATTAGTCATGAGGTCAATATTACTCTGCTTGGTCCACTTCATGACTTGGATCAAGTTGCTACCCTTGACTAGGGATCTACTACACTCACTTACCTTTACTACAGGCTGGACACTATTTGTAGAGGTGCTGTCATGATGTGTGGCTTTTGTCACGTTTTGCATGTACGTTCTCCTTTTCTTTAATCTTTATTTTCTCATTTTCTTTTTCCTTTTATTGATATTCTCTCTTCCTTTCAGATCTGGAGCATAGAGATCGGGTTGATTCGAGGCTTCAATGCTATTAGCTTTGATAGGAGCTTTCCTCTGATAATAAGATGGGGTTCTTCTCACCTTGCTAGCAATAAGAACACTTTGCAGATGTATCATGATTAGTTGAACACCATTGAACGACACTTGGTAAGAAAAATAAAATTATTAGTATTTTGTAATTTAATGTGAGTTAGACTTAATTAACCTAAATTATAGATAAACTTTGATTGGCTGGAGGGTGCCGATGACATCCAGCTATATGATTTCATGGTCATTGCAGTATGCCTTGAGCCCATGAGGGTTCTGCTCCTTGGATATGGATATTTGATGTGGTATTTAGGGGAGCGAGTGTATCATTGGTCTTTTAGGCCTACTCGACGTCACATTCTATTTAATGTCCCTTCCTCTATGCTCCACAACTCGCATATGATAGGTTTAGAGCTGAGAGATGCACTATAGGGATATGCTGCCTTGAATTTTCTTAAGCGTTCTTGACATTATCAGTAGTTCATTCATAAGAGCCTCTTGGAGCATATTCCCATTGACGATGCTGAGGTAATTTCTTGTTGTCTCAGCTACTTCCCTTAGAACTTATGAATCACTCTTTCTTTCTTTTTTTTTTTAGTTTGAGGAGGTTTGCTCTCTTACTATTGAGGTGATGGAAGAGGAGACCAATATTACTCTAGAGACTGAGGTTGTTCTCGATATTGAGAGGTCTGATCCTAGACCTAGCCCTGTACATCATACTCAGCATGTCGGGACTAGTCGAGATGGTGCTTTTGTGGGTGTTACCTTTGGTGATATTTCTCTCCCGAACAGGTCCATGTTCTACTGGGCTCCTACTGTTCAGACTCTAATTGAGTAGCATATTCACTTTAGTGATGTTCAACTTCCTATCCTTTCTCTAGCAGATGCTTCTCATGTGAGTCTTTTTGACTTATTCCCTACATGATTGACACACTTGACACTAATTTGAGTAAATTACAAAATAGGTTCCTTGAACACAAGCGAAGTACTTGCATGGACTTGCCTCATCTCAAAGGTTATTCACTATGCAGGTCACAAACAGTTGGAGGGTAAGTATATACTATGGAAGTGAAAATGTATGCATGAAATGTATATGACATGTTATTTCCTATATGTATAGAGCTACTCTAGTGATCTAGAATGCGAGATCGAGATGCTTCGCTGATAGCTTGTAGGTTTAAACATTGATCCTCATAGTGTTGGGACTTCATCTGTTAAACCTCTAGACACCTTTCATGGAGATGATCCTACTAGATGATGTAGCCCATGGTTAGATTCTAGAGCTTAGGATGACTAATCTAGGTTCTCTTTATTTTTGACTTCTATTTGTATCAAACTATTTCTGTCGTACTATTGTGTTTTGAATCCTATACTGTTTGTATGCACTGTGTTAAACTGATCTTAGACTTAGATACGTGGACTTAAGTAGAGTAAAGGTTTATTATTATTATTATTATTATTTTATTATTTTTTATTTTTTTTACCTTAACTTTTGCTTAAGCGGCCCTCTTGGGTTTTTGACTTAACAAGCTTGCCCTAACTTTTGCATAAGCCACCTTTTTAGGTTTTCAACTTAGCGGGCTTTCATTTTGTTTTATTTATTTTTGTATTTTCCATATCTGGTTACAGGAGAAGCTGAACTTGTTTGCTGTTCCTGCTAACTCTTTATCCTATGAGCCTCATCAACTGCAATCTCGCCCATTTAAGGTGGAGACCAGGCACACTATAGACCAGTGGGTGAACTAGTTATAGGGCATTATAGACGTTGAGATTACATGGATCTGATCTTGGTGGAAGCTGAAGTTTATGACCCTTGATTTATATGATCACTGTGTTCCCATCCCAGGGCAGTGTTTCTTAACTTTCCTTTCTCCTTCCCGCCTTTGTAATCAGTATAACCGCCTATAATTCATAGTTACTATTTTGACTAACTTTGGCTTCCCCCTTAGATAGGATTTTTTTTTGATAAGGTCAAGAACTTATTGCCTCACAGGACTCTTGAGTGAAACATACACTTGGATGCTGATAAAGCTACTGATGATAATTGTAAGACCTGGGTTGTGTTACAAACTACGGAGCCACCAGGATTCTTTAGATATAAGAGGACTCAAGCTTTGCATGATGAGTCATAAAAGAAGAAACAAAGACAACACTAGGAAATGGTCTCATAGAGTTGATTTTAAGCTTTCATGTTCTATTTTCCTTTTTAGCACTTATGCATTATAAATAACATAGAACATGCAATGTTAAAACAAAAATTAAATTTCAAAAGGATTCATTAATTAGGGCCAAAATGAGTACATTTATTACATCGCTTGATGTAACTCATGTTATCAACTAGTTATTTAAGATTTTCTAGCTGAATATTTTTCTCTCATTTATTTACCCTACTTTTTGCTTGACTAGCCCTTTGCAGGTTTTCTAGCCAGCATGACCATTTCTTTTATTTTTATTCCCTAATTTTTGCCTGCCAGCCCTTTATGGGTTTTTTGAATAGCGGGGATGTCCTAACTTTTGCTTGAATAGCCTTTTCAGGTTTTCTAATCAGCGGACTTTATTTTCTTTATATTACTTTTATTCATTTTTATAGGTAGTATTTCTTAAGGCGATCCAAATTAATAGGTTCCATGACATTCCCTTTCAGATTTGATATCTTCGTAGCTCCTTTAGGCAGAATCGATTTAACTAAATACAGTCCTTCCCAATTTGATCTAAATTTTCCTCTCAAATCAAATACCATTGCTCTGGATTGTTTTAACACCATGTCCCCAGCTTTTATCTTTCCAGGCTTAACCTTCTTATTGAATGATCTCTCTATCTTCTTATGATATATCTGAGTATGGAATAAAGCATCCATCCATTTCTCATCCAGAGATACTAGGTGATTATATCTCTTTTGTGCCCATTCATTCTCAAGAGTTTTAGATTTATAACTACTCTCAAAGATTTGATCTCTATTTCTATTGGCAAGACTACTTTACAACCATACACTAAGGAGAACGAAGTTTGGCATGTGGTAGTTCTAGTTGTAGTCCTATATCCCTATAAAGCAAATAGGAGAAACTCAGACCAATCTTTGTAAGTCTTGACCATTTTAGAAAGAATCTTCTTGACATTTTTATTAGCTACTTCTACTGCTCCATTGGCTTGAGGACGATATGGTGAAGACTTATGATGTTCAATCCCATACTTTTGTAATAATTTTTCTATTTCTGCCTGAAATTGAACACTATTATCTATCACAATATGATGTGGAATCCCATACCTACAAATAAGGCTCTTTTTAATAAATTAGGCCATCTATTTTGTTTTCATGGCATTGAAGGATTCAACCTCTACCCATTTGGAAAAGTAATCCATTGCTACAACTATGTACTTGTGCCCATTTAATGTTGTCGGCCTTATTTCTCTTATAATATCAATCCCCTAGGTTGTAAAGGGCCAAGGTGACAATAAACTATTTAGCATCGTAGGAGGTAAATGGTTCAAATTTCCATGAATCTAGCACTAATGACATTATCTCACTTTTCTGATGCAATCCTTTTCCATACTCATCCAATAATACCATTGCTTGAGTACCTTCTTTGCTAAGATCATCCTGTTCATGTGAGAACCACAAGCTCTTGCATGAATTTCTATCATTATCTCTTTAGCTTCATCTTTCTTGAGACATTTGAGTTGCATTCCATTCGACATTCTTTTATATAATACTCTATTATGACTTGCATAGTTATATGCAAGAACATGAAGAGCATATCATTCTTTTGAGGTTGCTTCATCAGGATACTTTCTTTCTTTGATAAACCTTTGAATATCATAAAACCATGGCTTCTCTTCAGGCCCTATCTGAATTCCCATAATCTGCTCACCTTTATAGCATGAAGCTTTTGATTTTATGATTACTAAAGGCTTCAAAGTTGATCCTGTCACACTATCCCACATCGAAGAGAGTGTTGCCAATGCATCTACCATCTCATTGCCATCTCTTAATAGATGGATGAAGAGACACTTGGTGAAATTCTTTATTAAAGCTTTCAAATAGTAGACATAAGGTTTTAGGTTTTCCTTTTTCAATTCCCATTCCTCAATAGCTTGGTTAATAACCAATATATAATCCGTATAAACTAGTAACTCTTTTGCCTTAGTTGCTAGAGCTACTTTAATTATGTAGATGCATGCCTCACACTCAACCATATTGTTTGTTATCTTGAAATATAATTTCTTAGCCATTGGTACGGTCTTTCCTTCTGGCATAATAAGAATTACTCCTAATCCAGCTCCTTTGTTGTTTATAGCCCCATCGAAGTAGAGCTTCCACTCCCGATGCTTTTTGACTGCTAGGTTCTCATCTAGAAACTCCAAGTTCTACTATTCATCAACCTCAATTGCATTCTGAGCTAGGAATTCTGCCACTGCCCTTCCCTTAATTACTTTTATGATTATGTATTTTATATCAAACTCAATTAAAAGTACTAGTCAACGAGACATTCTTCCAGTCAAAATAGGTGCTTGAAATAAGTACGTTAAGAGATCTATCTTTGAAATAGCTTGAACCCTATAGGACTGAAAAGAATGCCTTAATTTTCTTGTCGTTCAAATCATGATCAAACGCGTCTTCTTAACCAAGTTATATTTTTCCTCATATGGTAGGAACTTTTTGCTAAGATAATACACTGCATGCTCTATCCCCTATGGTCCTTCTTATGCTAGCATTATCCCCATTACATTGTCCTCTAAGGCGAAGTACAGGATCAATGGCTTACCTTGTCTCGGTGGCTTCAATATAGGTGGATTGGTGAGATATTCTTTAATTATGTCAAAGGCCTTCTGATAATCATCACTCCACTTCACTAGGTGGTCTTTCCTCAAGAATTTGAAAATAGGGTCATAAATATTAGTAAGCTTTATGATAAACCTACTAATATATTATAACCTACTAATAAACCCTCTCACTTTTTTCTTTGTCTTTGGTGTCGGCATTTCCTAAATAGCTTTTACTTTATTTGGATCTACTTTAATTCCTCTACTACTAACTATATGTCCTAGCAATTTGCTAGGGTTTCGTGATTCAAACGCAGCGAAAAAATTAAAATTTTATCACATTCCCAAACCTGGATCCATGTAATTTGACTACTTGATTAAATATAGGATTTCAAGAATCTCACCAAAATGCAGAAGAGGTAAGATTTTCTGGAAGGATGAGAGGAGATTTACACCGGTGACACCTTACCTCGAGCTTTTTGCTTTGGTTGTTTGGATCAAGAAGTCTCCAAAAGAATGCATCCTCTATAGGTATCCACATGAACAGCCTTTCACAAAACGAATTGGAGTGTGTGCTAGCAACCTACTTGATTGTCTCACAAATCAAGAACAAAAGAAAAACTCTATGTTTGTTTTCTAGGAAGAGAGAAAACCCTTTTTGGAGGCAGGGAAAAGCAATTGTATTAAACCCTAGAGAATATAACATATTTATAAACTCCAAATTAGGGTTTCTCCTACCAATGACCTTTTTGGTAATTTCCATTTATTAAATTCTGATTTTTGTTTTAAAATAAATAAAAAATAATATCTTATTTATTTATTTAAAATAACATTTATCTTAAAAAAACAAATAAATAAATAAAACACTTTAATTATTTATTTCCATAGAGTTTATTTTGGGCTTATTAAACCCATATTTGTTTTGGGCTTGTTCTAGGTGTGTGACCCTATAGGTTCACATAACATTGGCAGTGGGCCTAAATCTCTATTTAGGCCTACAAGTCATAAGTGGCCTCTAGCAAGACATTATGACTACCCAAGTCATGTGAAGTCAATAATCCAACATAACCTAATTACAGTGAATTTTATCGTCCCTTTATCACTTGATATCTTAATTGAACATAAGGCATAGAATGTCATCCTTGTATAGTTCAATATTCTGACTTGATTCTAAGTAGATTGAAAATGATAACTCTTTATCAATTCATTTTAGCATGGCCATGCATTTTCCTTCAGTTTATCTCATCAAAGGGACCATAGATATCTTTCTCATATTAATGAGGGATAAATTCCTTCTAAATCACTCACATTCCTCACATAACTAATTTAATATCCAACAACATCCCTAATCATTCGGTTAAAGACAATATTAGAATGTGTCAAAACATAAAATAGCTATGTAGAAAAGGTCAAAGGACCGAAATAAAATTACTGTGATGAGAAATACTTATGATAATATTTTATGTAGTATTCTCATAGCGGGTCAATCCAGTACATGATCTCTCATCATGTAGCTATTAGTTGACTTAATATCTCATATTCATGATTAGTAAAACATAACCATCAGTCAACATCATACTAGCCTTAATACTTTAATATTTATATAATGAATAAATGGCTAGGGAAATTAGAATAGAACTCTTATTTTAATCTAAGGGTTTTACTATCAAGTCACATACTTGATGGCCTTAGTAAGAATTAACCATTCATATAATTATCATAAAATCAAATGATAATGAAATACCTCTTTATTAATAAAATAAGAAAGTCAATATATAATTAAATGATTGACCTAGTGCATATCATTAACAATCTCCCACTTGCACTAGGCCCAATCAACATCGTATCAAATACCTATGGACCTAGTATGACTCTCATGTTTAGGCTATGGAAGAGGCTTAGTCAATGAATCAACAACATTATCATTTATAGGTACTCTGCATATCTTGACGTCTCCTCTCTCAATGATTTCTCGAATGAGATGATAACGCCTGAGTATGTGTTTGGATCTCTGATGTGATCTAGGCTCCTTAGCTTGGGCTATAGCTCCATTATTGTCATAATACAAGTTTACTGGATCTGATATACTAGGAATAACACCTAGTCTAGTTATGAACTTCTTGATCCAAACAACCTCCTTAGCTACTTCTGAGGCAGCTATGTACTCAGCTTCTGTTGTAGAATTAGTAACAATGTCTTGCTTGGAACTCCTCCAGCTCACTGCACCTCCATTCAAACAAAACACATATCCTGACTGTGATAAAAAATCATCCTTGTTAGTTTGGAAGTTGGCATCTGTGTAATCATTTACAACTAGCTCATCTTCTTGACCACCATACAGTAAAAATGCATCCTTAGTTCTTCTCAAGTACTTAAGGATATTTTTAATTGTTGTCCAGTGACCTTCACCTGGGTCTGACTGGTATCTGCTCGTTGTGCTTAAGGCATATGAAACATCGGGTCTAGTACACAACATTACATACATGATAGATCCAATAGCAGAAGCATATGGAATCTTGCTCATGCGGTCTCGCTCATCTTGTGTCATAGGACATTATGTCTTGTTAAGACTAATGCCATGCGACATTGGTAAGAATCCTCTCTTAGAATCTTGCATACTAAACCTGTTTAATACCTTATCAATATAAGTGCTTTGACTTAGGCCAATAAGCCTTTTAGATTTATCTCTATAGATCTTGATGCCTAATATCTAAGCAGCTTCACCTAAGTCTTTCATTGAGAAACAATTCCCTAACCATGATTTAACATTTTGTAAAATAGGGATATCATTTCCAATGAGTAGTATATCATCCACATACAACACTAAAAATACAATAGCACTCCCACTAATTTTCTTGTATACACAAGGTTCATCATCATTTTCAGTAAAGCCAAATTCTTTGACTGCTTTATCAAAATAAAGATTCCAACTCTGAGATGCTTGCTTCAATCCATAAATGGTTCTTTAAAGCTTGCATACCTTTTCAAAATTCTCAGGACTAACAAAACCCTCTAGCTGTGTCATGTACACATCCTCAAGTAAATTTCCATTAAGAAATGCTGTTTTGAGGTCCATTTGCCATATTTCATATTCATAGTATGCAGCTATGGCAAGGAGAATTCGAATAGATTTTAGCATAGCCACTGGTGAAAAGGTTTCATCATAGTCTATACCATGTGTTTGTTTGAAACCTTTTGCAACCAGTCTTAGCTTAAAGGTATGCACATTGCCATCCATGTCGATTTTCTTTTTGAAAACCCATTTGCACCCAATAGTTTTTAAACCATCATTTGAGTCAATTAAGGTCCATACTTGATTATCATACATGGATTGCATTTTTGATCTCATGGCTTCAAGCCATTTCTCAGAGTCAAGACTATTTATGGCATCCTGATAGGATGTGGGCTCATTTTGATCCACAATTAACACATCATTATCACTGGTTATGAGAAATCCATATTTCATAGGGATTTGACGTGTCCTACCAGACCTCCTTGGGCCTTCTAGTACTTGTGCAGGCTCAATAACTACTTGTTGATTTAGCTGCGGTTCCACATCAAGTACAATGCTATTTTATGGGCCTTGAATTTCTTTAAGTTGCACTATGCTCCCACTTGTTCCTTTGGAAATAAACTCTCTTTCCAAGAATATACCATTCCGAGACACAAGCACTTTGTTCTCAAATGCATTGTAGAAGTAATATCCTTTAGTTTCTTTAGGATATCCCACAAAAAGGCATTTGTCAGATTTGGGTGCTAGTTTATATGAGTTTTGACACTTCACAAAAGCATCACATCCCCAAATCTTAAGAAAAGATAAATTAGGAGTTTTTCCAGTCCATTTCTCATATGGTGTCTTTTCAATTGCCTTCGATGGAACTCTATTCAAAATGAATGCAGTAGTTTCTAAAGCATATCCCCAAAAAGAGATTGGAAAATTAGATTGACTCATCATAGATCGAACTATATCCAATAGAGTCCGATTTTTGCGTTCAGACACACCATTCCATTGTGGTGTACCTGGAGGAGTCAATGGTGAAACAATCCCACAATCTTTAAGATGATCTATAAATTCTTGGTTTAAATATTCACCACCTCGATCAGATCTTAGTGTTTTAATATTTTTACCAAGTTGATTTTGTACTTTATTCTTGAAAATTTTGAACTTTTCAAAAGATTCAGATTTATGTTTCATTAGATAGAGATAACCATATCTACTGAAATCATCTGTAAAAGTTATAAAGTACTGAAAACCTCCTCTAGTAGTTGAGCTTAATGGTCCATATACATCAGAATGTATTAGGCCCAATAAGTCATTAGCCCTCTCACTCTGTCCAGTAAAAGGTGTTTTAGTCATTTTTCCAAGTAAAAAAGATTCATATGTATTAAATGATTAATAATCAAATGAATTTAAAAGCCCATTTTAGTGGAACTTTAAAATGCGTTTCTTATTTATATGGCCTAAGCGACAATGCCAAAGATAGGTCGAGTTTAAATCATTAGATTTAGACTTCTTTGTATCTATATTATAGATTGGCATTTCATTTGTGTCTTCAGCATCTAAAACATAAAGTCCACCAGTGTATGAAGCATATCCATAGAAAATGTTATCTTGATAAACATTGCATTTATTATTCTTACTAACAAATTCAAACCCTTTCTTGTCTAAACAAGAAACATAAATAATATTCCTACGCATAGTAGGTACATAATAATAATTTTCTAAAGATAAAATAAGTCCACTAGGCAAAGGTAACTCATAAGTTCCTATAGCTAAAGTAGCAACTCTTGCTCTATTGCCAACTCGTAGGTACACTTCGCCTCTTGCCAATGATCTACTCCTTTTTAGACCTTGCACATTTGTACAAATGTGAGATCCTGATCCAGTATCTAATACCCAAGAATCAGAATAAGAAGTAGATAGATTTAATTCTATAACATGAATACCTGAAGAGGTAGTCTCACCACCCTTTTTCTTCTTTAAATCATCCAAATAGAGCTTGCAATTTCTTTTCCAGTGGCTTGGCTTATTACAGAAAAAGCAAATTCCTTCCTTTGCTTTGGGTTCAGCCTTGGATTTGGGCTTGGGCTTTGGCTTGGGCTTCTGAAAGCCTTTAAAGACCTTGCCTTTGCCCTTTCCAACCCTTTTCATCCCCTTTCCCTTATTGACCATGAGAACATCCTTGGTGTTACTCTTGATGTTCTTTTCAGTAGTTTTTAGCATCCCATGCAACTCTGAAATAGTCTTCTCTATACTATGCATATTGTAATTCATAACGAAGCTATCATAAGCTTCAAGCAAAGATTAGAGAATAATATCCACAGCCAGTTCTTGTTTAATCTTGAGACCAAGCTTGTCCAAGTGATTAAGATGACCCTTCATCTTGAGAACATGAGGACTGACAGAGCTGCCAGTAGTCAACTTGTAGGAAAGCAATGCCCTGATGGTATTGAACCTTTCAATTCTGGCTTTCTCTTGGAAAATTTCCTTGAGATGGCCTATCATAGTATAAACCTCCATTTCAATCAGCTACTTTTGTAGCTTAAACTCCATACATGCAAGCATAACACAAGTGACATTAGTAGAATCATTGAGATGCTTATTATAAGCATCTCTTTGTGCTCTAGGAGCATTGGCAGTTGGTTCCTTAGGGATGGGTTGATCAAGGATATATTCCTTTCTCTCATGCCTAAGAACAATTCTTAGGTTTCTGTACCAGTCAAGAAAGTTAGTCCCATTGAGCTTATCCTTCTCAAGGATCGATCGTAGTGACATGGTAGATGTAGTGTTTGAAGTCATTTTCTATAATAAATATATGCAAAGTCCATTCAGTATTTTATTAAATATGTATGAGGCATAATTAAAAACTCCCATTAAATTTACTTAAATCAATAACCCTCTAAATTAATTTTATAAATTTTATTGGGCCAAGATCTATATTTCACCATACTCTAAGTGAGCTTTGGCTCATCGCCTAAAATATGGTTATTTAGGTAGAAAACTCTTATCAATTATATCTCATGTAACTCTTGGATGGTATGGGATTTGACATCACATGTCATGGCTTAAAATCCCATATAATGCCCTAGGTCCAAAACCATTTTGATAACCTAGTTAAGTCAAACCATATCAAATGTTTGGATAGCACCATTATCCAACTTGCCTTCCTCGGATAAATTTATACACCTTGCTTTGGCAGGCCCATATATAATAATCTAAGGCTTGACAAGTGTTGAATTTATGGGAAGCATTATAATGACTTAATATTAAATGGGGGTTTGTCTTGATTTAATTTTATTTAGTTATTGTTATGTTGTATTGCATGGCATCATATGGCATCACATACATGGCATCATATACATAACAACTAAAATAAATGTGACATAGCATGGCCCAAATCTAAGTTGATCTTCATAAGCTAATATGAAGATCAAAGGTCAAACCTAGGTAATATTACAATTACAAATTAAGCATGCAACTTGGATCTCCATCTTCTACCATGGATCTCCTTCTTTGGTTCCCACCTTGGATCTCCATCCTGGGCCTCCAACTTGAATTGCACCATGGGTCTTGATTTACATAAATTGTTATAATTTATTCTACATTATTCTAATAAAATAAATACAACAAAACAAAAATGACTCGCAGGCCGTATTTAAAATTACAACCCATAAAAATTAAATCCAATCACATTAGTCTAAGGGCCATAATATGCACTATGCATAAAACAACAAACATGTCTAACATAATAATTTATTTAGTTAGCAAATCCAATTATTATGTTAAAAATAAAATAATATAACAATTCTTCCAGGGTCAAGGGGCAGTGCCCCTAGTGGGGTTCCAAGGGGCGACACCCCTTGGCGAGGTCTAAGGGGCAGCGCCCCTGGCGGGGTCCGTGGGCAGTGCCCCAGGTAGCAGTCTCACTGGCTAGTCAGCGGGTCCAATGGTAAACACTTTACCTTAGTTCTTCGGTGAATTGCCTTTCAAATTTCTGAACATTAATGAATTTTCATAATCAAATTACTATAAAATCAACTTATTCAAAAATAGAAAAAACGCTTAATTAAAACAGTCGCCATGAAACCCTAATTTTTGTCAAGGAAGCAACCAACCAATTTTCGTAATCAAATTACTGAATCAGCTACTGCCTAAAACAACATCACTTTTTATAAATAGCTTACAGTCTGAAAAATTTTATTCAAAACATATCAAAAATAATTTTTAGTTTTTTATAAAAACATCTGTGCTAGCAGCTGATTTTGATCACAATCAAAAATCACAATAAAAAGAGCAATAAATAGATCAATTCATATACTTGTACAAATTTGACGACGTTGTATCACGTACGGCCGTGTGCCAAATGCACATGGCTGTGCTACCTGCTAGCACAGATTATACTTAATTTGTTTTTCATGAAACAACATCCTGTATTCATAAAATCAAAAACTGCTTTTAGTTTAATCACATTAAACCATTACAGACATTAATCAAATTAATATTTAATTTTGTTTTCAAATAGATTACTAAGAATTTTCATAAAACAAATCAAAAACCTTTTTTGATAATTTTGAAAACCCTTTTCAAAATGAATCATAAACCCTAACATATATCACATATACACAGAATCAATTAATCAAATTACAAGTGGCTGTGATACCACTATTAGGGTTTCGTGATTCAAACACAGCGGAAAAATTAAAATTTTATCACGTTCCTAAACCTGGATCCATGTAATTTGACTACTTGATTAAATATAGGATTTCAAGAATCTCACCAAAATGCAGAAGGGGCAAGATTTTCTAGAAGGATGAGAGGAGGTTCATACCGGTGACACCTTACCTCGAGCTTTTTTCTTTGGTTGTTCGGATCAAGACGTCTTCAAAAGGATGCATCCTCTATAAGTATCCATATGAATAGCCTTTCACAAAACGAATTGGAGTGTGTGCTCGCAACCTTCTTGATTGTCTCATAAATCAAGAACAAAAGAAAAACTCTATGTTTGTTTTCTAGGAAGAGAGAAAACCCTTTTTGGAGGCAGGGAAAAACAACTGTATTAAACCCTAAAGAATATAACATATTTATAGACTCCAAATTAGGGTTTCTCCTACCAATGACCTTTTTGGTAATTTCCATTTATTACATTCTAATTTTTGTTTTAAAATAAATCAGAAATAATATCTTATTTATTTATTTAAAATAACATTTATCTTAAATAAAAAAATAAATAAATAAATAAATAAATAAAACACTTTAATTATTTATTTCCATAGAGTTTATTTTCGGCTTATTAAACCCATATTTGTTTTGGGCTTATTCTAAGTGTGTGACCTTGTAGGTTCACATAACATTGGCAGTGGGCCTAAATCTCTATTTAGGCCTACAAGTCATAAATGGCCTCTAGCAAGACATTATGACTACCTAAGTCATGTGAAGTCAATAATCCGACATAACCTAATTACAGTGAATTTTATCGTCCCTGTATCACATGATATCTTAATTGAACATAAAGCATAGAATGTCATCCTTATATAGTTCAATATTCTGACTTGATTTCACATGATATCTTAATTGAACATAAGGCATAGAATGTCATCCTTATATAGTTCAATATTCTGACTTGATTCCAAGTAGATTGAAAATGATAACTCTTTATCAATTCATTTCGACATGGCCATGCATTTTCCTTCAGTCTATCTCATCAAAGGCCCCATAGATATCTTTCTTATATTAATGAGGGATAAATTCCTTCTAAATCACTCACATTCCTTACATAACTAATTTCATATCCAATAACATCCTATCTAATCATCCGGTTAAAGACAATGTTAGAATGTGTTAAAACATAAAATAGCTATATAGAAATCCATGATGATTTCAAGGTCAAAGGACCAAAATAAAATTACTATGATGAGAAATACTTATGACAATATTCTATGCAGTATTCTCATAGCGGGTCAATCCAATACATGATCTCTCATTATGTACCTATGAGTTGACTTAATATCTCATATTCATGATTAGTAAAACATAACCATCAGTCAATATCATACTAGCCTTAATACTTTAATATTTATATAATGAATAAATGGCTTGGGACAATTAGAATAGAACTCTTATTTTAATCTAAGGGTTATACTATCAAGTCACATACTTGATGGCCTTAGTAAGAATTAACCATTCATATAATTATCATAAAATCAAATGATAATGAAATACCTGTTTATTAATACCTCTTTATCAATAAAATAAGAAAGTCAATATATAATTAAATGATTGACCTAGTGCATATCATTAACACAATTTTCCTACAGTAACCCCAAAAATTCATTTCTTTGGGTTGAGCCTCAAATTGTATCTCTCAATTTGAGCCAAGAACTTATCCAGAGCTTTACAGTGTCCCTCTCTTATTTTTGACTTGACCATCATATCATCCACATACATCTTGACCTCATTGTGCATCATATCGTGGAAAAGAGTGGTGGCTACCCTTTGATATATTGCACTTACATTCTGTAACTCGAAAGGCATAACCTTATAGGAATATGTCCCCTATTCCATGATGAAAGCTATCTTGATCTTATCCATAACTGCCATCATTATCTGATTATACCTTAAGAATCCATCCATGAAGGAATACATTGCACTAGATGTCGCACTATCCACTATTACATTGATGTGAGGTAAAGGGAAGTCATCCTTCAGACATGCTTTATTTAAATCCCTGAAATCTACACACATACGTACCTTACCATCTTTCTTAGGTACTAGTACTATATTTACTAACCATTGAGGATAATCTACTACTTCTAGAAAGTTAGTTTGGATTTGTTTAGTAATTTCCTCTTTTATCTTTTCAGTCCACTCTGGTCTTAGACTGCGTAGTTTTTGTTTGACAGGTTTAATTTTTGGATAAGTAGGAATATGATGCTATGTAATTTCCCTATCTAAACTTGGCATACCCTCATAAGCCTAAGCAAATACTACCTTTCTTTTTATTAATATTCTCTCAAAATTTTTCCTCTCCTCACGAGCTACCTCATGTGATATAGAAATATTCTTAGGATTATCATTTGTTCCCATGTTAAATGAATCAAATTGAATTGAATTAATTTCAAACATGCATGAATGATCAAAATTATAATGCACAAAACTATCGGGATGCACAACACATAAGTAAGCAAAACCATTATTCATATCATTAACCATGGAAAAAATAGAGTTTTCATCCTCAAATAGACCGAACATTATTACATCAGTTTCATCATAAAAAAATTAATAAAGCTATCACTAATGATAGTAGCTAAATCCTAGGGTGGCTCCTCTTTAGTTGGTAGACACAATAGCTCCTTGACAGCAATATTGCCCATCCTCTCAGCTTCCAGCTTCATCACTTCCTCTTTGTTTTCTTTCACTAGGTTCTCCACAATATGCTCCTTGAAGATCTCAAACCTAGGAACATCTCCTCTAGCAACATTGATTGATTCTTTAGCTCCTAAATAGGATTTGCCTCCTCTATCTTGATAAAATTCTCACTCAATGGCCCAATTTTCTTTGAGAGCTTCCTTTGTTTGGCATTAAACCTCTTCCTTGCTCTTCTACTTATAACCTTTATTTCTTTAACATAACCCAAACTAGTTGTGTTGCCTGAGCTTTTGAACTCTAGGAGACTAGGGCTCCCTTGCTCATTCTTCCCTAGCCCTTATCGAAGCTGGTAATTCATACTCTTCATTATTTTTGCTACTCTCGGTCTATTTCAGTTCCATCAAATATCCCAACAATATGGAAACCAGGGGTCAACACATTTGCTTCTGTTTATCCAATATGGCTACTACAACAACATTAGTCCCAGCTTCTATAGTTACAACCTCTCCTTTATAAGGGAATTTTATGTTTTGATGCACAGTTGAGGGCACCTCTTCCAAAGCATAGAACCATGGCCTTCCTAATAGTAAGGCATGTGTGAACGATATATCCAGTATAGTGAATTCAACGGTAGACTCTACGAGTCCTGTTTTAACTAGAGCTTGGAATGTCCCCTCCACATTCCTGGTGCTATCATCATAAGCTCGGATATGAGATTTGAACTTATTAAGTCATCGGCCTTTAATCCTAAGTTGGGTAGGATCTTTAATGGACACACGTTGATAGTAGAACCATCATCCACCATAATAAAATTGGTTCTTTTTCCCCTCACCTCAGCTAAGATAAATAATGCTTTATTATAGTTTCTTCCTTCCAAAGGCAAGTCATCATCTGAGAAAATTATAAGCCCGTGTTTCTTTTTTGTTACCTTTGCTACCATAACCTCAGGTGTGGCTGCTGTTTCAATGTTCATATTTGATAGAGCTTTGACAAGAGCTCTTCTATGGCTATCTGAATGCATTAGTAGTTCCCAAATGCTCACATTTGCCTTAGCTTTCTTCAGTTGTTCTAAAATCAGGTCTTCTTTTTGTTCTTCCTTTACTTCTGTATATTTTGTTTCTTTTCTTTCTACAACTCTCTTGGTTTTCTTTTCAGCTGCTTTGTAATTCTTTCCACTCCTAGTGACATGAATCACCTTAGGATCATCACTACACACATCAAGACCACTTAGGTTTTCTTCATCAGAGTCATACCAGATGTTAACAACTCCAATGATTCGATCTCTTTTCCCATCTTTCCATACTTCCACTATGCATGTTTCTTTCTCCTTTAATTTTTCCATATTAAGCTTGCTTAAGTGCTGATTCAATAGATCTTCAACTCCCTCTTAAGACTGTTCAGGAGCTAAAGGTCTTTTATTATCTTGAAACTCATCACTCCATCCTGTAGGCACAATCCCTTTGATTGGTATATCAACTGAAGTGGGCTTAGAGTATAATACTCTATAATCAAACTTGCCCAAAGGTTGTCCTAATAAATCTCCTCTCTATGGCTGTTCAGGAGTTTCAAGTTCTTTCTCTTCCTTCATTGGCTCATTATCAAATTCATTACCCAACTTGAGGGCTCAATTGATTCAATGGGAATATCAATAGAGGGTGGTTTGGAATATAACACTTTGCAATCAAATTTGCCTGAGGGCTATCCTAGTAAATCCTCTACTCCTCTAAAGGTATTAAGAGATTTTCCATTTGCTATAAGGTTTAGACTTTCAAAGGAGTTTAGCACTTCTTCTTCACTAACTCCCAAGTTGATCATCATGGTGGTCGGTGGTAGGACATTTCGATAGTCTAAGAAAGGGTTAGTTCTGGTGTTTAGGTTGCAATTGGAATTTTTAAGATCTGTGATTGTTTTAGAGTCTATAAGGTTTTGGATTTCATATTTTAGGTGGATACAATTGTCTGTGGATGGCCAACAACTTAGTGGAATGTACAGTAACTGTTAAGGTCATAGTAGGGGACATTTGGGTTTAGCGGTTTGGAAAAGGTTAAGGGTCAAAGCAGGCTTTTCTGGATTAGCCTTTCTAGGACTTTGGAGATTGGTTAGTTGAAGTTGGAGAATCTTTTGGTTGTTGAACTACACACACCTCTACAGCTTGGTTGGTACTTCCCTATTGTGTGTCCCCAATTGGGTAATTTTGGGTTCCGGTGCTTCTAGCATTTCTATTCTTCTCACTCTCAATCTCTTCTGCTTGCAGACCATCACCATATAGGTCTATGAATGTTTTGGGGTTCATCATCTGCAATCTCTCGACTAGATTAAGTGATACATTACGGACTATCATCCTAACCTTATCCTTCTCAGGTAGCTTATTCTTCATCAGTCTTGCCTTGTTCATGAACTTGGTAAGAAAATCAGAGAAGGATTCATTAGGTTTTTGCTTTGTCAATTCTAGATCTCTGATGGACACTTCCAGTCTGGTGTTATAATCATATTGTTTTAAAAAAAATAGTGCATAATTCTTTCCAGTCAGCCCAGACAGATTTTTCTAGCCCATGATACCAGTTTACAGTCATCCCCTCTAAAGATAGTACAAATAACCTAGTGACTATAGCTAATAGTGCCTTAGTAGTACTCATAGTTGTTGTATATTAGCTTAAATAAATCTTAGGGTCTCCAGTTCCATCAAACTTTTGCAACCGAGGCATCTTGAATTTTTCAGGGAGCTTATCACCCTCCATTTGCAGCATGTCATCAAAGTCAAATTAGTACCTTATTCCTTGTCCTCTAATCATCTCTTCCATCTTGGAATTTTTTTGAGTTAGGGCTTGCATCTATTTAGACTCATGATCATGGACTAGTTTAAGTGATTCCCTCGTTGCCTTTTCTACCATGTAGTTCTCGACGTCTTCAAGTCTCACATCAGTAGCAGGTGCATTTCTAGCAACAAGTTGCCTCCCAGCATTATTAGCAGTAGGTGGAGTGCCTACAGCAGGTGGTTGTTCAATAACAACAGCAGGTGGTTTTTCAACAGTAGGTGGTGGTATGACAATAGGTTGCACTAGTCCGGCCAAAGCTTGCCTCAGTTCATTTTGCATCATGGCTCTCATGTCATCCATTAAAGCTCCTTTAATGTCTTTTAAGGGCCACATCTCTATTTATTGTTCCATTTTTGTCTTTTCAATATGAGTTGGTTCAGCTTCTAGGTAAAGCGGGTTGATAGGACTCTTCTTTAGTTCTTAAAGGATCTCTTGAGCTATCGACTTAGGACTTAGGTCTGTTCTGACTAATCTGCCACCTTTCTATCCTCAAATTTGAGAAGACCCAGATGAATCTATGATGGCTATAAAATAAGGTGTCAGTATGATACATGGAATGCATGTATGTATGCATGATGCATGTGCTATGAAACAAGTAGCAAATAGTAGGTAATAAGTATTACAAAAAGTGTACAATATTTACAGGCTTCCAACCTTATTCCTCCCACACACGTGTTCAATGGTGAGTCTCTTTTCCTAGGATTTTTGGTCTTGGCCTTTATATCAATAGGGGATATTAAAAGCTGATGCACATGCCAAATCTCTCTTAAAACAAAAGAACATAAACAATATTTCTAAATATAAAGGTCTAGCCCAATCCTTATTAGCCCAAATAGGCCTCAAAGTTATAGGCTTGGGATTTTATAAATAGAAATACCTCATGGCAATTCAAACAAATAAGCAATTTTAGGTAAAAAAAATTCTAAAGGAAGTAACTAAGCCATTATATATGGTTAAGGTCTGGTGAAAAGTTAAGGTTCCCTTAGCAAGATGCCCTTTATTATGGACGTTGAGTTACAGGCCAAGGTCAGAGGGTTCCAGTATCCTTTACCAACTCAAGAGAAGATTACCCCCCCTTAAGGATTTGGGTTACAGACTCTGGTTAAATGAGTTTGGTAATCTCTCTTAAACCAAGTTAAGGCTAAGAGTGATGGTTAGCCAATTTACAACTCCATGAAGCTAGTGGAATCATGGAATCATAAACCAATGCCATCAGTTTATAGGGACATGTAGAATGAATGCAAAAATAAAATAATAATTAATAAAATAATTCTAAAGAACACAAGTAGAATCAATATCTCTTATCCCAAGTGGAGTTGCCACTGTAGATGGTGGAGTTTAACACGCGCCCAAGATTTTAGCAACAACGACACTATTTAGGCTCAGGGCCTTAGGGAACACACTACTATGCCACAAAGTTATAGAGTGGAAATGAGGAGTCGCCACCCAGGGTAATAACTGGGACAATTCGATTGGTGGTACTCGATTCTTTAAAAGAAAGTTAGCACCACAACCAGGAGATTCTGGGAACAGAATACTAACTTCTCTTAGTCTCTTGTTCATTTAGAATTATTTTATAAATCATTACTTCATTCTCCAATTACAGGCAGTTTTATTAAACCCTATTTGAAAATCCATCTAACCCTAAGGCATTTAGTCAATAAAATTATACATAAAAATGCATTTAAGCACATCATCCTTAAGTATAAACTAGGTTAATTTTAATGAAAGTTAGCTAGATTTACGCTTTTATTTACAAAGGAAATGGACTAAAGGTGGGCCTACATTTTAATTAGTGAGCTTAAGTCTACTTGTTTCAATTATCTATAAATGGGTCTAAATCTACAAGTTTTTAAAGAAATTGGATTTTATAAGTGAGCCTAAGTCTATTTATTTTAAAAGGAAATGAAATTAAATGGGCTTGAGCTAAGTCTAAGTTGATTTTATTAGTAAAAAAGGTGGTCCTAAGTCTATTTAACCTAAAATGGGCCTAAATTGATTTTGAGTTAAATTAAACTTTAGACCAATTTTAAGGCTATTAATTGAGTGGGTTAGACCTAATGTGGGCTTGGGGCCCAAAAGTATAAAAACCTAAAAGTGTAACTAATCAAATAATAACATGCCAAAGCATATCAAACATACATCCACACATGATTTCCTAAAACCCTACTTTAATTCCATGCAAACCCTAAACTATTGTCATAATTGATTTTAAAGTTTTACCCAGTGATCCTGATTACTAATCCATTTTAAATGCGTAAAAGTAAAATTTTACTATTCCCACTACTGGGGTTATTACAATGTTCTACATACTAGAAATTAAAATTAAGTACAAGCCCAAATGAATTAACACAACAAAACACAAAAATTAATGATCACAAGATCTAATCACAGTTTAAAACCCATGGCATTCCATGGATCTTCCATTCAATTTTTGGATATCAGGTAGTGTCCGCCTCAACCCCCATTGGATCTTAAAAAGAAAACATAGAAACAACTTACGTTAATGAAATTAAATAGCCAAAATAATAACAAAACAATAATAAAAAATCACAAAAGAAATAGAAGAATAAAAAAGGAATGTCATACATATGATATTAAATGGCCCTTCAGAATGAATTTTCACTGTATATGGAATTGACTCAGTGTGTGTTTAGATCTTAGGACTGAATCATGTAAAAAATGTAATACAAACTCTTAGGTTTTTTTAAAATACAAGGAAAAAGAACCAGGTTTTGTGTTTTATGGTTTTTTGCAGAGTCTACAATTTTTCTAGGGTTTTCTTAGTGTTGTCAGGGCCTCCTAAAATTTTTCTTCTCTTGGCTTTTTAAAGCCAAAAAACAACTTCTAGCCCCTATGATTGCTTAGAGAGGTTGCATGATCTTAGGAACTAGAGAACAGCTGCTCTTTCCATTTTAAAAAATCAATCTCCGAGATAAAGAAAGTGATAAGGGTTAAAAAATCAGAGATTCATATGCATGTTTGTGCAGAACCAATAAAAATTTGACAACATGCCCATAATTATATTTTTTACAAAAAAATATTAAAACAGCAAAGGAAAATATGGGTCGGCATTGCATAATACCTATCGGCATTGCATAATGTCGATTGGCATTATGTATTGCTAATTGACATTATGCCTGTATTTGTCAAAATTTCATTAAAACCCCAAAAATTCAACTTTATGCAATTTAGACCTTAAAACATTTTAACTCTTATAATTAAATCCTAAAACTACTGCAATTTAGTCATTTAAATCGCGAAACTCAACACTACAAATCAATTCTTGATTAATTTTCATCATAAGGGCTTTCGTCTCATGCATGCACAATTGCATTATGAAATTGGTGCTTACAGTTCTACTTCCCCTTCTGGAGATTGTAGTACGACACCAACTTTTATGCTGAACTGATTGGCTGCTTCATCATAGTACATGTGCCATCCTTGGATTTTAATGGTCGAGTTGAGGTCATCTAGGAAGTCCAACTGGATTTCTTCTAAGTCTAGAATGGGGTTAAGAGCTAGAAATTTAGCTACTACTCTCCCTTTTACTACCTTTTTGGTCAAATATTGTATGTTGAATTCTGTTAGCAGTATGAGCCACTTGGCCAGTTTCCCCATTAAAGAGGGAGCTTTATAGAGGTACTTCATTAGGTCTATTTTAGATATAGCTTGAATTCTATAGGATTGAAAGTAGTGTCTAAGTTTCTTCATTGCCCATACCATTGCCAGACATATTTGTTTGGTTTGGTTGTACTTCTCCTCATATGGTAGCATCTTTTTGCTCAAGCAGTAGACTGTGTGATGGCTTTCCACAAGTATATGAATTCATACAAGTAGTAATTAAATATTGATCCCACAGAGATTGCAGATTGACTACAATGATACTAGTTATGTTTGTTTGTTTAAACAATAAAAAAGGGTATTTTGAATTAACTAAGACAAAACACAAAAAAATCACAATGAAATAACAATCACTTTAGAGAGATAGGGCTCTTATTACCAATTCAAAAATTATTTAAGATCAATTAACTGCTAAGCCATACCTAACTTTAATCCAATTTGGGGGTTTCTCAAGAATCATAGGCTGTCCTCCTAAGACAACCCTATGATTAACCAAATAAATTGACGTTCTTAGATTTAAAGCTCTCGCCTACTAAGTGTTTGGTTAACCCAGTTTAAGCTCCAACCCTTAATCAATATTAGTTGCTTAAGTGTTTCTCAACTAAGAAAGCATCTAACAGGTTATTGTTTAAATCCAATACAACCCATCTCTCGATCAAGTTTTATTGTGTATATTCAATCAAAGGGTGATCAATCCTAAGAAGACATTAAGTTCAATAACAACCAAAGGATCTAGATTAATGGCTTAGGTTTAATTATGATTAGCCTATGGTTGAATTGCAATAAGAACCCTAACTGAGAATTTAGTTACTCATGTTAATTGTAAGAGACAAAGAAGAAGAATAAAAGAAAATATAGACATCATCATTAAATCAAAATTAAGAACGAATAAACACAATTGAATAAAAGAAACCCCCTATTCAATAGGAAGCTTGATGTTCTTTAATTCTTATTCTCAAATCTCCAAAACTAACATAAGTAAGAAAAATCCTTGTTCTTTCCAAAACTGCTCTAAGAAAATGTATATCAAAAATTGATGAAATATCTTATCCTTTGTTTTTGGTGGCTACCCTCTTATAAAACCCTAATTACCAACCCTAGGGTTACAGCCATGCAAAATCTCCATCTTATCGTTCATGAGTCAGTAATTAAATTTGACTATGAATTTCCCAATCACCAGGTCGCACGGGCATGTGCATTTTGTGCATGGCCGTGCACCTCACTACTTTAGCATTTTAGCATATCGACCTCTATTGCTCTTTGGGCCCACTTTAAGTGCCCATGGCTCCCATATAACCTTCCTCTTCTGTTCTTTGACTTCCCTAAATACATAAAAATTAACCAAAAATAAACCAACTAATACATAAAAATAAAGAAACACATAAGGCATGCATTAAGTACTCAACTAAATAAAAACTGAATAAAAGAAATACATACTTAACTAAAATTGCATCTAATCCTAACACAAAGACTACTTAAAATAATGCATTTTTCACACTCATCAAATTCCCCCACACTTGAATATTTGCTTTTCCTCAAGTAAAACCTGAAAACACATATCTACTTAAAGAATCATACTCATTAATTAGCTTTAACTTGACTAACTACCATAATCTTCCTTTAATAAAAAGTTTAAAAACTTAAAATTTAAAATATTAACTGAGGTCAAGAATATATTGTTACTGTGTGAAGAGCATACTTTTCTAGTGAAAATATGAAAACAAATGATTGACACTCAAGAAAAATAGAAATAAGTAGGAATCGTGCCAATAATAAGGAGGCTAAGAAGTTAATTAATTAATGTCTTCCCAATCTCAACATCCCCCACCTTTCTTGTGTTACTCAATGTGGAAACCTCTAAAATGGGTCCTTTGGATACTCTTACTTTTAAAGAGCATTGGAGTAGAAGGAGCATTTAAATGATTTTTTTACATAACCATTATAAAGCAACCTCAAATTCCTACTCACAAACACTTTTCTCAAATATCAATCATCTAGATTCACTTGTTCAATAGAAAAGTAAGCATTAATTTTCATTAAAATTTAAAAATTCCTAACCACAAGTTGCTCTTCTAATTTAAAAAATTTAAAATGATCCATTAAAGGAAGATTAAGGTATTTCTTCAAGAAAACTAAAGGTATATATGTTGCAAAAATTCAAGTGTAAGGGCAAGGCATAAACACACAAAAGGGTAAAAAAATAAAGATTGTAGACTCTTAAAGTAAAACAAACACACAAGCATACAGTCATGAAAAGAAAATAATAAAAGAAAACTAAAGAACAATATACTCCCTTTATTTTGGTGAAACTGGAGGGGGAATATATGGTGTGACTATGATGCACTTTGCTGCTTCATTTATAACTTTAGATTTTTTGCTTTGAGGAAGGATGCGAAAGATTTCATCAATTTGAAGTTGCAACCTTTTAGCACTGGATTCACATCGCCTCTCAAACTTCTCTATCTAGTTGGAAAAATCCATAACTATATTCCCAATCCTATTGTCAGAGATATCCATTCACTCTTTGATTTTTTCCATGATACCATCACTCCATTTTTTGGTGTTCCTCGCTTCCTTGATTGAGCTTCACTCCCATTATCTCCTTTTCAGTTGCATTAGGAGGTAAAGGTATTTCACTATGTTGTATTGCCATTTGGCGGATCATGTAGCATCTTCTACCCATTAAATCATGGAACTCATTGAATTCGATGATAATTTCAGCTCGCACCAGGTAATCTTTATTAAGGGACTCGACTTCTAAAGGCACTAATTTATGTTTGGCAAATTTGAATGGAGAAAAATACAATGCTAATCTAGTGACAATATGCCCCATTGAGATCAACGCCTTTCTAGCCTGAACAACACGCCAAATAGAACACAAAACAAAGTATGTACTACATACTTTTATGTTAATCTTCAAGCACCACAACATGAATAGTTCATCAGGAGAAACCCTAGTACTATCTTTTCTTCCAAAGATTGTATGTGCCATGAATTTATGCATGATTAAATATGAGTGATCTTTGATCAAACCATTAGTCATTATTTGACCCTTATAAATTTTATCACCTCCAGTGATTTCATGACAATAAATACTCATATTATAATCCATAGGAGGTTAACAAACACCTCCTTGAGGAAAACCAAAGATTTGAGACATAATTTCATAGTTAAATAAGTATTCTTTCCTAAAGAACCTACTTGAAAAGATCCCTAGAGGTGCATCTAGAATCTTAAATGTAGTGTAAAATTCTATTGTGAGTTCAAAGAATACATTATATTGGGTTGTAGCCAATTTAAACCACCCCAATTTATTGCAAAACACATCTATGGTTCCCTTAATACCCATATTCAACAGTACCTCATCATCAAAGTATTTTGGCTTGTTGAAATTTCTCTTGACTAAGGAACAAAATCTCTTCCCTTCCTCTTCAGAATAAATGGCAAAGAAAGCTTCATAATTGTCCCTTATGTCCTTAGGCTTGCCCTTGCCATCATTAAGCTTCTTTCCTTGAAATTGTGTCTTTGTTTTAGCCATCATAACTGTAATATCTCGAGTTTCTAAATAATTTTAAACTGCATCGGGATATGCGGTGTTAATAATTTTTATATATATTTATGATTATTTGATGAGTTTGTTATTTATTAAAGTCATTTTTAATTATTTTATATTATTTTAAGATATTTACATAAAATTTTCCCAGGAATTTTATTTTCGGGGAAATTAAGACGTAATAATTAAATATTAATTTTTTTAATTTTTTTAAATGGTTTTATGAATTTGCATGAGCTTATGTGTGATTTTAAAGTGTCAAATAAAATACATATACATACATGCATTTAAATTAAATTAGGGTTTATTTAATTAAATTATATTATATTATATAATTTTAATATTGATTAGTTAAATGTGTGTATATATGTATATGTGTATATATATCATTATTAAAGTGTGTGGTGGACATTTATTGTGTGTGTTAATTTATATATTAAAATAATATAAGTGAGATATATATATTATTAACAAAAATAAAGTTTACATTAATTACCATTTTGCCATTTTCCTTTTCTTCCTCCTCTCGATCGATTTCTTCCATCTCCGGCTTCTGCAACTCCTTCCTCTTCCTGTTGGTGTGCCCTCCGGTCTGCCACCACCATTTACAGCAGCTCAACCACCCTCTTCCACCCTCTCTGGCGCCGGTGAACGTTGTAAAAACCCGAGAAGCCGAAACTCACACTCAACTCCGATCGACATGATTTCGGCCACCATTTTGAGCCCCACCAGTCTCTATCTCTTCCTTGAGCTCCAGTGAGTGCATTTCCAAGATTTTTTTTCACTTGAAATGGTATATATTTCCCTAGGTTTCGATTTTACAATTTCGGCCTACTAGGGTTTTTAATTTTTTTGGTTGATTCATACAATCTTCCTTCACAAACATTGATCCTAGTAGTTTAATCTAGCTCTGTGAATTTTTTTTAGAATTTTTGGGAATTATTTTGATTTTTGTGAATTTTTTATTATTTTATTAATATTTTCTAATTTTTGAAAATTAATTAATTAAATTATGAAATTGTATTTTATGGTGTTTATAGATGTTGAAATGAATTTTAGAAATTTATTTGTAATTTTTGTGAATTTTATATAATTATTTTGAATTTATTTAGTTTATGTAACTTTGGGAAAATTAGGTTAATTATGTGTTTTAGTGAAATTAATTGGTTAATTGAGTATATTTATTGATATTATTGAATTGTATGTTGAGAAATTTAATTTTGAGTAATTATACTATTTTTGGTGAATTTTTGAACATTTATAGTGAATTTACATAACTAGGGATATTTTGATAATTTGGTACTAAATTAGCTAAAAATATAATTAAATTGGTTTTACTAGTTATTTGAGGTATAAAAATGATTTCTACAAATTATTTAGTATTTTTAACTAATTAAAACTATTTTTCGTAAATTAGTTTCAAATTATATATAATAATATACGATTTTTATAAATAAATGAGTTTTTATTGATTTTTAGTAAGTTTTAGGGTTAATTATGTAATTTGGATTTACAAAATGTATTTTGGTCAATATTTATGAATTTATTGAGAATTACCGATTTTTAATAATATTTTATTTAAAATTAGGATTTTTATGCATTTATTGGTAAAATAATTATTTATAGCGTTTAAATATCTATGTTGCTATATTTTGAGTATTGAAGGGCATTTTTGGTATTTCTATAATTATCTCATGAAATGTGAACTTCGGTCAGTGAAATTGTAGTTTGGAGTCCGACCAAGGGATTGTGAATTGTATTTATTCTTGAAGTGTGTTTCTTTACAGGACCGACTCTACTCTTTGAGTAGAGAGATGTCCGTTTTACAGGGAAGATTTTGCCGGATTTCCGGTAGAATTCTCGTAAAACATGATGTCCGGTTGAATTCCTATTCTAATTCTGTGTTTAAGATTCTAGATCGAGTCTTTAGAATTCCGATAGATTTCTTCTAATGTCGTGTTGTCATTTGTTTATTTAGTTACGCCAAGACCGAGGCCTAGTGGACCAGACCCGTCGGACCCGTCTCGTGGAGCGCAATAACTGTGAGTTGTTATTTTATATATATGTGTTCTAGGATGCATGTTTGTAGAAATGTATGATTTATTTTAGTAAATTATGCATAAATGACTTAATTATTACTTAGGTTTACTTTTGGTATATTATTCGTATGTTATTGGTATATTTTAAATTATATGCATGTTTTATAAGTAAATTATTCTTAAAATGTTTTAAAGTATATTTATAGTTTATTTTGTAATTAAATTGAATTTATTTGATGTATATATAGTCGAAATATACCTAGTTTATTTTTGGTATATTTCTAGTATATATATGGTTTATGTTGCTATTTTATTTAATATCATGCATCATTGATTTTATGAATGTATGTTTTATATTTTAATGAAGGATATCAATAGAATGTGCTACCTAGTGGGTAGCACTAGGATCGAGTATGTACCGGTACGTCGATCGACTTTAAGATTTATTACTAACCTATTGTGGATTATGATTGGATTGATTTATTTGATGTGAGATGTGATTTGAGAGTGTGATTGCTGGAGCTCGGTTGACCAAGTGTCTCGGGGGTAATTACACTGACAGTCAGACTGCTAGAGCTCGGTTGACTTAGTGTCTCGGGGCCAGTCTATTGGCCAAATGGAACAAGTGAATTTATTTGGAATAAGTGAGCCTGTATGGCTAGAGTGTTGTCTAACACTGTTTTGAGGTTGCAATTTTCTAGGGTTCTATTTGATCCTTCATATACGGATGTATTTCTTAATATTTATATAAAATGATTTTGTTGCATCTGTGTGAATTTGCCTATATATATATTTATTATATATACTATTGAATGTGTGCATTGTCATTTAGATATGCATGTATATATATTATAACAATTCACTCAATGAGGTCTGACTCCCCTCCATTGACTATTTTTCAGGAGAGTCATCATCTTCAGACCTCAGTAGCACACCCATACACCGGATTTCTTCCGCCCTGGCTTCACTATATAATCTGCTTGATTTTATTTTATATTCTAGACACTGCAGTAATTGTAGTGAGATGTGGGACTTATATATTATATTTGTATAAGATTTATATTTTAAAGATTTGAACTGGGTTTTGTATTAAAAGATTATTTATATATGAGATGAGGCTGTTTATTTAATTCTATTGGCGAATTATTATTTTATTTTATTTATGAATTTTATTTCCGCTGTGAGTTATTTTGTTTATGTTATTATTATTATTGCATGTTTTTATTTTTAAGGCTTGCTACGGGTTCCGGATTCGAAAGAATTCCCATTCCCTAACACCGGTCATGACCCCTGTTTTGGGTCATGACAACAATAATGTTAGTACTAAAATAAAACAATAAAAGAGAATGGAATTAACAAGAATAAAAACAAAAGTCAGCAAAGTTTAAATAAGAAAAAGAGTTATAAGAAACAAAGAATCCTAACCCTAATAAAAAAGAAAAAGAGATAAATTCTAACTGTATATATAAAGGAAATA
Source organism: Mallotus nudiflorus (assembly GCA_947683625.1). Lineage (NCBI taxonomy): Eukaryota > Viridiplantae > Streptophyta > Magnoliopsida > Malpighiales > Euphorbiaceae > Mallotus > Mallotus nudiflorus. The sequence goes on from CANTUR010000461.1 coordinate 3,341,201, forward strand.
AAATCGACACTCTAGCAAAATAAAAATTGCTCACCCATTAATTCAGGAAGTTTATATCACTAGGAAACTAAAATCAACTAAACTCCTAATGGAACAAGGAAACAACATAAAAACAAATAAAATCAAAACTAACAAGCTTGCAAAATAAAAAAATTTTAATTCCTCCCCCACACTTAAAATGTGCAATGTCCTCATTGCAACGTCTATAACAGGAAAAATTTGAGGAATTCAAATTGTCCTGTGCATCAGGTTGTATGGCCGTGCGCATTGCTACCTGCTAGCACAAATCAAAATTTTTTTTTTGGTATCATGTTGGTAGGACAAGCCTCACATATTTATTACACAATTGGAAGAAAAAATGAATGGAAAATAAGAAAAAGTAACATTCCTAAAATAAAAATCCTTAATAAAAATAACTTAGACAAAAACATACTTCAATTCAAAGCATGAAACATAACACATAATGTTCCACAAAAAATCATAATTAAAAGGACTGAAAACACATAAAATAAACATTATTCAAGCTAGACCTAAATACCATTCAAAATAAGGTCTTCATTCCTCCCCTTCATCCTCAGAGGAGTACTCTTATGCTGCTATATCTTTATCATGCAGGAATGGTGGCGGGATAAAATTATGAGAGCTGAAATAGGCGTTAAGGTTGTGGTTAATCATTTGCTATGTGCGATTCATTTGCCTAGAAGTACGACCCATGCCTACCATTTTAGAATTCAACTCACCTACATTCGAATTTATGACTCCAATTTGCAACTCCAAGTTGTCTAGCCTTTCTATCACATTATTCAAAGAAACATCTTCCTCTTCCTTTTCATCTTGCTCTACAGGTGCAAGCGGGATAAGAAAAGCTCTCCTAGTATGGTCAGCTCTCCTAGTGACGACCCAGGACCTTTTCAAAAGGCATGTTCTCTATGTCAAAGTTAAGTACTTGGGTATAGCTATTACTAGTCCTCCCACCTTAATAGCCCTAGTTGCTTTTGTAGCAACATCTCTTAATTTCCTAGTTAAAGCATGATAGACATCAAGGTTTCTATCATTCACCATACAATATAAAATGTTTAGCCCAGTGGTGGTAATCACAGAGTCACCCTTTTTCCTTAGAAACAAAGAATGTGCCATGAGCCTATGAAGGTACTTGAGTGCAGGCAATCGAATCCTTAATTCTTTTGCTTACCGAGCCTCATAAAAAACTCCCCTTTCCCTGGTTAATTCTCTCCAAAACTCATTCCTATCATATGCAACATTAGCATCCTGATTTTTGGGAAAATGGAATACATCATTGAGTTTAAACAAGCCTAGAGTATGCTCCTCATTCCCTAAACGAAAAGTAAGCACAAGGGTATGATCATTAAACTTTAAAGAAGAGAGAAATTCACAAGTAGGGATGGCATAAGAAGGATTCTGCATCAAAACAAAATCATTCCACCCCATCCTATGAACATACAAATTAATCTTGTCCAATAACCCAATTTCAATCAAGGATGTGGCACTCAAATATCTATTTGGCACAATCTTCCTACTTATCATTGCTTGAAACTTATTCCTATGGTCACCATACCTAAATTGAATTTGAGAGAGGAAAGGTTTTACCATTTGCTCCTCATTAGCACCACCCGGATTATTGTAAGTTCCACCTTGTCTTGCTCTTTTGGTAGGATTAGATTTCTTCCTTGCTATGCCCTTCCTCCTTTGATCTTTCTTTATAAAACTTCCTTAAAAAGAATTAAGAGAATATGTAGAGTGGAGAATGGTGTAGAAAATGGTGCAGAGAATGATTTTGTAAAGAAGAGTTGAGTGTTTATATAGAGAGTGGGATGATGGGGAATTGGGTTAAATTTAATGAGAAATTGAAAAGGTGGTCAAAGGTTAGGTTTTCTAGGGTTTGAGAAGTGGAAAAGTGGTCACAATTGGAGTCCCTAGGGTTTTGGGGAATTATGGAGTGTTGGGAAGTGGAAAAATCCACTTAAAATAAAATTTCGTGTCTTTTTTTTAAAAAATGGGTTTGTCACATTGCACAACCATGCATGAAATGCACACAGCTGTGTGTCGAGTTTTGGCATCTAAGGCGCATGGCCGTGTGCATTTTTCGCACAACCGAGTGACCTGATTATCTAAAAATGGCAACGCAAGACATATAGCCATATGCATTTTAAGCACAGTCGTGCGACTTGTACATGCATACTTCAAAAAATTTGCTGAATAAAAAATTCAACACACATAGACAAGCAATGCATCACAAATTTGACTTACAAGTCACTTGAAACAACATTTCAGTAAACATTTAACTCACAAGACCTTTTATAGAGCTATAACTTTTCTTTCATTCCCTGAAATGCACAAGAAATGATCATACAAAATAGAATCAACTTGCAAAAAAATAAAAGAAATAACCAAACAATAAAAATAAAAAAATAAAAAAAATACAAATAAAAATAGTCTTGGTTGAGCCCCCAAGAAGTGCTCTTTTGATGGTCCATGAGCTAGACCATCAAATTGATCATCCAGTTGATTCCTTCAAGTATGAAACTTGATGGAACTCCCTAAATGTGCTTCCATGGTATAGCTTTAACCTTTGCCCATTCACTTTGAATGTGTCTCCTCTTATGTTGCTCAATTCCACAGCTCCATGAGGATATAAATAAGTCACTGTATACGGTCCTGTCCATCTACTTTTCAACTTTCCAATAAACAATCTGAGCTGTGAGTTGAACAACAAAACTTGATCACCTTCCTTAAACTCCTTGATTCTTACTCTTGCATCATGCCATCTCTTAGTATGTTCTTTATAAATCCTTGAATTTTCATAAGCAGCTTCTCTTATCTCTTCAAGTTTATTCAACTGTAACATTCTTTTCTCAACTGCCTTTCTGAAGTCAAAATTCAAGGCTTTCACTGCCCAGTAGGCCTTGTGTTCAAGCTCAATGGGAAGATGACATGCTTTGCCATAAACCACCCTGAAGGGACACATCCTAAGAGGTGTTTTGTAAGCTGTTCTATATGCCCACAAAGCATCATCAAGCTTCCTTGCCCATTCTTTCCTTGACTTACTTACTGTTCTCTCTAAAATTTTCTTCAACTCCCTGTTACTCACCTTAACTTGGCCATTGGTTTGCGGGTGGTAAGGTGTAGCTACCCTGTGCTTCACACCATTGTGAGCTAATAAAGCTTTTATATTCTTATAGTAAAAGTGTGTTCCCCCATCACTTATGGTGACTCGAGGCATTCCAAATCGAGAGAATAACTTCTTTAAGAACTTACAAACAACCATTGCATAATTGACTATGCACGCTTGAGCTTCCACCCACTTGGAAAAATAATCCATATAAACAAGAATATACCTATTACCATCTGACATCGAAAATGGTCCCATGAAATCAATGCCCCAAACATTAAAAATTTCCACCTATAGAATTCCAAATTGGAGCATTTCATCCTTCTTTGAAATGTTTCCACTCCTTTGGCATGCATCACAAAATCTCTAGCATTTTGAAAAATTGACGGCCAATAGAACCCTATTTCAAGAACCTTAGCAGCTATTCTTTGTGGTCCATAATGTCCACTATTGGCCCCCCCATGATAGTTTTGTAAGATTTCTCCTACTTCCTCATTTGTTACACATATCCTCACCATGCCATCATTGCATAGTTTCCACAAAAATGGCTCATCCTAAATGTAGAACTTAGCATCACGAATCAACTTTTTCTTTTGCCGAGGAGTGAACTCTTTTAGAATTTCACCCACTGACAAAAAATTTGCTACATTAGCAAACCAAGGAGCACCCATAAATCCTATAGCAAAAAGCATTTCGTCAGGGAACATCTCCTTAATAGGCTCTTGCTTATCACTTTCCTCTTGTTCCAACTCCAACCTTGAAAGATGATCAACTACTACATTTTTAGCTCCTTTCTTATCTCTGATCTCAATATCATACTCTTGCAACAGAAGTACCCATCTCATAAGCCTTGGTTTCAAATCCTTTTTGTTCATTAAATACTTCAATGATGCATGATCTGTGTATACAATTGCCTTAGATCCAAGGAGGTACGATATGAACTTATCAAAACCAAATATAACAGTCAACAGCTCCTTTTCTATAGTAGCATAATTCAACTGAGTATCTATCAATGTTTAGCTCATATAATAGATCACATGCAACCTATTTTCCTTTCTTTGGCCAAGAACGACTCCTATTGCATGATCACTGGCGTCACACACTAGCTTGAATGGTAGACTCCAATCTGGTGCCATCACTATAGGAGCAGAAACAAGTGCTTGTTTTAACTTGTCAAAAGCCAATTTACAATCATCAGTAAAATCAAAAGGTGAATCTTTTTAAAGTAACTTATAAAGGGGTTTTGAGATTTTTGAGAAATTCTTGATAAATTGCCTATAACAGCCTGCATGACCAAGAAAACTCCTAACTCCTTTAACATTTATGGGGTACTACAGCTTTTTAATTGCCTCTACCTTTGCTTTATCAACCTGAATGCCTTAAGCTGAAATCTTGTGTCCAAGTACAATACCTTCATCTACCATGAAATGGCACTTTTCCTAATTCAGCACCAAATTTGTTTCCTCACAACGTGTTAGAACTTGCTCCAAATTGCTTAGACATCCTTCAAATGAGTTTCCATAGACAAAAAAATCATCCATGAAGACGTCCATGATCTCCTCTACTAAATTTACAAATATAGCCATCATACATCTCTGAAAAGTTACAGGAGCATTACATAACCCAAATGGCATCCTTGTGTATGCAAATGTGCCATAAGGACATGTAAAGGTGGTCTTCTCTTGATCTTCTAGAGCTATTGCAATTTAATTATAGCCTGAGTAATCATCCAGGAAGCAGTAAAAAGCATGTCCTGCTATCCGCTCCAACATTTGGTTAATAAAGGGTAATGGGAATAGTCTTTCCTTGTGGATGAATTTAGTTTCCTGTAATCAATGCACACTCTCCATCCATTCATAACTCTTGTAGGAATAAAATCTCCTTTCATATTCTGCACAATTATTATTCCCCCTTCTTTGGCACACACTGAATTAGGCTAACCCAAGAACTGTTAGAGATTGGATAAATAATTCCTGCATCAAGTAGTTTGATCACTTCTTTCTTCACCACCTCTTACATGTTCAGGTTGAGCCTCCTCTATCTTTCAATAGTTGGCTTGTGTCCATCCTCCATCAAAATCTTATGCATGCAATAAAAGGGACTTATACCTCTTATATCTGAAATTTGCCAATCAATTGCCTTTATTTTTCTCTTTAGTATGTTCACCAACAAATCCTCTTGCTCCTTGCTAAGTTTAGAAGATATAATCATAGGTAAAGTTTGGTCGTCACCAAGAAAAGTGTACCTTAAATATTGAGGTAATGGCTTTAAGTCTAGTTTTAGTGGTTTTATGTTTAAGGGTAGTGTGGGTTTAGTGTTTGGTAGTTGTATGCATGGTTGGTGAGGGTATTTGAGAGTCACTTCTTATTGAGAAGATTGTACCTATAAGCACTTTTCAATATTCTTAACTTCTAAAGACCGTGCCAACCTCTGTCATTGGACTTTAAGAAGTTTCTTCGAGATGATAGCGCTACACTCTTTTATGAGTGTGATGGTCTCACATTCTTGCAACTTCTTTTTGATGGAAATTAGTTCCTTGAGAAATTTAACATACTTAGGCATTTGCGAAAGACAATCCACCAGAGGCATGTTTAAGTGGAGTGCTTTTAACCTCTCTAAAAATTTAGCAAATTTTTTATCATGCTTCTGTTTCTTCAATCTTTGAGGGTATGGACCTGGAGGTTTGCAAGGTTTCACTAGTGGTGGTGTAGGTTTCTCTACTACTCGTTCCTTATTTTTGTTATCACCTTGCAGCTTCTCCTTTATTTGCTCTTCAACTCATTCATCCTCTTGCTCTTTCTCCTCTTCCTTCTTCTTTTCCTGCTCATATTCTATTGTTGCTTTTGGGATTTGGATCTCTGTTCCACTTCTCAAGGTGATAGCCTTCAACTGTTCTTTTAGATTCTTCTCAATGTTGCTTGGCAAAGAACCTTGATTCCTCATTAACAAAGAATTTGCCAACTGCCCCATTTGCACCTCTAAATTATAAATAGAGGAAAAGTGGTTCTTGAACATCAGTTGAGTGTCTTGATACATTTGCTCAAATCTGCCTTCTAGCCTCTTTGTAGCTTCATCTTATTGATTCATTTTTATGGACATCACATCCATGAACTTCTCCAAGTTGCTCTCTAGAGAACTCCCAGAAGATGAATTTTTTCTTAATGGTAATTTAGTTGCTGGTGTTGCACATTATGCCCTACAAAACCAAGTGGTGCTTGTGGCCTCGACTGGTTGTTCCCTTGATTGCTCTAAGAGAAATTAGGATGATTTCTCTAACTTCGATTATAGGTGTTGCCATGCACTTGGTTCTGTTGTCCTTTAAAGTTGTTCACAAAGTTTACATTCTCCATAGATAAGCTTTTTATCATCTGACACTCTATAGTTAGATGACTACCCTAACATAATTCACAAAAGGAAGATAATTTAGACATGGCATTAATATTCATTTTATCCATTCTTTTAGATAAAGCATCCATCTTTGCATTTAGCATCATCAAACTATCAACTTCAATTGCTCCCCCTCTCTTTGGAATAACTCTTTCATTGGACTAGAGGCTTTGGGTATTATCCATTTCTTTAAAAAGCTCTAAGGCATCTTCTGGTGTCTTAGATATGATAGTTCCTCTTGCTGATGCATCTATGTTTGCTCTCACTACAGGATTGATACCCTTGTAAAAGGACTATGCCAAATCCCATGAAGAAATCAACGGTGGTGGAAATTGTCGCTGAAGATTCTTGAATCTATCCCAACACTCATAAAAACTTTCATCATCTCTTTGATAGAAAGAGTTAATTTCATTTCTGATTTTTTAAGTACTTTAGCTAGTGGAAAGTACTTATTGAAAAAGGCTGTATAAAGCTCCTGCCATGTGTTTATAGAGTTAGGTGCCAAACTAGTGAACCATCTTTTTTCTCTATCCATCAATAAAAATGGAAAAAGGATGAGCCTAATTGCTTTTGGCTATACTCCATTCATCTTGAAGGTCGAACAATACTCCAAAAATCTTGTCATGTGACAAATTGGATCCTCATGTGGTAAGCCACTAAACTATGAGTTTTGAATCATTTGGATCATGATGGGTTTGATTTCAAAGTTATTTATGGCAATCGTTGGCCTCACAATTAGAGTTTGGTCACCTTGGACATTGGGACTCATAAAGTCCCTTATTGTTCTATGGGTAACCTGCCCATTTTAGCCATCTTGTCCATTGTGTGCTTCCCTACCCCCTAGAGGTGGGCTTCTTTCAACTTCCCCTTCGTTCATCCTATCTCTATTATGTCTTCTCCTTCTATGAATAGTTCTTTCAATCTCTAAATCAAGTGGCTAATTGGGCTCCTTGTTTGCTTGCGCCACGCATTGTGTGCATGCAATAATAAGAGTTCCTATAAAACCAAAAAAATAAAAACAAAAGTAAAAAATAACGTCTAAATCAAACAACAAAAAATTCTCAACAATATCAATTTGGCAATCCCCGACAACGGCGCCAAAAACTTGATGGGTTTTTGTAAGTATACGGATTCATATAAGTAGTAATTAAATATTAATCCCACAGAGATTGCAGATTGACTACAGTGATGCTAGTTATGTTTGTTTATTTAAACAACGAAAATGGGTATTTTGAATTAAACTAAGACAAAACACAAAAAAATCATAATGAAATAACAATCACTTTAGAGAGCTAGGGTTCTTATTACCAATTCAACCTTTATTTAAGATCAATTAACTGCTAAGTCATACCTAACCTTAATCCAATTTAAGGGTTTCTTAAGAATTATAGGCTTTCCTCCTAAGACAACCCTATGATTAACCAAGTAAATTTATGTTCTTAGATTTAAAGCTCTCGCCTACTAAGTGTTTGGTTAACCCAGTTTAAGCACCAACCCTTAATCAATATTAGTTGCTTTAGTGTTTCTCAATGAAGAAAGCATCTAATAGGTTATTGTTTAAATCCAATACAACCCATCTCTTGATCAAGTTTTATTATGTATATTCAATCAAAGGGTGATCAATCCTAAAAGGACATTAAGTTCAATAACAACTAAAGGATCTAGATTAATGGCTTAAGTTTAATTGTGATTAGCCTATGGTTGAATTGCAATAAGAACCTTAACTAAGAATTTAGCTACTCATGTTAATTGTAAGAGACAAAGAAGAAGAATAAAAGAAAATAGACATCATCATTAAATCAAAATTAAGAACGAATAAACACAATTGAATAGAAGAAACCCCCTATCAATAGGAAGCTTGATGTTCTTCAATTCTTATTCTCAAATATCCAAAACTAACATAAGCAAGAAAAATCCTTGTTCTCTTCAAAACTGCTCTAAGAAAATGTATATAAAAAATTGATGAAATATCCTCTCCTTTATTTCTAGTGGCCACCTTCTTGTAAAACCCTAATTACCAGCCCTAAGGTTACAGCCATGTGAAATCTCCATCTTGTCCCTCATGAGTCAGTAATTAAATTCGACTTTGAATTTCCCAATCACCAGGTCGTATGGCCATGTGCATTTTGTGCATGGTCGTGCACCTCACTTCTTTAGCATTTTAGCATATCAACCTCCATTAATTTTTAGGCCCACTTTAAGTGCCCACGGCTCCTATGTAACCTTCCTCTACTATTCTTTGACTACCCTAAATACATAAAAATCAATAAAAAATAAATCAACTAATACATAAAAATAAATAAACACACAAGACATGCATTAAGTACTCAACTAAATAAAAATTGAATAAAAGAAACACAAACTTAACTGAAATTGCATGTAATCCTAACATAAAGACTACTTAAAATAATTCATTTTCACACTCATCACTGTGCATTTTGCTTTCATTTCTCCCTCTTGGGCTAACATTATCCTGATTACATTCCCTTTGATGGCTAGCTCTAGGGTTAGAGGTATTCCTGCCTTAGGTGGTCTTATAACTGGTGGGTTTACTAGACAGCTTTTCATCTTGTCAAATGCTAGCTAATGTTATTCATTTTATTCAATCAGTTAATCTTTTCTGAGTAGCTTAAAGATCAGTTCATACATTGCTGCTAACTTAGTGATGACTTTACTGATGAATTGTAGTTTCCCTAGAAACCCTCTGTGAGCGACCTTATATGGTGGTTTTGTTTGGGACATGTAGCGGGTCTTTTTATTTCCAAGGGACATGGCAACTTTACTGAATAAGGAAAAATGATTAGTCTTGGGGGACGACATGCTTTTGATTTTATGGAGTTGCCACCTGATTTTTAAAAAATAAAAAAAGGGACAACATTGAGTCGCTCAACAAGTACTGTCCCTAGTAGAGATTTTCGAGTTTGGGGGATTGCATCTACTTTTTGACTATTTCTCATTATACGATATTCGATGTATAGCTTCCGCAACACCCTAGTTTTGATAGTGATAGTTTGTATATCATTCACACAGTACATCAGATAGTATAAGATAATAAAGCTAAAAATTTTATTACATTGCTTTCTTAATAAAATACATATGAAAAAAGGAAAGATTGTGGAAAGATAAATATAATATGATTGACCTATAAGGATAACATGACCATTTACACAACTTGCTCAATTTTATGAATAATAGGATGACCATGCATGCTTGCAATGATTATTTATGCTATGATGATAATATAAAGGATGCATGAGATCATCACTGGACCAAGAGCATGATGACTCTATTCCAGAATATGAACTTTTCACATTATTGGTATTTATAATGTGATTTCATGATTTTGGAAATAAAGGATGCAGAATGATGATGTTAAATGAGCATAATAAAGCATATATTATTCACGTAGCATGCAAGTTTGCCAGTCTCATCACACAAGAACAATAGTTTTCCCAAATGTTGGTGATAGTAAAATAAATGTAATGCAATAAAATAAACATTCTAAAATAATTATGTGGTCCTCAAACTCGACTAAGCTTATATGAGTTTTGACACTTTAGCTTTAAGAGATTATCAAGCTTTCCTTGTTAAGAGGTTCAAAATGACAACATAATAATGCTAAATTGTATAACTTTAAAGCATGCTTTGATAAAAATGAGGCTTGGTTTGGTGGAAAAGGGATTTAACAACCTCAGGGAAAAGGCTGTGGGAGAATAAAAACTATCTGGAAAGGGGTTTCTAGCGCCTTTGATTGGACCAAATTTTGAGTGTGTGTGTGTTTCCATTTGCTCCCCCCTCCAAATGGGGTGTGAAGGGGTTTATTTATAGGGAAAATTGAGTATAATAAGGTGGTAAGGGTGTGGTTACACACGTAAAATAAGTTTTTTACGTGTGGCCACGCCAAGTGCTCATGGTCATGCGCACTTCGATGCTATATGTGCTCTTCTTGGTTTTTACACGTGCTATTCTGAGGTTAGTTCTTAGGGTTTTTAGACCTTCCAGACACATTTTTAGAGTCCGTTTTTCCAAATTCACCCTCAATTTTAGCACATGACACCTAGGGGTGTTTATGCGCACTTTAGAGTGATACGCGTTGATACTAGGGTTGTGTTGGACCATTTTGGGATCACTTTTGAAGGTTTTGGAGACTTCTAGAGTGTTTTCAAAGTCTGTTTTATCAAAATTGATTTTCATTTTTTCATGATGCTGGGTCTCGATCTAACAAGATGTGCATTGGCCCAGTGAGCTGAGTATTATGAGAGTGGTTTTCTTAAAATAAACCTCTTATTGTTCCAATAATTCATATTTCATAATGTCAGAGTACAACTTAATGGCTCGATGATAGATTTTGCACACTGGTGGGGTCAGTTAGGTTTTTTAAGGTTGCACACTTTAGAGGTGTTACGAGTGAGCAGACTCTAGTCATCTCGAGGATTCGTTTCATTATTAGACCTTTTTAGGGACAATCAAATTTGAGGTATGGTAGTTGCCCCCTACTTCACATGTGTTGCATAGCCACCTAGCACTAATGTTATTACACATGAAGCAAAATGCAAAGATGCAAAAAAAATTTTAGTAGGGAGAGAGGTATTTACCTGTGGGTTGTCTTTAGACATCTTTTCAAGATTTAACTATTGTTATTGTGTTTTGTTTATTATTGTTATTCTATGACTTGGTTGTCACACAAGGTGCTATTTGGGACATATGCAAGCTTGTGATTCATGCAAATTGCATTAGGATTTAAATGACTATAACCTTTTTAGGTGTCACACAAATAAGGATGCTACTAAGAAAAAAGAGATGCGACTATAACCTTTCTAGGTGTCATGCAAATGAACATGTGACTATAACCTTTTTAGGTGACACATGAATGAAGATGCTATTAAGCAAAAAGCAGACATGACTATAACCTTCTTAAGTGTCACACAAATGAAGATGCTATTAAGCAAAAAGCAGATACGACTATAACCTTCTTAAGTGTCACACAAATGAACATGTAACTATAACCTTTTTAGGTGTCACACGAATGAACATGCCATTATAATCTTTTTAGATGTCACATAAAATGATCTTGCGATTATAACCTTCTTAGGTGTCACACAAAATGATCATATGATTAGAACCTTCTTAGGTGTCACGCGAATGAACATGCGACTATAACCTTCTTAGTTGTCATGAAAATGATCATGTGATTATAACCTTCTTAGGTGTCACATGAATGAACATGTGATTATAACACTTTTTAAGTGTCGCACGAATGAATATGCGATTATAACCTTTTTAGGTGTCACGTAAATGAACATGCAATTATAACCTTCTTAGGTTTCATGCAAATGAACATGCTGTTAAGAAATGAAAATGCGACTATAACCTTCTTAGATGTCACGTAAATGAACATGTGATTATAACCTTTTTAGGTGTCACGTGAAATGATTATGCGGTTATAACCTTCTTAGGTGTCACACAAATGAACATGCGATTATAACCTTCTTAGGTGTCACACGAATGAACATGCTATTATAACCTTCTTAAGTGTCACGCAAATGAGCATGCGATTATAACCATCTTAGGTGTCACATGAATGAACATGTGATTATAACCTTTTTAGGTGTCACGCGAATGAATATATGATTATAACCTTTTTAGTGTCACACGAATGAACATGCAATTATAACCTTCTTAGGTGTCACGCAAATGAACATGCTATTAAGCAATGAAAATGGGACTATAACCTTCTTAGGTGTCATGCAAATGAACATGTGATTATAACCTTTTTAGGTGTCACACCAATGACCATGCGATTATAACCTTTTTAGGTGTCACGCAAATGAACATGCAGTGATAACCTTCTTAGGTGTCACAAGAAATGATCATACGGTTATAACCTTCTTAGGTGTCACACAAATGAACATGCAATTATAACCTTCTTAGGTGTTACTCGAAATGAAAATGAGAATCTCATAAGTAGTGTGGATGCTCCTAAGCAATGCGAGGATGCTTCTAAGCAATGAGAATTCTCGTAAGTAATGTTGATGCTCCTAAGCAATGTGAGGATGCTTCTAAGCAATGAGAATTCACCTAAGCAATATGAGGATGCTTCTAAGCAATGAGAATGCACCTAAGCAATGTGGATGCTCCTAAGCAATGTGAAGATGCTTATAAGTAATGAAAATGCTCCTAAGCAATGTGGATGCTCTTAAGCAATGCGAGGATGCTTCTAAGCAATGAGAATGCTCCTAAGAAATATGAATGCTTTTAAGCAATGTGAATACTTCTAAGCAATGTGAGGATGCTTCTAAGTAATGAAAATGCTCCTAAGCAGTATGAATGCTTCTAAGCAATGAATGAGGTAGTAGTGATGATATAGTAATGATGCAGTAGTGATGTAGTGATTTTTCATTTTGAGGATATTATTTTAATGATTTGGAGTAAGATATCCTTACAGTGAATTTTCCTTACTCTTCTTCTTTTGTGGGATGTTGAGTTTTCTGAAAAAGGCGGTGCACGCAGTGTCTTTAAGCAATCAGAGCTCATATTAGTGTACTTTAGTATGAGTTTGGTGCATGTCTTATGCTCAAATGGAATTTTAGCACTGTAGAAATGAGTGTGCAAAGTCTTAAAGTGCGTATAAAACCATAGAAGAGCATGTGGAATGGGGAAGTATGTGTGATTACGCATGGGAGGCACATGATCACGTGCTTGTGCATGTGGTCATGTGCCTGGCACATGGTCATGCACTTCCTCCCCTCTGAGCCTATTTAAATGACTATTTTAGAGGTTTAGGGAGGCTTTGTCCAAACTTCTTTGATCATTTTCTGACTTTTCTTAACCCTTTTTATGTTTTGAGTGCTATCTACTTTGTTTTTGCTTATGTACTTCCATTTTCTTCTGTGTGAAATGGAGTTCCCTAACATTCCTAAGAGTTTGTAAGATATTTGTATTGATGTTGATCTTGAGGGTGACTTTGTAGAGGCTACTAGAGTGAAGGCATCTACTACAAGGACTAGCACATTTGGTGCTCAGAGTTCTTAGCCATCTAGACTTGGTCAGGGAGATTCGATCCTTGTTGTTTATAGTTTAGAGACTTATGCTTGGGTGCATCACTGTTGCGACGTAGGTCCCTCTTTGCCTTTATTTTCTAAAGCTTGTTCATTGGCTATTTTGTTGTATGAGGTTGTTATAGCTGTAGCCCTTGTTGTAACTATCTATCTAGCTTTATTGTAAATATTGATGGCTGATAGCTTTGCTTTATTTTCTTTTTATGATTATTTGCTTACTGCGATGCTTTTTTTTTACCTTTATTATTTTGATCATATTACGTGATATAGAGAGAGAGATGTGTTAGTATTTAGTAGTTGTGCAAATGTTTGATAATGTACTTGTTATTTATAGCCCCATAGGTATGTCACTATATTGCCTGGTAGTTTCAACAGGGTCAACATGTATTATCAGGGTCTCTCGATGTGTTAGAAGCAAATGGTTTCCAAGTAGGGCTTTGATGGGGTGATTATTGCCTTATCTTATAACTTATATGCATCGAGTTAGATTGCCATATTTGCATTGATAGAGTGATGGATGGACACAATGCATACTTTCCATCTGCCTGTCAGGGAGATGACTATTACCCTTTTGAATTTTGCCATAATCATGGGCTTATGCTTTTCTAAAGAGCCTATTCCTTTCAGTGAGGAGGAGTGTTCTATTGTTATGGCAAGGAGGCACCTCATGATGGATTTGCTTAGGGTAGTCACACTTATGAAGTTTGGTTGCTCGTATCTTGCTCGATATATGGAGTTTGTTTCTTCTGTGCGGGCTTTATATAATGGTGGTCTTGTCTCAGTAGAGTAGTTGGATTGCTGCTTTTTATTTTATTTGCTAAGTGTTGTTATCTTCTCGAACCCTTCGGGTACAGGTGATTTGTGATTGCTGCCTGTCTTGAGAGATCTAAATGGCTTGCCAGGCTATTGTTGGGGCATTGCTACTTTTGCTCATATGTACTTAGGCTATGATGCAGCATGCCAAGGTGGGTTGAGGATCTATGGATGTTTGTTCATGCTAGACGTAAGTAGGAGTTCTATTGTCTATTCTTTTGCTTTTGGTTTATTATTTTTGACCCTTTGATTTTTACAAATTTAGGCATATGAGTTCGGGATTCTCCCTGTCCGTTCATTAAGTATTTCTAGGAGGATGGCTTTCTTTGTTATTCTCACTAGATCAGGAAGACTAATGATTTGATTGAGGATTGCATGGTAGCTCGGGATTATATAGGGAAGTTGTCCCCTAATAAGGTATGTCTAATTCATATTGTGTTGGTTATTCCTTTCTTAAGGGTCTTTTGTTCATTGTTGCCCTTTAAGCATATCTTTCTTTGCTGGTGGGTGGTGAGGTCTCATTGGATGGTAGAGATGGTGGTTGCATGGCAGTTAATAGAGAGATGAGTGTTGCTCTCTAGCCTGGTTGGCAGAGTGTGGTATTTGAGTGAGTGAGTCCATCATTAGTGGGATGGCCCATATATGAGGAGGGTTCTCATCCCTCCCCTTAGTGACATGTTTTAAGGCCATGAGCTTTATGGTGATGATCTTATTGTTGCTATGACGGGATTCCCCTCTGAGAGCCTTTTAGAGAGTGCGAGTTTGCCTTATGTTGATGTATTGATCCCTAAACTGATTGATCCCGTAGCTAGTAGGACCTTTCCTTCACCTCCACCTTCTCAGGCAGATGCATCTCGTCCTTCAAGTTTGAGGATTAAGCCATCATGTGGGTCATTGAGAGTCACTTCTTTTGATCTAGTAAACCTTTATTCATGTTTCGGTGCAAGTATGTAGCAAACTTTATTAGTAATAAATTGTAATAGATGTAAGTTATGAAAACTTATCTATAGCAATGTCGGAGGAGATTCAAATCTCGTTTTGAGGAGGATGAGGGTACATTTCATACTAAGGTGACTACCCATGCCAGTGGTGTGGCTTTTGGTAGTACTATTCTTAGGGACTTGACAATTCAACTATCTTTGTCTTGGGATGGATATCCTTGGTGAAGTAATGAGTTTTGATTTTCCTAGACTTGGCTTTCCTTAGTCAGGTGTTGCTCTTACTAATGCTACCCATGTTCGTGTTCTTCACTTATTCTTGTCCATGTTTCATTTATTTAGTGAGTGGTGGTTGACTTATTTAATTGCTTTTGTAAATTCATGTATCCTCTTGTTAATACTGGTATATTGTTTTAGGGAGTGCACAACATTGCTTTTTGGAGTTTGCTACCACTCTGAGGGTATGTCTTGTTTATTGTACTTATTTATTTTATGCACATGTTTTATGTATGAGTGTATGATATGTAATATGTAATGCAGGTTGAGCACTGTCTCGCTAGTCTTGAATAGGACCAGGAGCGTGCAACTTATCGTGATTGCATCAGTGAGCTAGAGTCATGGCTATCGTCCTTTGCAATGAATGATGATGTGTCAATATTAGACGAAGGAGGTACTTGAGCAGCATCATTGCTTGCTTCTAATGGCAACCACAGTTGACTTAGTTATTTTAGGACCTAGGTGTAGGACTTTTGGCCTATGGTTTGTTTTGTTGTATCATTTTCCTAAGATTATAGACTCTGGGTATTGTATCTGAGCATTTTTCCTGCATGTTGTATAATGCTTATACGATGATGATTGTATATGCTTCTTGTTATGTATCATTGATGATGATGTTTGCCATTACTATTGTCTGCCTCTTTTCCCTTTTTTGCCTAAGGCGTCTCCTTTTGGAGCTTTTTGCACTTAGCTGGGTTTTCTTTTTCTTCCTTTTTTTGCCTAGGGTGTCTCCTTTTAGAGCTTTTCACACCTAGCTGGTTTTTTTTATGGCTTTGACGATAGTAGCTGGTCTTGAGAGAGAGCTCAGAGAAGATAGTAAGAACCATGATAATGTAATGAAGGAAAATGCAAAGCATGCTTGATGCAATTCATGATGATAAAATTTGTTGCACTTTTAAAAAACATTTTGCATAAATTAGCAATCATTCTCATTTAATCATAATAATTTAAGAACAGTATAGGTGCATTCATACAAATTTTGAACTTGAGGTTACCCTATCCTTAACTAGCCTTCTTAGGTTTTCTAGTTAAGTAATTTCTCTCTTTCCCTAATTTTTGCCTGAGCTGTCGTTTTTAGGTTTTCAACTCAGTGGGAAGTCCTTAACTTTTTCTTGAGCTACCATTTTTAGGTTTTTAACTCAGCGAGATGATGATTTTTTATTTTTATTTTTTATTTTTGCCTTAGACATAGTACTTCTTCAGGTGGTGTGTATTAATAGGTTCAGAGAATCATTACCTTCAAAATCCATCAGCTTGATAGCTCCTTTTGATAAGACATGTTTGACTAGGTATGGGCCTTCCCAGTTCAGTCTGAATTTCTCTCTAGGGTCTAGAACATTCTGTCTTGGTTGCTTTAGTACCTAGTCTCCTGCTTTCACACTCTTGTGTTGAAGGACTTGGCTAGTTGAGCCTGATACAACTATGTGTGGTATAGAGTCTTTAGCCTTTGGCTGTCTAAGAGAGTGAGATTATTGTGCCTCTATTGAGCCCATTGCACTTCTGGCAATTCAGATTCGATTACTACCAGAAGAGACTTGATCTCTATTTTGATTGGAAGAACTGATTCTAATCCATACACTAGTGAGAAAGGAGTTGCTCCTATCGAAAATCTAACTATTGTTCGGTACCCCCATAAGGCATGTGGTAATCTGTCTACCTAATCTTGGTAAGTTTGTGTCATCTTTGACAAGATCTTTTTTATGTTCTTATTTCAGCTTCAATGGCCCCATTTTCTTATGGTCGGTAAGGAGAGGATTGGTTATGTTCCACCTTATAACTTCTTAGTAGCTCTCTAACTTCCCCTTTGAATTGGACACCATTATCAGAGATAACATGATGGGGGATCCTATATCGACCTAACAAGTTTCTTTGATGAACTTAGCCACTTGCTTGGTTCTTATCTTTGCGAATGATTCTACTTTAACCCATTTTGTAAAGTAGTCCATTGCACTAGGATGAACCTAAGTCCATTTGAGGCTGTCAGGTGGATTTCCCTAATTATATCTAGTCCCCATATTAAGAAAGGCCATGGAGAGGAGATGTAGTGCAATTCTATTGGGGGAAGGTGGTTGACATTCCTGTTGATCCGACACTTATGGCATTTCCATATAAATTTGATGCAGTCTTCCATCATCGTCATCTGGAAGAACCCTTGTCTTATTAGCTTTTTAGCTAGGATTGCTCCATTCATGTGTAGACCACAAACATCCTCGTGTACTTCTTCTACTACTCTTGCAACTTCAGTTTCATCTAGACATCAGAGTTATAAACCATATGAGATTCTTTTATATAACACACCCTGGTGCAATATGAATTTTGATACTAGTCATCGAATGAGTACTTTGTCTCTTTCATCTACTTGATCAAGATAGGCTTGTTCCTTTAGATATCTCTAGATGTCATAGAACTAGGGCTTTTCAACTACTTCTGTCTTTGCTATTCTACATTTTTTATGACAAGGTTATCCCGATCTGAGTAGAATGAGAGGCTTCATAGTCATTTTGGATGGTCCTTCCGATACTGATGCTAGAGAAGCAAGTGCATATGCCATCTAATTATGATTCTTGGGGAGATGAATGAATATGCATTTTTGGAAGGACATGGTAAGTATCCTCAAGTGGTTTAGATAAGGCTTTAAGTGTTGTTCTTTCAGTTCCCACTCTTTCATGGCATGATTGATTACTAGCATGGAATGTTTGAAGATTTTGACTTCTGTGACATCCAGGGCTATCAGTGCTTCTATTATAAGTGTGCATGCCTTGTATTTTGCTTTATTATTTATGACTCTAAACTCAAGCTTTTTAGCAATTGGTACTTCTTCACCTTCTAGGGATTATAGTATGACATTGATTCCTCTGCTGAACAGATTAACTACTTCATCAAAGTGCATGCACCATCCTTAGATCTCAATGGATGAGCTGAGGTCATCTGGAAAATCTAGCTGGATTTCTTCTAAGTCTATAATGGCGTTGAGAGCTAGAAATTTAGCTACTACTCTCCCTTTTACTTCCTTTTTAGTTAGATATTGTATGTTAAATTCTATTAACAGTACGAGCCACTTGGCAAATTTCCCCACTAGAGAGGAAGCTTCATAGAGGTACTTCATTAGGTCAATTTTAGACATGGCCTGAATTCTATAGGATTGAAAGTAGTGTCTGAGTTTCTTCATTGCCCATACCATCGCCAGGCATATTTGTTTGACTTGGCTATACTTATCCTCATATGGCAGCATCTTCTTGCTCAAGTAGTAGATTACATTTTTTGCTTTTATTTCTCCCTTTTGGGCTAACATTGCATCGATTACATTCCCTTCAATGGCCAAATACAAGGTTAGAGGTATCTTTGATTTAGGTGGTCTTAGAACCGGTGGGTTGGCTAGGGAGCTTCTGATCTTATTAAATGCTAGCTAACACTTTTCATTCCATTTAACCAGTTGAACTTTTTTTAGTAGCTTGAAGATCGGTTCACACACCGCTGTTAACTTAGTAATGAATTTGCTGATGAACTGTAGTTTCCCTAGAAACCCTTTAATTTCTTTCTCTATTTTTGGCATTGGCATCTCTCTAATGGCTTTTGCTTTGTTTGGATCCATTTCAATCCCATTCTGACTGACAACATACCCCAACATCTTTCCTGAAGTGACCCAGAATATGCATTTCTTTGAATTTAGACCGAGACTATACTTTTTGACCCTTTTGAGGAACTTTTTGAGATTAGAGGGGTGTTCTTCCCTAGTTCTTGACTTAACCATCATGTCGTCGACATATACCTCCACTTTTTTATGTATCATGTCATGGAACATTGCAGTTTCCATTCTTTAGTAGGTTGCCCCTGCATTCTTTGGCCTAAAAGGCATTACTCTATAGTAGTAAGTACCTTACTTTATTATGAAAGTTGTCAATAATAGCTATTAGGATTTGATTGTACCTAGAGAATCCATCTATGAAGGAGTAAATTGCACATATGGCAGCATTATCAACCAGTATGTCTATATGAGGTAGTGGGAAATCATCCTTTGAGCATGCCTTGTTCAGATCTCTGTAGTCGATGCAGATTCTAACCCTTTCATCTTTCTTCAGTACTGGCACCACATTTGCTAACCATTTTGGATAGTCTACTACCTCTATAAATTTTACCTTAATCTATTTCTCAATGTCCTCTTTCATTAGTTGGGCCTATTCTGGTATGAGTCTTCTCAGTTTCTGCTTTACCTCTTTGCACCCTTCCTTAGTAGGAATGAACTGTTGAGCAGTGTCTCTATTAATACCAAGCATATTGTTGTACATCTAGGCAAATACTTTTGAATATTTTATTAATATTTTTTCAATTTCTCTCCTCTCTTTATGGTAATATCTTTCAAAATATGTAGAATACGTGGTTCAAATTCCATGCTAATGTTAAATAATTTAGTGCATATGGAATGAATGTTAAATATGTTAATGTTTTAATCAATGCAATGCACACTACCATAAGGAAAGACATCAAATAAGTAAGCAAAATCATATTTCATTGCATTAACTTTAAAGTTCATTACATTATCATTTTCAAACAAAGAAAAAGTATAGAGATCATCATCAGCAATGTCTTTGAATAGGATGTCATCAATGCTTGATTCGAGGATGGCAGCTACTTGAGCCTAATTGATAGCTTCACTCTCAAATTCTATCTCTAGGTTTTTCATCTACTCACAGATGTTAGTCTCAATGATCATGTTTGGTAAGTGTTTCTCTTTGAGGGTGTCATTAAAGATCTCGAACCCCAGTTTCTTGATTCCATTACTCATCCATTCCTCAGTTTGTCCTTAATAGACTTGGGTTGAGCATTCAGCCACAAAAGAGGTTGATTTCTTAACCCCAGTATCCTTTTTAGGATTGTACCCTAGACCATTTCTGTTAGTGTATCCTCAGAAGTTGGGGAATTTTTTTACTCTAATTTTTCTTCCTCCTAATCCTATTCCAAGCAGATATTGCATCTTTTTCATTATAGCAGCAACTTTGGGATCAACATGACTGTCACTGATCATAGAAACCTGGAATCCTAGTAGGACCACATTCAGATAAGCAATAATGTTATTTATTACAGCAAGGATGGTAATGACCTTTCCATTTAGAGGGACCTTGATTTTCTGATGCACAGTGGAAGGTATGCCCCCTAGTGGGTGGAACCAAGGTTTTCCTAGCAGTAGAGAAAAAGTTGAGGGATGTATAAGATGATAAATTCTATTACTGATTCGATATCTCCCACTGTAACTACTAGTTTGAATGTGCCAATGGCTTGTTTTTTGGAATCATCATAGGCTCGTATGACTATATTGGATTCTTCCACATTTTTAACATTCATCCCAAACTTATGTAGCAACCTCAGAGGGCAAACATTAATGGCAGACCTGTCATCTATCATAACACATGGGGTCTTATTAGTCCCGATAATTACTTGTATAAAGAGAGGATGATTGTGGACCCTTCCCTCAAGGGGTAAATCTTTGTATGAGAAGGTGATTGCATTGGAAGGAGCTTTCATTAAAGTGTTTATTATCTCGTAAGGTGAGGCCTCAATGGCAATCTTTGCTTTATCTAGTGCTCTGACTAGGGCATCTCCATCCTTCTTAAAGGCCATGAGTAGGTCCTAGATACTGGATTGTGCCTGAGTTTTCTTGAGCTGTTTGATGATAATGTCTTCCTCTTTTACCAGAGCTTGATCTCTTGCTACTTCTTTCTCCTTAGAGGGTTCCTTCTCTTTCTCAGGAGGTTGATATACCTACTCGTTGTTTGTTACATAGTTAACTACTAGTGAGGGCTTCCTAACTGCTTGCTTATCTACTTTTGTACTATTGTTATGGTCCTAGACAATGATTTCAAAATCATCAGAGTCGCACCATATGTCTATTCCCATGACTTGTAGGTTTTAAAGCTAATAGTGCTAACCATCCCATCTTCGTTGTCAAATTCTTCTCCCCATCCTAAGGGTACTATGTATTCTAAGAGTGTGTGGGTAGTAGGGGGTTGTATATTTGACTTTAAAGTCAAACTTCCTAGATGGCTAACCCAATAAATCCCATACTTCACGGTTAATACTGAGATTTTTATCTGTGTCTGAATAGGGGCGATCAATTACTTCACCGTTCAGAGAGAGAGCTGTATCACTGGCTCTTTTTTGCATCATTAAGTAGCGAAGGAATTTTAGAGGCATTGGAATTTATTCAAAGGTAGAAGGGTATTGCTCATCTTCATTAGAGTAATGAGGCTCAATAATGGGATTTGAGGGTTTTTCCTTTGAGGGCTCATTTTAGGTTTCTTGTATGGGTTGAATTGATTATTCAACCAAGTCTTCTAGTAGATTGGAGGAGATCATGATGATGGTTAATGGCTAATGGAGGCATGTTTTGATACTAGGTCATTTTTCTAAGTCATCAATTATTTTAGAGTCAATGAGGCCTTGGATTACATTTTTGAGAGTTTTAAATGTATCAGTGCTATAGCCAGGCATCTTGTGAAAGTGGCAAAACAAGTTTTGGTTAATTTGAGGTGGTAGTGGGTTTGGAAGAGGCATAGCCTCTTATGGTTATAGGAGGTTCTTTTGTTGAAGTCTCTAGAATACTTTGGATAGTGGGAGGTTAAAGTTTGAGAATTTTCTTAGTAGTCTATTAGTATTGATAGATGGTGAACTATGGGTGTTAGGTTGGATCATGTTTAATTATGCAGCTTAGTTAAAGGTGTTTTAGATGTTTGGTTAGGTATTGCGGCAAAGAGTGTTTTTGGCTTGCTGAGTTTCCTCATCCTCAATTCTAATCCTAACTTGATAGAGAGCTTTAAAGTTAGGATAATGAGCAAAGATCATTTATTTTTTGAAGTGTGATAGTGCCTCTTTGATTATCAGCCCTATTTGTTTATCCTCAGGAGGATGGTTTCTCATCTTGACTGCCTTTCAACTAGTGAGATAATCAGAGAAAGCTTCACTAGGTTTCTACCTTGTGGTCTTAAGGTCCCTTCAAGTGATGTCTAAATGAGTGTTGTATTCATACTGCTTGATAAACTTATGAGTTAGTAGTAGCCAGTTGCTTTTGATTTCGTCTTCAAGGTAAAAAAACCATGCCCTCAGTCCTTCCTCTAGTGATGTGAAGAAGAATTGAACAATCTGTGATTCTGTAAGCTTTATGGCAGCCATGAAGGTAGCGTATTGCCTTAGATGAACCACCCTCAGATCCCCTATTCCATCAAACTTAGCAAAGTTTGGTAGCTTCAAATCATCTGAAAGTGGCTTGTCTTTGAACAGTGCCAGGTCGATGAAGCTTTTGGAGCCATGAGATCCTTTGTCTTTGAAGGCAATTCCAACTGAGCCATCATGTTGGCCAATAGTTTGACCTCCCTTATCGATTCAGGCTTGGTCATGTTAGCAATTTTGGCAGCTTATGGTGCATCCCTAAGATTTTGGTAGTAGTCATCATCAGAATGAACTGGAGTGTGGGGAATTCCCTTTGCCTTATCTACCCTCGGGTGAACAAATATAGATGCTTCATTCAGTGGTGTACTATTCCCATCTTGGGCACTTTTGGTTTTGATTGGGCTTGGAGGGTTTCAGCTATAGTGCCATCAGTGAGCAACTTTTGGATCCCCTCTTTTAGCTTATCTTCAAATTGTTGATAGAAGCTATCTTCTTAGTCACTTATGTTTGAATGTCATATTCCTCTACATTTATTAAGGTTAGCTAAATGAATGATGCATGACATGTGCCTACAAAAGAAAAGGATGAGCATGTATGCATGGAGTGGATGCAAAAATCCTATGATGAAAAAATGATTATTCTTGCAAGAAATAATGGTTAGTACATGCTATCTATATGTATGTTATGTATGCATGATTAAAGCTAGTTATAGTGAATAAACCAATCATAAGCAAGCTCTTGCTTCCAACCTTATTGCTCCATAAGGTTATTCAGTCTCTTTCCTAAGTGGATTTTGAACTTATAGTCATTAAGGGACTATGGTTCTGCTCTTGGAACTAGTCTATTTTGATTTATATTGGTTAGAACCAATAGGTAAACTGAGGAATGAAACTCAAATGTGCTTGAGGTAATCATATGATGTTAATGTGATGGTCAATTATTGGGCTTCAAATGATGTCCAGAGCCTGTATGCATAGGTCTAAGGTCAATCAAAGGGAGTCCAAGTTCTTGTCCTCACATCGATATTCGATATGCTTACCGGGAGTCATGAAAGTATCATTTGGTAGTTTATAGTTTGATTTTGCTAACATAAAGGTCCACAATTTAGTTGGGTTCCTAACCCAATCATCTGATATGATAAGGATAAATGGATGAAATCTCATAGGTTTCATCATCGAGGGATGTCATTATTTGTTAATTTGCATAGAGTATTTAAGTTGAGGTATGTGATTCTTATCATTCCTCATACGTCGGGCTCACATGAAGTAGATGGGAATCACATGGTCCTGAGCATGAATTTTTTATGAAAACTCAAAATTATGACATCATTATATGATAAACACTAGGAGGGTCATGTCATTTATGAATATCAGGTCAAACAGATAGTGTTAGGACGACGATAACATGCATAGCTTAGTGGAATCCTAGTGGATGTTACTATTGGCTTATCTACATGAGCTGAGTTAGGGTGAAAGGCTAAAGGTTCCTTTAACAAGAATGCCCCTATATGACTAGGGTTATGAACTTTGGTCAGTGAGTCTGGCATTCTTTTAATAACTCAGTCACCCCTCTTAAGGACTTAGGTTACAGACTCTAGTCTAATGAGTCCGATGAATGCACGAGTAAAGACTAAAGGTGATAATATGATATCTTCATCGCCTCTTGACTCGACTAGAATCATGGTAGCAATGTCATTTAGTATTATCTAGGCTTTCAGAGATAAGTGGTGTACGTGTGATGTGTAGTGAAAATGCAGTGGTGAGGGGCTCTATACAATTGAATATTGCATAATGAGAAATAGTCATTTTCGAAGTCCTTAATGGAGTCGCCACTGTGAGCGACCTTTTATACTGGTTTTGTTTGGAACATGTAGTGAGTCTTTCTATTTTTGAGGAACATAGCAACTTTACCGAATAGGGATAAATGATTAGTCTTGGGGGGATGAGACCCTTTTGATTTTGTGGAGTCACCACCCAATTTTTAGAAAATCAAGAAAAGGAAAGAGACAACATTAGGTCACTCAGCGAGTATTGTCCCCAGTAAAGATTTCCAAGTTCGGGGGATCGCATCTTCTTTTTGACTATTTTTCATTATACAATATTCAATGTATAGCTACTGCAACACCCTAGTTTCGGTAATAACAGTTTGTATAACATTCACACAATACATCAGATAATAAAGCTAAAAATTTTATTACATCTCTTTCTTGATAAAATACATATGAAAAAGGAAAGATTACAGAAAGATAAATCTCATATGATTGATCTATAAGGATGAAATGACCATTTACATAAGTTGCTCAATTTCATGAAAAATAGGATGATCACGCATGCTTGTAGCGATTATTTATGCTATGATAATGTATGACAATAATATAAAGGATGCATAAGGTCATCACTAGACTGAGAGCATGATGACTTTATTCTAAAATATAAAATTTTCACATTATTGGTATTTATGATGTGATTTCATGATTTTGAAAATAGAGGATGCAGAATGATGATGTGAAATGAGCATAATAAAGCATATATTCCTCACGTAGCATGCAAGTTTGCCAGTCTCATCACACAAGCACAATAGTATTCCCAAATGCTGGCGATAATAAAATAAAATTCAATGTGATAAGGTTGTACACTTTATAAGTGTTATGAATGAGCAGACTCTAGTCATCTCGAGGATTCATTTCATCATTGGACCTTTTTGGGGACAATCAAATTTAAGGTATGACACCCTCTAATTTCTTTCTTTATTTTGGCAATGGCATCTCTCTAATGGCTTTTTCTTTGTCTGGATCCATTTCAATCTCATTTTAACTGACAACATACCCTAATATCTTTTATTAAGTGACCCTGAATATGCATTTCTTTGGATTTAGACTAAGACTATACTTTTTGCTTCTGAGGAACTTTTTGAGATCAGAGGGGTGTTCTTCCCTGGTTCTTAACTTGACCATCATGTCATTAACGTATTCCTCCACTTCTTTGTGTATCACATCATGGAACATTGCAGTTGCCATTCTTTGGTAGGTTTCCCTTGCATTCTTTAGTCCAAAAGGCATTACTCTATAACAGTAAGTGCCCCATTCTATTATTAAAGTTGTCTTTGCTTTGTTGATAATGGCCATTAGGATCTGATTGTACCCAAAGAATCCATCCATAAAGGAGTACATTGCACATATGGCAGCATTGTCAACCAGTATGTATATGTGGGGTAGTAAGAAATCATCCTTCAGGCAGGCCTTGTTCAGATCTCTATAGTCGATGCAGATTCTTACCCTTCCATGTTTCTTCAGTACTGGTACCACATTTTCTAACCATTCTAGATAGTCTACTACCTCTAGGATTTTTTCCTTCATTTGTTTCTCGATGTCCTCTTTCACTAGTTAGGCCCATTCTAGTCTAAGTCTTCTCAGTTTCTGCTTTACTAGTTTGCACCCTTCTTTAGTAGGAATAAGTTGTTGAGCAATGTCTCTGTCAATACCAGGCATATCATCGTACATCCAGGAAAATACTTTTGAATATTTTCTTAATATTTTTTCAATTTCTCTCCACTCTTCAAGAGTAATATCTTTGGAAATATGCAGAATGCGTGGTTCAGATTTTGTGCCAATGTTAAATGATTCAGTGCATATGGAATGAATGTCAAATATGCTAATGTTTTGATTAATGCAACACACACTATCATCAGGAAAGGCATTAAATAAGTAAGCAAAATTAGATTTCATTGCATTAACTTTAGAGTTCATTACATCATTATTTCAAACGAACAAAAAGTACAGAGATCATCATCAATAATGTCTTTGAATAGGATGTCATTAATGCTCGATTCGAGGATGGCAGAAGCTTGAGCATGATTGATAGTTGCACTCTCAGATTCTATCTCCATATTTTTCATTAGTTCACAGATTTTAGTCTTGGTGATCATATCTGGTGAGTGTTTCTCATTGAGGGTGTCATTGAAGATCTTGAACCCCGATTTCTTGATTCCGTTGCTCATCCATTCCTTAGCTTGTCTTTTATAGACTTAGGTTAAGCTTTCAACCATAAAAGAGGTAGATTTCTTAACCCCAATATCCTTTTTTGGATCATATCCTAAACCATTTTTATTGGTCTCTCATCAGAAGATAGGAAATTTTATGACTCCAATGTTTCTTCCTCTAAATCCTGTTCTAGGTAGATATTTCATCTTCTTCATCATTACAGCAACTTTAGGATTAACATGACTATCATTAATCATAGAAACCTGAAATCCTGGTGGGACCACATTCAGACAAGCAATACTATTGTTTGTTTCAATAGGGATGGTAATGACCTTTCCATTCAGAGGGAACTTAATCTTCTAATGCATAGTAGGAGGTATGCCCCTTAGTAGGTGGAACCAAGGTCTTCCTAACAGTAGGGAAAAAGTCAGAGGGATGTTTAAGATGGTAAATTCTATTTTTGATTTGATATCTCCCACTATAACTACTACTTTAAAAGTACCAATGACTAGCTTCTTTGAATCATCGTAGCCTTATATGACCATATTGGATTCTCTTAAGTTTTCAACATTCATCCTGAACTTATGTAGCAACCTCAGGGAGCAAACATTAATGGTAGACCCATCATCTACCATAACATATGGGGTCTTCTTAATCCTGATGATTGCCTATATAAAGAGAGTGTGATTGTGGAACCTTCCCTTGAGGGGTAAATCTTCGTCTAAAAAGGTGATTGCATTAGAAGGAGCTTTCATGAGAGAGGCTATCATCTCACAAAGTGAGGCATCAGTGGTAATCTTTGCTTTATCTAGTGCTCTAACTAGCGCATCTCTATGCTTCTTGGAGCCCATAAGTAGGTCTCAAATATTGGCTTGTGCCTGAGATTTCTTGAGCTATTTGAGGATAGTGTCTTCCTCTTTGACTAGAGCTTGATCTCTTGCTACTTCTTTCTCCTTAAAGGGTTCCTTCTCTTTCTCAGAAGGTTGATATACCTGCCCACTGCGAATTACATGATTAACTGCTAGTAAGGGCTTTTTAGCTGCTTGTTTATCTGCTTTTGTACTGTTATTCTAGACCCACACAATGATTTCAATATCATCAAAGTCATACCATATGTCTATCCCCATGACTTGTAGGTTTTAAAGCTGAATAGTATTAACCATCCCATCTTCATTATTGAATTCTTCTCCCCATCCTGAGGGTACTATGTCTTCTAAAAGTGTGTGGGTAGCAGGAGGTGTTGTGTACTTGATTTTGTAGTCTAACTTCCCAAATGGTTAGTCTAGTAAACCCCATATCTCATGGCCATTGCTAAAATTTTCATTTGTTTTGCTTCTTGTGAGTAAAGGCAATCAATCACTTTGTTATTCATAAGGAGAGCTGTGTCCCTGGCTCTTTTTTTGTATCATCAAGTGGGGAAGGAACTTTCGAAGCATTAGAATGTATTTAAAGGTAGAAGGGCATTACTCATATTTACTAGAATCATGAGGCTTAAGAATGGGATTTGAGGGTTTATCCTTTAAAGGCTTATCTTGGGTTTTTTGTATGGCTTAGATTGACTGTTCAACCAAGTCTTCTGGTATATTGGAGGAGATCACATTGATGGTTGGTGGAGGCATGATTTGATAGTTTAAGAGAGGATTGGTCTTGATACTAGGTCATTTTTTTGGGTCATCAAATTTTCTAGAGTCAATGAGGTATTGGATTACATTTTTAAGAGTTCTACATGTATCAATGGTGTAGCCAGGCATTTGGTGAAAGTGGCAAAACAAGTTTTGGTTAATCTAAGGTGGTAGTAGGTTTAGGCTCTTGTGGCTTAGGAGGTTCTTTTATTGAAGTCTCTAGAATACTTTGGATAGTGGGAGGTTAAAGTTTAAGAATTTTCTTGGTGGTTTGATGACATTGATAGATGGTGAGCTATGGGTGTTGGGTTGGATCATATTTACTTCTATGGCTCAAGTGAAGGTGTTTTGGATGTTTGGTTGGGTATTGCGGCGAAAAGTGTTTTTGGCTTACTGAGGTTCTTCATCCTTAATTCTAATCCTAACTTGATAGAGAGCTCTGAAGTCGAGATAATGAGCAAAGATCATCTATTTTTTGAAGTGTGGTAGTGCCCCTTTGATTATCAGCTCTATTTGTTCATCCTCAGGAGGACGGTTTCTCATCTTGACTACCTTTCCCCGCCATCTAGTGACATAATCAGAGAAAGCTTCACCAAGTTTCTACCTTGTGGTCTCAAGGTCCCTTTGAGTGATGTCTAACTAAGTGTTGTATTCATACTGCTTGATAAACTTCTGAGTTAGTAGTAGCCAATCACTTTTGCTTTTATCTTCAAGGTCAAAGAATCATGCCCTCAGTCCTTCCTCTAGTGATGTGAAGAAGAATTGAACAATTTGTGATTTTGTAAGCTTTGTAGCAGCCATGAAGGTAGCATATTTCCTTAGATGGACCCTTGGATCTCCTGTTCCATCAAACTTAGCAAAGTTTAGTAGCTTAAAATCATTTGGAAGCGGCTTATCTTTGAACAATGCCTGGTCGGTGAAGCCTTTGGAGCCATGAGTTCCTTTGTCTTTGAAGGAAAATTCCAACTGTGCCATCCTGTTGGCTAATAGTTTGACCTCCCTTGTCGATTCAGGCTTGGTCATAACAGTAATTTTTATAGCTTTTGGTACATCCCTAATATTCTATTAGTAATCATTGTCATCATCAGCTTGTATTGGAGTGTGGGGAATTCCCTTTACTTATTTACCCTCGGGTGAACATATGTAGATGCTTCATTCAGTGGTGTGCTATTCCCATCTCGAGCACTTTTGGTTTTGATTTGGGCTTGGAGGATTTCAGCTATAGTGCCATCAGCAAGTAAATTTTGGATCCCCTCTTTTAGCTTGTCTTCAAATTATTGATAGGATGTATCTTCTTGGTCACTTATGTTTGAATGTCTTATTCCTATACATTCATTAGGGTTCACTAAATGAATGATGCATGGTGTGTGCCTGTAAAAGAAAAAGGTGAGCATGTATGCATGGAGTGGATGCAAAAATCCTATGATGGAAAAATGATTATTCTTACAAGAAACAATGGTTAGTATGTGCTATCTACATGTATGTGATGTATGCATGATTAAAGCTAGTTAGTTTTCCTACATAGTGAATAAACCAATCATAAGCAAGCTCTTGCTTCTAACCTTATTTCTCCACGAAGTCATTCAGTCTCTTTCCTAGGCGGGTTTTGAGCCTATAGTCATAAGGGAACTATGGTTATGCTCTTAGGACTAGGCTATTTCGATTTATGTTGGTTATAACCAAAGGGTAAATTGAGGAATGGTACTCAAATGTACTTAAAAAAATCACACGATGTTAATGTGAGGGTTAATTGTCGAGCTTCAAATGATGTTCAAAGCTCATATGCGTCCGTATGCATAGGACTAAGGTTCAAAAGGAGTCTAGGTTCTTGCCCCCATATCAATATTCAATATATTTTATCGGGAAAGTATTGTTTGATAGTTTATGATTTGATTTTGCTGACATAAAGGTCCACAATCTAGTTGGGTTCCTAACCTATTCATTTGATATGATAAGGATAAATATACAACATCTCGTAGGTTTCGTCATCAAGGGATGTTGTTATTTGTTAATTTGCATAGAGTATTCAAGTTGAGGTATGTGATTCTTATCATTCCTCATGCTTTGGGCTCACAAAAAGTAAATGAGAATCAAGTGGTCCTGAGCATGAATTTTCTATAAAAACTGACATTACAACATCATTAGATGATAGACACTATGAGGGTCATGTCATTTATGAATATCATGTCAAATGGATAGTATTAGGACGATGATAACATGCATATCTTAGTGGAATCCTAGTGGATGTTGCTATTGGTTTATCTAAATGAGTTGAGTCAAGGTGAAAGGCTAAGGGTTCCTTTAGTGAGAATGCCCCCATATGACTAGGGTTATGAACTCCTATCAGTGAGTCTAGCATTCTTTTGATAACTCAGTCACCCCTCTTAAAGACTTGGGTTACAGACTCTAGTTTGATGAGTCCGGTGAATGCACGAGTAAAGACTAAAGGTGATAATATTATATCTTCATCACTCTGTAACTCGACTAGAATCACTTGTGTTCTTTCACAAGCACTTTGGCCTTCCACGCTTACTTCCCAGGTTTTACGTGGGCTATTTTGGGGTTGGTTCTTAAGGTTTTTAGGTCTTCTAAACGCATTTCCATAGTCCATTTTGCCAAATTTGGCCTTGGTTTTAGCAAATGACACCTATGGGCGTTTATGCACTTCTAATCAATACGCACTGATACTCGAGTTCTGTTGGACCATTCTAGGACCACTTTCGGAGGTTTTGGAGCCTTCTAGATGTATTTTCAAAGTTAGTTTTGTCAAAACCAATTTTTATTTTTTCACAAAGTTGGGTCCCTATCTAATGAAATGCAAAGCAGCCTAAAGAGCTGAGTATTTTGAGAGGAGTTTTCTCAAAATAAACCTCTCATTGTTTCGATAATTCATATTTCATAAGGTCAAAGCATAACTTAGTGGCTCGATGATCGATTTTTCACATTGGTGGGTTAGGTATTTTAAGATTGCACACTTCAGAGGTGTTATGAATGAGCAAACTCTAGCCATCTCAAGGATTTGTTTCATTATTGGACCTTTTTTAGGATAGTTAAATCTGAGGTAAGATAGTTATCAATAAGAGGAGACCAAAAGAATCAAAGAACAATAATTGGAGATCAAGATGAAGCAATTCATGTCTAAAATGGCTATACAAATAGAAGATTTAGTTGCACAAAAAAAGCTCTAATAAGGCTCAAGTTGCAAGCATATCAAATTGTAAAAATTCAAAAAAGTTGCTTCCAAAAACTTCAAATGTGTGCACCCATGAATTATTCAATACAACTAGCATAAGGAGAAAGTGTAGGGGATAATGAGAACACTTTGAGTCAAGATGATGAAGTCACTTTTGAATTATTCCATGATTAGCAAGAAGAGATTATCACTAAGGAAATCGAAGAAGTCTCCATGTGTAAGAATCAATCTATAGATATCAAAGATGATGAGTTTCAAAGTCACTCAACTCAATTTCAAGATGAGTTAGATGAGGAAATCACAATAATTATTAAAGCTACATGGGATGAAGATGAAGATGAGTTATCAATAAGTAACAATGCATATGTTCCACATCCTATTATGGTCATATACGAGGAATCCATGAAAGGTGTTGGACTCACTTAGTGGTATCCACACTTAGTAATATGGGAACGACGAGGGATGACTAAGAGTGGGAAGATTTAATTAGAGAGAATAAAAAAATGGTGAGATAAAGTGTAAAATGCACTCATTAAATAAAGAAAAGATGTTGTGAAATGGAGTGTAAAATGCATTTAAAACCAATTTTTACTTTTAAAGAAAAAATTATAAGCTTAAATGCTCTTCTTCTAAATTTATGTTCATTAGATTTCAAAGAGTTATGTGATTGGGTTGTAATTAGCAAATTGTTCATATGTGATGTATTGTTTGTCTAATTATCTTCTTTAGTAAACATTTTTTAGTCTCTATGTTATCAGCTTGCATATCTTAAAAACTACAATTCTTTTGTTATAGTTGAGCTTATTTTTAAATTTCAAATTTGATTTTTGCTTGAGGACAAGCAAAGCTTTAGTTTTGATGTGTATAATTCTTTACATATATTTGAGTTGAATTTTAATGAGTTTTGTATAAATATTCAATTAATTTGGGTAGGAATTAACCTAAACAATAATTATTTTAGTATGATATTTTATTTAGTTTTAATTTATTTTTGTAATTAATTTATTTCTATTAGGAATTTCATTCAAGTGTTAATAAATATTCTCTTTTTCCCTTAAGAAACTAGCTAAGGATTCTAAAGAAATCAAGGATTTGCATAAGAAGATCATGTTAAAGGCAACATGGTTTGGCACACACATGTGTCATTGCCTATGTAATCTACTGGAATGCAAGCTTCATGTCACACAGGTGCAACATAGTGTGTTGCTGCTAGTGCATCTTTTTGTTCGAATTGAAGAAGTTTTGAAAGTGTGACACGATTTCAAGCACGACCGGGTTTTAAAGTGTGCAACCTTCTAGAATATGAATCCAATCTCATGCACAGTTGTGATAAAAATTATGCTGGAAAGTTCAACATCACACCAGCTTAACAAGGTTGTACGATGGGTGTGCCAAAGAAAAGGAGACTTTTCTTAAGCAAGAAAGGAAAAGGAATTAAAGGGCTAAAAGATCTCCTATTAGGTTTTCCTATATAAAGGAATGCTAAGAGGTATTTAAGGAATTCATTCAACACTCAAAAGGCAACAAACAAAGAGCTAAACTAGGATTGAAGACAATCGGTTCAAAAATCAAGAGTTTTATTTCATTATTTCTTTTTTCACTTTTAATCTTTTAATTATATTTGCTTGCTTCGCCATAAGTATTTGTGGCTAAATTCCTTTAGGGTTTAGGTTAGGAGTAACAATTTCATAATGTAATCGAAGACAAGTTTTATTTATTAAATTTATTTTTACTTAATTTTATAAGTTGCACTTATTTTATGCTTTCATTATTGGCTAGATTGTTTGCATATCTATGGGTAAATTCACCAACAAGAGTTAGGCGAATTTATTAGCTTTAGATTCATAGGACTTCGATCACTCGATCACAAGAGTAGGTGAGCTCTTCGAGGGTAAAGTAATTGTTAAAGATCTTAATGAGTTTTGATTAATTTATTAATCATGAGAATAGGTTGAATTTTAATCTTCACATGCTTAATTAAACTCAAGAGAGTATTTAGGTATTTTAGAACAATTACCCTTAACTGGATTCGATGTTTAAATTTATTCAAACAGTTCATGATCTGATTGGAATAGTGAAACTAAACCTAAGCTCTAAGCTTTTATCATTTGATTTTAATTTAATTCAAATTTATTTATTTATTTTGATTACAAATTCAATTTTATTTAATTTACTAGTTGAGATATAAGTAAAGATAATAGTACTTAATATACAGTCTTCATGGGAACAATAACTTTTTATACTGCAATCACGATCCGTGCGCTTGCGGATTTTGAATGCAACATGTATGACATCTAAGGTAAAGTAGCTAATCTCTATTTTTATGAATTTCATTCCACATAATCTAAATACTAATTATAATAGTTAATTAGACTTCAATCTCAATAATTTAAGAAAATATAAAAAAAATGAATGAAAAATTTATTTAATTTATAAAAACTATATTCATCTTTTCTTTGTATCTATTTTAAGTCTTCATATGAATGTGAGATTATAATAATAGATGTTAGTTAATTATTCTAAAACACTATGGTGTATTTTTATAACCTGAATTTTTGATAAATTATGAAATTAATTTTTGGGATTTGCAATGTTAATAATTATTTTATTAATTTGTTATATTATGGTTATTTTGTGAAATTAAATTAAATTCAATTGTTATTATTTATTTTATTATATTATGGTATTAGTATTAATTTGAAATTTAAAACTTAAATGTATTGTTATATATTATTTAATATTATTATTATTTGTGAATTATGTTAATGAAGTGTATTTTAATATATTTTAATATTGTGGTGAGAATTTGTATATATACAATTGTTTTAATAAAATAAAATAAAAAAAATTTTATACAAAAACATTTCTTTCTTTTCTTTTTTCTCTTTTTTTTTTTTCTTTCCTCTATCTTTCCTCTCTTTCTTTTCTTTCCCCTCTCCTTTCCCTCATTTTTCCTCGCACAATAGCCTTGCACCTGATGAACCAGTACCCCCACACCACTGTCTGATCGCCTTGCCACCATGCACGCCCCCACCAACAGTAGTAGATATGATGACTTCTCCTCCCCTGCTATCCAGCAAGCTCTTTTTTCCCTCCTCTCTTTGGTTTCATTTCTTATCAAAAGTTCTTCTCCTTACCAACATCGATTCTGGTCGTCTTAGGTTGAGCTTCATAACTCATTCTCTTCCTCTCGATGTGGGCTTTGATTCCCCCAAGGTGATTTCCCTAAAAAACTTCGAATTCATCTCCAATTTTATTGATTTGATTCTAGGGTTCTGAGTTTCATTTGTTGATTTTGAGTTTAATTAGTTTGATTCATGTTAAATTGACCTTGGATTAGTTAAATTGAGGTTGTAAGCTTTCCAAAAATGTATTTAGATTCAATTTTGGAGATAGTTGCAATTTAGGCACTATTCTGAGCTCGGTTGACCCTTTGTATACTCAAGGCCAGTCCACTACCAAAAAGTTGGATAAAGAATATTTTGGAGATATGGAAAGCCTATTGGCTAAGGAAATACAGTGATCGTGGTTACAAAAATTTAGGGATTCTGCTCCGATCCTCCACTCAAAATTCTTTTACATTTAGTGTTATAATAAATATGGATTTTGAGAATCTATGTGAAATGCATGTATATATTAAATAAATATAAATATATTATTATACTGATGCTTGAATGTCTATATCATTAGGTTTTATGTATATATATATATATATATATATATATATATATATATATATATATATATATATAATAATTCACTTAGATATTTTTCAAGATCTGTTACTTCAAACCACCACATTAGTTCTATTCGTCAGACCCTTTCTTCACCGGTCGATCTATGTAAACTTTGAACTAATACTTTTTTTTTTATTTTAGTAAATGTTGTAATAGTAGTGCATCTTTTTGTAGTATCTATTATTGTATTAGACAGTGATTCTGTATTTGAATAATTGTATAAATGTATTTTATTATGTTATGATATGAGGATTTTTTTATATTATTTAAATTTTTAATTTTAAGATATTTTTGTGATATGTTTGCATGATTTTTTATTTTTAAGGCTTGTTACAGGTTCCGGATTCATGAGAATTCCCATTCTCTAGTGCCAGTCATGACTCCCCTATTTGGGTCATGACAAAGTTGGTATCAGAGCCTAGGTTTTAGTGTTGTGGACTTAAGTTAGTAGAGTTATATTTTCTTTAAAACTACTATAATAAATTAGGTTTGACTATGTCTTTGATAAGTTTTCCTTATTGTAGTTTTCTGTGTAATAGTTTGTTTCTTGGATGTTAGAGTCTTGATTGATCCCGGTGCCACACATTCTTTCGTGTCCTCTATTTTTGCTTCGAAGTCATATTGGCAAGCTTTGAGGATGGCATTTCCTTTATCTATTGCCATACCTCTAAGTGATTCATTGGACACAAATGTTCTTCTTTCTGGGTGTTCGGTGTTAGTGAAAGATAAAGAATTATTAGTGGAATTGGTATTATTGGATGTAATGGAGTTTGATGCGATTTTTGGTATGGATTGGTTATCTCAGTACTATGCCATAGTTGATTATTTGAGTAAAGAGGTGATTTTCAGAATTTTGAATGCTGAAGAATTTAAGTTTGCGAGTGACAAGAGTTCTACACCTCAAAATCTTATCTTCGCTATCATGGCTAGGAAGATGCTAAAGAAAGGTTGTCAGGGATACTTGGAACTAGTCAGGGATACTTCAATGGAGAAGACATTCATTTTAGATGTTCCAGTAGCTTATGAGTTTCCT
Organism: Mallotus nudiflorus; assembly: GCA_947683625.1. Lineage (NCBI taxonomy): Eukaryota > Viridiplantae > Streptophyta > Magnoliopsida > Malpighiales > Euphorbiaceae > Mallotus > Mallotus nudiflorus. The sequence continues at coordinate 3,377,528 of CANTUR010000461.1, forward strand.
AATGTCTTTCCTGATGAGTTGCCAGGTTTACCACCTCACAAAGAGATTAAATTCTGTATATATATATGGTCCTAGGTACATCTCCTATCTCGATGTCACCTTAAAGAATGGCTCTTGTAGAGTTGAAGGAGTTAAATGAGTAGTTGCAAGAATTGTTAGATAAGGGTTTTATAAGACCCAACACTTTTCCTTGGGGTGCACCAGTCCTATTTGTGAAGAAGAAGGATGGTACATTAAGACTATGCATTAATTATAAAGAGCTGAATAAAGTGACAGTGAAGAATAAGTATCCTTCTCCAAGGATAGATGATTTATTTGATCAACTTTAAGGTGCACAGTTCTTTTCCAAGATTGACTTTAGGTTGAGCTATCATCGATTGTGGATTAGTGAAGCCGATGTTCCTAAAATGACATTCCACACTAGATATGGTCACTATGAGTTTATAGTGATGTCCTTCAGGTTAACTAATGCACCAGTTGCTTTCATGGATTTGATGAACAAAGTGTTCAGACCATTTATGGATCAGTTTGTAGTAGTCTTCATTGATAATATATTGGTGTATTTGAAGAGTTTGGAGGAGCATGTATATCACTTAAGAACAGTACTACAGACACTAAGAGAACATCAACATTATGCTAAATTCTCGAAGTGTGATTTCTGGATAGAGAGTGTTGCATTCCTTGGACATGTGGTGTCTAAAGATGGTATTCAAGTTGATCTACAAAAGATTGAAGCAGTATTTGAATGGCCCAAATCGACATCTGTCACTGAGATTTGAAGTTTCCTAGGTTTGGTTGGGTACTATGGGAGATTTGTGTAGGATTTCTTAAGAATTGCATCACCTATGACTCACCTAACTCAGAAGTTCGTGTGGTCAGAGGCTTGTGAAAATAGTTTTCAGTTACTAAAGGAGAAGTTGACCACATCTCTAGTTTTGACTTTGCCAAATAGAGAAGACAAGTTCACTATATATTGTGATGCTTCCAAAGTCGGCCTAGGTTGTGTGTTGATATAGAATGGTAAGGTGATAGCTTATGCTTCCAGGCAGTTGAAGAAGTATGAATAGAATTATCCTACTCTCGACCTAGAGATGGTTGTAGTATCTTTGCTCTCAAGATTTAGAGACATTATTTATACAGAGTGACATGTGAGATTTTCACTGATCACGAGAGCTTAAAGTATATTTTCCAACAAAGAGATTTAAACTTGAGGCAAAGAAGATGGTTAGAACTCCTGAAGGATTATGATTGTGATATCTTATACCATCCAGGCAAGGCTAATATGGTAGCAGATGCTTTGAGTTAAAAGTCCTCATGAAGTCTTGCTCACATTAGTGTGGAGAGGAGACCTTTGATCCAAGAGTTTCATAAGTTAGTGGATCAAGGTATGATGATGAAGATAAGCATATCAGGAGGACTGCTAGCTCATTTTAGAGTTAGATAAGTGTTAAGGGATCAGATTAAGGCAGCTCAGAGTTGAGATCCTATTTTAGTAGAGCTTGAGGAGAATGTTCGTGAAGGAAATTTCACTAATTTTACACTTGATAATAAAGGTGTTTTATAGATCAATGGAAGATTATGTATTCCTAATGTGGATAATTTGAGAAAAGAGATCCTAGAAGAAGCGCATTCTATAGCTTATAATGTACATTCGGGTGTTATTAAGATATACCACAACATTAAGGATCTATACTGGTGGGATAGAATAAAGAAGGATGTAGCTAATTTTTTCTTTAAGTGCTTGACTTGTCAATAGATGAAAGATGAGCATCAAAAGCCTTCTAGAAAGCTTCAGCCTCTTCTGATTCTTGAGTGGAAATGGGAGAGAATTGCTATGGATTTTATGATAGGGTTACTTCTTTTAAAGGATGGATACGATTCCATCTGAGTGATATTGGACAGGTTAACCAAATCAACTCACTTCTTACCAGTTAAAGCGACTTATCTTTTAGCTAAGTTGGCTAAGTTATATGCTAAGCATATTATGTGCTTTATGGAGTGCCTATTTCCATTATATCTGATAGAGGTTCAGTGTTTACCTCTCAATTTTGGTAAAAGTTATAAGAAGGAATGGGCACCAAGCTTGATTTCAGTATTGCTTTTTCACCCTCAGACATATGGTCAATCTAAGAGGATGATCCAGACACTTAAAGACATGTTGAGAATGTGTGTAATGAATCTTGGAGGTAGTTGGGATGATCATCTACCAGAGTTTGCTTACAATAACAGCTACCATAACAGTATTGAAATGGCACCATATAAAGCTCTATACGAAAGAAAGTGTAGATCCCCTTTATGTTGGAATGAGATTGGAGAAAGAGAGTTGACTAGATTTGAAATTATCTACGATGCAGCTGAGAATTCACTTTAATCAAAATAAGATTGGAAATCACAGTTAACAGATAGAAGAGCTATATGAATTCGAAGCGTAAGGATGTGGAGTTTCATGTTAGGGACTATGTACTTCTAAAGGTGTCACCGATGAAGGGTGTGATGAGGCAAGAAGGGGAAGTTAGCACTGAGATACATTGGACCTTTCAAGATTTTGGAGAGAGTGGGCATGGTTGCATATCAGTTGGCTTTGCCTTTGAATTTGTCTCAAATGCATCCAGTGTTCCATGTCTTGATGCTGAGAAAGTACATTTCAGACCCTTCGCACATGTTGTAGCCCTAAAGTATGGAAGTGAATAAAGATCTAACATACAAGGAAGAACCAATTGCGATTATTTATTACCAAGTTCATTAATTGCATTTAAAGTAGATTCCAATGGTCACGGTGTTATGGAGGAGCAACAACATGGAGGAACACACATAGGAGACCAAGGTTGAGATGCAGGTGGCTTACCCTAACCTTTTTCCTCAATGAATTATTGTACTCAGTTCTTTTTATTAAAAATTCAAGGATGAATATTTATAAGGTGGGAAGATTGTTATAACCTGAATTTTTGATAAATTATGAAATTAATTTCTGGGATTTGCAGTGTTAATAATTATTTTATTAATTTGTTATATTATGATTATTTTGTGAAATTAAATTAAATTCAAGTGTTATTATTTATTTTATGATATTATGGTATTATTATTAATTTGAAATTTAAAACTTAAATTTATTGTTATATATTATTTAATATTATTATTATTTGTGAATTTTGTTAATGTAGTGTATTTTAATATTGTGGTGAGAATTTTTATATATACAATTGTCTTAATAAAATAAGATAAAAAAAATTTTATATACAAAAACATTTTTTTCTTTTTTTTTCTCTCTCTCTCTTTTTCTTTCCTCTCTCTTTCCTCTCTTTCTTTCTTTCCCCTCTCCTTTCCCTTCTTCTTCCTCATGCAGTAGCCCTGTACTCAATGAACCAGCACCCCTATGCCACCATCTGATCACCTTGTTGCCGTGTGTGCCCCCACCAGCAGCAACAATGACGATGACTTCTCCTCCCCTGCTATCTAGCGAGCTCTTTTCTTCCCTCTTCTCTTCAGTTTCATTTCTTGCCGAAACTTCTTCTCCTCACCACCATCAATTCCGCTTGTCTCAGGTCAAGCTTCATAGCTCGTTCTCTTCCTCTCGATGTGGGCTTTGATTCTCCCAAGGTGATTTCCCTAAACAACTTCTAATTCAACTCTAATTTTATTGATTTGATTCTAGGGTTCTAAGTTTCATTTATTGATTTTGAGTTTACATTGACCTTGGATTAGTTAAATTGAAGTTGTAAGCTTTCCAAAAATGTATTTAGATTCAATTTTAGAAATAGTTGCGATTTGGGCATTCTTCTGAGCTCGGTTATTATTCACAGTACTGTTCCCAGCTCAAAAATGTGTTTTATTTTTAATAAATTCTACTAATTATTTTAAGCATATTTTGTGAAGGAAGTTTATTAAAATTATGTTCCAAATTTGTATTATGGATTTGCAAATGTTTATGTAAAATTTGGATTTTTGAAAAAATTAGTATAAATTAGTAATTTTTATAATTGAAATTATTGTTAATTATTATGTTTTAGATAATTTTTGAGTAATAAATAGTATTAAAATAATTTTTATGTATTATTTACTATTTTTAACTAATTAATAATAATTTCTGGAAATATATTCGAATAATGGGTTTATCTATTATTTTTATGATTAAATGAATTTTTAGTTTTTTTTATTATATACTTTGGTAATTCAAATAATTATTGGTAATTTATCCTATTTAATTTCAAATATTTGAAGATTTGGTTTAGTAGTATTTATTATTATTTTATTGATTTTGATTATGTTGGTTCTCTGTTGGGCAATAATTGTAGTTTAGGGGACCAACCCCGAGAAGTTGAGCCTTGTGATTATTTGAAGTATGTTTGCATTTAGGATCGACTCTACTTTTAGTAGAGAGACGTCCATTTTATAAAGCAGACATTATCGATTTTTTTTATAGAATTCACATAAAACATGACATCTGGTCAGTCCTGAGTTTTGAATTTTTGTCGAGTCGTATCCTAAATTGTATTGTTCTTTTGAAATTCTAGAAACAAAAAACAAGGATTTCGATTCTAATATATTATTATTGTTATTATTTTTCATAGTTGCTCCGCGAGCTATGCCTATCGGACCAAACCATCCAAGTCAGGGTAGAGGAGCACATTTGAACTATGAGTTATTATTATATGTATACATTACATGTAGAAAATATATTATAAGCATCCATATTTTTAATAAATATGAATTTTATTATCCTTTAATTCATTAAATTGTTATTATATGATTATTTCAAATATATATTTATTCATACATATTCAAATGTGATTTATTTAATTGTGAAAATAGATGATGTTCATATTTTATTGTGAATTATATTATTTAAATTATGAAACAATATTTTGGAGGATAGTTGTCAAACGTGCCACCTAGTGGGTCATACTAAGGTTGTTGTGCAATAGTACGCTAGATATTAGGCTTTTAACTTTAATTGATTTCAGATATAGAAATAATGATTATGGTGAATGATGAATAAAGGGGTGTGATTATGGATCCTCGGTTAACTTATAGGGTACTCGGGGCTAGTTAGCACCGGTAGTGGGACTGCAGATCCTCGGTTGGCCATTTGTGTACTCAGAGCTAGTCTACTACCAAAAAGTTGGATAAAGAATATTTTGGAGATATGAAAAGCCTATTGGCTAAAGAAATACAATGATCAATGTTGCAAAAATTTGGGGATTCTGCTTCGATCCTCCACCCAAAATTCTTTTACATTTAGTGTAATAATAAATATGGATTTTGAGCATCTGTATGAAATGCATGTTTATATTAAATAAATATAAATATATTATTATATTGATGCTTGAGTGTATATGTCATTAGGTTGTATGTATATATCGAATAATAATTCACTCAATGAGGTCTGACCCCCCTCAAATATTTTTCAGGATCTTCTACTGCAGACCTACATATTAGTTTTATTTGTCAGTTTCTTCACCGGCCGATCTATGAAAACTTTGAACTAATACTTTTCTTATATTTTAGCAAATGATGCAGTAGTAGTGCATCTTATTGTAGTATTTATTATTGTATTAGACAATGATTCTATTTTTGAATAATTATATAAATGTATTTTATTATGTTATGATATGAGGATTTTTTTTATATTATTTAAAGTTTTAATTTTGAGGTATTTTATGATATGTTTGCATGATTTTTTATTTTTAAGGCTTAATGCAGGTTCCAAATTCGTGATAGTTCCCATTCCCCAGTACTGGTCATGACTCCCTAGTTTCGGTTGTGACAAAGTTGGTATCAAAGCCTAGGTTTTAGTGTTGTGGACCTAAGTTAGTAGAGTTATGTTTTCTTTGAAACTACTATAGTAAATTAGGTTCAACTATGTCTTTGATAAGTTTTCCTTATTATAGTTTTCTGTATAACTGTTAGGATGTCTGTTTGTTATTTGTTTTTATCTAAATCTTTTTGGTTTTTATCTTTTCAGAATGAGGAGGCGAGTGTGTGTCGCTCCACTAGTCATTGAGGCTGAACATGATGAGTCTTTTCAGGATAAGGTTCTACCCCCTGAGCCACCAGTTAGGTGCAGAGGTAGAGGTAGACCTCGAGGAGCGATAGGTCACCATAGATAGAGAGAGCTAAGGATAAGGAACTTGTAGAGCAGGAATATGTGGAAGTTGTTATACCTCTGGTCGTACCACAGATGCAACCTATGTATTAGTAGGGCATGTCTGACTTAGAGGCAACCTTGTTTTATGACAGAGTCGGCAAGATATCATTTGACGAGACTATATATCCTCTAGATTTTCTACATGCTATAGAGACGAGGACTCAGACTACTCATACCGAGTACTAGAGGATTATAATCGTCAAGTTATCTGTTGAGGGGCTAGCCCTACATTAGTTTGTACAGGTCATCCAGCCGCATATGATGACACTCACTTGGGCTTAGTTTGAAGAGAGATTTATGAGATGTTTCTACCCATAGCCTATGTGGATGAGTTTCAAACTCCGGCTGACTAACATTAGCAGAGGCGACATGTCAATGGAGGACTACACCAGAGAGTTCCTTAGATTGGGCCGATATGCAAAGGATTTGCTGAGAGACCAGTACTTTGGGGTCAACACTTACATCACTGGATTGGGTTCTGCATTCGCTAGGATGCCTACTACAAGCCTTACTCTTGAGTCCGTAATAAAGTTAGCCAATAAGATAGAGCTCAGACTGATCAGGCAAGGAATTAGGCCTGACTATTATTAGATGGGAGGTGTTCAAACTAGAGGGTCTCAAAGCACACCGTTCACGACATTTCAAATATTTTATTATGTTATGATATAAAGATTTCTTTTATATAATTTAAAATTTTAATTTTGAGGTATTTTTGTGATATGTTTGAATGAGTTTTTATTTTTAAGGCTTGCTACGAGTCCTGAATTTTTGAGAATTCTCATTCTCTAGCACCGGTCATAACTCCCCAGTTTAGGTCGTGACAATTTCATTTATTATTTCATAATCAAGTCACAATTGTGCTAAAATTTCCAATAATATGTTTAATTGTGCTAAAATTACAAATAATATGTCAAATTAGGTTAGTTTTGCCAAACTTTAAAGTTTGTTATCAATATGCAAATTGTGATTTTTAGTACGAATAGGCCTTTATTCTAATTAAAACTTCATTTTTTTTCTATTTTTTTCTCGGTTTGGAGAAATCATATTATCTGGACTCATTCTAATAAATTTTTTTGAAATAGTTCGATTTAAAGAAAGTCAAATGATCAACATAATTTTTCAATTATGGGATTCGATTTTTTGAAACAGTTTAGATTCTTCAAAACCCATACTCAGCCCTACCCATAACTCAAACATAATATATTATTTAAGTAGTAACAACCTTTAATTTTTTTTTATCAATGGAAATATCATTCCAGCAAACTAAACAAGGGTACATGTAAGAGGAAGACCATTACAAAGACTTATTTGTATCCCATAATTTGCCAAAATCAAAACAAAATAAGGTTAAAAGTAAACTTAAATCCAAAACCTTACTGGGCCTACTTCCTGAGTAGTTTCTTTTATAGTCATGAAAAAACTCTACCTAACCAACTAAGTTTTTGCATGACTAAATACCTGAAGTGAAATAAATAGAGTTCCATCAAGAACTTAACATATAAGCTAAAATATACAAAAAATTTTATCCAGATAAAATGTCTTTGCAACTACTAACCACCATTAAAGTCCTGCACCTCCTTCTTCTCCTTTGCCCTGTTCTGAACCTTAGAGATGGAAATAAACAACAATGGAGCTAAGAAAACATCTGCAATAAAAGAGCACATCCATGGTAAGACAGCGACAACTTCTAAACTTGTAGGAGCTAGATCTACACCTCTTTTCTAGCACAATCCCATGGATGTATTGAGAGACTTTTCACTTTTTCAACACAAACCACTAGATTTATTAATTTGTAGCCTAAGAAAAAAAAAACTAAGAAGGATTCAACAATGGATCTTAAATCCTTGTTATTTATGGACTAAAGATAATTAAAGAAAAGGAAATGGTGATTTTTGGCTTATGGACTAAAGATAATTAAAGAAAAGGAAATGATGGTTTTTTGTCAAAAACCACCTTTGAAAAAACTAAGAAACCACCACCAAAAAGGAAAACATAGCCCAACACTAAAAAGAGAACAATGTTCCTCTCACTAAAAAATGTACAACTTGCACGTATACTTTTTTCTATTTAGAACCGTAATTGGGGATTATTTCATGGAAATTAGCAAGGGTGTAATCAAGCAACGCCAATCTTTTGGTATCGCACTTGGTGTTCACAAATTGTTCACTAATTTAAATGAGCTAAAAATAAAATTAAAAAATACAAACTATAAACTAAAATTATACATTTTAAAATAAAAAATAAATTATTTATTAAATAAATTACAATATATTTAATAAAAATTATGATTTTAATCTAATAATATATTTAAAAATTATTTTTTATAATAAGAATTTATATATTATATGTCTAAAATTAAATTACTAAATATTAAAATTACAAGCTGGCTCACGAACTTTTTATTCGAATTTGTTCACGAGCCGAGTTTCATATAATTTAAGCTCAACTATTTTAATAAACGAGCTCAAATAAACTTTTATCAAGCTAAATATCAAACCACTCATGAGTAGCTCGGTCCATTTATACCGCTAGAAATTATTAACAACCTTTACTAAGTGGTTTATGGTTGTTGGTAAAGATAATAATAATAACAACTTTTGCATCAATAGCTTGGCAAAATAATTTAGCAAGCTACTGCGCTGGGTACTGCTGCTAAGCCTACATGGACCGTTGTGAACCAAACATTTGCAATGCACTTTATGGGCCAAAACCACCATTGCTAATGATGAGTAGTGCATCTATCTATCTGTTTTTAGCAAAAACAAAACAAATAAATAAATTGAAAAATACAACGGAAAAAATAAATAAATAAATTATATACATACAGATGTATAATTTTTAATATATAAATATTTTAAATAACATTTATTTTTTACCATAATTTTTCATAAATGTATAATATAATTTTTCATAAAAAATTATTTTAAATTATTTTAAATTGTTATTTTACTGTTTAGAATTATTTTAGTAATTTAAGCATATTAAATTTGTTTTCAAAAAATTTATTAATAATTTCAACATAATGGCTATTTCAGTGTGTGTGATATAAATGAACCATACAAAATTTTATGAAATTCATACAAATTTGAGTGCATTTAGTTTAACAAAAATTTTATGAATTCATTTCCTATATAACTTTTTAAGATTTTTGAAATTGCTTATTATTAAACTAAAATTTTAAAAACAGTATTATAATTTTCAATTGATTTTAAATGATTTTTATAAAATATTTATTTAAAACAAATACTCTTTATTATACAAATTCATTTAAAAATAAAATAAATCTTTTAGTGGGATGGAATCAAACAAAAGATTAAGATAAATTTAATTGAATTAAATTTTATGATACTTGTTAATAAACCTGCTAAAAAATTTAAAAAATTCGTCCAATCCAAATCAATTCATTAAAATAAATTAAAATTAAATCTAAATTACTAAGTACAAGTTTGATTTAATTCGATCCAACATGATCTAAATTTTATTTTTAATATATATAATTTATTTTCTATATATAAAATATTTTTGGTTAAAAAATTAGATCAAATATTTTAAAATTGACTGACAAATTCACAGGGGCGTATTCAATTAGAATTTTAAAATATTTTAATTGAATTTAAAAATTGGGTGATATTCAATTAAAACTTTTTAGAATTCTAGAAAAGTGAGACAATATTCAATTAAGATTTCTAATGACTTAAAAAAAGTATGTAAAAGTTAGAAGGTATTCAATTACAACTTTAATAGAGTTTATAAAAGTAAGGTGATATTTAAAAAGTCATTGATTTTTATAGAGATTAGACTTTTATGTATTTTTATAGACTTTTTATGTAATGTTATGTATAAATTTTTTCTTTCCCTCACTCTCAAGATTTAAAAGGTATTCAATTACAACTTTAATAGAGACTATAAAAGTAAAGTAATGTTCAAAAAGTCATTGACTTTTATAAATATTAGACTTTTACGTAATGTTATACATAAATATTTTCTTTCCCTCATTCTTAAGATTTCGATGGACTTTAAATAACTTTTTATAGATTGATATAAATAGGAAATCTAAAAAGTTATCTTTCACCCTTTTTCAAGACTTTGAATGACTTCTTGCTATTTCAATTTATTTTCACTTTTTTATATACTTTTTTTAATTTTTGTTTATCATGTTTTCTTATTATATATATGTTAGGTAAATATTTTTCCGTGGATTGTAGCTTCAATTTTTAACTCCGTTTCGAAGTGTTTGCTGTCCTTTTTAAGAATTTTACAATTAAGGTCGTTATCTTGAAACAACTCTTCAATATATTTTTTTATTTGAAATTAATAAAATAAATATCTTAATTTTTTTAAAAAATAATTTATTAGGTCAAAATATGTATATTAAAATCAACAAAAGTTGTCCAATGTTAATAAAAGTCATAAAAAGTCTTTCAAAATAAATTCTATAAAAGTTATTAACAAATTCATAAACTTTATAAAAGTTTTCAAAAGTAAAGTCTATAAAAGTCATTAAAAATTTATAAACCATACAAAAGTAATTCACTTAAAAAAAGTCTATAAATTTCTATAAAAGTCTTAATTGAATACACCCCTAAGTCTAAATCCGCTTAAGATAGAGGGATAACGAACATGTGTATTTGGAAAAGAAGAAAAAAAATTATATAAAAAATTGAAATAGTTGTCAAAATAGAAAAAAAGACAATAAAAAAAACTTTAAAATATCTTTCAAAATACTAAAAAAGAAATGGGTGAATTACAATTTGTCTTCTATGGTTTGCTATATTATGCTACGTGGTCTCTAACATTTAAAATTCATATTTTCTTCTCTTATTTTGTAAAATTACACTATTTACCCCTTCTATCAAAATTTTCAACACAATTACTGTTAATTGACATAACAATTTTCAAGTAAATACTATTTGCCCCGTATTTGAATATATTATACTATTTGCCCCCTTTATTTGATATATTATATTATTTGCCCCTAAAATTTACAAAACATATTTTTATTATTAAACTAATTGTCTAACAACATATATGTTAAATTAAATTATCATTAATTGACTATAAAAATGATAATTTTATCAAAAATATTTTAATAAAAATAAACTAGTAAATTTTATTTTCAATCTAATCAAAATTTTAATCAAATAACAATTAATTACTTTCAATCTTAAAATATCTAGGAAAAATTACAAATTTGGTGTCTGAACTTTTATGGTTTTTCTATTTGAGTGTCTGAACTATTTTTTTCTATTTTGAGTATCTAAACTTTGAAAAAATATATTAATTAGATGTATCTTATCTATTTTAAGCTAACTGTGTGCTTAGTCAGCTAAAAAAGGGTCTACTTTTTTCAACTCATATGCCATTTTTTCCAGCTCATTGCCCTCTATTGTCCACTTAAAAAAGGGTAAAGATAGCTGAAAAAAAGTGGACCCTATTTGAGTTGACTAAGCATGCAGTCAACTTAAAATAGGCTAGATACACCTGGTTAATATATTTTTTCAACATTTAGACACTCAAATAGAAAAATCATAAAAGTTCAGCCACTATATTTGTAATTTTTCCAAATATTTAGGCAAGAATTTTTAGCTAGAAAAGGCATTAACATAATCTTAAGTGGAGTATGAGGGACATCAATGGTAAACCATGGTAAACTCCAGAAGAGCAATGCCCATTATGTCTTTTGTTAAAAAATTTGGTCTATTTAGATTTCAAATTTGAATTCACCTCTGAGATAAAAATAATTGCTGCCTCGAGAAGGGATTTTCTTCAGTGCACAACATCATATTGATATTTTATTATGAAATAGTTTGTTTTTTGGTATCTAACCAAAGTTTCAAGCTACAAATCTATGGAGGTGAAGAGGAAGAAGATAAAGTATTATGTAGTTTTTAGAGGAACTCGACCTGGTATATACACTTCATGAGAAGAATTGTTGACCATTTGCATGATCAAACTCCTAATTTTGGACTTTGACAAATAATTTTTATACTAATAATTTCAATTAAGTGTGTAGGGAATTATATACCAAACATATACCAAGCATATACTCTTTTTGATGAATAGTGACTTTTCTGGCTAATTGAACCTCTGAGATTGAAGAAGACTTTTAACATATTTAAAGCTCTTAAATGAGAAAATGAGCTTCTTCACTTTTGAATTAGACATCTTAAACTTTCCAAATTGAGCTTTTTTGTCAAAATTCAAGTTCATTTAGGTATGTAAATCTTCAGTCGAAGTGAGCATATGCAGCTTGCAGTTCAGTTTGCACAACTCTTGGTATTTCAGCAATATCTTGAGCTATAGATGTCGAATTAAGGTGATTCAAAGTTTTATGGAAAGATAAGATAATTATATACAACTTTTATGCAAAAATTTTTGGCTTAATAGATCGTCTTCATTCCCTTTCACAAGCATCTTTCAAAGTGGTCACGAGCTATCCTTCAATGGAGCCTTTGGAGCACGTTTTTGCCAAAAAATGGTAGTCCCCTCACGAGCTAAGTGCTCATGACCTTGCTCGTGAGCAAACCACTGACAGCATCCAATAGGAATTTTTTAATGCAACGGATATATTTTTGCCCCTCACGAGCACTATTCACTCTTAAGCAGCCCATGAGCATCCTTTGAGCTGCCAAAAGTCTAAGAATTGATTAAAATCAATTCTAAATGTTGGAGACATGATTGATACATGTAAAAACTATATTTTTAAGTGTTTTTCTATATAAGCACAACTTAGAATTCAATTGAAAGGTTAAGAAAACTTGTTTATCATTCATTATTTTCTTAAACATTCAATTGAGCTCTTAAACTTTCTTTTAAACAATTCTTTGTGTATAACTCTTATGAGAGTTGGTGAGTGATTAGAATAGACATTCTTATTCTTTTATTTTCTGGGTTTAAAAAATGAGAAGTGAAATTCTACTCTAAAGGAATTGGTTTAAGTGTTTAGCCATTAAAACACTTGGGAATTTGGTTTTAGTGTGAGCCTTAAAAACACTTATAATTTGGTTTTTAAGTGAGCCTTGAAAACTCAAGTTATAAGGTTGTAAGAGTGAGCCATAAAACTCTTATGTATTCTCAATCTTGTGAATAAGATTGTGGGTGATTAAAAAATCCTAACTTGGGGATAAGTTAGGTAGAGACGTAGGATTATTGTTGAATCTAAACTCCTTAAATATTTGTGTTCTTCATTCTTCCTTCTCAACTCTTACTCAATTCTTGTAAAGAATTCCTTTAATTTCCTATTTTTATTTGATAGTCTTATTCACCCCCCCTCTAGGACTCTTTCAATTGGTATTAGAGCTTGAATTCTAGGTATTTCATTGCTAGAATATAAGATCATGGGGATTGAATCTCAAAAAATATCTTCTCTTAGACCATTCTTTGATGGTAATGACTATCCACATTGGAAATTTAAAATGGAATTATATCTTGATTGTGATTCTATCAAACTTTGGGATATTGTCTGAAGAGGTTGGGAACCACCTACAACCATCATTGATAGTGTGATAACTATTCTTGCAAGAAGCCAATGGAGTGTTGATCAAAAGGAAGAAAACCATAAAAATAAAAAAGTTATGATTACTCTAGTCTCCTCCATTATAAGAGAAAAAGGAGGCAAGCTTCAACATTATAATTCTGCTAAAGAAATGTGGGAGACCTTGGAGAATCACTATGAAGGCAACATTCAAGTAAAAAGCAAGAAGGTTCAACTTCATATGTATAAATATGAACTCTTCAAAATGAAGCCTCAAGAATCAATCATGGAGATGACAAACCGTCTCAATGCTCTCCTCACAACCCTCAAGAAACTTGGAAAATATTTCTCCAAGGAAGAGATAAACAACAAGATTCTAAGAATCCTACCTAAGAAGGATTGGGAATCTTATGTTACCTCAATTAAGGAAACTCAAGAACTCTCTACTCTATCAACCGATGTGCTCATTGGTAAGCTCTTAACACATGAGCTCACCATCAAGCAAAGAGGTGAAGAATAAGAAAAGAAAGAAGAAAAGAAAAAGAGCATTGCTCTAAAGGCTCTTCAAGAAGATAGTGAAGTGGAAAGCATCAAAGATTCTAGTGATGAAAATAGTATCATTACCATGCTCACTAGGAACTTCAAAAAGTTCTTAAGAAAGAAAAATTTCTCAAGAACAAGGGACTTCAATAAGAAGTTCGAAAGAGATGGAAAGAATAAAATAAAAGAGATTACTTGCTATGAATGCAAGAAACTAAGACACATTAGAAGTGAATGTCCCAAACTCAAATTTAAGAGCAAGGGAGCAAAAGATAAGAAGAAGGCATTCAAAGCTACTTGGGATGATTCCTCCAAATCCGAAAAGGAAGAGAAACAACAAGAAGTTGCCAATCTTTACTTTATGGCAATTGAAAATGAAAATGAGGTACCATCCACTTCTTATTCTTCCCTTGATGATTGTGATGAATATTGTGATGATGATGATGATGATGATGATGAGAGCTCTATTATGAGCAAATTACTTGTTAAATGTAAAAGTTTGTTATCTAAAAAGAAACAATATAAACATGAGTTAGTTAGCTTAAATAAGGATTTTGAATGTTTAAAAATTGATTTTGCTAAACTTGTTACATCAAATGAAAAACTTGTAAGTGATGCTAAATCTTTTAATTCTTTATAAGACCAACTTAAGAAAGCAAATGATGAAAATCATAAGCTTTTTAAGGAAGTCTTAGAATTAAAGAATTCCATTGCTAAATTTAAAAGAGGAAAAGAAACTTTAAATAGTCTTCTTGACTCTCAAAAATTTCATGGAGATACCCATGGAATTGGATATAAAAATGGAATGTCTTCATCATCCTCATCACATATTACTTTTGTTAAAGCTTCACATAATTCTACTCCTTTAACCTCAAATGAGATTCAAGCTTTCAAAGCTAAAAAATCTCATATGTTAAATAGCAAGGCAAAGTCTCATAAGATTAACCCTTCATTAACACAAAGAGGTAAGGCTCAAACTAGAGCACCTTAACCTAGGCATGCTACACAACACAATGCACATAAACATATTGCATAAACTTTTCAAAATATTCATCACCATTGCCAATGTATGTCTCACCCAATGTCACAAAATAATAAGAGATACACACAACCCCAAAGGCATGTTGTATATACTAGGAAAGCATATCATCCTAGGAGAAATAAATTTGAAAATGTTGTATGTTCATATTGCATGATCAAAGGACATACCAATAATGTGTGCTTCTATAGAAAACTACACCTGAATTTGCTTCCTTTGGATTATCTTGAAACTAACCAACCTAGACCAAGAAAGGTTTGGGTTCAAAAGAACATTTAAAATGTTTTATGTAGGTATGCTTAAAATCCGCAAGAATAAAAAGCAAGTGGTGTCTCGATAATGGATTATCAAGGCACATGACGGGAGATAAGGAGTAATTCAATAAACATGATGCTAAGGATGGAGGACACGTTACTTTTGATGATAATGCAAAAGGAAAAATTATTGGCATTGGAGAAATAGGTAATCCTCAATCCTTATCTATACATCATGTGTTATTTGTTGATGGTCTTAAACATAATTTTCTAAGTATAAGTCAATTATGTGATATGGGAAATAAGGTGACTTTCTATCCTAGAAATTGCTTTGTTAGTAATCTTGATGAAGACAAAGTAATTTTTAGTGGTGAAAGAGTAGATAACGTTTATGTTATTGATTTGAATAAAATTGATAACAAAGACATAAAATGCTTAATGTCAATTTCCCATGACATATGGACATGGCATAAAAGGTTAGGACATGCAAATTTTGAGCTTTTGAATGATCTTTGTAAACATGAACTTGTGATTGGTTTACCTAAGCTTGAATTCACTAAGGATAAACCTTGTGATGCTTGTCAAAAGGGAAAAAAATCTGAGTCTTCATTTAAGCTAAAAAAATGTAGTGTCCACTTCTAGACCACTTGAACTTATACATATGGATTTTTTTGGACCAACTAGAGTTGCTAGTCTTGGTGGAATGTGCTATGCTTATGTATTGGTTGATGATTACTCTAGATGCACTTGGGTGTGTTTTTTTGCTCATAAGAATTATGCATTTAAAGCTTTTGAAAATTTTTCAAAAAGAGTTAAAAAAGAAAAAGGATTTTGTATTTCATCCATTAGAATTAATCACGGAACCAAATTTGAAAATGAATTTTTCAAAAACTATTGTAATGAAAATGGTATTTTTCATATATTTTCATCTCCTAGAACTCCTCAATAAAATGGATAGTTGAAAGGAAAAATAGAACTCTTGTGGAAATGGCTAGAACAATGCTTCATAAGTATAATTTACCTCTATACTTTTGGGCGGAAGCGGTTAACACATCTTGTTACATTTTAAATCGAGTTTTCAAAAGGCCGATTTTAAATAAAACATCTTATGAGCTATGGAATAATAGAAAACCTAAAATATCATATCTAAGAGTATTTGGATGCAAGTTCTTTATATTAAACACCAAGGATAATTTTGGGAAATTTGATTCAAAAGTCGATGAAGGAATTTTCCTAGGCTATTCCATCTCTAGCAAAGCATATAGGGTCTTTAATAAGAGAACTATAGTAGTTGAAGAGTCAATACATATGGTATTTGATGAATCAAACTCACTTGATCCTAGAAAGGATGTTTGTAGTATTGATGATCTTATAAGTGACAATGAGATTGTGGAATCACAAGAAGAAAATGCTAGTAAGCCTTTGGAATTTGAAGATCCAAGCAAAAAGGAAAATGAGGAGACACCTTAACCTACTTTGAAGGATGAACTTCCAAAGGATTGGCAATTCAAGAAAGCTCACCCTCAAGACCTTAATATAGGTGACACTATAAAAGGGGTAACCACTAGATCTAAACTCAAGCATATTGTTAATTTAGCTTTCATTTCTCAAATTGAACCCAAAAATATTGATGATGCTTTGAGTGATGAATTTTAGGTCCTTGCTATGCCAGAAGAGTTAAATCAATTTGAGAGAAATAAGGTTTGAACCTTAGTTCCTAGACCTAAACATCATCCTATTATTAGCACCTAATGGGTGTTTAGAAATAAGATGAATGAACAAGGTGTCATAACTAGGAACAAAGCTAAACGAATAGCTAAAGGTTATAATCAAAAGGAAGGAATTGATTATGATGAAACCTTTGCCCCCATTGTAAGGTTAGAAGCTATTAGGATGTTACTTGCATTTGCATCATACATAGATTTTAAACTTTATCAAATGGATGTTAAAAGTGCATTTTTAAATGGTTTTATTAAAGAGGAGGTATATGTTGAACAACCTCCAGGTTTTGAAAATTTTAACTCTCCAAATCATGTTTTTAAATTGTCAAAAGCATTGTATGGATTGAAACAAGCTCCAAGAGCTTGGTATGAAAGATTGAGTAACTTTTTATTAGAGAAAGGTTTCTCTAAACAAAAGGTTGACATAACTCTTTTCATAAACAAATCCAAGCATGATTTATTAATTGTTCAAATTTATGTTGATGATATTATTTTTGGAGCTACTAACCATTGTTTGTGTGAGGAATTTTCTAAGCTAATGCAAGGAGAATTTGAGATAAGTATGATAGGAGAACTCAAGTTCTTTCTTGGACTTCAAATCAAGCAATGTAAAGATGGGATTTTCATCAATCAAACCAAATATGCAAGGGACATTCTCAAGAAGTTTGGAATGGATGGAGCTAAATCAAGCAAAACTCCAATGAGCACCACAACCAAACTCAACAAGGATGAGAATGGCAAACTGGTTGATGAAAAGCGATTTAGAGGTATGATTAGATCCCTTCTTTATTTAACTGCTAGTAGACCCGATATTATGTTTGCTACTTACTTGTGTGCTATATTTCAATCAAGTCCTAGAGAGTCTCATTTGAATGCTATCAAAAGAATTTTTAAATATCTTTGTGGTATAATGCATTTAGGACTTTGGTATCCTAGGAGTTCTTCCATTAACTTGATTAGTTATTCTGATGCTAATTTTTCCGGTAGCCTACTAGATATAAAAAGCACTTTTGGAACTTGTCAAAATTTAGAAAATTGCTTAGTTTCTTGGTTTAGTAAGAAACAAGTTTCTATTGCCTTGTCCACCGCTGAAGCAAAATATATGGTGGCTAGTTGTTGTTGCACCCAAGTTCTATGGCAAAAACAACAACTTTTAGACTATAGCATTGATATTAATCACATTCCAATTAAGTGTGATAATACAAGTGCTATAAACCTTAGTAAAAATCCCATTTATCATTCTAGAACTAAGCATATTGACATTAGACATCATTTCTTGCGTTATCATGTGCAAAATGGTGATATTTTTCTTGATTTTATTGATACTAATAATCAATTAGCAGACATCTTTACCAAGCCTCTTTATGAGGAAAGATTAAATTTTATCAAATATGAACTTGGTATGATTGATGGCTCAAGCTTGTCTTGATCACTTGTTAAATTGATGAATTGATGTTTGGATTCTTATATGATCATATTCTTTAGAAAAATTATTTTCAGCATCATGTATATATTTCGTTTTAAAAGTTTTTGCATTAGCAAATTTACTTCATATACATTATATATTGTATTTCTCATTTGCATGATCTTTGTATTAATTTTATTTGATTTGGATTCGTTCAATTTTTTTAAAAGTCCCTCCTATTTTGCAAATTAATAATTAATTATTGAAATTCAATTAATTAATTATTTTAATTTAGCATAAATATTCCTCCTCCTCAATAAAAATTTTTTTGTGTATTTTTATGCTAGTTTCTATCTAGTTTATTTTTAGTATACTTTTTGTATCTAAGTTTTGAGCTATTAGTCTTCTTTTTAATTCATTTTATACCAGTTTCTATTTGGTTTATTTTTAGTATACTTTTTGTATCTAAGTTTTGAGCTATTATGTGTGTTTTATGACTATTTTTCGTTAGTTTATATTCAGTTTATTTTCTGGATATTTTATGGATATAAACCATGAGTTGTTAATCTATTTTATAATTATTTTGTGTTTTATAATTATTTTGTGTTTCAGTTTGGTTTATCTTCTGGATATTTTTTGGATATAAGACATGAACTGTTAGTTTTATGTCTTGTTTACAATTGGTATTTTAATATCATTGTAACTCTTTTTTTTAATGCAATTTTATTTGCATTTTGATAAGGGAGGAGAAATATTTAAGTTTGTTTATTTTTTTATTTACTGTGTTTATGCATAAATATTTTTTATTATGTTTATACATGCAAAATTCATATTTAATTTATTCATGTATAAATTCTTCTTAGGAATTGTTTTTATCTTTGATAATGCATGGATATTTTTAAGATTTAGTCTATCTTTGCATTTTGACAAAAGAGGACGAATAATTGGGTTTGCATGCATACTTAGTTCATTTCTTTTAAGGGAGAAATTTTTATTCCAAAGATGTGTTTATATAAATGACATAACTATGTGATAGTGTGTCCTTAATATCAATTTTTTTTTAAATCCATTGAAATAAGGGGAGAAAATTGTTTGAAAAAATTTCATGGAAATTTTTTTTTGCATGCATAGTAACAATGTAAGTGTGGCTACTTTTGTCCTTGTGATAAATAGCCTTGTTTTGCTTACTTTGTTTTTATATGACATGAATTTTTTTTATGACTATCAATTGTGCTTATTCCTGCAAAATTTATATTCATGTATAAATTCTTCTTGGGAATGGTTTTTTATCTTTTAAAATGACATGTATTCTATAAAGATTTTGAGTATCTTTGCTTGCATTGTTTTGGTTCTTGATCTTTAATTCTCTCTAGTATTGTTGTCTCCTTTAGGTCTATTTCCCCTTATATCTCTTTCTTTTCTTTTTGTCTTTGACAAAGGGGGAGAAGAAACTATGTGCTTAGGGGATAAATAATTGTGTTTAAGATATGCTAAGTACCACATGATTATGTATGATTGATTGACTAGTTAAACTCTTCATGACCATGTGATGTTTGAATATAGCATATATACTATTTTATGATGCATTATAGTAACAATATATGCATATATGTTTGAAATTATTTCCTTCATGTTGTCTAACATTTTTTAATAATCATGTTATCATCATTTGTTATGTTATGCCATGTTCTTAATAAATTTTTTATGTTGTCTTTATTTTTGACAAGAAGGATAATAAAATTTATTTATATTTCTTATCATATCCAAAAAGGAGGAGAAATAAAGAAATATATTTTGTTAAAAGAATATATTTGTTAAACCCTTATAAGTGCTATGATAATTCATTTATTTACATGTTCTGGTACATGATAAATATTGAATTTATGCATATGTTAAGGGGGAGCAAAATATTTTCTCATTTTGCATCTATTTAATTTGAAAGGGGGAGCTATTTTTATTTAATATGCTTATACATGTTATTTATTTTTTACACACACACACATATTATTTATCATCTTTTCAAATTGGTTGTCAAAGCCAAAAAGGGGGAGATTGTTGACCATTTGTATGATCAAACTCCTAATTTTGGACTTTGACAAACAATTTTTATACTAATAATTTCAATTAAGTGTGTAGGGAATTATATACCAAACATATACCAAGTATATACACTTTTGGATGAATAGTGACTTTTCAGGCTGATTGAACCTCTAAGATTAAAGAAGACTTTTGACATATTTAGAGTTCTTAAATGAGAAAATGAGCTTCTTAAATTTTGAAGTATACATCTTAAGATTTTTAAATTTAACTTTATTATCAAAATTCAAGTTCATGTGGGCATGAAAATCTTCATTCGAAGTTAGCATATGCAGCTTGCATATCAGTTTGCATAGCTCTTGGTATTTCAGCAATATATTGAGCTAAAGATATCCAATTGAGGTGATTCAAAGTTTTATGGAAAAATAAGATAATTATATAAAACTTTTATGAAGAACATTTTGGCTGAATAGATCTTCTTCAGTCCCATTAATGAGAATCTTTTGAAGTGGTCATGAGCTGTCCTTCAATGAAGCCTTTGGAGCACATTTTTGCCAAAAAATGGCAGTACCCCTCACGAGCCCTCCTCAAAATCTGAGTGCTCATGACCCTACTTATGAGTAGACCACTGACAGCATTCAATAGGAATTTTTGAATGTAATGGATATATTTTTGCCCCTCACGAATACTATTCACTCGTGAGCCGCCCGTGAGCATCCTTTGAGCTACCAAAAGTCCAAGAATTGATTCAAAATCAATTATAAATGTTGGAGACATGATTGATATACATCTAGTAACTACATTTTTAAGTGTTTTTCTATATAAACACAACTTAGAATTCAATTGAAAGGTTAAGAAAACTTGTTTATCATTCATTATTTTCTTAAACATTCAATTGAGCTCTTAAACTTTCTTTTAAACAATTCTTTGTGTATAAATTTTTTGAGAGTTGGTGAGTGATTAGAATAGATATTCTTATTCTTCTATTTTCTGGGTTTAAAAAATGGGAAGTGAAATTCTATTCTAAAGGAATTGGTTTAAGTGTTTAGCCATTAAAACACTTGGGAATTTGGTTTTAGTGTGAGCCTTAAAAACACTTGTAATTTGATTTTTGAGTGAGCCTTGAAAACTCAAGTTGTAAGGTTGTAAGAGTGAGCCATAAAACTCTTATGTATTCTTAATCTTGTGAATAAGATTGTGGGTGATTAAAAAATCCTAACTTAGGGATAAGTTAGGTGGAAACGTAGTATTATTATTGAATCCGAACTCCTTAAATATTTGTGTTCTTCATTCTTCCTTCTAAACTCTTACTCAATTCTTACAAAGAATTCCTTTAATTTCCTATTTTTGTTTGATAGTCCTATTCACCCCCCCCCCCCTCTAGGACTCTTTCAAGAATGTTCATCTTGTGTACTTGTCTTTAGTGGATTTTTTTTTTGTTCATTCTCAACTATGGAAGAAGCAATAGAAGCTTGGAATATATTTTGAGTTAAACAGCGATAATGACAGAAGTTCAATCAAAGAAGGAATTTCAAACATGAATATATAGGAGTTTGGAATGGTGGGGAAGAAGAATAGTGATTTCTACATGTCGATGAAGAACGAAACCATTAGGATTAAATCATTGCATGGTTGGAATTTATGTTATATTTATTGTATTATTTTACTATTCTTCTTTATAAGTGTAATTATTGGTAGACAATTACATTAAAAATTAGAGTAAGTAATAGTTTTGAATATGTAATTTTATTATGAAGGTTTAATGGGAAAAAATTTCATATGTTATTTTATAAAGAGAAATAATATCTCAAGTAGTATTCTTTCTCTCTCTCTCTCTCTCTCGCTATATTCATTGTCTTCAATATTTTCTAAAGTTTCATTTTTCTACCCAATTTGCCTATTCAAATAGCCACAAATTGTCTATATAATCTAATCACAATTCGCCTCATCGCATTATTCTCCTTTTTCCCTAAATTAGTTTTAGATCCT
Source organism: Mallotus nudiflorus (assembly GCA_947683625.1). Lineage (NCBI taxonomy): Eukaryota > Viridiplantae > Streptophyta > Magnoliopsida > Malpighiales > Euphorbiaceae > Mallotus > Mallotus nudiflorus. The sequence continues at coordinate 3,400,132 of CANTUR010000461.1, forward strand.
TCTCTACGCTGCTTAGTAATCAATTCCACCGATCGCCATTTGTTATGGAGGAATAACTCTCAAATGATCTCTTAAAGGTTGATGAAAACTTAATGGAGGTTGATGAAAACTCGATGGTGGTCAACAAAATCCTCAACAAAAAAAGTTATACCCCTTACTTTCTTAAGCTTTGGCGGAACTAGGTATGGCATCTCTCTGAGATTTTAATTGTTCAATCTTTGAGAGGCGAAAACTTATTTAAGATTCATCTAAAAACTGAGGATGACAAAAATAAAATTCTCAATAACACCCATTGGTCAATATTTGGATATCCTTTTGTTGTTAAATATTAGAATCAAAATCAATCTATTGATGATTTTGATTTCATTGTTTATAATGTCTAGGTAAAATGAAAAAATCTTCCTTTAGGGTTAATCAATGAACCTAATGCTATGTTCTTAGCTAACTTAGCCTTTAAAGTCATGTTAAAGATGGAGGATCCCTCTCTCTCGGTTAATCCTAAAAATTAGGCCTAAAGTTAAAAGCAAAAATCAATCTTGCTAAGCATATTCCTAAAGGTTATTGGTTTAAGCTAGGGAAGCATGCAGTTTAGTTCAAATACTTTAATCAAAAACCTGCTGGGAATATGGTTCACTTTTATCTTAATAGTGCTCTAGAATATTTCTCTAACTTTGGCAAGAAAGAAATTCCAGCCCCTGAATATGGCAAGCACAAGGAAGAGACAAAAGAAGGGAAAGAAGATTTACAATCAATAGAATGAAGAACATCAATTGGCCCCTCTAATTAAATTTGATGGGGGAGCATGAAGTGTGGTTCAAATACCTTTACCAAAAACATGCTAGGAATATGGTTCACTTTTACCTTAATAGTGCTTTGGAATATTTCTCTAACTTTGGCAAGAAAGAAATTCCAGCCCCTAAATATGGCAAGCATAAGGAAGAGACAAAACAAGGGACAGAAGATTTGCAATTAATAAAATTAAGAACATCAATTGGCCTTTCTGATTAAATTTAATCAATCCTAGGCTCAAAGGAAGTCACATCCAAGAAGGCAATCAAATTAGTCCTTTATTAGCTAAGGCATTCTATATAGGCTTTTGATCTCTATTGAACTCTATTCGTTTTATTTCCTATCTCTTTAAATGTTTATGAACATTTGAATGCTTAAACTCTGTTTGTATTATTTTGATTCCTTTTAAACATTAATAGATATTATAAGTTTATTATAGAATCCTTCACCATGTTACTTGATATACTCACAAGCTTCACCATGGTACTTGATGTATACTCACAAGCTTCACCATAAATAAACTTATATTTTATTTATTATGAATAAGTTTAGTTGACATATGTTTAAATAGTAATTTATTAATTATTTTAATTTGATTAATAATCAGCAAAGTATAAATTATGTTCCATGTATAGTGTAGTCTTAAACTATATATCATATTTTGTTCATATTTAACAATAATGTTAATCTAAATAATCTGTTAACAATTTAAATGTTTGAATCAAATGGAGAAGTTAAGCAGATAAAGATAAATGATCCATAATAATTCATAAATTAATAAAGGTGATACAAACCACCATAGCGGTTCATATATAAAGAAAGAGAAATCATTTAGAAGATTAAAATTCTAATGAATCAGAGAAATCAAGACTATTGTCATTGGAATTTGCTATCTCTGGTGTTAGTTCTGGTGGTGTTGCTTCTTCTAATACTGCCTCTTCCAACTCCTTTGCAAGTCATTCCGCTTACCTTTTCCTATTCTACTTAAGGTATCCGTCATAGAGTGCTATAAGAGGCTTTGGTTCAAGGATTGTGTTTTGGATGGATAGATCTCATTTTGGATCTTTAAGTTGTGTATAGAGGTACACTTTGAGCTCCAGCCTCAGTTGTTCAAGTTCTTTTCTTACAGTTTTGTAAAGAACCCTTAATGTAAACTCGCTTGGATAAAAGCTTCATGGTGAAGGTTGTTTATTGTTCATGGTTAGATTTAATATTTATTATTTTATTTTTTGTTTGGGTGTGCATGTATAGACCATTTCAATGTACTAATATTTATAAGACAATTTTAAATTCAAATACATTAGTTCTTGAAATTTGCAGTAATGAATAAATTGTTGCATTTTTGTTACTCAATGTAGTAATTATGAGTAAGCGTCGTTTGGATGGGTGAGGTGTTAATGATGTTGGTAAGCTCATATTAGCATGTAAGCAAAGATAATTAATGCAATTATCATGCCAACATTGGAAGCTGAAACGTCTTATTGTAAACAGTGTCACTTGTGTGTGCGACTATTTAGATGTGTAAACTAAGTTAGTTGGCATGGTAGATTTGCATGTAAGCAAATATAAGCATAATTCAGTCATGCTCATATTAGAGAATGAAACATCTTATATTTATACAGTGTCATTTATGTAATATTAATTGAATGTTATTCATATTTTGAATGTTAAAAATAATATCAGATTTATATAGAACTATAGTTATATACATGAAGATAATGAACTGAGTTTTAATAATGAACATAGTCATACAATGTTGTATTGTCAAGTGAAAACTAAGCTATTTTTCCATTAACGCCATTTTTATTTATGAATTTTCATCATTTAGTATACATTTAGCAATGGTGAAAAACAATTGCATCAGCATAGTTAAGAATCTGAATTTGATGAAGTATCATTTATTATTTTTATTTTAATCACGATGGATTCCACAACAAGCTTATATTATTGTACTGAACAAACTTCATTAAAATTTGGCCAAGGAAAATAATAAAAAAAATGATAGCATAAATATACAAAAGACTACATGACCAATAAACACATGCTAGTCATATAGAGCATTCCATAGAAAGTTAAAGAAACTTGAAAAATAAAACTAGCCATAAATAATACATAACCTTCACCATGGACCTAAATAAAATGAAACAAAGCATAAAACATAAATATTATGATAGTAGGTTGCATTTCTTGAATTTATTTCTTTGCTGGACCTAGCTTTCTTCCCTTTTCTTAGGTGATGGTTTGGCCAAAGTATCTGCTGATTCTAAAGCGGGGTGTTAAATTCTTTTTGGCACTCCTTGGCTTTAAATTCTGGTAATTCTAAAAGCTGGGCATTAAATTCTTTTTGGCGCTCCTTGGCCTTAGACTTTTTGAGTTCAAGGAAAAGGTCGTACACCTTAACCAATGGATGGGGAATAAGGAGCTCACTTTCTATTAAGAGATTAACCCAAGTATTTTTGTTTCTACTCAGGTACACCTTAACCTCCTCACATAGGTCATCAATTTGTTTTCTCACTGCTATGTATAGTGCCTCAAGTGATTTTAGTAAAGGCAAAACCTCTTATTCACTTACTGGTGCACTGCCTACACATCTTGCCATTTTGAAGAGTTGCTCCTTAAACTAATTTTTTATGTTACTGGATAATTTTATACGAAAGAGTAAATGTATTCACTTCCTTTTATAGTTATAGAAGTTTTATGCATTAACCTTAATCCAGGGAGAATTGTTTTGGCAGTAAAATATTACCATTCTTTAGCATCCTATACATAATTTCTAATTTTACATTTTGTAAGTCAAAATTATTTTTTAATTTTCTCATTTATTATAATATGTCTATAATTTAATTAAAGTTACATGATTTTGAAATAAAATAATATCTTATTTATCAAGAGATAAAATTAACTTACTTACATGATTAAATAGGACGCCACTAATATTAAAGATATAATCACGAGTTCAGTTTTTAATTTTAGTTTTATTGTAATTGCCAATGATATGTCAACAAAGTATTATATCTATAAATGATGTATGTGATATTAGTGTTTTTTATTAACTTTTTTAATTATAATTCACACGTATAAGCATTAACTTTAGGTAAACACTTTAAGAGTTTTACCCATATTGAAGTTATGCATGGTTGTATATGAATGTGTTGAAAATGTGAAGTGAAAAAGTATCCATTATCATATCAATATTTATCAACTACTAATGTAATGTCCATATTGTAGTCATATATAAATCTTTAACTAGAATCCAAATCAAGAGATTTAGGTCCATGCCATTCTGAGCAATAATTATCTTAAATCTAAGTTGCTTTCTTGAATTCTATTGTCCATTATTTTGCCAAATCATGCTGTTAAAGTAACTTCTTACTACTAATCTCATATTGCTTCCTCATCAACTGTTTCTGTTGTTGGACTTCTTTAGCTCAGTCTAAAAGTTCATCATCTTGGGCCTTAATCTCAGCAATTTGTTTCTTCAAATTACTTATACTCTTCATTTTTTTCATATTGTGTCTATATTTCAGACAACTCCTTTGTGCATAAATAGATCCCTTGTAGCCTTTAGTGTCAATAACCTTCTATTTCACATCTTCAATTTAGTATGTAGTTTATCAATTATTTTTATCGCTTAAACAAAACTCTGGTATGTTAAATCTATTTTTTTTTAAGAGCTTTATTAAAAGATTCAACTAGATTTGGCATTTTGGCAATTAAAATTGACGATTTTATTGCTTGCAACTGCTGTGAAATAAGAGACAACAGATCAATCTGGAAAATGTTTTTCAGTTCATTTTTTGCACACTCGATGTCATCCCTTATTAAAGATTATGGTTTAGGTGGAGCATTAATGTTGACTTCTTCAAGGAAGTTAAAGTCCACAGTAGATAGTAGATCCTCTAATAAATCTTGTGCACATGCTCTTTGAAATCTATCCATCTTATCACCCTAATAAGTACCAATGATATATAATTTTTTCATCATAAGTGATACACTAATAAAGCATTTATACACATTAATTTTAATCAACTTCACCACATAATACCTATATAACATATGAAGTTTTGTCCATCTGTTTAGAAGAATCACCAACCAAACAATGAAAATATCCTTCTTGAATTTCATTTGTTATGGTATTCTCTAGTTCCATCTCATATAAACCTGATTCAGAAGCCTTGGTCACATTATTACTATCTTCATTTGCACTATATTCTTTTAGATTTTCCTTATCTTCATCTGATACATCCACTAGATCACTTTGAGTATTAGCAAACTTCCCTATTTTCTTAGCCTGTTTTACCTTCTAATTCCAAAATGTTTAGAGACTATTTTTGTAAGCCACAGCTTGATCAATGGCCATCTGCTTTGATTTCTTTGGCTTCCACATGCTAACACCCATATTTTTTTTCTTTTTAGAGGCATTATTATCCCTAGTTTCCTTAGTCGTTATCTTTCTTTTCTATTAGTAGAATGCTTAATGGGATTTTTAAGATGTGCAAAAATAATGAAAACATCAACATATTTGCATTTGTACATGCTTGAATAAAAGTACAATACAATAAAAAAAATTAAAGCTATTAATCAAGAAAAGGTAAATACTTAATAAAATTCAGTCCATTAGAGTTTTAATTAGATTAATGTATCTGTCAAACCAAAAGGTAGTGAACAAATCAACATGTAGTTGTGATGTTGGTGTTACATGACACTTTAGTTGATTCAAAGCCTTTGACCACATAATGACTCGACCAAGCATAGTTGGCAGATTACTCAAACCTATATCCTCCACTGCAGGATATGGCGAATGATCAAGACTAAATTGTTTAGTCCATAAGTAAGGATTATACGTTATAGGAGACAATATAGGCCTGGTCTGATTGAAAGTTGATGATCTATAGCATATAAAAATCCTCCTACTTGTGAAAGTGTAAAAGAAAATATTCTTAATCTCCTGCTAATTTTCCTCTACATCTCTATACCCAATGAACCCTAACCAAAGGTTCTTTGATTCTTCATAGGAAAAATGAAAAGATCTTCTTGGGTCTTTAACTTCAAATGTTTGAACAAAGACATAACATCTTTATAAGCACCCAATTTTGGGATGATAAAGTGTGGATGCGACAGAGGACTCCAATGATGAAAATATCATAAATAGGTCTTCAATACTTGAAGTTTGAAACCTCAAAAGTTGAATGCATTTTTCAAAGAATGGGTTTAATGTTTTCAAGGAATAAATTGTAACATTTTTAAGGACCTAATTGAAAATTTTAAATTCTTTTAGGGGTCTTTTTGTATTTAATTGAAAATTTTAAAAATTTTATTACGGATCAAAAAACTACAATTTTGACCATAATTGTACTATTTTGATCGGGTCCCACATAATTTTTTTAATTTTTAAAAATATTTTTCTAGAATTTTGATTGGCTAAAATTTATATTTTTAGATTTTCAAGAAATAAAGTCCTTTTAAAACTGGAACTCTTAAGTATGTAGGATTAGGGTTTTTGGCTCTTTTCCTATATAAGGATAGTTTAGGCTCTTGAAAAAAAGGGGCCCTCTTTGGATTATCTTTCTTTTGGCTTAAAAAAGTTCTCTCTATATTTTTCTTTAAGGCAATACGTACAATATTTTTCTTTAGATTTTCTTTGTTTTTAGAGCAAGAGCAATAGACTTTTAAAGAGGAGGACATCAAGTTTTGAAGATCCATTAAAAGCAACAATGACTGATAACACTCTAATGAGCTAATCAATACTGCATCCATTCAATCATCCATTCTTCTACCCTTTTCTTTTATTTTTATTTGATTATTTAGTTTGATTTTATTTAAGCTCTAAAGATTATTTATTTTTCTTTTGTGTTCATAATTATGGTGGGAGTAACCTAAGCTGTGGAGTAACATATGATTAAATAAGAACAAAACTCATGAAGATCAATGGAATGTCATGGATTAAATTTTATATTTAAATGTAGTTTTTTAAAGTTTTATTTATTTATTCGCTATTATTTTGTTGGTTATTTTATTTTGAGTTTTTTGGGTTATTTTATTTTATATTCCTATTTGCAACAGATCATTGTAATAGCCCCAATAGTGTAAATAATGGAACTCAGTGTATATGTGTTTGTGTGTTTTTTTATTTTAATTTAATCGATTAGTAAAATTAGGGTTTTCATTGGGTTATTAATTAAAATTAATGGAAATCCTTAGGTTTTTTAATTAAATTAGAGTTAAGTTGGAAATTTTGGTTTTTCTTGATTATTTTATTTTATTATTTATGGTCGCTTTAATTAAATTAGGGTTTTAGTATAAGCTAAATTAATTGTTTAATCTTTTTATTTGTTTAGCTTGATATTTATTATTATTTTTTGGCTTGTTTATTTGTGTTAATATGTTTTGGGCCCTAGGCCCACAGTAGGCTTTAACCCATTTAAATTTAGGCTTTTTTTTAGGTTTAATTAATTAAAATGCAGTATTAGGCCCATAATTAATTAGATTTAGGATAGAGATAATTTAGGCCCATTTAGTAAATTAGACATAGGCCCACCTAATTTAATTTAATTAATTAGACTTAGCCCATTAAATTAAAGCCTTTTTCATAACTTGTAGATTTAAGATCACCTTAGAATTAAAACATGTAGAATTAGGCCCATTAATTTAAATACTCCATAATTGGTAGATTTAGGCCCATTTTTGAATTAAAATAAATAGACTTAGGTCCACTTAATTAAAATTAAAAGGAATTAGGCCCTTTAGGCTCATTTATTAAAAACATGTAGATTTAACTTATTTAATTAAAATCAATGTAGATTAGACTAACTTAAGGATTGTATTGAATGTATTATTTACTTGTATTTTTCATGACTAGTTTGCCTTGGAGTTAATTCCTAGAATAAGGGTTTATATGAAATTGCATGTAAATAGAGGATAATATAATAATTCATAAAGTAGTTGTAAAAGAACACAAGACTGAAAGAAGTTGGTATTCTATATCTAGAATCTCCTAGTTGTGGTGCTAACTTTCTTTTAGGGAATCAAGTACCACATTTTTATTTGTCCTAGTTATTACCCTAAGTGGTGACTCCTCATCTACATGCCATGTCTTTGTGACAGTGGTTAGTGTGTTCTCTAGAGCCGTGAGCTCAAATAGTGTTGTGGTTGCTAAAATCATGGACGCGCGCTAAACCTCATCGTCTACAATCTTCCTCACTCATATAATAAGTGCAACTACAAAGTTGAATTCCAACTAGAAGACCAAAAGATGTTAGTTGGGCAATTCTAATTTCTAAAAAATATACAAATAGCCAAAGTTGCACTAACCATAGAGATCCTCCAAATTTTGAGAATGGCTTACAAGAATGGTAGTAGTTAAAGGATCTATAAGTAAGGCCAAGGATTATTGATCTAAGAGTAAAAAATTTCCTTAATGCCAAAGCTTTAGTTAAATTAATATATTCAATAGTTGGCTTCCCAGAACTTAGGCACATTAAAAACTTATATTTTAGCACCTAAAGGAACTCAATATGTTCCTTCTAATTTGGTTCACCCTTGGAGTTAATTCTTTATTAAATTAGTAAGTGATATGATGACTATTTAGTTGATGTAGCTATAAAATTTATCAACTCATGGTCATTTTTGTCTATTACACATGCTACATTAGGCCTAATCACTAGCAAACCAATTAGCACAAATACATCTCTAAGTGTAATTAACGCTAGTCCTAAGGGGAATAAAAAAGATTTTACACTTAGAGCCCAAAAATGCATTATAGGACATAGAATACTCAACTGAAATTGCTATCCAATTTTGCTCATCTTAATAACTCATCTTTATTTTTAAGAGGAAGAGGTGATTAAATCATGACATCCTTTGGTTCTTCATGTGGGCTGATCGATAAAAAATCAATTGGATTCACTGCATATGGTATCCAATCATGCATAAGATGTCAACATATAAGTTCATGGATATGTATAAAGATCAAATCAAATACATAATGATTTCAAATATGTTAACAGGGTCATAATTAATTTCAATGATTATGGTAGCGGTTCTGTTTTGAATCTTGAAAAGAATGTATCAATAGTGTCTTGTATAAATATAAAATAAAGTTAATATATTCAATATATTAATTAAAAAAATAACATTTTTCCTATGTACCAGTTTGCAAGGATGGTTTTCTTAATTATCATTCTCCTCATTTGGTATGTCCTTCAAAGTATGGTTTTTTAGTCATATATATGTCTGTAAGTTCATAATACCATGGGCACGATACTTAAAATTTCTTACAAGTTCACAATTACACAGAAGGATTACCTGCTCATCAGTTGTATCAGTCAATTCCTTATTCTCAATCAGAATAAGTGGCATGGGTGTAATAATTATTTTTGGGGCTTGTTGACATGGTCTCTATGATGTGAGTCCAATGATGCTTAGTTAAGGAACAATAAAACCTAGACCTCCTGGACACCCAATGATATGTTGCTAACAGTTTGAGCTTTGAAGGGTTTATTCCAATTAACAACGTAGATATACTCACCGACTCTGATATTGTAACACTTGTCAATGTATTTAATGTTATAGTACCTAGTAAGTTGATTAAAGAAATAATCGGTAATAGATGTTGAAATTTGCTTCTATATATTGCAACTTTTACTGCTTTTTTTTTAAATTTAGGAAAAGAATAAGGTAATGTTCAATTGATTGAAGTTTAAGGTTATTAGATGTAATGGCAAGTTTGGAATTGGAAGATGAAATTTTGAAAGGATTTGAATTAAAGCATATGGGATTGAAATAGCAAATTGTGTCTTTTAAGGATTGAAAAGTGGCACACTTCCTATTAATGCTTTCGGGAGTACCAAATTAATTGTGCAACATGGATTATAGTCGTTCACCTAGATCTTCATTCTCCATTTTGATTTTACTTAGACTGGTTGGATATCATTTGTGATTTAATATATAAACAAGTATCCATATGAATGCTTTATATGACTAAACAGTATCGCATAAATAAGTATAATTATATTACTAAACTAAAATATTATTACATTTACTTATGGTTTAATGTAAAATTGAATTTTGACTATCACCATTGTCAACATTCATTTATAACCTTCTTAGTGTGTGATTGGATTATATACATACACAATTTTTTTTCATTTACCATTTAATTTGAAATGTTTTATATTATATTAGAAATAAAATGTAGCCCTATGTAATATTATCTAACTTTTGTTATAATGTGTTATATCATTAGTCAACATATAATGTGTTATATGTAATAGTCAACCTAAATTATGTGTTAATTCTATATGCACATGTAAAATCTAAAGGCAACCATTCACCATTGACTGATAATGATTCGACGTGTATCTTCACATTCGAAATGAATCTGTTACAACTTATAAAGCATAAATTGTTATAACCCTAATTTTTTTAAATTATTTTATTATTAAACGAGATTTGCAGTGTTAATAAATTTAAAAGTTATATTTAATTATTTAATTATTTTGTGGTTAATATTTATTATTTTATGTTTAATTATATTTTTCTACGTAAATATTTTATTTTGAAAGTTATTATTTTAAACATTTGATTTGCATTATTTATAATTATTATTTCGGATAGAACTATTTTAATAATATTTAATTTAGAGCATTGTTAAATCTATTATTGTTTTATCAAATTCTATTATTTATTTTATTAGAATTATCATTATTATTAAGTGTTATTTTATATGAGTTTAATTTGCATGTGTGTGTGTTTATTATTATATGTGTGAATATATATATAATAATGAACACATGCATGCATATCCATATACTAAAACACCAAACACACACAACATAACATAAAGAAAAAAACTTGATGCACCAAAAACGTGAAGAAACAAGAAACCAAAACAGGGACCAAAAATAAACACATAAGCTTCATTCTCCTGCGCAACTCATTCTCTGCCTGTCACTGTGCCTCCATCACTTCCGGCCATAGTTTCTTGAGCTTCCGATCTCTATCAACTCTCTGAGCTCCGGTGATCATGATTCTAAGCTCCGTTTGAGCTTAAACCCGATCATTTGTGAGTTTTCTCGATTTTTCGGTTTTAAGCTTTTATTTTTTTATTTTTTTTTGAGTTGATTTTTTGTTGATTTAAACAAAGACCCTTAAGAAAAGTTGTTCCTAGTAGCTTGATCTTCATGAATAAATTTTAATTTAATTTTTGGAATTTATTTTAATTTTTTTGAATTTTTGAATATTTTATTATTTTTTATTGAATTTTTGAAAATTAATTTATTAAATTATAAATTTGGTATATTTGGTGTTATTATAAATTGATATTAATTTTAGTGTTGAGATAATAATTTTTTTGATTTTTATGTAATTTTTATAAATATTTTTAGCTTATGTCAATTTTGGATAATTAGGTTAAATATATATTTTGGTTGAAATTATTGGTTAATTATATATTTTTGTTGATATTAGAATAATATATATTAATAAAATGATTTTATGCATTTGTATAAATTTTATGGAATTTTATACAAATTATGTGTATTTTGAATTATTGGGTTAAATATGTGTTTTTGTTGAAATTGTGGGTAAATTATGTATTTTAGATAATATTAGAATATTATTGGTTGATAGAATAATTTTAATGATTTTAAATAATTTTTGAGGAAATTATTTAGTATTATGGATATTTTTAATTTTAGGGTTAATTGTATAATTTTGAGAGAATTATAGTTAAATTATATGTTTTAAATGGTTTTAGAATTATTTAGGATATTAAAATGATTTTTATAACTTATTTGCTATTTTTAACTAATTAATACCAATTTTTGAAAATTATTTTCAAATAATATATTATATATTATTTTTGTAATAAAATGGGTTTTTATAACTTTTTATTATATATTTGGGTTATTTAAGATATTTGGATTTGTAAAATGAATTTTTTATTGTTTTATGTGTAATTATTGGAAAATTGAATTTTTAATAATATTATTATTTGGGATTTTTAATTAATTATTGTGAAATAGTTATTTCTGGTGTTTTATTGTTTAATATATTGTATTTTAATATTTTAAAGGATATATATGGCATTTATTGATTTTTAATATATTTATTATACTATTTGGATTTTGATAAATTGTGGATCTTGGTTGGGGAATTGTGCAGTTCAGGATCCCAACCGAGGATTGTGTGAATTTCGTGTTTTGAAGTGCGTTTTTCTTGTAGGACCGGCTCTACTTTTTAGTAGAGAGATGTCTGTTTTACAGAGGAAGCTCTGCCGAATTTTCGATAGAATTCTCGTAAAACATGACATCGAGTCAATTCTGAATTTTGTGTCTGTCTGTGTTTCCAATCCTCCATTAGAGTCTTTTAGAAATTCTTAGAATATTCTATTAGAATTTATTCTGATTTTCATTATTATTTTATTTGTTTAGTTACGCCGAAACTGAGGCCTAGTGGACTAGGCCCGTCAAACCAGTCTCGTGGAACGTAAACCGATGAGATGTTATTTTATGTATACATTGTATTTAGGATGCATGTGTTATCACATATTCATGTTTTAATTGTATTTATTCATGAATTGTTTTATTAAAATGTTTACTATACTTTAGGTATATTTTTAGTATACTTTTAATATATTTCTAAATAAATACATGTTTTATATTTGATATATATACCTAGCATGTTTTTAGTATATTATTGGTTTATTATTGGTATATTTTATGATTGATTTGAATTTATTTGGCATATATATACTTGAAATATACTTAGTTTATTTTAGGTATATTTCTGGTATATATATGGATTATTTTGCTATTATGAATATCATCATGCATTATTTATTTTTCGAATGTATGTTTTATTTTAAATGAAGGATATCGATAGAACGTGCTACCTAGTGGACAGCACTAGGACCATGTACGTACCGGTGTAATAAATTTAGGGATTGAGTGAGGAATCACTTAGGAAATATGATTTGATTGAGATTGATTTGATTGGTTGATTTGAGAAGTGATATAATTAATAGTGTGGTTGCTAGAGTTCGGTTGACCTAGTGTCTCGGGGCCAATCACACTGATAGTCAGACTACTGGAGCTCGGTTGACTTAGTGTCTCGGGTCCAGTTTACTGTCCAAATGGAATAAGTGAATTTATTTGGAATTAGGTGAGCCTATATGGATAGAGAGTTATTTTTGATCGAGGTTACAATCATATATAGGGTTCTATTTGATCCTTCATAAACTTATGTTTTTCAGTGTTATTATAAAGTGATTTTCAGCATCTATGTGAAATGCTTTTATATATATTTATTGTATACGGATGATTGATTTCATTTGACATTAGGAAATGCATGTATATATATTATAACAATTCACTCAGTGAGGTCTGACTCCCCTCAGTTAATATTTTTACAGGAGAGTCTTTTTCTTCAGATCTCAGCAGTAGGCCTATCCGTCGAACTTCTTCCGCCCAGCTCATTTATGTAAATTATCTACTTAATTTTATATTGTACTCTAGAAAACTGCAGTAATCATAATTTGTATCAGTAATGAGTTGTATTTTAGTTTTACTGTATGTAGTTTTAATTCAGAGGTCTATCTCTGAATATTGTATTAACATATTATATTTTTATGATATGGAAGAGATTATTTTTATTACATTGATTTGAGATTTTAATTATGATGCATATTTATTTATTTTAATTATTGCATTTTTTCTTCTTTTAAGGCTTGCTATAGGTTCCGGATTCATAAGAATTCATGTTCCCTAACGCCGGTCATAACTCCTGGTTTAGGTCGTGACATAAACAAATATAAAAATGACTTGGAGTATTCAGTAGTGCATTATAATCACTTTTAATGTGGTATATATATAAGTCAATGAAATACTGACATATTAATATGGCAAATTGTATATAAAACTTTGTCTAATTATATAACATACTACTGTAGTACCAAATGTTTCAATGAACTATATATTAAACTATACTTATATGTGTGATTTAATGTTTACATGCATACATAGTTAACTAGTTCTCCATATTAGTATGTTATACCATCATGTATATTGCAATATTCAATGAAAATACAATATTAATGTGAATTATGGTGTATATCATAGTTGTTGGTCCATAGACAATTGGTTACTTTATGTTAAATTTAACAATCATTATAATAAGCAACCATTCAACATTAACTGATAATGATTCGATGTGTATCAAAACATTTGAAATGAATCCAAAACGATGTGGAGTATTTAGTAGGGGATTAATGAATCCATTACAAAGCCTAACCAAAATTATCAAAACGATATGGAATATTCTAATTATATTAATAAATACAAATATATTAAACTACAATCTTATTAAACTCTAATTATTATTAAATTCTAATTAATATTAATATTCTAATTAAAATACAAATCGAATTATATTAATAAATCAAATTATATAAAACTCAAATCATATTAAACATTAATTATTATTAAATTCTAATTATATTAATAATCTAATTTTAATGATATTCTAATTATATTAATAAATCCTAAACAATATAAAATATTGAAATGACATGCACATTTTTTATGGTTAAACAAACGACACGTACATCAAAATAATAATAACCTTGTAATTAATATAAAAACTCAAAACAATGTGTACAGTTCAGTAGGGCATTATTCTTTTATTTTGCACCCATTGACATATACATAAACCATAAGTCACTTAACATTGCAACATTGAAATATTAAAAACCTTCCTGAGATAAAAAAAGACAAATAAAATAATACATTTCCATTTTGATGCAGCTTATACACCATTTCACCAAGTCTAATGATGAACATCGCACAAATAATGCAATGTATTCAATGCTATTAGAACAATTTTGTATTGATGCAGATGCAGATTCTTATAATTAGGCAAACGGGAATAATAGGGATATTGAAATTTATGTGTAGGTCCCAGACTTATTGCATTGCAACACATGCGTGTTGCTAAATGGATACCCTCAAAAGGAAATGACTGAAGATGAATTTTCATCAACTATTCAAAGATGCCCATGTTAATGTACTTGAGGGGTTGAATCCCTATAAGGTTTTGTAGCATTTTACAATGATTTCATAAACAACTGATTCTGTTTGCACAACCAAAAGTCCAGCTTTTTGGATGAGTTGATGGCACATGAAAGAAGATTTTGAGCAAGGGCTTGGAGACTAGTCAGGGAAAGTGAAACTAGGAAAAGTGAATGCATAATGGGTTCATTAATGGAAAGGGTTCAAATGATGCCAGAGGGAAAACTAACAGATTCTAAAATAGTCTTTGCAAATTTTATAATTTATTTATACTAAAAAAAATGTGGGTTAATCAAAGGAAAGTATATTGTAATTTGTACTAAAAAGTTATTTCGACATTGTTTAGGCAATGTGAACAAATTCCTTAGAATTTTGTCGTAAGCTTCTTATTTGGTTCATGCATGGTATTGGTCCATTTCCAGATTGGCTGTTGAGGGAAGTTTCTGGTAGGTTTGTCCTAAATTTATTGCATATTTCTAGAAAAAAATCAATTTTAGTCAAGATTATCGATGGTTGCATACTTATGCAGGGATAATATAATAGAAATTAAGAATTTTCTGCTTTAATTGGACTATATTATGTCATAAGATGAGGGTATTTTTCATATGTAATCAACACGCATAAAGATTTGGTGTTGTGGTACATATTAAACTTTTTTTATAGTGGTTTTTTTGGATATGATTGGAAAGAAGAAAGATTTACTTATTATTCCAGAAATTATTGGTATGGAGTAGAAGATTATAACCATAGCTTCAAATACAAAGGTTTGATCGATGAAGATATATATGATGCCAGAATGGTTCAGTACCTCCATGATTACAATGTGATAAAAGAGAAGGATTACATGGAAGATGACCAATTATAAATTATGTAATATATTATAGATACACATTTTTATTTTGATTTAGTGTAAACAAGTTTGGTTGATACATATAGTTAATGTATTTTTTTTATTATAATGTTTGGATTAATATATTAATATGGTCATAGTTGATTTATATGAAATGTTTATTTCTTTTTTTATATTATGGTTGGTTATATAATCGCTAATAGAATTGTATTAGTAATATTAATATGTTGATTTTTATCAAAATTGGAGGCGTAATGATAAAATCAATTCATATCTAATGGTGAATAAATCATAGTAAATAAAAAAATTAAACTAGTTGGAATAATATCAAATTAAAGTAGTATAGTCAGTTGCACCATATAAAATGTATGGTTCGGTAAATCCAATATGCACTATTTATAATGTTATTCGGTCTATGATATCCCCCAATTGTATGCACCCTTTAATACAATTAACATCTAATGCCTAAATTTACAATTAAGGACACCATTTTATGCAAAAGAGTCTATGAGTCAATGTAACATCTATGGGGTAATAAAGGTATAGTGAAAGGCATGTCTGTTGGCTTTCATCATTATCAATAAGTCTATAAAATAGTTTATAGACTTCCTATAAAAGATTTGCAGAAAACCTGTTGATTCATTTTCACCATTTAAAAAAAACTCTCTTAAAAAAAAGCCAATGGATCCATATAAACCCTATAAACTTCTTTAACCAAAGTTATAACATAAAATAAAAATTCATCACTATGGTCGCTGTATACCCAAGAGATTTGCTACTAGAGGAAAAAATTAAAAAGGGAAATTCCCTCATAGTAAGAGTAAAGGATCCAAACAGTGATGAGTATAAAAATTCAATCTTTGTGATTTTCAGCATATTAATTTATAAGCAATTAGTTCCATTGTTGTAATATGAATCTAATGTTTGTTTGCACTATAGATAATCCTATTCTACATAGAGCACCCAATATCAAGCAAAGTAACAATAAGGAGAACAAAACAAGCGCAATTCCACATTTGGTCTATGACTGTGGCGAAGGACTTGGAACATCTAAAAATTACTAGGACATTATTTTTTAGTCCAATCTTGGAGGAAATTGTTCGATACTATCATATACATATTGAATGGAATTTGAGTATATGGATAAGGACTAGTGAGATCATTGACATGTAGATTCACAATGTCCAATTATACGAGATTATGTACGGTCCTCCACTACATGAATAGGTTGAGCCTCCTCCTCCAGTTCAGGAGTCAAGTGGTTCAAAGATGGATATTTCACATGAAGAAGAAGAAGAAGAAGATGATGATGATGATGATGATGACAAATATGAAGATGCAAATGCAAATGCAGATGAACATGATAATGATGTCATAGTCGATTCTAAATCTTCATCAGTATCTTCTGTTGACTTAAATGCACAAAATTAATTGCTAATTTTATGTTCATATCTTCATTTTTTTGACATATTTTGTTATAAAATATTTTACTTAAAATGTCTCACTTCATCCTTCTATTTAAAAATATCATGAAGAATATCCACATAAAATGTTTATATTTAGTCCATCCTTCTTTATATTAAGGTTAAAAAATATGAATATTTATTTGCTCCATCAAATTTATAGAGATGAATATAATCTCACATAGTACAAGAATATAATCTAAAGTGTAAAAAAATCATGGACAAAATTAATACATATACATTAGATGTACATGTTTTAGAATAAAGAGTTTGAAGATACTTAACAATTTTACATTGGTGGAGTAAAATTAACTTAGTGAAGTAATTTGATTACAAACGTGTAATAATAGCATTCACTAATCATGCGTTTGAAGATAATATATTACTTAACCCAAAAACTCTCCATAGGTCATTTCACCATATCGAAATTATGAGATAAGGTCAAATGGTAGCATATGATATTCGTGCAACTTTGCATCTCTTCCCAACACAAGATAACTATTGCCAAAAAAAGTAAGTGACTGTTGGGATTTTTTAATTTATCTTGAAAAAATGGGAATAATAATTACTTGGTATTCATAAGTGAGAAGGCGGCTACTAATGATGGAAGTACAACGATTCTTAAAATAACTTTGTAGGACTTCACCAATATATACTGAACATTTTACTTCAACACTATCCCATTTATCATTTCATTTTGGTAGACTAAAACAAAATAGATATTTTGAATTACAACAATGGAATGCAGTTGTAGCCTTCCATCCACCATGCGTGTAAGCACAAATGAAAACAATCGAGGGATAAGGTTCTTTGGTTGTGCATTTGAATCAGTAAGAAATGTGCATTGCATTTACATTATATTTTCATATATATATATATATATATTGCATGTATGATTTTTCATGTGTTTATTTGTTACTAAATTTATTAAGAAAATCTTTTTGATCAAAAAGTGGTTGTGAGTATCTATTGTGGGTGGATAGAGACTACACTCAATATGAAGCAGATTACATAAATGGATTGAGAAGAGAGAATAAAAGGTTAAAAATTATTAACATTGCTCTTGATATGGATAAAGCCAGAAAATATAAGGAGTGTTTATTTATGGAAAGAGAACTAGAGGAGCTGAAAAAAGAACATGAGATTATTGTAAAGGAAAATCAAAATAAGGATTCTAAAATTGCAAGGCATGAGCATCTTATTGTAGGTTTGAAGAAACAATATAGAGTTACGATGGAAATAATGGACTGGGTCAATTCAAAGTTCTAGAGATAAGTGCACGGTTAGAAGTGCAATTGCAAGAGCTGAAGATGCTTAAATCCAAAATTGAGTTTACTACATCCATGAAAGAAATATGAATTTTATTATCTATTATTTCAAAATGATATGAAGGGATGTAAAAGTTTTAGCTTTTAATTTTTTTTTTCAGTGTATTAACCAATGTTGAAGTTTTACTATTTTTCATTATTAATAGCAAATGGTAAGTTTTCTTTTAAAAAAAATGGAAAAGGTTAATTTTAAACATTATATTAATATTAATATATAAACATGGTATAATATTTTTTGTATATTATTAAACTTATAATAACACATAAAATTAATGTACATAATATACCATGTTTATAGAGAGAGCAATTATGTAGCAAGTCACACAAAAAATTAGAAAAATTTGACACATGCAAGCCATCAAGATAAGGCCTAGTATTGGCGCCTAAAACTTTAAGTAAATGTATTCAAAATATAGATTTTTTTATTTACACCTTAGCTAAAGTAATACATTTAGGACATTAATATACTTCCATGGCCATTAATATATTTTTTCCAACCATAACAAAACATTACTTAGCAAAAATATTATGCATAAACATTATAAAAGCTTGACATTTCACTAGGATATAACGTTGGTCTGCTATGTTAGATAGTTTGACCATATGCATTTGTTTGCATTTTATACATCAACAAATGCATGTTCTGTTTGAAGCAAATGTCTATTCCTTATTTTGACTAAAAAATAATAGATAATTTTTTATGAACTAGCGTTTTCATTTCCATATATTTCATTACAAATGAAAATTTAACTAAAATATTTTAGTATGCTTCAACATTAATACTATAAGATATTAATAATTTAATACCTATAGTTATGAAGAAGTTGTTCATACATAACCTGACATCGTGCATAAACATCATTACTTAACCTTCCTTCTCTAATGGCATTTAGAGGTGTTCCACTAGATTAACTATTTTGAACTGGTGCATTTGGATGGACAAATGACATAACACCTCACCCTACTCCACGAGCACCTCCCCTACTTCCATGACCAGCTCCTCTTTTGCCTCCATGAACATCTCTGCCTTCATGAACATCTCCTCCTCCGCCTCCATGACCACCTCGACTGTATCCTTCATGGCTTACTATTAAACAAGTGACATATAGCCTTCCATATGCGATTATGACATGAGGGTTAAGAAGTGGTGCACCAGTTATGTCTTAATTGTTATTAATATCACCTCTAACTTCAGAGTCATTATCTACAGGTCTACTCCAATTCAATAATTCATCCATAATGGTTTTCAACCCTTCCTTTAAAAGTATCTTTTTCTTTTGTCATCAATAGCCAAATCCACACACTTTTTGAATGAATTCTAAAGTTCCTTATATCTTTTATACTCATCTTTCATGTTTGGATAACCTTTAGTAAAGAAAATCTTTGAATAGTGATAGTGAATGTCCTTTCTCTACCTCATTGGCACCTACCTTTCATTGATTACAAAAATATCTTTTTTGGACATAACTGTGAAAATGTGGCAGCATAAAACAGCAACTGTAACCAACTGTTTCAAACTTCTTACAGTTGCATTCTAAATAATTTCCTTCTTCCCTGTACTCAATAGTGTAATAGAGTTCTATTCAATAATAATCATTTACAATTTCCCATTTAAGTATTATGAACTTTTCAATGCCATTATCTGGTGTTGGTGATTGGCCTTCCTTGGCAATGTGATAGTACCAAATTCTCTTTATTTCTTCTTACACTTTTGTAAATATTGCATGTGTGAAAGCCCTTGGAAAACCTTCTCCCAGGGAAATTATGAAATGTAAAATATATCATTCTGTTTACAATCATAATTAGCTTGGAACTCTTTATCAATCTTATTGCTTAGAGTGTCTCATATTGATCTACAAACTACTTGAGTGTACTCATTGAATGAATATATGTATCAAAGTATGAATGCATACTTTCACTCCTCTAAGTTGACACTATTCCAGCCCAAAATAGGTGTTTGAGGTAAACTAGTACCTAGTTTTGCCTTTCTGAATACAACTTAGTGAGCTAGTTATTCCTCTCTAGTTCGTAATATGTTAAAAATTTGCTCCAGTTTTGCTCAAACATGTCAATGTTGAGGCTGTCATATATAAGACCTTTATATTTAAATACAGCTTTTTTAAATTCCCTTATGTGCTTGAATTTTTCCAAAAACTTACACATTATATGCCACATACAAAATTAGTGAACAGTGTCGGGCATTACCTCCCTCACAGCTCACTTTATGCTCTCATATTAATCGATAATTATAGCGGTTGGATGTATGTTCCCTATGCCAACTAGCAATGTCATGAACAACCATTTAAATGATTCAATGTCTTTATAGGAAACTAGAGCACATCCTAATAAGATAGATTTCCCATGCGGGTTGACACTAACAATTATTGCAAATGGCATCATGTAATGGTTAACAAGGTACATTGTGTCGAATGTGATAATGTCATGGAATTCCTCATATGCAACTTTACTACGAGGATGAATCCATAAGATCTTCCTTAGTTTGCCTTTATCACCAATATCGATGGAATGGAAAAATTCCCTCTGTTATTTTTGCATCTTGGCAAATAGCTGTCAAATTGACTTGGCATCGCCTTAACCTAACATCTTCTTCCTTTCACTATGGATGAAATTCCTATAGTCCTTTGAAGTGTAGCTTAAATTTAATGGGCCACCAAATTATACTTTCAAAAGTCTAACATTTGTGCATGGCTTAATGCCTGTAATATCATTTGTTATAAGATTTCATTTCATATAGGGAATTAAATTTTTGTGAGCAGCCATTAACCTACTTATGTCCGGAAAAAGCTCGTGGTTATGTTCATTTTTAATTGAACTAACAACCCAAACCCCCTTTTCTCCTCACTACATTTAAACATGTAAGGCAGCTAGTCCTCTTGCCTTTCCTTTTCGCATTCAATTTTCTACCTCTCTCACAGCTTATTGTTTGATACTTTCTAGCACCATCACTACTCTTTTGTCCTCCTCTCCTTATCACTATGAATCCTTTCAACTTTGCATGATCCTAATATGCTTCAACCAATTTATCCAAACTTCTAAAATACATGCCTGGTTCAGGACCTATTTTGGTGCTATAGTTATTCATCAATCTATTTTTGATTTCATTCACCTCATCAGTTTGACTATCTTTGATGTCAGGCACATCATCCGTTATACTCTCTTGGATTTCTAGCTCATCATTAGTTAGACTATCTTCCACGGCAAAAGCATCATTATTTGAACTTTCTTCATTATTAGCCATATCACATTCTTCCTCTCTTTCTACTGCAACATTTCTATTTAATGAATCTTTACATTCATAACCATCACCAAGTATCTGTTGAAATCGTTATTTTCTTATTAATATATTCTCATCTGGAGTTTCTTATTTTAATTATAAAGATATCAAAGTTTTGCAAGTGATTGAATAGAGGATGTTGTGGCTTTTCAAAATGAAATGGGGCAACAATTTGTACTCCAAAAATCTTAGTTTAACCATGTCATATTTCAACTTCACCACTCTATTTTCTTATTTGTTATCAATATGAATCCATAGTTTACTGTGCAACAATAAAGAAATGATAATTGACGAATGTAATGCGTTATTTAATCTTCTACAGCTTTTTAGGAAAATGATGTTTTATTATTATTGGTTTAAGAAAAGGGCCAAATTGGACCCTCACGTTTTGCCTTAATTTCACATTGGACCCTTAAACCTTTTTTAAGCCAAATTGGAAACTTTGTAAATTAAGAGCATATTAGACCTATATCGAGTACAATTAAGTCCTGTAACTTTTTTTAGTACAATTAAGTCCTATAGATTAATAAAAAAATTAATTTTAAGGGTTACTAACAAAAAAAAATTGATAATAATTTTTAAAATATATATATAACATATTTATAAAGTTTTAAAAGTTTTTAAAACTATAAAATATATTTTTAAAATTTTTTCTTGAATTTTAAAAACTTTACAATTTCAAATAAATGACCAAATTTATTCATTAATATAACTAGTAAATTGATAATTAACCCAAAAAAATTAATTTTAATTGTTGAATAATTTTTTTATAAATTTCATTAATTAGTTTAATTTTTAAACCTACACAATAATTGATAAATAATTTTTTTATTCAATTGTTAAAATTAAATTTTAGATCAATTATCAATTTGCTATTTATACTATTGAATAAAATTGATCATTTATTTGAAACATATATTTGAAATTGTAAAGTTTTTAAAATTCAGGAAAAAATTAAAAAATATATATTTTATAGGTTTAAAAACTTTTAAACTTTTAAAATTATGTTATATATATATATATATATATATATATATATATATATATAACTTTATCAATTTTATTTGTAAGTAACCCTTAAAATTATATTTTTTTATTAATCTATAGGAGTTAATTGTACTAAAAAAAAGTTGTAGGACTTAATTGTACTCGGTAAAAGTCCAACATGGCCTTAATTTACAAAGTTGAAGTTCCAATTTGGCTCAAAAAATGTTTAAAGGTCCAATATGAAATTATGGCAAAACGTGAGGGTTCATTTTGGCCCTTTGGCCTTACTAGTTTTTCCCTCCTTTTTCATATTACTGCTTATTACTCCCCCTAAATGCTTATAAGTCATACACACTTACAGAGATACCCCAAAAGGGTAAATCACCCTATTGCATTACCCCAAAGACATCAGTGTAATCAAGCATTGTCCTAAAGACAATCAATTCACCAACAACATTTTTATCATCTCATATATCAACCATAACATGAATGTGTATCATTATCATTTAGCAATATATATATATATATATATATACACACTTTCTATTTAACAATCTGTATCAAAATATAACACATGTTCCCATTATTTAGTAGCAAAATTACATTTGTAATATCATTCACAAGATAGGATCAAGACTCATTCATAGAAATCATATCATTTTTGACAATAAACAAAATTTAGGGGAAAACATATATGCCTCTGTGTGTGTGTGTGTGTGCATATATATATATATATATATATATATATATATATATATATATATATATATATATATATATATATATATATATAACTATGGCACTATTAATTAATGATCTACTCACCTTGTCAAAGCAAAATTCCAAGATCAAGTCCTACACACCACAATAAAAAGACTCCTGAAGCACTATACACTTAAGCCTCCTCGATTCGATCTCTCAGAGGTATCATGCCTTACTCTACCATCTCCTAATAGCAAACATCATAACCTCAAAACCACAAACAAAAACTAAATACAAAAATGATTATGAAGTGTTTATGTCATGCTTTATGATACAAATTATGCAATTCGAGCAAATCACACAATTTATAGAATTTCATCTAATACAGCAGCCTAATTACTCAAATTAATTGACTAATCTAATAACTGTATTTTGACATGAAATTTTATAGGTATATAGTCAACATATTAACATATATGTACACCAAAAATTAGATAAAAAAACCAAGTTTAAGGACCTCAAATGCTCAAGTTTCAAAACCAAATTTTGCAAAATTACCTAGTGCAGTAGCCTTGGAAAATTAGTTTAATTGCCCAAAAAAATGAATGTATTCCATCATGAAATTTTACGACATAATAAACAATATATAAAAGTGTTTTTATACAAAAAATGTGATCAAAATGATAGAGTTAAGGGTCTAAAACTACTAAAAATCCTAATTAACCTTGCACATCATATGTAGAATTTTACAGTAACCCAACATTTTAAATCTTCTTTTTTTCATGTCTAATTAATACCCATAAATTCAATACTCTTAAAATTAGCCATATACATAGTTATTCTCTACTTAAATCACTTTTACTATGCTTGAAATCAAGAGCTTTAACCATGAACATAAATATACAATCACATGCATGTGCTTGATTACTCAATAATAGAGAAAATTTGCTTCTTACTTACCTTATTATTTATGAGACATGGCTAAAGTCTTCTTGAATTCAGCTTGCCCTACTTCTTTTCTTCCCCAATTTCAAGTCTTAATCATTATATAACAAGATAGTGAAGGTTTATCTTAAGTACTTTTAAGATGGGTGTTGGATTTTTTATTGAAATTTAAGAAGGAAGGATTATAAATTAGGTTTCTCTTCTTCTCCCTTTTCTTCTCCTCTTTTTTCAAAAGAATTAAAACTTTTTCAATTAGGTCACTAAATAAAACATTATAATTAAGTCCTTAAAAAGATTGTAATTATGCCTTGAGATAAAAAAAAATCAATATCCATATACCTATTTGTAATAAATTTTCATCATTAGAGTCCTCTATCGCATCGGCACTCGACCATCCCAAATTGGGTGCGTACAGTTACCCCTCTTTGTCCCTATTTACTTGACAAATTACAACAAGCAAATAAGCACACAATTTCTAAACAAAAAGTCATAACACTTATCTATGTGTCATGACTATGCATAATACTATGCAATGTTGAATACGATTTAACGAACACTATAATTCCTATAGAATTTCTAGCTATGATGTTATCACTGTGTTCAGTGAATAGAAATTGACATTATTTTCAATGTATTTGAAAACAAGCTATAGTTCCAATGGAACATATAGCGGTGATGCTATCACTATGTTCAGTGAATAACAGTTAACACTGCGTTCAGTGTATTTTAAAAATAGACTGTGTTCAATGAATAGCGATTGACACTACATTCAATGTATTTTAAAAATAGGCTATAGTTCGAGTGGAACATATAGCGGTGATGCTATCACTATGTTTAGTGAATAACAATTGACACTATGTTCAGTGTATTTTGAAAACATGTTATAGTTATAATGGAACATATAGTGGTGATGCTATCACTGTGTTTAGTGAATAGCAATTGACAGTGTGTTCAATGAATTTTGAAAATAGGCTATAATTCGAGTGGAACATATAGTTGTGATGTTATCACTGTGTTCAATGAATAACAGTTAACACTTTATTCAATGTATTTTGCTATAGTCCTTATGGGACATTTAGCGAGTGATACATTTCTGCTATATTCCCTATTGGACATCTAGTGGGTGACACTATATTCCCTATGGGATGTTTAATGATGGTGATTTTCACTATATTCCCTGTGGGACATCTAGTGATCAGGATTTTAATTATATTCCCTATGGGACATCTAGTGATTGTGATTTTCACTATATTTCCTATGGGATGTCTAATGATTGTGATTTTCACTATATTTCCTAAGAGACATTTAGTAAAAATATACTATAACTATTGTGTAGTGTTTAGCTAATCGTATTATAGTTCCTATGGAATATCTAGTAACTGTGACTAAAAGTTTTACTATATTTCCTATGGAACATTTATAAAAAATATGTTATAACTATTGTGTAGTGTCTAGCAAATTATGAGTTTGAAAATTTAAGTTAAAGCTATTGTGTAGCATATAACTAAGTGATTTTGAAATTGTGTTATAGCTACTGTGTAATTTATAATAGAGTAAATATGAAATTTACATTGTGTATGCAAAATGCAGAAATCAATTGGAATTTCATGTTGATTAGGATTTTGAGATTTTGTGTTGATCAATTATGGTGACTGATTGGAATTTTTTTGGCTCGGATTGTCTTTTAATTTTTGCTGATTAACTATGATCAATCACCTTCATTATTTGGTGACCTTGATTAACTTATTGGTGCTAGTGTTGATTCCATATGTTGGTTTTATCTTCTTCTACACTTATTGTTCTTGAAGACTTGTTGAAGTTAGTTTCAGCATGATAATTGTATAAAAAGTACATTGTATTTTTGAAAATTTATGAGAAAATTCATCACTTTATCACGAGATAGCGAGTACTCAACAAATCTTACTAATCTTGATTTTCATAACTATCATTTATTTGCCATTTACAAAGATCAGAGGTATCGTTAACCATCTTATGCTGAGAGCATATTTTTTTACCAAGTGAATAGCTTAGTTCCACACCTAATTTTAGGAAGAATTTGCTAAACAAAACTTATGAAAAATGAGCATAAAAAGATCAAATTCTGAGTATTACAACATTCTTTGAATTATTTTTGTGATTTTCTTCCTTATCTGAGTATTCCCCCACCTTTCTCATATTACTCAGCGTGGTTACTGTTGGAAAGGGCCTTCAGATACTCATACTCTATCTAGAGCATTGGAGTAAAAAGAGCATCTTTTAATATGGTCCTTTTTAGTATTCCCCTACCTTTCTTGCATTACGCAACGTGGATACCACAAAAGTTTCACGTTGATACTCTTACTCATTTCTAAGCATCAAAGTAGATTATGCTTACTCTTATTTTGATTCTCCTCTTAATATTCCCTTGCCTTTCTTGTATTACTCAATGTGGATACCATCAAGGGATTTTGTACTCATACTCATTTTTTATCATTCGAGTAGATTATATGCACATTTATCATTCAAAAGACTGAAATGATACTATAAAATTCAAGCAATTTATACTGTAAGTCCATTGATTTTATTTTTTTCATATTCTTCCCCTCATTTGGGTGCAAAGCAAGCACTAGATTTATTAGAGTTTATAAACTCTTAACACAAAGCTGTTAACTGATCATCTAAATTTTACAAGACTAAAAAAAGAGCCATTATGATCAAAGGTCATGAGATAGGCTTTTTGCACATGATCTCGTGAAGTGGATGAATTTATTTTCAATTTATGGATTTTATTATTAAGATTGTACTTTATTACAGAATCTAAGGAATAGAATTTTGTTACTTCCCTTGATTATTTTTTATGAGTGTTTGGCATTTGTTATCTTGCCCATTCTTATTGATGTAATAGTTCTCTTCTCCTTCTTCATTTTTCATTTTTCTACCACAACTTAGTTAAGTTTATTTGTAGGTAAAGAAAACTTGTTAGAATGCAATAATGTTCTTTTGCACTCTTCCCTTTTTATTGTGATGATAATGTCTCTGATCATAAAGGTCATGGCGTAGGGCCAAATTTATCTTCTTGTCATTCCCATTGATACTATGGTAGAGGGCTTCGTTCCTCTTCTTGATATCTCCTACAAAAAAATGTTTAGGAGTTAAATGTCTTATTTCATGATTAGAGAAGTTTTCAAAATGCATTCATCTCAAATTTTTAGTGCATTCTTCCCTTTTTAGGGCTAATGCGTGTATTGCTAACATGTTGGACCTTTTCATCACTGTATTCCACACCCTGTATTAGTTTTGATGTTATGGAGTTCTACTCTTACTAATCAAGAGTTGAGAGAAGCTCTCTAGGGATTCAATGCCCTATCTTTTCTTGAGCATTCTCATAGCTATTAAAAGTACACTTAGGAGCATCTATTGGAGCTTATTCTTATTGATCTATATGAGGTATGCTTATCTTTTGCTACTCTTTATGTTATTGACTATCTTTTTCTTTTACAGTTCATGGGAGTAGGTTTTCCTTTTATTGAGACTCCAGGTGATGCTCCAAAAAAGGCTATAGAGATTAAGGCTAAATTTGAGAAGGTTGAGCCTTCTATATAGCATTCTTATGGTTACCCATGATGAGGCTTTTATGAGTACTACCATTAGTGATATCTTTTTGTTTGATCCATGATTTATTGGGTTCCTCCATTCCAGAGTCTTGTTGAGCATTAGGTTCACCTTAATAGTGTTATCCTTCCTATTTTTACTCCTTTAGATGCTTTGCATATGAATACTTTGACTACTTTCCTACACTTTTACAATACTAATTTCAAATGTTAGCAGTAGAGAATTTGTATAACCTTGACTTGGCCCAAAGACTTTTATTATGCAAAACAAATATTTCATAAAAGATGTATGCAAGTGTATGCATGTTATGTATGATATGCATGATCCTAATAGGTATTCTGTTTAAAACATAGCTATATTATTGACCTTGGAGTGTGAGAATGAGATCCTTCATCAGTAGCTTGCAAATTTAAACATTTGATGCTTCGAGGTTGGTACTTCTAATGTTAGAGCTTCTGATATAGTTTATCGGACAAATGACCAAACTATGTTGTATTGATGAGCTATTAGTTATTTGTTGTAATTTACTTCTTTTTGTCCCCAGTATTCTTTTACTGACTCTCCAGCTCTTAAATATAAATTTACTTTTTTCCCCCTGACTTGCCCTCAGAGCTATATTTTGCCCTCAGTTTCATTTTGAATTCATCGACGCTATTTTAGTAGTTTTTTTCTTCATGTGTGCAAGAAACTCAATTTATTCACTATTGTTGTTGATCCTTTGACTTACTAACCCTATTAGTTGTAGTCTCATGCATTAAAGATGCAGGGGAGTGGGCAAACTAACTAAAAAGAGTTCTTGATAATGAAATCAACTAGACTTACACTAAAAGAATTTTTGAGTAGAATATGAGGCTTAATGTTGGTGCAATGATTGATGATAGTTATAAGGTATGAGTTTTAATGCGAGTTATTGAGTCGCTTGAATTCCCAAGATACAAGGGGACACTAGATTTACAAATAAAATGACAAAGAGGTGACAAGAAGAGAAAAAATAACTAAAAAAAGTGATCTTATAGCTCTTATTTATGATCTCATAGCTCTGATTTAATTATAAAAAGACCCTTGAAAGAATTAAAACTTTTTCAATTAGGTCCCTAAAGAAAACATTACAATTAAGTCCTTAAAATGATTACAATTAAACCTTGAGATTGAAAAATCAATATCCATGGACCTATTTGTAACAAATCTTCATCATTAAAGTCCTCTATTGCATCCACACTCGACCATCCTGAAATTGGGTGCTTATAATGTTTCCCAAACCTCATGACACCCATCTAAGGAGAAATTTTAAGAAACACCCTATCCCTAACTTCATATTCTATTTCTCTTCACTTGAGATTTACATAGCTCTTTTCTCTATCTTGTGTGGTTTTTAACTTGCTCTTGATAATTTCTATCTTCTCTGTGGTCATTTGAATAATTTCTAGACCACGAGCTTTCTTTCTCCTACTTCACTTTAATATATAGGTGTTTTACATTTTTGACCATACAATGCTTCGTATAGAGTCATATTCAAGCTAGAATGGAAACTATTATTATAAGCAAACTCCATTAGTGGTATATATTTGTCCTAGCTACCTTTGAATGCAATTACACATGCCCGAAGCATATCTTCTAATGTTTGAATCATACGTCCTATCTAGCCTTTAATATGTGGATGAAAGGCAGTACTAAATTGAAGTTTAGTACCTACGGCATATTGAAAACTAGGCTAATATTTAAAAGTAAATCTCAAGTCTCGATCAGAAATGATAGACATTAGTACACCATGCAATCTTACCACTTCTCTAACATACATCTTTGCTAATTTTTCAAGTGAAAAGCTCACCTTAATGGGTAGAAAATGAGTTGATTTTTTCAATCTATCAATGATCACCCAAACAACATCATTTCCTTATTGAGTACAAGGTAACCCTATAATGAAATCCATTGTAATATACTCCCATTTCCACTCTAGAATTGCAAGAGGTTTTAAGGTACTTACTAGATGTTAATGTTTAGCTTTCACTTGTTGACACACCAAATATCTAACAATAAAATCTATAATGTCCTTCTTCATTCCAATACACCAATAGTTTTCTCGTATTGTTCTATACATCTTTATGCTCCCCGGATGCATTGAATAAGTAGAACAATAAGCTTCCTCTATGATTTCTTGTTTCAAGACTTTTACATTAAGTAAATAAAGCCTTACTCTAAGCATAAGAGTACCATCTTCAGAAATGAAGAAGTCTATTTGAGCATTGCTTTTTACTTCTTCTACAATCTTCTTGATCCAATTATTTTGTCTTTAAGCTTCTCTAACTCGATCAACCAATATTGGCTGAACTTTTAGAGTGAGTACTCCATATCTATCATACGCTAATTTTGCATTCAAAGTATGAAGATTAAGAAGTAATGGAAGTATAGCAGTTTTAATATAAGATAGAGTACCAAAGTATTTATGACTAAGGGCATCCGCTACTACATTCGCCTTGCCCAGGTGATATTCAATGGTAAGGTCATAGTCCTTAAGTAGCTCTATCAATGTCCACAACCTAAGATTTAATTCCTTCTAACTAAGGATGTATGCCAAACTTTTATAATCTATAAAAATTTGACATGTCACTCCATACAAGTAATGCCTCCAAATTTTTTAGGCAAATAAAACTATGCAAGCTCTAAGTCATGTGTGGGGTAGTTAAGTTCATGAGGGCATAATTGCCTTGAGGCATAGGCAATAACTTTACCTCATTACATAAGCACACACCCTAAACCATTTCTAAATGCATCACTATACACAACAAACCTATAATCTTCCTCTAGAAGTGTCAAAACTAGAGTTGAGATTATGCATATTTTCAATGTTTCAAAGCTTTCTTAACCTTTATCACTCCACACAAATGGCACCTTTTTATAAAGCAACCTAGTTAGTAGTAAGGTAATAATAGAGAAATTTTGTATAAACTATTTATAATATCCTTCAACACTAAGAAAACTTCGTACTTCATACATAATTTTAGGAGCTTTCAACTCTCCTTCGGGTCAAATAACATGCCCTAGAAAGACTACCCAATCAAGCCAAAACTCACATTTATTAAATTTGGCATATAACTTTTTTCCCTTAAAGTTTGTAATACTTGCCTTAAATGTTCAACATGCTTTTCTTCACTCGTGGAATAAACTAGGGTATCATCTATGAAAATAATCACAAATTGATCTAAAAAGTGCCTAAGTCCTCTACATTAGATCCATGAATGTCGTCAGTGCATTAGTTTACCTAAATGGCATTACCAAAAATTTATAATGGCTATATCAAGGTCCTAAAAGTTATTTTAGGTACATCTGTTTCCTTATTCTTCAATTGATGATACCCTAACCTTAAGTCTATATTAGAAAATACCATTGCCCCTGGTAATTGATCAAATAAATCATCTATACGGGATAATAGGTATTTATCATGTACTATCACCTTGTTCAATTACTGATAATCAATACACAATCACATTGTACCATCCTTCATTTTTACAAATAGTTCTGGTGCTCTCCATGGTGATTCACTAAGTCGGATGAAACCCTTGTCAAGTAATTCTTGTAGCTATACCTTCAACTCTTTTAATTTAGCTGGAGCCATTCTATATGGTGTTTACAAAATAGTGGCTATCCTCGGTTCTAAATCAATTGAAAATTTAATTTCTTGATTAGGGGGCAATCTTTAAAGCTCTTTTAAAAACACATCAGTGGATTCTTTTACAATTAAAATGTTATCTGGCTTCTACTCTTCTTTTTTGAATCTCCACTCTCAACCCCTTCTTAAATATTCTACATTCTTGCTCCTTTATAGGAAAGATGTCTATGGAAAACTTATACAATTCTTCAAATTTGTCCATATATTCTCTAGTTATGGAACTACCTTGCATGAAGTGGATGAAGGCATATTGTTTATTGTTTTTGTAAGTCTCTATCAAGTATGCTCTACAAAACTCTACATTAAGAGCTCCTATTTCAAAGTTGCACTATGCAAATTTTTTACTCTTGTAAACTACATGTTTTTTACCTCATGAAGTAGGCCATAGACATTGCTCACTTTCAAAGCATAAATGACTTCAAAAGTAGAAAAAGCTTATTCTATGGCCTTCAACCATTTATCAGCTTCCTTGGAGTCTAACACACCATGGAAATTATAAACTTCACACTTTTTTCACCAATGTTATTAGTTCTCTAAGTTTTTAGTAATGTTCCCTTGCTACAAGAGCCGTTATCACTGTTTAAGCTATAATATAGGGGTCAATCTATACCACAGGTAGTACTAGACAAAGAGGGGGAGGATGAGGAGGATATTCAACCTCTCCTTCTTCTTTAGGTTCATGCACCTCTTGCTCATTAATATCATGTTCATTTACTCCTTTTTTAAAAACACTTGCAGAAGGAGGAATCCTATTTAGTTGGCCAATATCCTGAAGCCTAACAAGTCTTATGCCTCTGCCTTAACTAAACCCTCGGCCTCAGCCTCTGCGCCTACCACTTTCCACATATGGTGGCATAACCCCTTAATAGAAAATTAACAAATCATGTCAAAGACTAAACACATGTCACTCTCAACCCCTTCTTAAATATTCTACATTCTTGCTCCTCTATAGGAAAGATGTCTATGTCAAACTTATACAATTCTTCAAATTTGTCCATATATTCTCTAACTGTGGAACTACCTTGCATTAAGTGGATGAAGGCATATTGTTTATTGTTTTTGTAAGTCTCTATCAAGTATTCTCTACAAAACTCTACATTAAGAGCTCCCATGTCAAAGCTGCACTATACAAATTTTTTACTCTTGTAAACCACATGTTTTTTACCTCATGAAGTAGGCCATAGAAATTACTCGCTTTCAAAGCATAAATGACTTCAAGAGTAGTAAAAGCTTATTCTATGGCCTTCAACCATTTATCAGCTTCCCTGGAGTCCAACACACCATGGAAATTATAAACTTCAAACTTTTTTTACCAATGTTATTAGTTCTCCAAGTTTTTAGTAATGTTCCCTGGCTACAAAAGTCGTTATCACCGTTTAAGCTACAATACGAAATCTCTACCACAAGTAGTATTAGACAAGGAGGTGGAGGATGAGGAGCATATTCAACCTCTCCTTCTTCTTTAGGTTCATGCACCTTTTACTCATCAATATCATGTTCATTTACTCCTTCTTTAAAAACACTTATAGAAGGAGGAATCCTATTTAGTCGACCAACATCTTGAAGCCTAACTAGTCTTATGCCTCAGCCTTGACTATACCCTTGGCCTCAGCCTCTACTCCTACCAATTTCCACACATGGTGGCATAACCCTTTAATAGAAAATTAATAAATCATGTTAAAGACTAAACATATGTCTACAGAATTTAAAACCGACTCTAATACCAAAACTATAACACCCCATTCAAGATGAAACTAAACACCTTAAAAATTCTCAATACTATAAGAAGAAACATGCTCATAAGTAACCAACTTTCAGCATTCTATTAAAGGGGCTTAGTGTATTGAATCCACGTGCATTAGCTAAACAATATAATTATTTAATTACAACCAAAATATAAATATACATATATGGATACGCCTATATTTATAAAGCTATACATACTACACTATTCTAAAGGTTAAAAACATCAATAAAACCTAAAATGTTGGCTAGACCTTGGCTATAATGTGGAAGAGTGCAAAAATAATGATCAACTAAGCTAAAACTCACTCCCATAGTAAATACTCTTGAAAAATTATAATATTGAAGGATGAGTATAAATACTTAGTGAGTAGATTAAGAATTAATAACGGGGAACATGTATGTCTTAAAAATAATAATATAAATACCATTTATACCAAATTCAAATAACTTACCACATTTCCATTTTAATAAAAAACTTTATCATATCATAAAAAGAAAATCATGCACTTTTTAAGGAACATATATTTATGTAAATATTCATCATCAAAATCAAGAGATTTAATACACACTTAAGTCATAATTAACATTTTAAGCTCTTTAGTGCTAACCCATCCAATATGTTAGTCCCCCTAAGTGATTAAATACATTTGAGTGGCAACCTATCCAATATGTTACTCTACTCAAATGCTCATAAGTCATACATGCATGTAAAGATGCCCCCAAAAGGTAAACCACCCAATTACACAACCCAAAGGCATCAATGTAATTAAGTGTTGCCCTAAAGATAGTCAATTCATCAACAACCTTTTAAGCATCTCATATATCAACCATAACATCAGTGTGTATCATTATCATTAAGCAATATATATACACTTTCTATTTAGCAATCTTCATTAAAATATCACATGTTCCCATTATTTAGTAGCAAAATAGCATTATAATATCATTCGTAAGATAGGATCAAGATTTTTCATAAAAATCAAATCATCTTTAACAATAAACCAAATTTTAGGGGAAAACATATATTCCTATGTGTGTGTGTGTGTATAGGATCAAGATTTGTTTATAAAAATCATATCATCTTTAACAATAAACCAAGTTTTAGGGGAAAACATATATTCCTATGTATGTGTGTGTGTATGTGTGTGTGTGTGTGTGTATATATATATATATATATATATATATATATATATATATATATATATATATATATATATATAGTATAAAGTTGTAATTATGAAACTGTTAATTAATTATCTACTCACCTTGTCAAAGTAAAATTCCAAGATCAAATCCTATACACCAAAATAAAAAGACTCTTAAAGAGCACTATGCGCTTAAGCCTCCCTGATTCGATCTCTCTAAGGTATCACGCCTTACTCTACCATCTCCTTATACTAAACATCATAACCTTAAAACTAAAAAAACCCAAATATAAAAATGATTATGAAGTGCTTATGTCATGTTTTATTATGCAAATTATGCAATTCAAGTAAAGCACATAATTTACAGAATTTCATCTAATGCAACAGCCTAATTTCTCAAATTCATTAACTAATCTAATGACTGCATTTTGACATCAAATTTTACAAATATATATTCAACATAATAAAGTATATGTACACAAAAAATTAGGTTAAAACACTAGGTTTAATGGCCTCAAATACTCAAATTTTAGAACCAGATTTTGCAGAATCACCTATTGCAGCAGCCTTGGAAAATCAGTTTAATTGGCTAGCCAAACGAATGTATTTCATAATTAAATTTTACAACATTATAAAAAAAATATAAAAGTTTTTCTATACCAAAAATGGCATCAAAATAATAAAGTTAAGAGTCTAAAACTATTGAAAAAGCGAATCAGCCCTGCACATCACATACAGAATTTTACAATAACCCAACATCCTAAATCTTCATTTTTCATGTCCAATTAATACCCATAAATTTAATACTCTCAAAATGAGCCATATACATAGCTATTCTCTACTTAAATCACTTTTACTATACGTGAAATCAGGAGTTTTAACCATGAACATAAACATACAATCACATGCATGTGCATGATTACTCAAAAATAGAGAACATTTGCTTCTTACTTACCTTATTCTATATGAGATATGGCAGAAATCTTCTTGTATTCAGCTTGCCCTACTTCTTTTCTTCCCCAATTTCAAGTCTCAATCATCATATAACAAGATAGTGAAGGTAACTACTTTTGAGATGGGTGTTGGATTTTTTATTGAAATTTAAAAAAAAAAAGGATAAGGAATTATGTTTCTCTTTATCTCCCTTTTCTTCTCCTCTTGTTTCTAATATATTTTTTTGTTCTAGAGTCTTTCTCTTTTATTTTGTTCCAACAAGCATAACTTAGGCTAGGGTAAAATACAA
Source organism: Mallotus nudiflorus (assembly GCA_947683625.1). NCBI lineage: Eukaryota > Viridiplantae > Streptophyta > Magnoliopsida > Malpighiales > Euphorbiaceae > Mallotus > Mallotus nudiflorus. The sequence continues at coordinate 3,435,949 of CANTUR010000461.1, forward strand.
TTTTAATCCAAACAATTAATAAAAATTTCCTTATTGACCCTCTTTTTATTTATGTAATATTCATACCCTCTAGTGAATTCAATTTAACATTTATAAATCAAAATGTTATGCATATGAAAATGCAATGCACGTATGTTATGAGAATGCAAATATCACAATCCAATAGCTTATTTTTAATGGATGACAATCATGGTTACGCCCTTATAATCATGAGCAACTTCCTTCCTACAAAAAATTAAAACACATTAATTGAAGTATAGTGAAGGTTGAAAACAAAATTAATGCACTATAATAGCTAGTTTTTTTTAATCTCTAACTACAAATATAAGTGCTGGAAGATCATTTAAAAAATTAGAAAGTGTTGGTTAATAAAAATTAATTCTTAGAACAATTGTGCATTAATTCTCCTTCTTATCTTCTTAAATAATTTTGATCCTCTTTGAGAGTAGCTTATGTGTTCTACATTAGATTATTCTTCTAATTACTTGGTTTAGAAAGGAGGTGAGGAACTAAGTTTAAAAGGAATTTATTTAAGTATCAACCAACTAAAACACTTCAAAATTTGATTTTAAGAGTGATCCAAGAAAACTCTTATTATAAGGTTTGAGTTGAGTTTTAAAACTCATTTGTGTAAACTCAATCTAAGTGAATAAATTGGATTGGGTTGAAAATCCTAACTTGGGAGAAGTTAGGTGAAGATGTAGGTTTGATTAAAAAACCAAACTCCTAAAATATTTGTGTCAAAATTCTCTTCATCTTTTAATTTTCCTTTTAATTTGTTTTAAATTTCTAAAGCCTTATTCACCCTTCCTATTGGGCATTTACATATAGGTTTAATACCATCAAGAAATCTTCTCTTGTTTCTATTTGAAATAATAAGCAGAAAAGAGCATTTTCATGAAGAATAATTTGTAGATGTAAGCTCTAAAGTCATAATAACAAAGTTGTGGTTCTCAAAATGATGAATAAAATATGAGGAAGAAGTATCTTCAACAAGAAATGAATCAATAATTGATTTAGAAGAAGAAACCATCGCCATAATTCAAAAACTTTTAAAACAGCGAACTTAGATCTAGTAAAATTTATAAAGAGTTTGAGAAAAATAACAGGTTTGTACTTAGTAACAGTCAAGGAACAAAATAATGTATTCAAAATTGTAAAACAACAAAGTTGAACAAATAGGTTTTGGTGTTTATTTCTTCAGAAAATAAAAGAAAATGAGAAAAAGAGCTAACCCAAGCTTTGATGCCATGTAATGATTTGTATATATAAGCTGGCCATGGGCCAGTTCATACCTTGAACCAAAATTGAAACCGGCTCAATCAAAATTAAACTGGAACCGAGCTGAACTGGCTTGAAATCGTGGGGAGGAGCGGTTCAAAGCTAGTTCCTCCCTAAATAGAACCGTGAACCAGCAGTTTCAGACCTTAAACTAAAACTGAAACTGAAATTGGCTCAGTCAAAATTGGATTGGAACCTGGCTAAATTGGCCTAAAATCGTGGGGAGAAGCGATTTAGGGTCGGTTCCTCCCTAGATAGAACCATGAACTAGTGGTTTTGAACCGCCTGTTCTAGTTCTGAACCGACATTTTCAAAAATGACAAATATATATATATATATAATGTAAGAGAACTATGTAGGCTTTGATTTCTACCTACTTCAAAAGGATACGTAGACAACTTAATTTTTGGTAAGAAAATTAAGTTCAAACCCTTTAATTTTTTTAATTTTATTTTTCTAATTTAATATACTAATTTATTATTGTAAATTTTTTTATTTCAACCAATATTATATAAAAATTAACATAAAAAAATTTTATTTCTATCTTTTTGAATTTTTTTTATCTAAAATTAACTAGTTAATTTATTTTAAGTTAACTAGTTAATTTATTTTAACTTAATTAGTCAAAGTAAAGTATAATTTTTTATATTTTATTTTTATTAAAATGTCATAACAAATTTTTATTTCAACTTTTGCCATAAAAAGAATTATACCAAATTGAACCGGTTTAAAACTGGAACCAAAATCGGCCAGTCCTTAAACCGATTCTAAATCGATCCTGTGCTTGATTCTGGTCTGATTCTATTGACCCTGAAATTGTGAACCGTCGATTCATGAATCAGAACCGGCAGTTCATAAACCGTGGCTAGGCCTATGTATATATTTATTGACCATCTCAAAAAATTGTAGATTTAAATGTTGTCAATGTGCTTTTTTATACAAAGAGTGAAAGAGCAACAGTTAACTAACCATTCTACACTAATTAACTATAGTAAAATAAATACGGTTGTAATTTGTCATGCCAAATTTCTTCACAAAAACATTATAGATATTTCGAATGAATTCATTTGAAATGAGTTTTATAAAATATTTATTCAAAACAAAGACACTTAATTAATAAAAATGAATGAAACCGAAATAAATAAGAGGTTGCTACTTGTGAATAGACTAGCTCAAAATTTGGAAATTCATCTAATCAAACTTAATTCATTAAAAATAAGTTAAATCTAAATATTAATTTGTAAAAACTCATATTTTTATTTACTAATATAAAATGTGGATTATAAAGTTTTAATTATTATTTTATTAAATTAGTGTTAAATGAATATTTTATGAGTATTTTTATAAATTTATTAATTATTAAGTGTATGTTATATATATATATATGTATGTATGTATGTATAGTGTGTCTTTGTATACTTTATGGGAGGATATTTTATTTGTTTTTTAAAATACAATATATGTACTTTAATATTATTTAAAAAAAATGTACAAACGTTTTTTCTTTTTCTTTTCTTTTCTTTCTTCTTTCTTCTTCTCTTCTTCCCTCCCATCACCAACAGCCACCCTCTACCCCCAGCTACTACCAATTGTCTCCAACAACTCCGAATGACACTTACAACCAGCCACCACCGTCCGGTCACTCTCTCTCTTCCTTTCCTTTGCGAAATTCGGCAAGCCAAAATGAAATCGGGTTGCCACTACCACCTCCAATATCATCAGACTTTGTTTTTGGTCTCGTTGAACTCGTCTCCTTTTGAGCAACGATACCCCTCAATCAATTTCACTGGGTAGCACTGACAACCACCTGGATTTAAGGTAAATTAATTCTAGGTTTTCTTGGTTAATTTATTTAATTTAAGTTTTAATTAGGCTTGGTGGTAGTTACATAAATTGAAATTGAAGTTGATATCTATCCATTTATATATTTTTTTTTATAATTTTCAGGTACTATTCCAGGTTCAGTTACTGTTCTGAAACCAGGTGTTTTCATATTTTTAATAAATCCTATAAATTGTGTAGCTTAAACTTTATTAAAAAAGTTTTGTGAAATTGCTTGTAGAATTTAAGATATAAATTTTTTTAAAATATTATGTTTATTATATTTTATTATTTATTCAAATTTTAATTGAATTTAAGGTTATTTAACATGTTTATTACTGATTTTAAGTAATAAAGGCAAGAAAATATTTTTCATGAGTAAATTGTATTAATTGGTAGTAATTTAAGAAAATATTTATTATTATTATTTTAAAGCTTAAAATAAGTTCTTTGATATTTTTATTATATATTTGGATTATCTAAATGGTTTATTTATATTTAACAATAATTTTAGTTATGCAGGTTTAAAGGAAGTTTTATAAATTTAATTATTTTAAATAGTTGATTTTGGTGATATTAAACAAGAATATTAATAGTTTGAAAAATAGGTTTCCATTATATTTTAATTATTTAAATGAATTAATTGAAATGGTTTAACTAAATTTTTATTTTGTGATATATTAGTAAATTTGAAAAAAGTATGCTATTCCTATATGCGTATCTATGTTGGTTCTTAGTTGGGCATAAAGTGTAGTTCAGGGTCCAACTCAAGTAATTGAATTGTGGAGATTATAGAGTGTTGTTTTATGCACGAATGACTGTACTTTTAATAGAGAGATGTCCGTTTTGCAGAATAGACTCTGCTGAATTTTTGACAGATTTCTTGTAAAATATGACATTAATATGTGTTAGTTTTTGAGTTTGAATAGTATTGTGTCTTATATTGAGTCTTTTTTTTTATAAATCTAGAATGTATAAAGTTAGAATTTTAATTCTATTCACCTGGAGCAAGGCCTATAAGGCAAGGCCAACTAAGGATATGTCAGCCAACATGCTCCATCTGTGAGTTAATACTATAAAATGTTTGTTGTGGTTTTATATGTGAGATCTATTAATTATGAACATAAATTATCAGTTTGATTATTGCTGAGAATATTAATATTATGTTTTAGCTCAAGATGCATTTTATTTTATTTAATGCTATTTTATTTCATTGTATTTTAATTTATTTGATATGCATATTTTTTAAGAAAATGATAAAATATGCTACCTAGTGGGTGTCACAAGGACTACGTGCACACCAGTATAATTTGGATTGTTAGCCGACTATATTGTGAAAGGTGGGCTCTAATTAAGTTTTACTCTTTAGGCAAATGTATGATTATGGTTGATCCCTGGTTGAGCTTGCTCTTTGGATGCCAATAAACATTTAAAATAAAAGATCAAATGCGGTTGGACTTTGATTGAGCTTACGCTTTGAGATCGATAATCAATTAGATTAAGTGAGCCAAGTGACTATTAAATCTTGAGGTTTAGGATTCTATCATGATTTCCGTTAAAAATTTATTTTATATGAGTTTTAATGAGAAGTTTTGCATAAAGAGATTTATGAATATTTGAAAGAATATTTTATAATGCTAATATTTTTAAATAAATTTAATGATTTCTAAACTATTATTTATTCCCTGAAATTATTAGTTTTTAAATAAAAGTTTTAAAACCAACATGCATTTTATAGTATTAATTCATTCAGTGAGATCTGACTCCCCTCAACTATTTTTCAGGATCTCGAGAATCTGCAGTTAGTTCTTTTACCTTGCGCCAAACTCATTCCTTGTTGGTTGCTTTATGTATGTTGTTTAATTAAAAAACTGTGTACTTGAATTCTAGTTACCATAATAATTAGTTGAATGACTTATATAATTTATATTCATATTTATTATTTTGATATTACCTTGTATTATGGATTTTATCGTATTGAACATATAAATTATATGTATTTGTGGATTGCGTATGAACTATTATAGTATTGTACATTGTGACAATTAAAAAAATTCTATTAAAACTTATAACGGATTTCATATACATTATGTATTTTTTATTTTCTAATGTCGGTCACATACCTTTTAAATTTGAATCGTGACATAATTATTAAGTACATTGCTGATTTAAGTTAATCTAATATGATTCAATTATTATTTTTAATATATATAATTATTTTCTATATATAAAATATTTTAAGTGAAAAGCTTCACCAAATATTTTAAAAATTGATCCGATAAATTCAGTCTTGATACGCTCCAAGATGGAGGGGGAAAAGAACATGTGCATTTGCAAAAGAAGAAAAAAAATTATATAAAAAACCGAAATGGCTGTCAAAATAGAAAAACAAAACAGCAAAAAAGGCTTTGAAATATCTGTCAAATTACTAAAAAATATATGAAAGCTCAACCAACTTTCATTCCCTTACTCCACGCCAATTTCCCAAAACCAAAACCCAATCTTTTTATTTATTATCAAAAAAAAAAACCCACTCTTTTTATTTTATTTTAATTTTAATTTTTTTCTATTACATTAAAAAACAATGTTGAGAGTTTTTCACTGTGTGTGCGCAGTTAGCACTTTTATTTAATTGCTAATATTTTTTAGATTAGATCATTTATAAGTCAATAATTTAATTTTAACTAGTTGTAAATTTAACTTTTGTGCAGATGGTAAATAATATATATATTTTGAAATAATTAATTAAATATAAAAATAAAAACTTAAAAATTATTGTAATAATTTTATTTTATTATTTTTTTTATTAAGAGTAGGTGTGTCTATATATTATTATTATTATTATTATTATTATTATTATTATTATTATTATTATTATTATTATTATTATTATTATTATTATTATAATAATAATTGAATAAATAAAATAAAATAGAAAATAGTTAAAATAATGGAAATTTTAGTTAGAATAATGTACATAATTTTTTATCGAAAAAAGAAATTAGTATATTTTATATAAGATAGAAAATGTGTATTCTAAAATAAATTTTTATAACTTAATACTTAAACTTTAGGGGTGAATGATTCGTTATAAAGATAATGGCTTGTTAAAATTTAAACTTAATGATTTTAGAGTTCATTATTTAGATTTTAAATTTTATTTTATTTTATTTAGATTGAATCATATCAGTTAAAATTTAATTAATTTTAGATGTCAGTAATTTAAATTAAAAATTAAAAATCACAGGCTAAAAATTAAATAATCTAATAGCACAATTTAAATTAATGGTGGATGATAAAATACCAAATAAGTTTGTCGCATAATGTCGATAAAATCAAATAAAAAAAAGAAAAAGTTTAGGGAAGAGAAGCTACCATTCAAACACTCCACTCCACATCTTCCACGCGTCATTCTGTTATTGGCCCATCCTCCTTGTTCTTTTCTCTTTAAGCAATCCAAACCAAATACGTACATGTTTCGGACTGGTAGCTTTACCCTTCTCTTCGGATTTACCAAATATTCACTTTACTCCCTGATTGTTTATAAAATAACTCAATTGCACACCACTTTTTTTTTTCAAAATTGAAGAATTAAGAGATTAATAATTTTAAAACACAATAATTAAACATAAAAATACAATTATGTTTGAATATAGGTTAGGACTACTCGAGTTTCTCAAAATAGATTGGAATCCAATGAAGAAAGAAGAAAGACTGAAGTTTTTTTAATATAAATCTATATGCGTATTTAATGTGTGACCCAAATTTTTATTGTGCGGTCACTTTTTGAGCTATAATTAGTCAAATTTTAAATCTTTAAGGACTATTTAGTTATGAAAATTTTCATACACTTTTTGAAAAATTACTCTAAGAAAAATTAAATTTAATACTTGTAGTAGAACCCTTTTAAATAGAAGTTTTTATATTACTTTTTGAATTTTTTCCAATTTATAACTAATTGTGGAAAATTCATTTAAATAATTTTTAATTTTAATTTTAATAATTTATTTAAAGAATTCAAATATTTACTTATTCATCACATATCAAATTCCAACATCAATAATTTAATTTTGATTTTTTCAATAAGAAAATTAAAAAATAGAAATAAAAATAAAATATTTCTATCATAAAACAAGATTTTATTATCCAATTATGATAAGTTTTGTAAAATTATTAAAATACAAAGTTCTACTTAAATTGTCAATATACAAAGTTAATTAAGTTAAAAAGTAACTAAAATGTATATCATGAATAACTTGAGGGATGTTTTAGTAATTTATCCGTGACTACTTTGTCTTCTGCGTATAAAATATATCTATATATATAGCCCACCTCTGCGTTCAGTCTTACCAAACATTCATCACCATGGCTCATACTTCCTCTTCCTTTGTTATTTTTTCTCTTCTCTTTGCTTTCGCTGTAATCGCCGCAGCGTTGGACGGGGAGGATCAGCTGATCATGCAGGTAACCGATGAATCATCGCCGGGAAGCACAAACCCTAACCTTCTCGGCGCAGAACATCACTTTGCGCTTTTCAAGAGAAAATTTAAGAAAACTTACGCCTCTCAAGAGGAGCATGACCGTCGATTCAGGATTTTTAAGTCTAATTTAAGGCGTGCGGAACGTCACCAGAGATTAGACCCGACGGCGAGTCACGGCGTGACTCAGTTCTCTGATTTGACTTCTGCTGAGTTTAGGAGACAGTTTTTAGGGTTGAGAAGGTTGAGATTGCCTAAGGATGCTAATCAAGCCCCGATTTTGCCCACTAACGATTTGCCTGATGATTTTGATTGGAGAGAAAAAGGAGCTGTCACTTCCATTAAAAATCAGGTTTTTTTTTTTATTTGAATTTTTTTTTATATGAAGAGTTATTGATATCGACGATGATTTTTTTATATTGATTTTGTTGATTTTTATTTTTAGGGTTCTTGCGGATCGTGCTGGAGTTTTAGCACCACAGGGGCTTTGGAAGGTGCCAACTTTCTTGCTACTGGAAATCTTGTTAGTCTCAGTGAACAACAGCTTGTGGATTGTGATCATGAGGTACAATATGCTTTTTTTTTTTTTTTAATTTCAATTATTTTTACTGTTATTCGTTGATTTGCATGATCAACAGTTTTTTTCTTTTTTTTTTTTTTTTTTTGTGATTTATGTAGGATTTTGATTACTTCAATATTTTAGTTGCATAGATTAGGCATAACAGATTTAGTTTGACTTTGAATTCTACTGTATTTAAAACAAGATACAACATCTATTAATCTATGATTGTTGTTTATTGGTTATTGGGTGAAATAAGACGCATAGAAGTGGTTTTTGTTTTTTTTTCAAAACAAGATTGTTGACTTTATGTTGTTGTTTTGTATATGCAGTGTGATCCTGCAGAAGAAGGTGCTTGTGACGCTGGCTGCAATGGTGGACTGATGAATAGTGCTTTTGAGTATACCCTCAAAGCTGGTGGCCTTATGCGTGAGGAAGACTACCCTTACACGGGCACTGACCGCGGCACTTGCAAATTTGACAAGACTAAGGTTGCAGCTAAAGTAGCCAACTTCAGTGTTGTTTCGCTTGATGAAGATCAAATTGCTGCCAATCTTGTGAAAAATGGTCCTCTTGCAGGTAAATGTCCCAAGCTAAACTACATTGAGCGATTACTTTTTTATTCTGTTTGTTTGTTTTGGAGCTAACTTTATTTTTGTTTGAATGCAGTGGCTATCAATGCTGTATTCATGCAGACATACATTGGGGGAGTTTCATGCCCTTACATCTGCTCAAAGAGGTTGGATCATGGAGTGCTTTTGGTAGGGTACGGTTCAGCTGGCTATGCTCCCATCCGGATGAAGGAGAAGCAGTACTGGCTTATCAAGAACTCTTGGGGAGAAAACTGGGGAGAGAATGGATACTACAAAATCTGCAGGGGTCGCAATATCTGTGGTGTAGATTCCATGGTCTCAACTGTTGCTGCTGTTCAAACTCCATCGCAGTAAACTGCTTACTCCATCATTTGTATATATATGGAATGTTATCAAAGATTGTCATTTTAATTTCGATGTGCTTGTCATATTTGCCCAAAGCATTTGGCAGAAATTTCTTGGAAGTTTCCTATGCTTTGTAGTTGTCTGGACTTCGCTGAATTGTTTTAATTATGGGAAAGACATTTCCATGAAATTTCGTATGTTCCGCTTTTTCAGGATTTTGCTGAATTGTCTTATTTATGTCTTGTACTTAAGATGCTAAAATGCTCATATGCAATTTGGATGAAAAGGAACATGGACAAAATAAAAAGGATAGGTAATAAACGTACACTGATAAGATCGGCATCCACAAATTGACTTGCTGCACTATCATTCTTTTAAATTTCAATTTAAACTCAGATGGACAAAAAAATGTATTTGGCTACATTAAGCATTATCATTGTTTTCGATTTATGTTCAGGTGGACGAAAGAATTTGTTTTTTAGTAATGTAGTTGTGACTCTGGTTTATGAAGTAATGTGCATTTATAGTGATTTTGAGTTTATGATCCCTAATAATTCCTATCAGCCAGGTACGATAAAGAAATTGTCTACAATTGCCGAAGTTCCATTCTCTATTCTATTATCTTCCTTTTCTTCCCTCTGTATGGAGTGTCAAAATAGATATACTCTATCTCGTTTAGCTCCCGCCCTAAACAGAACAAGGATGCTAAGAAAATAAAAGGCAGTTAAGTGTACAATTTAATCAAAACGGAAATTAACCCAAAACTTATCGATATTCTTTTGTCGATTTTGATCCTTAATTCAAACCAAACCAGAACAAATGCTATAGGTCAGGCTAGTAAATGGGAATGTTATTTTAAGCCCTTGGGCAAGGATTTATATTTTTCCTGATGGGATTAATAATTGATTTTTTAACAACTATCCTCTATTAAGCATTAGCAAAAGGCATTAACTCTGGTGGGTTAATCAATAGCTACTCTCACTTTTTGTCAAGAGCTGTAATTTTTGCAGGAAGGGTTCATAGCCATGTTTGTTCAAATTAGTTCAGAATCTTTATTTTTTGATTCATTAAGCATAGTATGTTTTACCTTTCCTTCTGGAGTAGATGGAGCGGAAGGGGTAGGGAGATTATGTGACAAACGGAGAGTTTCAGATTGAGAAAAAAATAAAATAAAGATCGTTTCATTCTTCAAATAACATTTTGGATATCATTAGTTTGCATCGTTTCCCATAAGATCATGACCATGTTCCTATTTACAAATTCACAAATGGAATCTAATCGATTTTTCTTGAAAAATATAATTCAATCCGACCCCTAGAGCATCCATAACTACTGAAAATTTTATCGTTGCCTGATCTTCCAACAGTACATGGTTAAATACAAATGCACACCAATACCATAAAAAAGTCTATGCCATAACTCTCAGTAGGATGTATATATATATATATATATATATATATATATATATATATATATTTTAAATAAAGAAATAAATATAAAGTTTGAATAAATTAAATATTCTCATTATTACACTCGGCCAGAGCTGCCATCACATTCATCAATCTCCAGGATAGAATCTTGTGCAAACCCACCTGCCAAGCATGGAACTGCTTATGCTTCCAATAGAAATAACTGGAAGGGGCAAGGAGTGCTCAAAATGGTGGGAAGCTCGGTCGGCTCCCCCAACAACATTCACAACAATCGCTTCTGATCATGTTCAAATGAATAAAATCAACACAACTCCATATCTATGCACATTGAGCACCATTATGTTTGATGCCAATCATTATTTAGTTCAATGCATCATTCATCTTCATCATCAACCAGTGAAAATGAAAAGGGATGGAACTTATAACCATCTCCTTCGTAGAACTTGTTCTGGAATTCCACCCAATGAAGACGCAAAGCATGTAAGAAAGCACTGAGAGTTTCCATCACCAGCAACACACCAACAGTTGCAAAAATAAAGACAATGATGCCGACAATAAGGATGATTACATTGTTGAACCTGTGGAACATATAAAACAGTGTTATCAATCATCACCACGCAAAGAAATGTGTTTTTGACACCTCTTGACTTCCAGGTTCGATAATTGAGTCCATTGCAATTCAACTTCTTGTGGAGAATAGTTCAATGAGCAGCACATGCCAGGGGCAGAATTGCCAGGATAACTTAAAATCAATTTCTTGACATGTATAAATAATATTAAAGTGGCAGGCCCATGCATGGTGCTCAGTGGTCTATTCTCATACAGGAGCATTAAATTCAGAAACTATTAAAAGATTGCTTTACTCAACCATGTAAGAACATCAGGGAACACGACATACCCCCATGCAAGGAGAAGAACCTTCTCATAAAATACGCTTGACAATTCTGAGTGGGCAAGGCTGCAAAAAAATGTTGCAAGATGAAGCATGAAATCAGCCCTCATTAAAGGATCAGATGCTTATCCAAAAAGAAAGAAAAATATGATGGGAAGAGATTATGCTACAACCAATTATTTGGAACACATAGGAGTGCCGTGTGACACCCATGGAAAGATGAGCTCTTCATAAATATGTCATTAGAGTGCTTCTCTAACAGGTAATACACAAAGACTAAGAGGATCTTCAGGCATTTACAAATAAAATATAGCCACATGCACACATTTGATTGTATAATAACAGGAGTTAAAGGATAGATGCATCCAACCAATGTCTAATAGTTGCATAACATATGTTTCAACTTTCAACAATGTAACACACAAAAATGAACTGCTTTTATCTAGGATCAATGACCAGTCTAAGATTTGCAGGCAGATGTGAAACTGTGATTTTCAAGTTACACACCTGAGTGCCCATAAACGAAGGTAAGAAGCTGTATTTGAGACTGCTCCAAGAACAAACTCAATGGTATGTATCAGCTGGTGTACAAAAACTTCACTGAATTCAAATTCCTCATGAACATGGGATTCATGGTGCACTTCCACTTGGAGAGACTCCTCGGTGCTATGAAGTGGTGTATATGAGTGACCTTGGTGTCTCTAAAAAACAATATTATCAGCAGCAGGTGAAAAGAGAACCAACTATAACATGCCTAAATATTTGAAGTAACATACTCAGCAAAAAGGCAACTATAGCTTACATTTTCATGTTGCCTTTTCAAAAGAAAAGGTTTTGGTAGCAGCATCCATGGTACAGAAACAAGAGCCAGTAATAATAGAACAAGCTGGGACCAGAAGTCAGGACAAAAGAAATTAGAACTACGTGCATGTAATATCGAATGGTCATTGGAAATGTACAAAGAACTAAAGAGATACTACCTACCTGAGCTGTTTTCTGCCCAGGAAAAAGTTGGTTTTCCCCCAACTCATCTGTTGGGCTTAAGAACATGTATATCATTACATGGTATAAATCAGCTTGTGAACCAGTACTCCACTTCACAATTATAAGAACTGATAAATAGCCAAATAAGCTGTTCAAAAATATCATTTGGGGAATAAATTGAAACCTGAAAAAAATGCAAGAAAATTTCAGTGACGACACAAAATCACTATGGCACTTTCACAATGCCAGGAAAAACTTGAAAGATGATGAAGCAGCTAACATTCATGTTATCAAACTTACCAGACATTCAAGCTATTTCTGAAATATAATGCATTGAAGTAACTCAATATTATTCCAAGATTCATTTGGGCAACTCCAAGAAGGATTGACATTTTCATCTTCAAAGAATTGAGAAATGGCAATTCACTACGAGTGCCATGCCAGACAGGATCCACACCAAATGGATAAGTGGGGCCCACCTTAATCAACCCTTCCGTGGTAGCATCCCTGGGAGAAATGCATGAATGGCCAGCATTTAAAATAAATATCAGGGAAAAACAGAAGCACAAAATGTATTGAAGGATTAAGACGTACTTGCAAGAAAGATCACGGCATGCATAAGCTGAGCGTCCAAATAGCTCAAAGGGTACTGAGAAGAATTCATTATAGATCAGACCAGTGTAGATTGAGAAAAGGGCCATCAACAAGATAACATAACGGCCACCAAAAGTCATTTCAGTGATATCCCCAAGTTTCTGTAGTCCACAAGAAAAATTATTTAATTAGATTCTAAACATAGAACAAACACCTAAACTTATAAGCACATATAAGAAATAAGATTAAATAATAAACCTAAATTCCATATCATCTCTAAACAAACTAGTGAAGAGGAAACAGCATTTAAAATTTGGCAAGGTAAATGTTACAGAATAATAATAATCAAGCTAGACATCAAAACTTAAATTGTGTGGTTGAGGACAACAAGTCACAAGGAGATCACCTGGCTAGAAAGCTTCTTTTCCCTGATAAGAAAGACAAGAGTCGCAAGTAACAAGCATATTCCATGACCCCAATCACCAAACATGACAGCAAAAAGAAAAGGGAATGTCACAACAGTGAATACACCAGGATTTGCTTCCTGATACTTGGCCACCCTGCAATCACATAAATCTGTATCATCTCATTTTCGTGAATAAAATTTGCTCTTGGCAAATAATAAAAAGACTAATGTATGAAAACAGATAAGCAGACAAGTAGATGCATGTTACAAAACTTGCATGCAGTATTGCAGTTGAAAGCGCAATCACATGATGGTGAAAAATCATAGCAGCAAGTTGCTGGGTTACAGTGTTGGTTGATGATATGCCAAATCATCTTAGTACACATGTCAAACCAGAATTAGTACTTAGCTTGTGAAGCACACAATTAGAGTCTATTCATTATTATCATTGCCTATTGTTACATGATGCTAAGAAGATAACATCATTCAATCAGATATCATTTTCTATTTTAAGACTTCTTAGTAAGCAATGGTCATGTTTAAAATATTACTCTTACTACAGCAACAAATGCTTGTGGAAAGAACAGAATGAGCATTTGTATCACATGATCAGAGAACAACTAGAACAATAGATTGCAGCCTCAAATGAGATAAATAACATTAGTAAATTACCCCTCAAATGAGATCAATCGCATTAGTATATTACCCAGTTACTTAGGCTGGCAATTTAACTCATTCACCAAAAAAGACCACAATGAGACTGATTTGTACAAAAACTCACCCATATGCATCAACAATTTCTTGAAAAGCTGAAGTGAATTTATTTGTGCGAAAATATGTAGGAGGTGACTCCTTCGTGTGCAACACCCGGAAAATGGCCCCAACCTGTGAGTTGGAATCAAATGAAGCTCGCTGCAATGCTTCCTGGATCTGCACATATTAAATTCAAAATTTGTTTATTTGTAATCCCAAGCAACAATTTCATTGTGATCTTAGTTGAAAATTGCAATGAACCATTTAAATTAAAGCCAAAAGATTTACCTGCTTTGAGGCAAAAACAGGACTCCACCCCTCAGCAACAAGACACTTCTTTGACACATCAAGACTAAGCATGTTCAGAGTGTGGTATGTGGATTTTTCCTTCCTTACCTTCATGTGTCAAAGAGAATCATCAATGACCATAATTCAAAAAAACACAGAAAAAAAATGTGTATATATATATAACACAATTTAAATGATAACAGAAGAGGCAAAATTATATTTAGTTCCTTAGGTCCTGTTTACAGCCCACTCAATAATAATAGAAAAAAAAAATTTATAAAAGAATGTTGATCATGATGACACATTTCATATCATGATTTTAGATTAAATGCCCATTAATTTAAATTTAAAGATACAATTCTTTTATAATGATCAAGTTGCATTTTTATTTTTACATTAAATTGCTACTGCATTTTAATTGATAAAAAAAGATCATAATGCCAACTTGATTATTCATAGACTGATGTTGCAACACACTTGGAGAGAGAGAGCAAATAAAATAAATCAAGCATCTTCAATTAGTAAGCAACAAAGCACACTGTTTGGTTGAACAAGAATATATCAAATTTTTTTGCAAGGATGTAGAAAAGAAGAGAATGGGTTCTTCCAAGTATACATAAATGTATACGTGGTATAGAGATGTGAACAGACCATAGAATTCCACTGCACAAATTGATCACCAATAGTCTGCAACAAATTACTCCTATGAAGCAATCCTGCATCTATGGTAGTCTTCAACTCTGAGAGCCTTCTGGAGACCTGAAAATGGTAGCAATAATAGATGTCATACTGGATTAAAGAGGTTAAGAAATATGCTGAAAAGTTCAGTCAGAGTAGCAATCAACGAAGGTAGTAGTGCACAAATAAGAAGTACATTTCCTACAAGAGTAGAAAATTTTAAGTTCCAGATATTTATATTAAAATACAGCTTTATGGTACAAAAATCAAAAAGGATAAACAATGTCATACCTCAGTGATCATCTGGTTTTGCTTGCCAAGATCCTCAGTGAAAGAATAACGATTTGCTCCAAAAGCTTCACATATTTTGAGTATTTTTGTTTTAGCTTTTTCTCCAGAATAAAAAACAATAAATACATTCTTCTCAATCTGTACATTGACATTCACCAGTCAGAAGAAAATAGGAAAGTGTGATATATACAAGCAGCTAAAAGTGAAAAAAATAAAGTCTTCCACAGGAAGTGCATATTCATGCATTTCAGCAAATCATGGACCACATAAATGTGAAGGGACAAAGGATATCATATAGTCCTTGCAACAAAACTAGAAATCTCTACTAAATTCAATAAAAGACTGACCGCTAAATAAGCATTACAGTAAGTAAAGGTGCAAACACATTGCCCACAAAATCCTAGACTTTTATTTATATGGCACACAATGAAAGGAAACTATGAAAGACTCGTAAGCATTATTAATAAAATAGCTTAACCCCATTACCCCATTATTTTGTAATATTCTAAGTCACAAATGCTGTGTCCTTATAGAAACAAAACCATAGCCTCCCCAGGTGGCTTTTTCCTTTCCCATTAAATCAACTCAAATAAAGGGAGGGGATTACCTACATCTACATGACAAATAATCAGGGCCATATAGATAGTCCACATTATTTAAAAGGCTGACCAGAGCAACATTCTTAACAAAATAATAATAATATGATGATGATGATGATGATGATGATCATGATCATGATGATGAACAGTGCAACAATTCATTGATTAGCAAAAGCAATGACCAAAATTAACCTTCTCCCCTGAAACAGGATCAATCACAGCTTCCTCAACAGCAGCCTGCCTGACAAGCACATTGCCCCTGGTAGCACGGAATATAATCCTCTCAAAAGCTACAGATTTGTCTTTGGGAACAAGGCCAGTGAGAAACCCCAACTTTACTTGCTTCAACGAATCAGTTGATATTTCCTATGGAAACGGACAAGTCAAAATGCGACGAGTAAAATTAGGATGTAAACAAATGTTAAATGCCAAAAACTCATTAACATTCATACTTGATCTCCTAACAAAGGAGTCTCTAATGATTCTTCACCAGCTTGATATGATTCCATTTCCCTCTGCTGTGCGGTTGCGCTGCTCAATGCTGAAGCAAAAAATTCACCAGCCTAAAAAGAAGAACATTAGAATCTCGACTGAATTGTTTTCAAAAACTCCCCTTAAATACTTGAATTTAGAGGATGAACATCAAAGTTGATAGGCAAAGAACATTAAAAGATGAACATCTAACTTGTTTTATAATAATTTCCAATGAGAACAATCTAAACCTATGATCATGATTATGAAAAACCTTGGATGCTTGAGGTAAAGTGTGAAATGCATTCCTACACTAAGGAAAAATTGCAAAGGCTTGTTAAATATATTCTCACACTTCATAAACTAATGAGTTCTGAGAACTTTTACAAAAAAGAAAAAAAGGAAAGAAAAAATCTACAGGCACCTTAGTGACATCAAATGGAACAAATACCAGGGTAGATTCACAAGTCAAGACTGCATGTAAAATTAATTAACTTAATTTTTTTGCAGAATTAAATTTCTCAATTAGCTTGAAGACAGCCAGGCAAGTGGTCTAATCCAAGGGATAACTATTTCCAGTTCTTAACTTTGCTGCTTGAACAGGTGGTTCAAAATTTAATAGCCAGACTTAGCAGCCTGACCATTGGCAAATTCAGGAAAAATTATTGAAGATAACTCCATTTATCTTTTTATATTCTTCCCTAGGCATTCCTTTCCTTGCCTCCTTTTTCTTTCACTACCTAAGGACTACATAAAATTATTCCACAACTATTAGGGCATGCCAATTTAAAAATATCAGACATCCATGCCCCTCCATGGAACATTATTTGCAATAACAGAATCAACAATTATCGATCAGCAATAGAAAAACAAAAGTCTCTATACCTTATGAAGAACAAGCTTATATTCCATAAGCTCATTATAAGTGCGTTGTAATTTATCATTATTTGAATTCATTTCAACAAGCTCAGCTTCAAGTTCTCCAAGTTTCAACTGCCACAAACTCAAAATAAAGATAAGTGTTGAGATCATAACAGACTTAAAAATATTTCTAGCTATGCAATCAATTTCTTGACATACATCAAGGTTGTCCATATCAATGTTAGTTAGTGTCACAGACTTGGCTGAAGGTGATAGACCAGCCTTTTCCATTTGTTCCTTGAAAAACCGTATTTTCCGAGCCATCTCTCCACATTTTTTTATCTAAAGAAAACAAACAAACAAATATTTGACAAGTGAGAACAGCAACAATATTTTGTAATAAAACCTTACATTGTGTTACTCTCATTACTAAGTAGCACACTACAGCCAGATTCAATAACAATAATAATAATACACAAAAGATAAGCAAACCTGAGAAGCATAAGTTCTCTGAAATGGACTCTTCTCTGAATTGAGCTGTAAAACCCAAAAAATAAAATAAAATTCAGAAGAAAAATATATAAAATCTAACCACTCACCATTACTAAAATTCCTTAAGCTTGTCCATTATCAAGCATTGAACACCACAATTACTTTGATCCTTTTCTCAAAAAAACAATCAATAAGCAATTAAAGTAACTTTAAGACTTCTTTGACTAAGAAGTAAAAATAAAATCCCTAGCCACAATTACGACAGCCATTAATTAAAAAAAGAAAAGAAAAAACCAGAATTCGTTGTCCTCTCAATAGATTAGAGAAATGGATGAGGTATAGGAGGCGGAAGAGGAAGAGGAAGAGTACGGACATCTTTGAATTGAAGGAGACCGAGGTCACCGAGATAAGAGACAGTGAGATGAGCAGACTCGATAGGGATAATTAGCTGCACCAATTGCATCGCCTCTGACCGGAGCAGATCCATCGGCGGACAGCATCCAGCGCCTCCTCGAACCTCCGCCATTTCTCCTCCGCCACAGATTGATCTCTCCGATTTTTCTATGTCACGAGATACAGATTGGGTAATAACAACAATAATGGCAGCAGAGCAGCACCTGGATTTATCTTTCTTTCGCTCCTATTGATTTCCAGTTTATTTATTTTTTCTTAATTTTTTTCATTTAATTTAATTATTCAGACTTTGATAGGACAATATGACAGAGAGATGTCGTGTTACTTCTTCTATTTATTTTTATTTTCCTTATTATTCTAATTTGTCCTCTTTTATAATTGTACCAATTTTTAGGAAGTTTCTTTTCAATTATACCCTTCCATCTCTATGTGTTAATCGTCCTTTTTGAAAAAAAAAAATTATCACAGTACACACAAAAAAAAAATAGTCATACAGCTTCTCTTTTATAAATGGCAAAAACATAAAAAAAATTATTAAATTTTTTAAAGATAATAGTATAAATTTTTAAATTCAACTTATTAAATTTATTAATTTTAAAAAATAAAATTAAAAAATAATGCTTAAATAAATATTAAAATATTATTATGCCGATAAATAATTGATATCAAATTAGTTTTAGAATTTATTTAACAACAATTTATTAGTATAACCGGATAGAGGTGAAAAAAAATTTCATCGTACATGAACAAATAATGAGGAATTAAAGTATATTGGTGTATAAATTTGTAGTTAATCATGTATATATTATATATGCTGGTTTTTAATATTATTTGATTTTATTTTTAAAATTAAAAATATTTTATTGATTTAATTTAAAATTTACATTGTTATTTACTATACACAATTAAAAATTAATAAAAAAACCATTTTTATTTTACCCCGTCTTTCGTAATTGTCTTTGGTTTCTATTTGTAAGGAGATCCCATTCTAGCCAGCTCCTTCCCATATTCATCACCATTGCTAGGCCGCGACAACTACTTTAAATTTTATAAAATTTTACAAAATTTATATGTAATTTTAAATTATATGTATTTAGTTTAAATTAATATATGAAAATTTAATAAAATTACTGAAATTTCTAAATGAATTTTTTTTTTTTGAAAATAAATTTTCCATTAATGGAAACAAGAGCACCAGTACAGAACTATCAATGTTGTCATCACAGCATGAAAATCAAAGATAAAATCAGGGTCTAAGAATAACTTCTAACACTCGACTATCATTATGGGTTACTAACTCAACAGCCACGGGCACAAGATGAAGCTAACAGATAAAAAAACTAGATGAATCTGATAAATAAAACTACAATTAAATCATTGAGAGTATCATGAAAAACAAACTTTCACTTTCTCATTAATTTGTTTTAATTGCTAAGTACATATTACATACACACCAAACTTGTGAACCTATAACCTATATTACAGGTCATTATTATTGAGCTAGATTAGAAGTTGCAGTTTATTGTAACTGCTAGCTAAGCTAATATAACTATTTTATTGTTACAGATTTATTTAACAATCAAAAAACAACTAACTCTTTTCTAGCTACTGTGCTAACACTTTGTGAGCTACTGCAGGTTTATCATCCCAACCGTGGTTGTTGCTATTGTGTAGTTGCCTACTATTACTACATATAGTTGTATTACCCCCCTCTTAAGCTGGTGCATATATGTCTAATGTGCCCAGCTTATAGATGAATTCAGTGAAGGCACTAAGAGGAAGGGATTTGGTAAAGCATTCAGCAAGTTGATTTGCTGAATGAACAGGTAGTAAAGTGCTAACTCCATTTGTAATTTTCTCACGAATTAAGTGATAGTCGATCTCAATGTGCTTTATTTGTTCATGATAAATAGGATTAAGAGCTAGTTGAATAGCATATTGATTGTCATAAAAAATGAGTGTTGAATAAGAGTGTGCAACAGAGAGGTCGTTGGGGAGATAAAGAATCCATTGAAGTTCACAAGTAATGTTAGAGCTCTGTATTCTACTTCGGAAGAAGACTTGGAAACTGTGGTTTGCTTCTTGTATTTCCAAGATATAAGAGATGTACCAAGGAAGACACAAAATCCAAAAACAGATTTTTGAGTATCAAGGCATATGGCCCAATTAGAATCTAAAAAATTCTTCAAATGAAGAGAGGAATTGGCAGGATAAAATAAACCTTTGCCTGGGGAAGCCTTTAGGTAATGTAAGACTTTATGAGCAACTTGAAAATGGACTATGGTTGGCTTGTCTAAGAACTGAGATAATTGTTGAATGACATGTGAAATGTTAGGGCGAGTATTACAGAGATAAAGTAATTTGCAAACAAGTTGTCGATACTGAGAATTATCTAGTAGTGGTGTGCCATAAGCTTAGAAGAGTCGAGAGGTTGCAATTATTGGAGTAGCTGCAAGTTTGGCATTGATAAATCCAGTGTTTTGTAATAAGTCAATAACATACGTCCTTTGATTCAAATTAATGCCAGTAGAAGAAAAAGCAATTTTCAGGCCAAGAAAGTATTTAAGATTACTAAGATCTTTGATTTTAAAAGTAGAATGCAAGAATTCTTTGACAGAAGTAATGGTTGCTTTAGAATTACTTGCAACTAAAACATCATCAATATAGATCAAGAGAGCAATAAAAAATTATCTATAACTTTAAAAAGCAAAAAAGGATAAAAGTAGCAAATTCAAATCCTTGAGAGTGAAGAGCTTTAATAAGTTTAAGATTCCATTGTCGACTTCCTTGCTTAAGCTATATAAGGATTTAAGTAATTTGTAAACTTTGGGTTTGGAATAGCCTATAATTCTAGGAGGTAACTATATATAGACATCTTCATTCAAGTCACATGAAGAAAAGTATTGTTGATGTTTAGTTAGTGCAAAAACCAATTTTTAGAAGCAGCAACAGTAATCAATGTACAGATTATGGTCATTTTAGCAATAGGTGAGAAGGTATCTAGATAATCTAAACTTGGCTGCTATATAAACCCTTCGACAACCAAGCGAGCTTTACACCTTTCAAAAGTGCCATCAACATGATGCTTGGTTCGAAACACCCATTTGCATCCAATTACTTTCTTAAAAGGAGGTGAATCAGTGATGATCTAAGTTTTATTAGCCTACAAGGCTTAAATTTCAGCATCAATACCTTTTTGCCAATAAGGATGTTTGATGGCTTTAGAGTATGAAGTTGGTTCTTTGATGACAGATGTATGAAATAAGTATTTATGGTAGGAAGGAGATAAATGAGAGTAAGAAAGAACAGAAGAAATAACATGAGGAGAAGTGGTTTTATTAGGAAGAGAAACATGAAAGTTCTACAAATGAAAGGGTAATTATCGAGTTCTTATTTATCTTCGAAGTTTAGGAAAATCAGAAGGTTGAAAAAGAGAAGTATAAGAAATAGAATTAGGAGCAATATTGTTAATTGGAAAAGAACAAGGAAAAGGTGAGGAAGAAGGAGATGGAAAAGAAATATAAGGATCAAGAGTTGGAAAAGATGTTGGTAAGACAACTACATTTTCATGAGCATAAGCATTTGATTCAAAAAATAATTGTTTATATGGGAAAATATGTTCATAAAAAAACCACATAGCAAGACACTTAAATTTATTTAGTTTGAAAATCAAATAATTTGTATCATTTAACATTGGTAGAAAAACCCAAAAATAAACATTTAAATGCACGAGAATCAAAGTTTGATATGTGTTTGTCAATGGTAGAAGCATAGCACAAGCATCCAAAGACCTTTAAATGAGAAAAAGAGGGAGGCTTAGAATAAAGAAGCTCAAAAGGTGTCTTATTATTGATAATATGTGAGGGAATTATGTTTATAAAGTAGGCAACATGAGATGTGCAGTCTGCCTAGAAAAAGAAGAGGTAAAAAGGCTTGAAATTTACAAGCTACATTAAGGATGTGCTTGTGTTTACTTTCAATAAGATCATTTTATTGGGGTATGTAAACACAAGTGGTTTGGTTGAGGGCACCAACATAATTATAGAATTCATGCATGTTAAACTTTAATCCATTATTTGATTTAAGTACCTTGACGTATGTATTAAACTGAGTTTTTGTATAATGAAGGAAAGATTTTTGAAGTTCTCTTGCTTCAGATTTTTGTTTCATAAAAAAAATCTAGGTATATCTACTATAATCATCAATAAAGTGTAAGGAAGTATTTATGGCCATAAATGGATTTTATGCTAGCAGGCCTTCATATATGTAATATCCCGTGTTTTTAAAATATTTTTACACTGTACCGGGATATACAGTGTCAATAATTTTTGTATAATTTTTGGAGATTGTTTGGATTTTTGGGTATTTTTGAATATTTTAATATTATTTTCTAATTTTCGGAAATTAATTATTTAAATTATGAAATTGGAGTTTATGGTTGAATTAGGTGTTGAAATGAATTATAGGAATTTATTTGGAATTTTTATGAATTTCTAAGTATTTATTTTGAATTAATTGAGTTTATGTGATTTTGAGAAATTAGGGTTAAATGTGTTTTTATTTGAATTTAATTGGTTAATTGGGTTTAATTATTGATATTATTGATAAATATGTTGAGAAAATTAATTTTGGATAATTGTATGATTTTTGGTGAATTTTTGAAGTAATTTAAGTATATTTATATATAGGGGTATTTTGGTAATTTTACCCTAAATTGTCTAAAAATGTAATTTAATTGGTTTTAATATTTATTTAAGGTATAAAAATGATTTCTACAAAATATTTGGTATTTTTAACTAATTAAAACTATTTTTCGGGAATTATTTTCAATTATATATATAATATACGATTTTTCTAATAAAATGAGTTTTAATCGGTTTTTATAGTGTTTCAAGGTCAATTATGTAATTTTTACCTATAAAATGTATTTCTGTGATTTAAGGATATTTTTGGTATATCTGGAATCATTCTGTGTTTGTGGACCTCGGTCGGTAGACTGTAGTTTGGAGTCCGACCGTGGGATTTTGATTGTGTTGAGCTTGAATTTTGAAGTGTATTTTCTTTGCAGGGTCGGCTCTACTCTTTTGAGTAGAGAGATGTCCGTTTTACAGGGGAGGTTCTGCCGAATTTTCGATAGAATTCTCGTAAAACGTGATGTCCAGTCGAACCTTAATTTTCGATTCTGTGTTTAATACTCTAAATTGAATTCTAGGATTTCTATTAGGGTTACTCTGATATCGATTATTTATTTCTTGTTTAGTTGTGCCGAGACCGAGGGCTAGTGGACCAGGCCCGTCGGACCTGTCTCGTGGAGCGCATTAGGTGAGTTACTATACTATATATATATGCTTAGGATGCATGATTTAGAAATGCATGTTTTATGTCGATTAAATATGCATAAATAATTTGATTATTTCTTAAGTTTACATTAAGTATATTTTTGGTTTATTTTTGGTATATAATAAATTATATGCATATTTTGTGAATAAAATATATTTAAAATGTTTTTAAATATATTTCCAGCTTAAGTTATAATTTGATTGAATTCATTTGACATATATATACTTGAAATATACCTGGTTTACTTTTGGTATATTTTCGGTATATATATGGTTTATATTGTTGTTTTATTTAAATTCATGCATCATTAATTGTGAATGAATGTTTTATATTTATTAATGAAGGATATCAATAGAACGTGCTACCTAGTGGGCAGCACTAGGACCGAGTACGTACCGGTACGCCTATAGCTTTAGGCTATAATACTAACTTATTTGTGGATATTGATTT
Organism: Mallotus nudiflorus; assembly: GCA_947683625.1. Classification (NCBI taxonomy): domain Eukaryota; kingdom Viridiplantae; phylum Streptophyta; class Magnoliopsida; order Malpighiales; family Euphorbiaceae; genus Mallotus; species Mallotus nudiflorus. The sequence continues at coordinate 3,459,969 of CANTUR010000461.1, forward strand.
GATTATGATTATTGATATGTGTGAGATGTGGTTTAGGTGTGATTGCTGGAGCTCGGTTGACCAAGTGTCTCGGGGCCAATCACACTGACAGTCAGACTGCTGGAGCTCGGTTGACTTAGTGTCTCGGGGCCAGTCTACTGTCTAAATGGATTAAGCGGATATACTTGGAATAAGTGAGCCTGTATGGCCAGAGTGTTGTTTAACACTATTTTCTGAGGTTGCGATATTCTAGGGTTCTATGTGATCCTTCATAAAAGATGATTTTCAATAAAACATATAAAAATGATTTTTCTGCATCTGTATGAATTTGCCTGTATATATACATATTATATATATACTGTTGACTGTATGCATTATCACTTAGTGTGTATGTATATATATTATAGTAATTCACTCAGTGAGGTCTAACTCCCCTCCGTTGACTATTTTTCAGGAGAGTCAACTTCTTCAGACCTCAGTAGCAGGTCGATACGCCGGATTTCTTCCGCCCCGGCTTCTTTATGTAAACTGTCTACTTGAGTCTTATTTATTTTATCTAGACACTGCAGTAGTTGTGAATTAAAGTATTGGATTTCATGTACTTTATTTTAAAGAGATGTATTATATTGAAACTGGATTTGTATTAAAGATTATACATTTATGTGATGAGATGAGTTTTGAATTAATCCAGTTGATATGGATGATATTATGATACTATGATTTTTATTTTTCGCTGCATATTATACTGTTACTGTTATTATGGCATGCTTTATTTTATTTTTAGGCTTGCTACGGGTTCCGGATTCAAAAGAATTCCCGTTCCCTAGCGCCGGTCATGGCCCCTGTTTTGGGTCGTGACAAAGTTGGTATCAGAGCGGAGTTCTGTGTCAGGGCTTAGTTATGTGAGTTGTGGCCCTAGTTTTAAAGTTGTGTTTTTTCTGTTGGACTACTGCAGTGTATTAGGTTCGAGTATGTCTTGATGAGTATTCCTTGTTGTAGTTTTCAGCGTTATTCCTCTGTTGTCTGTTTTGTCTGAATCTTTCCGTTTGTCTTTTCAGAATGAGGAGGCGAGCGCGTGTCGCTCCACCGGTCATTGAGGCCGAGGATGATGAGTCTTTTCAGGATGAGGTTTTACCTCCTGAGCAGCCAGTTAGACGTAGAGGTCATGGCAGAGGTAGACCTCGAGGAGCGGCAGGTCGCCGTAGGCAGAGAGAGTTACAGGACGAGGAGCCTGTTGAGCCTGAGTTTGATGTTCCTGTTCCTCCAGTTGTTCAGCCTGCCTATCAGCAGGGTATGTCTGACCCTGAGGCAGCTTTGTTCTATGCCCGAGTTGGCAGGATTGCTTTTGATGGGACTTCCGATCCTTTAGACTTTCTGCATGCGATTGAGACTAGGACTCGGACTGCTCATACCGAGTACCAGCGGATCATGATTGTTGAGTTGTCTGTTGAGGGACCAGCTCTAGATTGGTTCATTCAGATGATCCAGCCCTACATGATGACGATGACCTGGGCTCAGTTTCGAGAGCGATTCATGAGGAGATTTTGTCCAGAGCCTCTTCGTTTGAGCTATCGTCTTCGATTGACTAGTATTTCTCGTGGAGATCGATCTGTAGAGGAGTATACCCGAGAGTTTCTTCATTTGGGTAGATATGCTGAGGATCTGATGCGAGATCAGTATTTCGCTGTTACTACATATGTTACTGGTTTGGGTTCAGCTTTTGCTGGTATGCCCACAGCAGGTCTTACTCTGGAGTCCGTGATTGAGCTAGCTAAGGAGATTGAGCTGAGATTAGTTAGGCAGGGAGCGATGCCTGATTATTATCAGTTGGGAGTTCAGTCGAGTGGATTGCAGGCTACTCCATATTCGAGTTTTCATGTTGGTTCGAGTAGTCAGCAGCGAGGTTCGACTCAGCAGAGTCAGAGACAGCAGCAGCGAGTGCATCGGAGCAGTAGACATGGCCGTGGAGGTCAGCGTAGATCGTTCAGATTTGGGTCAGGTGCTTCGAGTAGTAGCAGTGGTCGTAGTTCTGGATCAGCGGCCAGTGTTTGTCAGACTTGTGGTAGAGTCCATCAGGGATCGTGTTATCTGACACCACTGACATGTTTCAGATGCGGACAGACAGGACATTTTGCCAGATCGTGTCCTTATTCTGGGTATCAGCAACAGCAGATTCCGCGATTCCCACAGCAGTCGATTGCTAGTGCAGCACCCGTGCCATTTCAGTTGCCGTCAGCCCAGCATCAGAGTTCCACTCAGTTTGTTCCACAGCAGAGTCATGGTAGAGGTACTAGAGGAGGTGCCAGAGGTGTTGGCCAGGCTTCTACCAGTCAACAGGGAGGTCGAGGTCAGGCCAGAGTCTTCCATCTGACTCAGCAGGATGCTCAGGCATCTAATATTATCGTGGCAGGTATTGTTTCTGTTTGTTACCTGGATGCATGGATTTTGTTTGATCCGGGTGCCACGCATTCGTTTGTTTCTCCTATTTTTGCTTCTAAATCTTGTTGGCAAGCTTCGAGGATGGCTTTTCCTTTGTCTGTTGCCACTCCTCTGAGCGATTCCTTGGACGCCGATATTGTTCTTTCTGGTTGTCCAGTTCTCGTGGGAGATAGAGAATTACCCGCTGATTTGATTTTGTTGGATGTGATGGAGTTTGATGTTATTTTGGGAATGGATTGATTATCTCAGCACTTTGCCGTGGTTGATTGCAGGAATAAGGAGGTGACTTTTAGAATTCCTGGTGAAGAAGATTTTAAGTTTGTTGGTGATAGGAGTTCAGCACCTCAGAATCTTATTTCTGCTATTTCAGCTAGGAAATTGTTGAAGAAAGGTTGTCAGGGGTTTTTGGCATTGGTTAGGGATACGTCAGTGGAGAAGTTGTCACTCACAAATGTTCCTGTTGCTTGTGAGTTTCCTGATGTTTTTCCCGAGGAGTTGCCAGGTTTACCACCTCATAGAGAGATTGAGTTCTGTATAGATGTGGTACCAGGTACTACTCCTATATCTATGCCACCTTATCGTATGGCTCCTGCAGAGTTGAGAGAGTTGAAGGAGCAGTTGCAAGAGTTGTTGGATAAGGGTTTTATTAGACCTAGTGTTTCTCCTTGGGGTGCACCAGTCTTGTTTGTGAAGAAGAAGGATGGTACCCTGAGACTGTGCATTAACTACAGAGAGTTGAATAAGGTGACAGTGAAGAATAAGTATCCTCTCCCGAGGATAGATGATTTGTTTGATCAGCTACAGGGTACATAGTTCTTTTCTAAGGTGGACTTGAGGTCAGGTTACCATCAGCTGCGGATTAGTGAATCTGATATTCCTAAGACAGCGTTTCGCACTCGATATGGTCATTATGAGTTTCTGGTGATGTCTTTTGGTTTGACTAATGCACCAGCAGCTTTTATGGACCTGATGAACCAAGTATTCAGACCGTATGTGGATCAGTTTGTAGTAGTCTTCATTGATGATATACTGGTATATTCGAGGAGTATGGAAGAGCACGTATATCATTTGAGGATTGTACTACAGACATTGAGAGATCATCAGCTTTATGCTAAATTCTCGAAGTGTGATTTTTGGATGGAGAGTGTTTCTTTTCTTGGACACGTAGTGTCTAAAGAAGGTATTCAGGTTGATCCACAGAAGGTTGAGGCAGTATCTGAGTGGCCTAGACCTACTTCGATTACTGAGATTCGGAGTTTTCTGGGTTTAGCCAGGTATTATAGGCGGTTTGTGCAGGATTTTTCCAGGATAGCAGCCCCTATGACTCGCTTGACTCAGAAGAATGTTAGATTCGAGTGGTCAGAAGCTTGTGAGAATAGTTTTCAGTTATTGAAGGAGAAGTTGACCACAGCGCCAGTATTAGCTTTGCCTAATAGTGTGGATAAGTTCACAGTTTACTGTGATGCCTCTAGAATTGGTCTTGGTTGTGTGTTGATGCAGAATGGAAGGGTGATAGCCTATGCTTCGAGGCAGTTGAAGAAGCATGAGCAGAACTATCCTACACATGATCTTGAGATTGCTGCAGTGATCTTTGCTTTGAAGATTTGGAGACATTATCTGTACGGGGTGACTTGTGAGATATTTACTGATCACAAGAGCCTTAAGTACATTTTCCAGCAACGAGATTTGAATTTGAGGCAGAGGAGATGGTTGGAATTGTTGAAGGATTATGATTGCGAGATTCTTTACCATCCGGGTAAAGCTAATGTTGTAGCAGATGCCTTGAGTAGGAAGTCCTCAGGTAGTCTTGCTCACATCGGTGTTGAGAGGAGACCATTGATCCAGGAATTGCATCTGATGGTGGATCAAGGTCTGATGATGAAGATCAGTAGATCAGGTGGACTGTTAGCTCAGTTTAAAGTACGATTTGTACTGAGGGATAGGATTAAAGCAGCTCAGAGCCGAGATCCTATTCTAGAAGAGCTTGCAGAGAATGTCAGAGCAGGGAAGTTCACTGATTTCACACTCGATGAAGATGGTGTGTTGTGGATCAGTGGTAGATTGTGTGTTCCTGATGTGGATGACTTGAGAGAGGAGATTTTAGAGGAAGCATATTCTACAGCCTACAGCGTTCATCCAGGTGTTACTAAGATGTACCACAGTATCAGAGATTTATACTGGTGGGATGGATTGAAGAAGGATGTTGCTGATTATGTTGCTAAGTGCTTGACGTGTCAGCAAGTGAAAGCCGAACATCAGAAGCCTTCTGGGAAGCTTCAGCCTCTTCCTATTCCCGAGTGGAAGTGGGAAAGGATAGCTATGGATTTTGTGGTCGGTTTACCTCGTTTGAAGGATGGATACGATTCCATCTGGGTGATCGTAGACAGATTGACGAAGTCTGCACATTTCTTGCCTGTGAAAGCCACATATTCAGTTGCTAGATTGGCGAAGTTGTATGTGAAGCATATTGTATGCCTTCATGGAGTACCTGTGTCCATTGTGTCAGATAGAGGTTCAGTGTTTACTTCTCGTTTTTAGCAGAAGTTGCAGGAAGCGATGGGCACTAGGTTGGATTTCAGTACTGCTTTTCATTCTCAGACAGATGGTCAGTCTGAGAGGACGATCCAGACACTGAAAGATATGTTGAGGATGTGTGTCTTGGATTTGGGAGGTAGCTGGGATGATCATTTGCCACTCGTTGAGTTTGCATATAATAACAGCTACCATAGCAGTATTGGTATGGCACCGTACGAGGCGTTGTATGGAAGGAAGTGTAGATCCCCGTTGAATTGGGATGAGATTGGTGAGAGAGCTTTGACTGGACTAGAGATGGTTCAGGATGCTACAGAGAAAGTCACCGTGATCAAGCGAAGATTAGAGACCGCAATTAGCAGACAGAAGAGTTATGCGGATCCTAGGCGTAGAGATGTGGAGTTTCAGGTTGGAGATCTCATTTTTCTGAAAGTATCTCCGATGAAGGGTGTGATGAGATTTGGCAGGAAGGGTAAGTTAGCACCGAGATACATTGGACCGTTTGAGATTCTGGAGAGAGTTGGCACTGTTGCATATCGGTTGGATTTGCCTCCGAGTATGTCACAGGTGCATCCAGTATTTCATATCTCGATGTTGAGGAAGTATATCTCAGATCCTTCACAAGTGTTGCAGCCTGATAGTGTAGAAGTGAATGAAGATTTGACGTTTGTGGAAGAACCTGTGGCGATCGTTGATTTTCAAGTTCGACAGTTGCGATCGAAGCAGATTCCGATGGTCAAGGTTCTGTGGCGTAGCGACAGAGTTGAAGAGCATACGTGGGAGACTGAAGCTGAGATGCGAGCTTCTTACCCGTATCTCTTTCCTTCTTGATCTTGTTTTCTGGAATTCGGGGATGAATTCTTGTAAGGGGGGGAGACTGTAATATCCCGTGTTTTTAAAATATTTTTACACTGTACCGGGATATACAGTGTCAATAATTTTTGGAGATTGTTTGGATTTTTGGGTATTTTTGAATATTTTAATATTATTTTCTAATTTTCGGAAATTAATTATTTAAATTATGAAATTGGAGTTTATGGTTGAATTAGGTGTTGAAATGAATTATAGGAATTTATTTGGAATTTTTATGAATTTCTAAGTATTTATTTTGAATTAATTGAGTTTATATGATTTTGAGAAATTAGGGTTAAATGTGTTTTTATTTGAATTTAATTGGTTAATTGGGTTTAATTATTGATATTATTGATAAATATGTTGAGAAAATTAATTTTGGATAATTGTATGATTTTTGGTGAATTTTTGAAGTAATTTAAGTATATTTATATATATAGGGGTATTTTGGTAATTTTACCCTAAATTGTCTAAAAATGTAATTTAATTGGTTTTAATATTTATTTAAGGTATAAAAATGATTTCTACAAAATATTTGGTATTTTTAACTAATTAAAACTATTTTTCGGGAATTATTTTCAATTATATATATAATATACGATTTTTCTAATAAAATGAGTTTTAATCGGTTTTTATAGTGTTTCAAGGTCAATTATGTAATTTTTACCTATAAAATGTATTTCTGTGATTTAAGGATATTTTTGGTATATCTGGAATCATTCTGTGTTTGTGGACCCCGGTCGGTAGACTGTAGTTTGGAGTTCGACCGTGGGATTTTGATTGTGTTGAGCTTGAATTTCGAAGTGTATTTTCTTTGCAGGGTCGGCTCTACTCTTTTGAGTAGAGAGATGTCCGTTTTACAGGGGAGGTTCTGTCGAATTTTTGATAGAATTCTCGTAAAACGTGATGTCCAGTCGAACCTTAATTTTCGATTCTGTGTTTAATACTCTAGATTGAATTCTAGGATTTCTATTAGGGTTACTCTGATATCGGTTATTTATTTCTTGTTTAGTTGCGCCGAGACCGAGGGCTAGTGGACCAGGCCCGTCGGACCTGTCTCGTGGAGCGCATTAGGTGAGTTACTATACTATATATATATGCTTAGGATGCATGATTTAGAAATGCATGTTTTATGTCGATTAAATATGCATAAATAATTTGATTATTTCTTAAGTTTACATTAAGTATATTTTTGGTTTATTTTTGGTATATAATAAATTATATGCATATTTTGTGAATAAAATATATTTAAAATGTTTTTAAATATATTTCCAGCTTAAGTTATAATTTGATTGAATTCATTTGACATATATATACTTGAAATATACCTGGTTTACTTTTGGTATATTTTCGGTATATATATGGTTTATATTGTTGTTTTATTTAAATTCATGCATCATTAATTGTGAATGAATGTTTTATATTTATTAGTGAAGGATATCAATAGAACGTGCTACCTAGTGGGCAGCACTAGGACCGAGTACGTACCGATACGCCTATAGCTTTAGGCTATAATACTAACTTATTTGTGGATATTGATTTGATTATGATTATTGATATGTGTGAGATGTGGTTTGGGTGTGATTGCTGGAGCTCGGTTGACCAAGTGTCTCGGGGCCAATCACACTGGCAATCAGACTGCTGGAGCTCGGTTGACTTAGTGTCTCGGGGCCAGTCTACTGTCTAAATGGATTAAGCGGATATACTTGGAATAAGTGAGCCTGTATGGCCAGAGTGTTGTTTAACACTATTTTCTGAGGTTGCGATATTCTAGGGTTCTATGTGATCCTTCATAAAAGATGATTTTCAATAAAACATATAAAAATGATTTTTCTGCATCTGTATGAATTTGCCTGTATATATACATATTATATATATACTGTTGACTGTATGCATTATCACTTAGTGTGTATGTATATATATTATAGTAATTCACTCAGTGAGGTCTGACTCCCCTCCGTTGACTATTTTTCAGGAGAGTCAACTTCTTCAGACCTCAGTAGCAGGTCGATACGCCGGATTTCTTCCGCCCCGGCTTCTTTATGTAAACTGTCTACTTGAGTCTTATTTATTTTATCTAGACACTGCAGTAGTTGTGAATTAAAGTATTGGATTTCATGTACTTTATTTTAAAGAGATGTATTATATTGAAACTGGATTTGTATTAAAGATTATACATTTATGTGATGAGATGAGTTTTGAATTAATCCAGTTGATATGGATGATATTATGATACTATGATTTTTATTTTCCGCTGCATATTATACTGTTACTGTTATTATGGCATGCTTTATTTTATTTTTAGGCTTGCTACGGGTTCCGGATTCGAAAGAATTCCCGTTCCCTAGCGCCGGTTATGGCCCCTGTTTTGGGTCGTGACAATATATCTACATGTAACATATCAAAAATGCATTTATAACAGATTTGCTTAATGAAAAGAGCAATTTTCTTTATTTTGCAAAATGACAAGTATCACAAGCAGTGTTTACATAAAAAACAGAAATACCAAAGTCAATATTTTGTAAAAATTTGAGTCTTGAATATGGTAAATGACCCAAACTAAAATGCCAAATGTTTGAATGAACATTTGTATTAAAAGAAGTAGAGTTGCAAACAAATTTTTTATTTGCTCTTGAATCAAATGATGTGGCCCATGTTGCTTTTTAGCTAATCTAGTCATTTTCCAATCATTGATATCCTAAATGAATAAGAAATCATTATAAAGAACAAGACAATGAGTGAGAGAATCTATCAATTTATTGGTTGAAATTAGACTCAAACTAAATACAAGAACAAATAAGACTTATTTCAAGATAAGAGAGTCATTTATCTTAATTGTACCTACTATTAATACTTGAATTTTTAAACCATTAGGAAGATGGACTACAATATCAGAAACATTTTTATAAGAATGAAAAGAATTAAAATTATTGGTAATATAATAAGTGGTAACACTGTTTATAATGCAGTCAAAGGTTACTTTCTGTGGTGATATGTATAAAATATGTGTGGAATTGCAAAAACAATATCGAATTTTGTTACTATATCCACCTTGCATATTGATTTTATGTTGATGAGAACTTGATGCTGTATTAATGAATGCTGTAAAAATATTATTGGAATTTGAATCAATATGTATCAAGGCAAGCAATTTGTTGCATTACTCTTTTGTGAATGGAAAAGAATCAGTTATTGTTGAATTTGGAATAGCAGTTGACAAACTAGAGTTTGAATCAGAATAGTACAGTCTTCATAAAGAACATTTGGAGCTTCAACTTGATTTGAAAATCTTAGCCCTTATTGCTTAAAATGTTGGACATAACCTGGAGGGTAGCTGTCACAACCCGAACCTGAGGGCACGTGACCGGCACTAGGGAATGGGAAGGCATAAGGCTCCCGAAACCCGTATTAAGCCTAAAGGAAAAGAAAATAAAACCATTCATATTTTAAACTTTAATTAATAACAGAACATATTATCAAACTGATTTTTTCTCAAAATACACAAATTCAACTGCTTAATAAAAATGTGTTTCAACATCTCATATTACAAATTGAATTTAAATCTTATACATGAGCGTGTTTTACACAAATAAATTACATAATTATGTTTAAACCATACAAATCCTTAGTACATACACTACTGCAACAACCTAGATTAACACACAGTACAACTTACATTGACCTATATAAAATAGCCAGTGAAGAAGAAACCTGGCTGGAGGTAGTCTGAGGTCGAACTCCTAAGCTCCTGAAAAGAAAAATTGAAGAGAATCAGACCTCACTGAGTAAGTCAATAAAAAGAGTTGTACGGTTTGAAAACCCTTTTTGAAAACTATATATGTTTATAGTGAAAATAATTTATAATGTATAAGTATAGCTTTTGAAAAAAAATCTCGGTAGAACCCTAAACCCAAAATCTAAATGGTCAGCTGGGCCCACTTATTCTAACTAGACTACCGGTCCCCGAGAGCAAAGGCATCAACCGAGACACCGAGCCGTAGTCATTCACTTAATCCAAATATATGGCACTGGCGGTCCCCGAGAGCAAAGGCATCGACCGAGGCACCCATCCCAGTCCATTATTAACCTTTCAATCACTGGCGGTCCCCGAGAGCAAAGGCTTCCTCCGAGGCACCCGTCCCAGTTTAACATTCACCAATCATATATATTACGGATCCATCTCTCAATCTCTACCATGTGCACATAGTCCTGGTGAAGCCCACCAGGTAGCCCGTTCTACCAAAATTTCTCAAAATCGATTTTAATTAAATAAAATGCGTTTAAATATTAAATAACAACATTAAATTAAATAAACCATATAATCAATATTAAAATATAAGCGCACGCATTTGTTAATTAAAACACACGCACATATCATTCTATCGACTTACAAGATGAACGAGAAGGTTGACGACCGCGCGTCTGCCTCGATGCAACAGCTTCCGCTCCGATATTCTCTAGAAAATAAATAACATACCTCTTTTAAAAATATGTTTATGGAATTGAAATCGAAAATCAACAGAAATAGTAAAATTCTAGACTGACTCGAGGAAGACTGGATAAGACTCTATAGACAGAAAAAAACCTAATTAACGGTAGAAATTTACTGATGATATTACGTTTTACGAGAAAATCTATCAAAATTTTGACAGAATCTCCTCTATAAAATGGACATTTCTCTACCAAAGGTAGAGCCAGACCTGCATGAAAAATGCATTTCTAAAAATTCGCACACAATCTACACTTGGGTTGGCTCTCCAACACAGTATTAGCCCGACCGAGTTCACAACTCAATTCTAATTAATAAATTCAGGAAACTTTTACTTTCATAAATAAACATTAAAATCATATTTAAAGTATAACATGACACTTAATTAAATTTAATTAGACTTAAATATATAAAAACCCATAATTTCCAATAATATACATTATTCTTAAAATATGTATATATATAATTCATAATTAATATAACTATCAACAAATACCTTAATTAAAACCATTATACCAAATATGTTAAATAAATACACATATATACATTTTATTTTAGCACTTTAAAATTATATATGAGTTCATGCAAATTCATAAAACTAGTCAAAATAATTAATATTAAATTATTTACGTGTCAATTTCCCCGAAAATACAATTTCCAAGAAAATTTTACGTAAAATACTTAAAATAATTAAAATTAGCTTTAAACAAACAACAACTCATGAAATATCATAGATATATATATACAAAAATTATTAACACTGCATATCCCGATGTAGTATAAAAATATTTAAAAAACTCGAGATATTACAGTAGTCATGCTTCTTATATTACTTTATCAGTTGTATGTCCAGGAGTACAACAATATGCACACACAGGTTTCTTGGTGGTAGAATTAAATAGTGAAGCTAATTGAAAAGAGGTATTAACACTGCCTTTCGAAAGGAAAATATTAGATTCAAGTAAAGAACTTTCAGAAACATTTTCAGACTTTGCTAGGAAAACACTTGGTTCAGTATTACCACCGACAAGCACACCATTGCCAAGCTACCTTTCATGTTATAGCACTATAGAAAGCACCTTATTAATAGGTGGCAAAGGATCTATTATCATGATTTATGACCTAATTGTTGTAAAATTATCATTTAAACCCTTCAAGAATCGAATCACATGATTACTAGATTGATAGCTTCTCACTGTTTGTAAAATGCCACGAGAACATTTAGGATCACAATTACAGTTTGGCACTAGTCTCAAATTAACAAATTCATCCCATAAAATCTTGAGTTATGTTAAATAATCAATCACATTCAAAGAGTTTTGATGAAGATTATAGATTTCACATTTCAAGTCTGTAATTCTAAAAGCATCGCCCTATGAAAATCTTTTTTTAAGATCATTCCAAATATCTATAACATTATTAAGCCATGTACTACTATGTGCTATGGAAGGACTGAGAGCTCCATAAATCCATGAACTTACCATAATATTGCAGTTCTCCTAAGCTAAAAAGTTCGGATCAGCTCTTGTTGATCCATTAACAACTTCAATTTATTTTTCGAAAGTAAAGTCATTCTCATAGCTCTGCTCTATGTATGATAGTTTGAATAAGAAAGCAAATTTGTTACCAGTTTTAATGAAGGATTTTCACTTGGATGAAGATAGTAAGGACTTGATGGATCTTCCTCAGGTCTCACCATGATAAAAAGAAAAGGAAGAATCAATAAAATGTCAAAATTTCTTAAAATAAAAGTTGTTTGTTTCTAAAAAAAAAAGTGACAAGAAAGTGCAAGAAAATTTACATAACAAAATAACGCTCAAATACCATGACGAAAAACAAACTTTCATTATTGTTGAGTTGAATTACAAGTTGCAGTTTCCTGTAATATAACTATTTTATTGTCACAGGTTTATTTAACAATAAAAAAACAACTAACTCTTCTCTAGCTATTGAGCTAACACTTTGTGAGCTGCTACAGGTCAATCATCCTGACTGTGGTTGCCTGCTGCTGCTGCTACATATAGTTGTATTAAAGGAGGAGAGACTTAATCACTGGTTAATAAAAACTCCCTTTAGATCGCACAGTTTGATCAACAGTCCCAGCTTTCTTTACTTATTTTCTTTCTTAGAGCCGCCATGTTCTAATCCTGCTGCTTCCGACACGGTCTATGTTGTGAGGCTGGACTCTAAATCAATAGACTAAAATCTCACTAGAAAGAAAGCACTTTTAACAACACATCTAAAATTAAAAATTAATTTGAATTCTAAATTTATACCAAATATAATATAATAAAATATATAATTCACTTGAAATGAATTCATAAACTATTTATTTGAACCGAATATATTTTATTAATAAAAATTCATTTAAAAATGAATTTTATCTTAAATTTATTTAAAAATTAAATGAATTTTTTTAGTAAAATTAAACCAATATATAAATTTAAATTATATATATCATTTAAATTTAGATAATGACTTGTAGATAATTTTGGAAGTGTTAGACTTGTTATTAGATGAAATATATATTGGGTACATATAACATTTAATAAACAAAAAAATTATATCTATTCAAATAGTATAATTTTTTTTAAAAATATAATAGTTTAATTTATTAAATGTTACAAATTTGACGAAATATATAACATACGTAAGAAAAATTCTAAAGTTCAATATATTATATTCGTATATATATACCCAAAATTAAGGAATTTGAAATTTAAACACTCAATTAGACCTAAATTTTTGTAAAAGTTACATAAAATTGAAAAATTATATCATCTTCATAATAATTTTGTTCTGCTAAAAAGATTTGTGTTGAAGTTAAAAAAATTTGAATCAAAATGGGTATTTCTATAAAATTATGAGAGATGACTATTAAAGATCCAGTAATATTAAATGAAATTTTTATACTATAATTGATTGAAAAATAAGGATTATGAACAAGGACCAAATTAAAATTTTATGGCTAAATTTGCAAATGGCCGCTATAATAATTAAGGAAATTTGGTTCGTAATTCAGAATCGAAATCGATATTGGGATCGAAATGGTAATAGAAATGAGAATTAAATATTATTTAACAATTAAAATTTCTTTTTAGAAAAATATTTTTATAATTGTTTTTTATATATAAGAAATTAATATTATAACTGTTTTTATATATTAAAAATTAATATTATAATTATGTATTATAAAATATTTATTTATAAGAATATTATTATAATTTTTTTGAGAAATATAAAAACGATTTATTTATTATTATTATTATTTTGACCAAAGGGGAAGGGGGAGGTGGGTCTCAAACCTGAGACCCACTTGCGCCCCCAACAGGCAGGCCAATAGGCTAAGATCTCGGGGCAAAATAATATAAAAATTATTTACTTTCGATAAATAGCTTTTATTCAAACATTGAATGTATATTTTTATTAATTTATATGTTTTATTTATAAATTTTAAAAAATAAATATTAATATTTTAATATTTGACTAATTTATAATTAATTTGACTTGATTTTCAAAGGTATCAAAAGTCATTTCTTAAAAATAAGAGGGGAATGATGCATTCCATTGATGGGGGAATCACATTCTCATTTTTATGCTAATTTTAGTCGATCAAACATTAAAAATTGGAATCGTCCATTTTGATTCCGATTTCTTACCCTATTTTTTTTTTACCAAAAAACATACTTTTAGAGCCTGTTGGTTTAGTTGTTTACAACAACTTATAGCTTATAGCAATTGCATATAACTGATAGTTGTTAGCCGATAAATATGAAGTGTTTGATATAATTTCGTTAGCTATTGTTTTTTGTATGTTAAATGACCATTAAAAGTATAATTTATTTGTAAATATAATTTCATATACTTCTTATAATATTTTTAAGTTATGCAAATTATTTGAAAAATATACATAGTAATAAATAATAATTTATTGTCTTTAACTTATATATTATTAAAATAATTAATAGAAATTATTTAAAATATAAATATTATTGTATAATTTTTTTAAAATAATTATACATATAAATATTATAATCATTTAATTATTAAGTATAATTTACAATAATATTTATTTATCAAATATTATTTAACAATTAAAATTTCTTTAAGAAAAATATTTTTATAATTATTTTATATATATAAGAAATTAACATTATAATTATTTCTATATATTAAAAATTCATATTATAATTATGTATTATAAAATATTTATTTATAAAAATATTATTATAATTTTTTTTAAAAATATAAAAATTATCTATTTATTTATTTTTTTTTACCAAAGGGGGAGGGGGGAGGTGGGTCTCAAATCCGAGATCCACACTTGCACCCCCCAACAGCCAGATCAACATACCAAGACCTCAGGGGCAAAATAATATAAAAATTATTTACTTTTGATAAATAGTTTTTATTCAAATTTTTAATGCATATTTTTATTCCTTTATATGTTTTATTTATAAATTTTTAAAAATAAATGTTAATATTTTAATATTTGACTAATTTATAATTGATTTGACTTGATTTACAAATGAATCAAAAGTAGTTTCTTAAAAACAAGAAGTAAATGATGCATTCCATTAATAGAAGAATCACATTTTCATTCTCATGCTAATTTTAACCAACAAAACACTAAAAATCAAAATCGTTCATTTTGATTACAATTCCTATCTTTATTTTTTACCAAACAAATAGACTCTTAAAGTCTGTTTGGTTTAATTGTTTACAACAATTGATAACTTATAACAATTGCGGATATCTAATAGCTGTTAACTAATAAATATGAAGTACTTGATATAATTTTGTTAATTGTTGTTTATATGTTAAATGATCATTAAAAATATAATTTATTTGTAAATATAATTTTATATACTTCTTATAATATTACAAATTATTTGAAAAATATATATAGTAATAAATAATAATTTATTGTCTTTAACTTATATATTATTAAAATAATTAGTAGAAATTATTTAAAATATAAATATTATTGTATAATTTTTTAAAAATAATTATACCAATAAATATTATAATTACTTAATTATTAAGTATAATTTACAATAATATTTATTTAACTATGAATTATAAAAAAATTAATTTAATACATTTAATTTAAATGAAATTATTTGTTACTAGTTATTTTAATATGAATAAAATAGTTTAAATAAAAAATGTTTTGAATAAAATTATCTTAAGAGTTTTACCAAACATTTTGGGAAAAATTTCTCAAATGGATAAAATGCCCCTAAGATTATTCAGTTTCGCCAAGCTTCCATAAAACCAGAATATGAACATTTTGACTAACCATATTAGTTCACTTCATTAAGCATAATCACCATCACTCTTTTCAGGACAAATTATAGGCAAAACTAGCAGGATGTTAACTTAGCTACATATCTATCAAGGTTATGGTCATCAACACTTTCAGACATCAGGGAAATTCCCTTAATTTCGTTAATTTAACCCAAATAAAAGAGAGAAGAAAAAACACAAATCTAAGAAAATAATATACAATAATCAAGTAACAAGTACTTTACGCATTAAATCATTGCTTAGCAATATCTTCTAATCCCTGGTCAAGTAATATCTTCTAATCCCTAGTATTTTCACCAAGATTTCCGTGGAGGCAGGGCTTTGTTTTCCTGGACAAGTATCTGTAGTGATGCAATAGCAGCTTTCAGGATTCAGTTGTGACAAGTACAAAGCCAAGACTATTCCTTCTTTTGGTTCTGTAACTTGCTATATCCTTTTTACGCTGTCGCCGTGGACAACTAAAAAACCCTCATTTGCTAGATTTGCAACTGCATTCCTTAGCTGAACAGAAAAAAAAAAAAATGTTAAAACACATGCCAATCAGTGTCAGCATTATCTTCTTCAAGTGTCAGAGAGATATATAGTTTGTATTCTTACATCTTGGAGATGAACTTCGCTGCTGGTGTTCTGCTTCTTCAGCTCTTCCAATATCTACAAGATTAAACAAGAATGTTCCAGGTGTTTGTCAGATATGAGTCTTACTATAATTAACTATGATTCATCCGAATCTTTTCTGCATACTTGATAAGTTTTATTACCTCCAACAGGCGCATTGAAGGTCCTCCAAGTTGCATTTTCTCCATAATAATGTTGCGAGTTGCTGATACAAGATTCTCTCTTCTCATCCTTTCACTTGCTGAAACTCCAGTTGTAATGAGATCCATATCAATAGTTCCTGCATAAAGGATAATTAGGAAAGCATTATTGTACATGCATACTATCTTGCTTGTATGACCACGAAACTTATATAACAAATTAAGGGATGGTAATATTAGAGGATCACCTGTGGAGTGATCTGTAGCAGACTGTTGCATTGCAACTTCCAGAAGCCGAAATGCCTCAATTACATCATGCTGCTCAACCTGCATATACCATAGCACAAAGGAAGCTCCAAATTCTGAAAATTGCATTCCTTGTGAAACTAGTATTTATAGGTAGACGCTGAGGAGGCTATACTAACCCATTCTGAGAAGCGCATCCGAGCTAAAGCTTCACTAAGGCGTATCAGACTTTCTATCTGCCTAGGTGTTGCAGTTATCACCTGATACAAAATAAGGATGGCCAAGTCAAAACAAATTCATTAATTTGCAATGTAAAACCTTCAAATTGTAATTGTTAGATTATATATGGAAAAGGTAAAAAATGCAGGTTTTCTCAATTTAAACAAGAAGATTGTTAGTGACTTAACACCAAAAGTAGAAAACAATGATGAAGAAATTGGGTCACAGCTAACCGAGGTCCAGAGAATAAGTTATAAGCAATAGCATTATTTATGTGTTAACACAGCTTTATAGTTTGCTTAGTGGGTTATATTTTGTTGGCACCAACAAGGTTGGATGAGTAACGAAATGATAAAAAAAAAAAGAACACACCTTTTTGCTACTACCAGGGAAATTTCCTCTCCTCCTCATCTCAACATATCCTCGAGTCAACTCTTCAGCAGCTTCATCAGATAACTTTGGGTGAATATGCTTACGAGCATAGCTCAAGTATGCAGTTAATGTAGCGATGTCCAAGACATCCTGCTGAGAACTCTGCAAATAGACAAGATTTTAAGTGAAATCACTGAATTCCAAAGTTAGAAAATGACAGAACTCTAAGGAAAAGGTTTGCAGTTCACCAGACCTCAGGATTCTCAAAGTGTAACGAAACAATATGCTTAGCAAGGTGCCGGTCTGTTTGTTCATCAGCTTTGTCTAGAATCAAGTATATTAGATCAAACCTGAGAAAGAATCCATAATCAGATTCACCCGAGCAATAACAGACATAAAAAGGATATTTTTCAGCCATTAAGCAACAACCTTACAGCTAAAATGTAGGTCACCACCAGATCCAAATTATAGAAAATTTACAGTGTATTTTCTTCTCACATTAAACTCAAATTAGATGCATGGATGCAAGGCTCTAATCTTTTATCAGTTCACAAAACTAATTTACTGCCCAAGTTGCATTCCATATAAATCTTATCTCTTACCTTGACAACAAGGAAGGAGGAAGATGTATGTTGTCAATTACAGACAACCGAGGATTATAGCGAGAACCAATCGGATTTGCACAAGCTAATACCGAAGTTCTAGCATTAAGGGAAGCAATAATTCCAGCCTTTGCAATGGAAATAGTTTGCTGTTCCATCACCTGCAAGAATTAAAATGAGATTAGACACTTCTCATTATAAGAAATCAAAAGCTTAAATGCCATATCGACTATGTGTATAATTTATTGATACAAGGTGACATGCATCAATGACATTAACTATCCCATTCTTCAGTCCAAATTATTAATTTAGATCTTTCATGGGGGAAAATGTCTTCTCTGAGATTCTCACCTCCAGCATTTATGCAAACCACAGATAGTTGAATGATAATGAAGAATTTTATGTGCACATAAAAACAATGGTCTGTAAAATTCTAGGTAAGGAAAATACAAGTAACCTCATGTAACATGCTCCTTGCATTTTCGGACATTTTGTCAAATTCATCGATACAGCAAATTCCTCTGTCACTCAGAACAAGTGCTCCACTCTCTAGAACCTACACAATAGCATCATAAACATCAACACTCCCAAAAGTTTGCAAATATGCAACTGGTAGAGTGTATATAAGAATAACAACAAAGTGTTTCATACTGTTTCCCCCGTTTCAGGATCTTTGCTAACATAGGCAGTCAAACCAACAGCAGAGCTCCCTCTTCCACTAGTATAAATGCCACGAGGAGATAATTTGTGTATGTATTGGAGTAGCTGGGACTTGCTGGTTCCAGGATCACCAACAAGAAGGATATTAATATCACCACGGAAGCTAGCACCAGATGGCAACTTCACAGCATTTCCACCAAAGAGCTACATTTTGTGCACCAATTAATAATCAACATCAAAATGGTAATTGAACAAAATCATTAAGAGCATACTTCGCCAAACGTATACAAAATACCTGGCAGAGAAGACCTCTCTTCACATCATCCAGCTCCCAAATATTTGGTGCAAGAGACTTCGTTAGTCTATCATATACATCAGGTTGTTTTGACAGCTCTTTCAATTCTTCTATCTGAAGTTTCGAACTATAATGTGATCAAAGCATACAACATGAACAAAAGTTATTTCCAGAAGAGAAAGATATTTGTAACACACCTTGGCTTCATCAAATTGAAAATCTTCCTCCGCTACATGTGAGCCATTATCAATTTCTGTAGGATTTTCTGCCAGTATTCTTGACTTGTCAGTTTTCTTTATATGAAGACAATCAATGTAAGTCTGCAAGCAAAGAGGGAAAGACCATTACATTTACAACTAGAGGGACTTCAAAAATTGTAATATGGCAAAAAAGATTGGTACATGCCTTGAATAATGATTTTACAGTTCTCTGTGTAGGCCCAATTCTAACACTCATAGCTCTATAAATCCCAGTGACCTATTACGAAAACCAAAAAAACAAAAACATTAATAGGAGAGGTCCAGGAGTTAAAGTCAGATAATATTATCTTTTCTGATCTCACCTCAACTCTATCACCAGGCTTTCCTGCGTCCACCAGCTTGTCATGCATCAACAAGCTCACTGTATGTGGAGTTCCTCCTTCAGGAATCTCATCAGGTGTCTCCTGGAGCCTCACAATCTGCTTATCAGCAAACCTAATAATTTTAAGCCATAGCAGTAAAAGTTAGTTTTAGGAATCTATATGTAACATGCGTCCTAACCTCCTATCTGTCCAATAGCTAATATGCTTAAACTAAATATAGTTATTACCTGCACCGGTTGTGAAGCATAGTCATGGAGTTTTTAGCAAGGCATTCCTCCTTCAAGCATTGTGTGGGTTCATTTATCCTTCCTGATATTCAACAAGAAAAAAGCAGTATAATGTCATATGAAAAAAGCACATACGTACAATACAGCCAAACAAACCAACAAATTGCACCAGTTACCTCTATCCACAACAATAGGGTCTGATAAGTAGCCACACACAAGGCACCTAAATATTGCTTCCCTGATCTCTGGTATTATCGAACTGCAACGAATTATCATTCCTTTAAGGGACACCATCTTCTCAATATCTAGCCAAATTTACACCCAGAATCCATCAAAATCTTCATTTATGAAAAACGCAGCCTATCATAAGCGAATAAAAAGTGGAGGAAAACAAAACAAGATATCCGAAGCACCAAAAAACACATAGAAATTCAAGACACTTCAAATTCATATTTACATCTGAAAATTAGCAACGGTAGCACATTAAATTGGCTTCAATGCCTTCATTGACCCACTAAAGTTCTAAAACAAATGCAACCATGAAATTCAAATAATTCGCATTTTGATTTCAAGAAATCATTTAACATGAGAAATCATAGCAATCTAACAAAGAAACATAAAAAGCTACAGCTCTCACTACCAAATTAAGCTGAGATCAAGGGTAAGCAAAATTACCAGAAGGGTTAAGATTTCTCATGCTTGTAGACGACTTGAGATTGTAAACCCTCACCTGAACGTGCTTCTCGAACAAAGGATTGATCAAACTAACAATATCCATCAAAACAATATCAAAAATAGCCAAAACCTCAAGTGGGTACCTGACCATCTTATTGTACAAATCACAATCATAATCAAATACATCATGCCCATCAACATCAAGCCACTCCCCTTCAATCTCCATCACTCTATTTATCCCTTTCATATACTTCCCTTCTTCAAAAATCTCAGGCCCTTGGCTTTGACTACTACTATTAACATCCCTAAAATGCTTCAAAAACATCTGAATTTGTCCCTTCACATCTTGCACGCTAATATTAGTCCCCCACACAAATGTAGGGGTAGCATCTTCCATGTCATCGCCTGCCTCAGAAGAAGGTGGGCCGCCTTCTGACATTGAAGAGGAGTAGAATTAGTTGCGTGGCGGCCACTGGATCTGCCGGTGGTCCTGCGAGGAGTAGGGGTGGATTCAGAAGCAGCGAAGCGGGACTGTGGAGGAGGTGGAGTCGCTGCCACGTAAGAGGAAGATCTGCCTCTACGAGTGTTCCGACGCGTAGCCGGAGATGAGAATGTGTTGCCGATCGGACTTGAGAACGAATCATCCGGCGATGAAGGACCTGTTTGGGTGGGGGGATTCAAATTCAGTAAAGCCATTACTTTAATAAAATTAAACGTAACCATATACCAAAGAGAGGAAGGAGGCTATCGTTACCATTACCATTAGCGTTACCATTGTTGAACGAATCGGAAGCCATAGCTGCAGAGAATGCGAGGGAGCGGTAGAGAGCGAAAGGATAGGTTTTGGGAAATAGAGGGAAAGCTGTGAGGGATAGAGGTGTTGATTTGGCGGGAAATGAGTAGGGGTATTGGCGCCAGAATCTTAGTGGGCTTTTAATTGGGTTTGTTTTGTTAATTGGACTTAATCCTAGGCCCATCTTGTCATATTGGAAATTATTTTGGTACTTTTATCTGGCGAAGATCAGAAAACTATGACTTTTGTGCTTTTGATTTATTTTGTTGTAGAACTTGAATTTTTTGCAATGTTTAAGTATTATATGTTTTATACTTCTTATATTCTAATATTTATTAAATAATGTTGTTAAAACTATATGATGTAATTTAAAAAAAAATATTATGGATGATGAACTGTAAAATTATTTATCAAGTACTTAATAGTTAAGTAACCACAATAAATTTACATGAAAAAATTAGACATATTTTCTAGTTTATTTGAATATAAAAATATTCAAATACCAACATTGATGATAAACTAAAAATAAAATAATTTTATAATTGAAATTTAATGTTATATTATTTTATCAATAGTTGATAACGTATTTGTAGGCAGTGAAATTTAGCAAATGTCTAAGTTTTCGGTGACTATGACACTGAATGTGTTTAGGGCATATTTGGGAGATACAACAAAAATTTATGACCCAAGTCGGAGATAGAGTCGCCACCTAAATGAAACCTGGAAAAACTTTTAGAGCAACTGGATTTCATGGAAATTTCCTAGAAGCCGTCTTTAGAAACTGGGTTTGGAAATTAGGTATAAATTTTAAATGTCCACCCAATCTTACAGTTAGTATTCGTTTGTATTCTATATTTTATTACTTTTAATTATTTAGTTATTTCCTTATTTATATGCAGGTTGCAATTTCCTTCAAATAATTGTCAATTTTTACAAATAGGTTCAAGTTTTAGATTTAATTCTAATTACATGCAATTTAGGTGATTCACAACATTTACAATAAATAAAAGCAACAAATAAAGTAAATACACACGCAAAGAAATGAGAGGAGGAGAAAAGAGTTACATCCCTTTAAACATGTAAGTGAATAAAATAAATGCACACACAAAGAAAAAAGGGGATGAGAAAAAAATTACACCTTTAATCATGCAAGATATATAAACATAAATAATATGAAATAAAATAAAATGTTTATAAACTAAGGCTGGCTTTTTGTTGACCAAATTGTCACATGAAATTATTCCTAAAAATGAAATTAATTAGCTTTAAAATAAAATCCTACAAAAGAGGCACCAAGTTAAACTCTTAAAATTAAACAAAATAACTGTAATGAATAAATAAAATAAAATGCATAAGCAATAGAATCTAATTAAAGCAAAAGTACATAAAAATCACAATAAATTGATTATAATCAAAGTACATAAAAATCAATATAAACAACAATATCAAGACAACAAATCAAACAAAAATACATTGAATAAATGCAATCAACGCCAAAATCATGCATGATAAACAACAAATCTAAACATGAATAATGTAAGATGAATTAACAACAGAAACATTTAATTTAGAAATTAATCACAATAAAATACTTGATTAAAAATGCACAGATATATGAAAAAACCGTCCAAAGTTTACCTAAAAACTTGTGAAATCAAATGGCTGAACACATACAAAAAATGAATAATATCAACATAACAACATGAAAAGAATATAAATGTCTAAACTAAAAGTGGCGCCTTCATCGCCTTATTGTAATGAGGCGACGCCTTATCGATTAGGCACCATTCTATTAAATTACAGCTTTAACTCAACCAAAATTTGTATTTTGAAAGCTTTGAATGCAAAGAATTCTATTAAAAGTATACCCATAAGCTTAAGCACTATTAACCAAATCTAACAATGTACATGCACAAACAGTTTTAAATTTAGAAGACTAAAAAATGATCTTGAGAAGTAGAAAGGTTACTATGCAAACGATGAATTTCAGCTCCTGTCTTCGGCCCTTTGAGACTTTGTAATGGTTCTGCAAATTTGGATCCAACTGACCACCTTCAGCAACCTCTTTCTCCTCTGCCCTAATTTCACATTGCTCTCAACTCCCCTCCCTTTCCCTTCTTTTGCAACTCCTCTCTTTACTAGTCCTTTTCTTCTTTTTTTGTGTTCTGTTGCCAACCCCTCTCTTAAAACCCTACCTTCCCTTTTAAGCTCACTTCCCCCCTACTTTCTCTCTCTCTCTCTCTCACAATCTTTCCCCCCACTCTCTCTTCTTAATTTTTGCCTCCAAGTTCGTGCTGTTGGCAATAGTTTTTATTTTCTCAAGGAGCATGCCAACAAATTTTGACGTTATATTTTTGAACTTTCTATTACTAAGGCACTGCCTTAATACCAAGGTGTTCGCCTTAGTGATAAGGCAATGTCTTATTATTAAAGCGATTCATATGATTAATGGGCTAAGCTAAAGGCTTGATTGGGCTTTAGAGAAAGAGGTGGGTTGAATTAGGCATTGTTGAGTTCAGTTTATTTTTGAGTCTTCATCATTGAGCCTCTGCTCACGGATTGGGCAATTCTCGCGTTGACAATATTAAAATATAAAAAGTATAAAGTGCATGATATTTAAGTGTCATAAAATTAAATATTATAAAAATGAATTTTATCAAATCAATATTATATAAATCAAATTTGTGATTTTCTCTTTCTTTGGAGAGAGATTTTCTCTTAATTAAAGATAAAAAAAATTAGGTAAGTTGACGACACAATACCATGTTGCAATTATGTGTTATTTAATTAATTTTTTTACTAATATATTTTTTTGGTGAATAAAGAGGTCACATGACCTTAATATTGATGAAATATACAATGGAGACAACTCTTCCCTATTAAACTGAAGATGGCATGATTGGAACTATGTACCTTAAGATGTCATTGGAGCTTGATTACTCCTTTACTGGCAATTTTTTTCCTAATATATTGGTGTAATTTCATTATGAACGGTTCCTTTACATAGGTCTTATAGTTTGTTACATATTTTAAAGGGAGAACAAATCTTCCTACTCTAATAATAAAGGGCATTATTGTAAGTCAACTATGTGGATTTATTTTTCAAAATATTTCTTAGATAATATATCAAAGTGGGCAGTGCCAAGGATGATAGTATTTCTTAGATTACATATGAAGCTTTCTCAACTGACATACCTAGGAATGTCTTAGGTAAAAAACAAAGAAGTAACTTTGAACTAGCATTGCATTGAGTAAAATCACATTCCAAGATTTAGTTTTGTGTTATGGTTGTTGTTGAAAAGGATGTTGAATCCAAAGGGCAAGCTTAAAAAGTGGATGTCATCTCAATAATAATTGTGTTCTATGCATTTCTGTAATAGAAAGTTATGAATATTGTTTCTTTACTTGTCCTTTCTCATATAATGTTCAGAGAGCTATTTTTATGGTTTGCGAATCAATTGCAACTTGTTGAACCTTGAGGGATAAAATAATAATTTTTTATGGCCACAAATAATTAAGTAAAATTATATTTAATCCATGCACTTAAGTGTTTATATTAAGGTTAATTAAATTTGAAATAAACAGATGTGGCATAAGTAGTGACAAATGCATTATGACTGTGATAAAAGGGAAAATCGAAGATCAAATTTTTATGGCAAAAGCTAAAGTTAGATTTGGTGAAATATGATGGAAATCTTCATTATAAGTGATTATAAGTGAATTCTAATCATTAGAAAAAATTTTCTAGCAAAATTACAAAAATCAAATTTGCAATTTTCAAAAATTGGATGAGACTTACCATGACTAGTGTCATGATCATAACGATGATTATGACAGCTAAGTGCAAAAATGACAAAAAGTTTCATGACTAGTGTCACCACCAGTGTCATGATCATGAAAGTATAGGAAATTCAAATTTCTTCTAGGCACATAATTTATCATGACCATGATGAATTTGTCATTATCATAATGATCGTGCAGACCTAGTTCTTTTCAAGTGGTTCAAATAACTCTATTTGCATTAAATGCACCTCCAATAACTCTTTTTCTCTATGAAGGTTTAAATACTACTTAGAATAGAGATGGAATAAGAGAATAAAGTTGAGCAAAACCATTTAGAGCTATCTTTAAGTGCTTATCTCTTGAATTTATTCTTCAACCACCCAAATTCTTAATCTTTAATCTTTGTAATCTATTATATCTCAAAAAGGTTCTTGAGTGTGGGTTGGTGAGTGTTTATTACCTTTATTCAATAGCTTAATAGTGTGATTGAGTGGGTGGGTTAGGGTTTTGTTCACTTGTAAGTTAAGAGGATTATTCTTAGCATGTGGGTTTGAGTGTGACCCTTTGAAAAACACTAGGATTTAAGTGTGATCCTAGGAAAATCACTTGTAAGCTAAAAGGATTGTTCTTAGCATTTATATTTGAGTGTAAGCCTTGGAAAAAACTTGGGTTTGAGTGTGAGCTTTGAGAAAACACTTAAGTTTGAGTATGAGCCTTAGGAAAACACTTGGGTAGCTTGGTTTAAGTTTGTAAGAGTTTGATATATACATTGAAATGGATTGATAGTGGATTGAAACTCTCAACTTATGTTTGAGGAGAGTATATAGGCTTAGAGGGCCGAACATTTATAAATTCCTTATATTTATTTCTTGTTCTTCTTCTTCATTCTATTGTGTTAAAACTCTAATTTTAATTTGCTTTTTATTGAAAAATAAAAATTCCCTATTTAGCTCAAAAGATAATTCACCCCCCTCTTGGTACTTGTGGAATTACACAACCTTTACAATTGGAGAGGGGTAGTAAGTTGAATTACAAGAAGAGCTGGAAGTAAAACAAATTGGTAGATAGAAATTTGAAGCAATGCCTTAGATGCAACTATTTACCATATATGGCAGGCTAAAGACAACAATATTTTTCAATAAAATTCAGTAAGTATACATAAAGTCTTTAGCCATATTGGACAAGTTATAAAATATAAGAAGTCATTAATGCAGGTCAAATTAAACCCTAGTCTTTACGACTAAGTATAGAGTAAGTAAGGTGTCGAACATTGGGGAATTCAGAGTAAATTTTGTATTAACCAGATAAATACTCTGATGGATAGGCAAACAATATTAAAATAATAGTAATTTGTTCTAGCTAACTTAAACTTACTAAATTACTAACTACACTAATTAAATTGATTATAATAATAACGATTTTAAGTAGTGTATGTTAGAATTATAATTCAGAATTAATCAAGAACTATAAAAGTTAACAATATATAAAATTACATGTATTGATTAGAGAATAAAGAAAATGATCCTTAAAAGTAACTCTTGTTGTCAATTAAGGGTATTTTCATTTAGAGTCCATACACACTCTTATGAAATTCCAAAGATAAATAAAAATCATAAAGTTCTATGCCAATTCTTTATCCCTTTAAATTGAATTTTTTATCTCCAAGTATTATTCTAACCTTTAAGTAATTTCAATTGCTTTTCCACCAAAATGTCCCAATTCTCATTGTGAACAATTGATTAGCAAGTTATATATGGTGATCAAGCATACATAACACAATTCAAAACTTAATTAAAATTAAATCAACCATGAATTATAAAAGTTAAAAATGTAGTTTATAGATTAATTCATCATTATAATTCTATATACAAAGACTTAGCCAAAATACATAATGAATAAAGTTAAAGAACAACAAGGAAGAATTTATAACATCAAGTAACTAAATAGAAAAGAAAAGGGAAAAGATTGAATTGATAAACCCTTCACTACTTCTTCCAGAAATCATTTGATATCAAACGGTCCTTTTCCTTGGGCTTTTGGTTATACCCCTTTTCTTTACACTTCAATTTCTTGTAATAATACTAGATAATGATATTAATATTTCTAAGTAAAAGCTAAGTGTTTTTTCTTGCATAAAACAAAGCTAATTTCATGTATTTATAGGCTTCTTGGAACTATAATACCTGCCTCTTTAAATGGGTGTAAAAGTCAAAAGGTGTGAGGGACGAGTCGGCACCACTATGCCAACTCGACATAGGATGTCTCTGTCATGACTCTGCATGGGTGTGATGAGTTAGCATGGTCTCTTCCTTTACCAAATGGTTGGTGATGACTCGGCACAGGTGTGACGAGTTGGCACTAAGGCTTGCTGTCACAACTCAATAGTAATGTGCGAAGTTGGCACCCTTGTTTGGAGCCTCTTTTCGACTCTTTATGCTTCATTCTTCATTCTAGTCAATTTGAATACACTTCCATATATGAATTAAGCCTAAGAAAACCTAAAAAAAAATAAAATTAACATAAGAATAGCATAAACAAATCTAAATAGAAATAATGCATAAAAACTTAAACAAACATAATAAAAAACTAAACAAAATTAAACTATAACTACCCTAAAGAACTATACTAATTTGCATTATAATAAACTCCCCTACACTTAGACCATGCTTGCCCTCAAGCAAGAATTAGAGACTTAAATGAGAGAATAACAAAAATATTTTATCTTTGCCAAAATAGATGTAGTTGTCTCAACAAGTCATCTCAATTAAGAAAGAAATTTTTAAGAAAACGGTTATCGGTAACTAAACTTCTAATACTTAACAATGATGGATAAAATGAATTTCATAGCATAACCATTAAGTTTAACAATTTATCTCAAACTTTTAAGAATAAAATCAAAAAATATAAAGTCAATGTGCTAACCAAGCTTTCTAACCATAATGCTCATTCATCAAACTTAGGATTTTTAATAACTAAAGTAGCCATGGGACAAGGATTAAGTACACATACACACACACACACACATATACATATATATGGAAAAACTCATTTCTTTCCGAATAAATGTAATTAAAAAGCATACTCAGTTACACACAGCTTACTTTAAATGTAACAACTTATAATGCCATACATTCTTTCTAAATGAGTGTAATTAAGGAGCATACTCACTTACACACAACTTACTCGAATTGCATCACATTTACAAGCATACTTATTATTATTATTTTTTATCCTCATCCATTATTGAAAAGCTAATTAAACGTATTATGGCTATAGTTCCTTAAGGCTACAACAATCCTTAAAAGTTAAGCTCAATTCCTAAACATCATAGCTTTAAGCATAATTAGAAAGTTGACTAGACATTCTCTAGACTTTGAAAATAATAATAAAAGATAAAAAGAAAAACTTAAAGCTTATGTTAATGAAACTTTAAAATTCTACCAATTTAGCATAGGAAGATAATTACTAACATAACAATAAAAAAGAAAACTCAATCACAATTGAAATGAACTTGAAGAGAAAACTGTTTAAAAATACGGAGAATATAAAATTAAGCAAAATTAAGCATAGATGACGTAAAATAATAAAACATAACCCATAATCATAAAGATAAACTTACACTTAATAAAATAACAACAACAACTACTCCCTCCCCCACATTGAAAATGCACATTGTCCCTAATATAACACCATAATAATAAGGAAAGGAAAGAAATACTCCTATAATCATCTGTATGAGTTATTAGAGGAGACTTAATGTTATATCCAAAATAGGTAAAGAATTGATTTAACTTGTACTCCATTTTCCTTTGCCTACGATCAAATTGTTAGTTCTAGGTCTCTATTGCATCCAATTTTCACTGCATTGCAATTTAATTATCCAGGAATTGATCCTAAATATGAGAGTGTCCACTTGAAGAACCACCAGCTTCACTCTACATAGGGTAAGTGAGTAATGGGACATCACCAAGTGGTGTATAATCGGGAAAGTGCTTAAGGTCAACATCCTTCTCCTCTTTTCAAGTTTCTTTTACTTGTGGTGGACGTTCTAATCCTCTTTAACATAATCGAGACCTTGCTGGAATCAAATGGAATGAAGAATCTATAACTCCACCTCTTATAAATTCTTGCTTAATAAAGTGAGAGCGCTTAATAACACAAGTAAAATTGTCAATATTGACATTCAAAGACTTAACAATAATCGTAATAACATGACTATAAGTGAGTGGGGTATCCTTACATGTAGCATAAGTTAACAATTAATTAAAAATCGAATATGTCCAATAGACTTGTTTTGTTTATTATGAATGCACCACATTAAAAATAACTTTTATGCATAAATTCGATTGAATTTAGACTTGTGGAAAACCACACAAGCAAGGACTTTGTGCAACAACCAAAATTTCAAATCCTTAATGAACATAGCTTTACCCATCTTTGGTTGAAATGGTGTTTGTAAATCAGTAAAAAATGTCCAAAATTCATTTAATCTAAAAGACTCAGGGGGATCACACATACCATCCTTTTTAAAACTAAAAACTCTTTACATGAATGAATATGTAAGTTAATGTTTTTCCTTAACATGCAAAATTCCAAAATATAAGAATTATTTGAATTCATATCTAAGGTTGTATAAAATTCAACGATCAACTTAACATAAGTATCTTCATGCATAGACACAAATTTCTTAAGCCCATAAGTTGTCAACAATTGAGAAAAAGATTCATTCATACTTACATCATTAAAAAGAGAGGTAGGAATATACTTACAATCAATGATTTCCTGGAACTTAATAATGGTGAATTTAGCACCTTCCTTATGTGAAAGTATAGGAAATTCAGCTTTGTAAGTAAGTGCAAGGTCCTTTTCTTCTTAGTTCTCTTCTTCAATATGTGGTCTTTTAGATGAAGAACCCTTTGTCTTACCCATTTTCAAAAGGAACAATATAGTAATAACAAGAGAAGGAAATGGAAAATGAGTATGGTGTAAAAGATGAAGAATATGGTAATGATAATAGGTATAGTGTAAGACTATGAATGCAAATATGTAGAGAAAAGGAAAATAAAAGATAATAATAGTAAGAAGATGGTGGGATTCAGTTAGGTTAGGGGGTGATATGAAAAGGCAAGAGTTATAATAGTAAGAAAATGGTAAGAAGATGAAAAGAATTTATAAGGTGAATAAAGAAAACGTATGGGAATTTGAGAGAAGATGTGTAGGAATGGGAATAAGTGTAAGTAGGGAATAAAAAATATGAGTCAAATGAGATGTATATATAGCTATTAGGCTAAGGTGTAAGTTGATGGTGAAAGGTTATGACCTTTCTTGGAAAGGAAAACAACTTTTCAATTTTGAAAGAGCCTTGAAGGGGGATGAATAAGGCTAATTAGGGTTTTAGTAAAATAAAAACAATTTTAAGGAATTAAACAAGAATTAAAAGAATGTTGAGAAGGAATAATGAAGAACATAATGATTTAAGGAGTTCAGATTCAACAATAATCCTATGTCTCCACCTAACTTATCCTTAAGTTAGAATTTTCAATCACCTACAATCTTGTTCATAAGATTGAAACTACACAAGAGTTTTATGGCTCACTCTTACAACCTTACAACTTGAGTTTTCAAGGCTTACTCAAAAACCAAATCCCATGTGTTTCAATGGACAACACTTAAACCAATTCCTTTTAGAATAGAATCTTACTTCCTGTTTTCTTAATCCCAGAAAATAGAAGAACAAAAATGTCTATTCTAACACTCACCAACTCTCACAAGAGTTACATAAATACAAAAAATTATTTAAGAGAGAATTTGAGAGCTTAATTGAATGCTTAAGAGAGAATGAATGATAAATAAGTTTCTTAAACCTTCAATTGAACTCTATGGAGTGTTTATATAGATAAAAACTAAAAAATATGGATGCTGGCTGTATAAAAAATGTCTCCAACATCTCTTATTGATTTTTGAATTATTTTGGACTTATTTCTCTTAAAACACCTCTCATGATCGTGAAGAGGAAGTTCTAGCTCATGAAGAGCAAAATACTAGCTGTTGTATTAAAAAATGACCATTTGGAGTTGTTAGGACTACCCTCACGAGCTGCTCATGATTGTGAGGGTAGCTCGTAAGGAGCTCTAGACATTTTGGCTCAAAATGAGCACTAACAGGGGACAACTCATGATCTGCTTGTGAGATGCTCGTGAGAGGGATAAAAGACAATTAAATCATCCTAAAATTTCTGTTTAACAGTTGTAGGTAATTGTCTTATCTTTCAATATCACTTTGAATCACCTTAATTGAACCTTTGTAACTCAAGATATTACTAAAATACTAAGAGATGTGCAACCTAAAAATGAAAGCTGCATATGTTGATTCGACTCAAGATTTGCATACCCAAATGAGCTCAGATTTTGACAAGTAAGCTCAATGCAAAAAGCTTATGATGTCTACTTCAAAAGTGAAGACTATCATTTTCTCATTATAGAGCTCTAAAGATGTCAAAAAGCCTCATTAAATCTTAGAGATCGAATTACCCCAAAAGCATACTTGTTAATCTAGGTCATGAGGTAGCTCGTGAGCAGACCATTTTATATCCAAAAATGTATATTTTTGGTATATAATTATTTTTCAAAGATTGTAGACTTGCATAGATTGAGATACTTCATCGAAATACATATACTCTTTTAAGGAGTATTTCATTGTCTTTAATCATTTAATAATTAAACTTCATGATAGATCTACTTCTTACACACTTATTTGATATCATTAGAATCAAAATTGTTTGTCAACGTACATAATTAAGAGTTTGATCATGCAAATGGTGAAAAATCTCCCCCTTTTTGGCTTTGACAACCAATTTGAAAAGATAGTAAATAATGTGTGCGTGTCTTAAAAATAAATAACGTGTATAAGCATGTTAAATTAAAATAGATACCTCTTTCAAAATAGATAGATGCAATAAATTGTTCCCCCTTAATATTTGCATAAAATCAATATCATGTGCTAAAGCATGGAAGAATTAATAAAGCATATATAAGGATTTAAAGAAGTTGAACTTTTTTTTAAAAATATTAAATAATTATAAAGGAGTTGGTTTTAAAAAACGATACCGATTTGAAAGATAGACATAAAAATTTCCTCCCTTATATGAAAATATATTTATTTATTTCTCCCTTTTGTAGACATGATAAAAAATATAAATTTAATGATTTATTCCCCCATTTTTGTCAAAAATAAAAACAACATAAATTTTAACATGAGGAATAAAAAAACCATGGCCTAACATAACAAATGTGTTAAAAAACATAAAAAAACATGATATCATGATCATTTTGTTAGGCAATATGAAGGAAATAATTTCAAATATATATGTATATATATGCATGTAGTGCTACTAAAATGCATCACAAAAATAGCACATATAACACTCATTATCACATGATTATATAGAGCTTAGCTAGCTAACTTACATGATCATGTAGCACTTAGCATATCATAAACACTAAGCACAATTTATCACATAGTTTCTTCTCCTCCTTTGTTAAAAACAAAAAGAAAATAGAGAGATATAAAAGGAAATGAACCTAGAGGGATAAAAAAAAAATCTAGAGAAATAAAAGATCAAGAACCAACAATGAAAACAAAGATACACAAAATATTTACAAAATCTATGACATACTTAAACAAAGTAAGCAAAATAAGTTCTTTTACCACATATGATATATGACAAAATTAGCTAAACTTACAATATTACTATGCATGCATAAACAAAATTATGTAAAATAAATTTAAACAATTTTCTCCCCCTATTTCAAATTAAAAAAAAGAATAAGGTTTGGATTAAAAAAATTGATATTAAGGACACACTATCACATAGTTATGTTACTAACATAAACACATCTTTATAAAAAAAAATTTCTCCCCCTTAAAAGAAATTAACTAAATACTCATTCAAACTTAATTATTTCTTCCCTTTTGTCAAAAAGCAAAATAGACTAAATCTTAAAAAATATTTATGCCTTATCAAAGATCAAAACAATTCCTAAGAAAAATTTATACATGAATAAATTAAACATGAATTTTACATGTGTAAACACAATTAAAAAAATTCATGCATAAACACAATAAATAAAAAATTAAACAAACTTAAATATTTATTCCCCTTTGTCAAAATGTAAAAAATCATTAAAAAATAAAATTGCATTAAAAATGATAGAGTTACAATGATATTAAGATATTAATTGTAGACAAGACATAAAACTAACAACTCACGGCTTATATTCAGAAAATAAGCCGAATCTAAACTGACACAAAATAATTATAAAAATAAACAATCAGCTCAAAGCTTATATACGGAAAATCTACTAAAAATAAACCAAACATAAATTGATCAAAAACACAAAAATATAAAGAAAATAATTAGTCTTGTTGAGGAGGAGGAAAGAGGGAATAATTTTGCTAAAATAAAATAATTAATTAATTGAATTTAACTCAATAATTAATTAATAAATAGCAAAAAAAATTAAAATTATTGTTAGGATCAAAATCAAAATTAATAACTAAAACAATTAATAAGCACGACATGATTTCATATGAAAATAGTTCAACCATCAATCAATATAGCATAAAATCAAGACATACTAGAACCATTAATCATACCAAGCTCATGCTTAATAAAATTCATTCTTTCCTTGCAAAGAGGCTTGGTAAACATGTCAGTTAATGGATGATTGGTATCAACAAATTCAAGAAAAATATCATCATTTTACACATGATCATGCAAGAAATGATATCTAACATTTCTATGTTTAGTTGTAGAGTGATGAATGGAATTCTTACTAAGGCTGATAGCACTTATATTATCACATTTAATAAGAATGTGATTAATATCAATGTCATTGTTCAAAAGTTGTTGTTTTTGCCATAACACTTGTGTGCAATAACTAGTTGCCACATATTTTGCTTCAATGGTGGACAAGGCAACCGAAACTTGTTTCTTACTAAACTAAAAAACTAAGCAATTACCTAAAATTTAATAAGTCCGGAAGTGCTTTTTCTATCTAGTAAAGTACCGGTAAAGTCCGCATCAGAATAACTAATACATTTAATGGAAGAACTCTTAGGATACCAAAGTCCTAAATGCATTATACCACGAAGATATTTGAAAATTCATTTGATAGCATTCAAATGAGACTCTCTAGGACTTGATTGAAATCTAGCACATAAGCAAGTAGCAAACATAATATCAGGTTTATTAGCAGTTAAAAAAAAAGAGATCCGATCATACCTCTAAATTACTTTTCATAAACCGGTTACCATTCTCATCCTTATTGAGTTTGGTTGTAGTGCACATTGGAGTTTTACTTGTCTTAGCTCCATCCATGTCAAACTTCTTGAGAACATCTTTTGCATATTTGGTTTGATTGATGAAAATTCCATCTTTGCATTGCTTAATTTATAATCTGAGAAAGAGTTTTAGTTCTTCTATTATACTCATCTCGAATTCTCCTTGCGTTAGCTTAGAAATTCCTCACACAAGCAATGGTTAGTAGCACTGAAAATAATATCATCAACATATATTTGAACAATTAATAAATCATGCTTGGATTTTTTTATGAAAAGAGTTTTGTCAACTTTTCCTTTAGAGAACCCTTTCTCTAGTAAGAAGTTGCTCAATCTTTCATACCATGCTCTTAAAGCTTGTTTTAAGCCATACAATGCTTTTAAAAATTTAAAAACATGATTCGGAGAATCAAAATTGTCAAAACCCAAAGGTTGCTCAAAATATACCTCCTCTTCAATGAACCCATTTAGAAATGCACTTTTAACATCCATTTGATAAAGTTTAAAATCTATGAATGATGCAAATGCAAGTAGCATTCTAATAGCGTATAACCTTGCAACCAGGGCAAAGGTTTTATCATAATCAATGTCTTCCTCTTGATTATAACCTTTAGCCACTAGTCTAGCTTTGTTCTTAATTATGACACCTTGTTCATTCATCTTATTTGTAAACACCCATTTGGTGCCTATACTAGGATGATGTTTTGATTTAGGAATCAATGTCCAAACTTTGTTTCTCTTAAATTGATTTCACTCCTCTCGCATAGTAAGGACCAAAAATTCATTATGCAAAACATCATTAACATTTTTTGGTTCAATTTGAGAAATAAAGGCTAGGTTAATAATAGACTTAAGTTTAGATCTATTAGTTACCCCTTTTGTAGTGTCACCTATAATGAGGTCTTGAGGATGAGCTTTCTTGAATTATCAATCCTTCGGAAGTTCATCCTTCAAGGTAGGTTGAGATATATCCTTATTGTCCTCCTTGCTTGGACCTTTAAGTTCCAAAAGCTTACTAGCATTTTCTTCTTGAGTATCCATAATCTCATTTTTACTTACAAGATCATCAACGCTATAAACATCCTTTCTAGGATCAAGTGAGTTTGATTCATAAAAAACAACATGCATTGATTCTTCAACTACTAGAGTTCTTTTATTAAATACTCTATATGCTTTGCTAGAAGTGGAATAGACTAGGAAAATTCCTTTATCGGCTTTAGAGTCAAAATTTTTAAGATTACCCTTGGTATTCAATATAAAGCATTTATATCCAAATACTTTTAGATATGAGATTTTGGGTTTTATATTATTCTATAACTCACAACAAGAAGTGTTAACGGCTTTTGTCCAAAAGTATAGAGGAGAATTATACTCATGAAGCATTGTTTTAGCCATTTCCATATGAGTTCTATTTTTCCTTTCAACTACCCCATTTTGTTGAGGAGTTCTAAGAGATGAAAATGTATGTAAAATACCATCATCATTACAAAAGGTTTTGAAGAATTCATTTTCAAATTTGTTCTATAATCACTTCTAATGGATGAAATACAAAATCCTTTTTTTTTTCACTCTTTTAGCAAAATTTTCAAAAGCTTTAAAAGTATCATTCTTATGAGCAAGAAAACACACCCAGCCAAATCTAGAGTAGTCATTAACCAATAGGTATGTATAGTGCATTTCACCAAGACTAACAACTCTAGTTGGTATAAATAAATCCATATGTATAAGTTTAAGTGGTCTAAAGGTAGACACTCTATTTTTTTAGCTTAAATAAAGACTTGGACTATTTTCCCTTTTGATAAGCTTTATAAGGTTTATCCTTGGTTAATTCAAGCTTAGGTAAACCAATCACAAGTTCATGTTTACAAAGATCATTCAAAAGTTTAAAATTTGCATGTCCTAACCTTCAATACCATGTCCATGTGTCATGGGAAATAGACATTAAGCATTTAATGTCTTTATTATCAATTTTATTTAAATCAATAACATAAACATTATTTACTCTTTCACTACTAAAAATTACTTTATTTTTATCAAGACTATTAACAAAACAATTTCTAGGATAGAAAGTCACCTTATTTCCCATGTCACATAATTAATTTATAGTTAGTAAATTATGTTTAAGACCATCAATAAAGAACACATGATAACTAAGGATTAAGGATTACCAATTTCTCTAAAGCTAATAATTTTTCCTTTTGCATTGTCTCTAAATGTAATATGTCCTCCATCCTTAGCATCAAGCTTATTGAATTGCTCATTGTCTCCCATAATGTGCCTTAAACATCCACTATTAAAATACCTCTTACTTTTTGTTCTTATGGATTTTAAGCACACTTACACAAAATAATTTAAGTGTTCTTTTGAACCCAAACCTTTCTTGGTCTAGGATGGTTAATTTCAAAATAATCTAAAGGAAGCAAATTCATGTGTAGTCTTCTATAGAAGCATCCATTATTGGTATGTCCTTTGATCATGCAATATGAACATATGACATTTTCAAATTTATTTCCCCTAGGATTATATATGTTGCTAGTGTGAGAAGTATGTCTTTCATGTTGTGTTGGTGTGTGCTTCCTATAACTCTTTTGAATCATAGTATGAGGTATACATTGACAATAACAATATGTATTTTGATAGGTTTATGCAATATATTTATGTGCTTTGTATTGTGTAGCATGTCTAATATGATTATGTCTAGTGTACATATAAGCATGTTTGGGTTGAGGTTCTCTAGTTTGAGCCTTACCTCCTTATGTTAATAGAGGATGAGTCTTATGAGACTTTCCCTTATTATTTAACACATGAGATCTTTTAGCTTTGAAAGCTTGAGTCTCAATCAGCTTAGAGGTAAAATGAATGGAATTGTATGATGCTTTAACAAATTTAATATATAATGATAATGAAAATGAGGCAAGTCTATTAGGATATCCAATTCCATGAGTATTTCCATGAAATTTTTGAGAGTTAAGTAAATTATCTAAACTCTCTTTTCCTCTTCAAAATTTTGATATGGAATTTTTTAGCTTAACTATCTCATTAGAAAATTTATGATTTTCATCAGTTGCTTTCTTAAGTTGCTCTTCTAAGGAATTAGAAGATTTTAAATCACTAGCAAGTTTATCATTATAGAAAATTTAATTTTTAACTTCTTAAATTCCTTGGTTAAGCTATTTAAATAATACTTATAATGCTTTTTTCTAGAGAGTAAGCTTTGACACTTAAGCAAGAGTTTGCAAACAATAAAGCTCTCAACATCATCATCATATTCATCATAAGCACAATACTTATCAGAAGAAGAGTTAGAAGTAGATGGTACCTCTTTTTCATCTTCAGGAGCCATGAAGCAAAGATTAACCACTTTTTGTTATTCCTCTTTGTAAGCACCCAATTTCAGGATGCAATTGTGAACAATTGCGATGTAAGCCCCTATGATGAAATTCATTCAAAAATTGAATTTGGTTGTCGATTTTCTGAACTTTAAGGACTATATTGCAATATTTTTAAGGATTTAATTGCAAATAAGTCAATTTTTTAGGGGTCTTTTGGTAATTAAAAGTTAAAAAAAATTTTACGATCAGCATTATACAATGCCGGTCGGCATTGCATAGTGCCGACGTGCAATAAGTCTTTTTTTTTTTCAATTTTTCGCATATTTTTTCTTATTTTTTATCAATTTTTTAGTGTTTTGATTGGTTGAAAATTCAAAATTTATCTTTATGATTATCAGGTAAGGTTTTTTTTAAACATAGAAGTTTTTTTAAATAAAAAACAAATGCTATCTGATCATTAGATGAGTCTGTTCCTCCTTTGGAGGAAGTCAGTACGCGCAAACTTTATGTTTAAAAATAGAGTCTGCATACGTGCATGAGGAGGATTTTAGGGGGAGAGGATTTTTCTTTCTTTGAGTGACTCACACATAAACGAGAGTTTTTATACATAGAAAAAAAAATGCAGAAACCCTAAAAATTTAGACGTGAAGAATACCTTGCACACACCCTGCTTTTTTAAAAAACCCTAATTTTGGATACTGCCAGTGTCTTCAAAAGCAATCAAATCCTAGTCTAGAATTAACAACAAGTTAATTTCAATGGTGAAAATCCTAGTTTGAGGGGCTAAAAAAGGGCATTTGCACAACATCATTACAATGTTCTTTTTATTTTATTCTGTTCTTTCCTTAATGATTTTTATTTTATTGTTGTTATTGATTTGAGTATTAAATTTCACTAATCTAATTTTTTTTTTGTTTTGATGTTCGATTGTGGATTAAGGAGGTTACTACTTGTGTTCAAATGAACAGAAGATCCATGGAATGCCATGGAATAACCTGTGTTGTTTTCCAGTAGAATTTAGGATTTTGTCTTTATTTTTCCATTTTGGTATTCTGTATAATTATTTTAATTTCTGGGTGTATAATCATTTAAATTTAATTTTTGTACGTAGTTTGTAATAGCCCCAATAGTGGGAATAGTGAAAAATTTAATTTTCTATACTTTAAAATTAATTAGTAATTAGATTCAATTGGGTAAAAAATCAATTAAAATCAATGATGGCAGTAGCTTAAATTAGGGTTTGTATGTAATTAATTTAGGTTTTTTTTAGAAAATCATTATAATGTTTATTTGATTTATTTTTTTTTGTGTTTTATTTGTTTTGGGTTTTTTTTTTAATATTTTGGGCCCTAAGCCCACATTTAGATCTAACCCACTTAATAAATAGGCTTAAAAAATGATTTAGGTTTTTAAATAATTAAAATCGATTTAGGCCCATTAGGTTAATTAGATTTTAGCCCCGCTTAGTTAATTGAAATTGTTTAGACTTAGTTTAGCCCACTTAATTTTATTTTTTTAAAATAAATAGACCTAAGCCCACATTTTGCTTAAAATAAGACCAAGTTAGACTTAGGCTCATTAATTTGATTTTCCTTTAAAATTGAATAGACTTAAGCCCATTCCTTAGACAAATTAAAATAAATAGATCTAGGCTCACTAATTAATGAAAATGTAGGCCCACTTATAGTCCATTCCTTATTCATAAATAATATGTAGACTTAGCTAACTTATAAAATAAAATTAAGACATAGGGACATTGCCTTTTTATGCATTTTTACTTGTAATTTTATTGACTTGTTGCCTTTTGGGTTAGATGGATGTTAATTAGGGTCTAATAAAATTGCATGTAATTAGAGGATGAAATAATCATTTATAAAATTATTCTAAAAGAACACGAGACTAAGAGAAGTTAGTATTCCATATCCAGAATCTCCTGGTTGTGGTGCTAGCTTTCTTTTAGAGAATCGAGTACCGCCTTTTTTATTTGTCCCAGTTATTACCCTGGGTGGCGACTCCTCATCTCCACGCCATGTCTTTATGACAGTGGTTAGTGTGTTCTCTAAGGCCCTGAGCCTAAACAGTGTCGTGGTTGCTAAAATCTTGGATGCACGCTAAACCCCACCATCTACACTCTTCCTTTTTAGATTGGGAGGAATCATCATCCTAAGTAGCTTTGAAGGCCTTCTTTTTATCCTTTGCTCCTTTGTTCTTAAATTTGAGTTTGGGATAGTTATAAATGGTGGGGTTTAGCACATGTCCAAGATTTTAGCAACCGAAACACTGTTTGAGCTCAAAGCTCTAGAGAACACACTAACCACTGTCATAAAGATATGGTGTGGAGATGAGGAGTCGCCACCCAGGGTAATAACTGTGACAAATTAAAAAAATGGTGGTATTCGATTCCCTAAAAGAAAGCTAGCACCACAACCAGGAGATTCTGGGTACGGAATACCAACTTCTTTCAGTCTTATGTTCATTTATAATTACTTTATCAATTACTATCTTATTCTCTATTTACAAGCAATTTCATGTAAACCCTTTAAAAAACAATCAACTCCAAGGCAAGCTAGTCATGAAAAATACAAGTAAATAATGCATTCAATAGAACATATAATCCCTAAGTTAGTTGAATCTACATGGATTTTAATTAAATGGGCTAAATTTACAAATTATGAAGTATTTAACTTAGTGGGCCTAATTCTACATGTTTTAATTCTAAAGTGATCTTAAATCTACAAGTTATGAAAAAAAAAACTTAAATTAAATGGGTTAAGTCTAAATTAATTAAATTAAATTAGGTGGACCTATGTCTAATTTACTAGATGGGTCTAAATTATTTATAACCTAAAATCTAATCAATTATGGGCCTAAGGATATATTTTAATCAATCAAACCCTATTTAATTATTAAGTGAGATGGGCTAATTAAAAGATGGGCTAAAAAAGAATCATCTAAACTTAAACAAATGAATTAAAGCCTAACATGGGCTTAAGACCCAAAACACATA
Organism: Mallotus nudiflorus; assembly: GCA_947683625.1. Lineage (NCBI taxonomy): Eukaryota > Viridiplantae > Streptophyta > Magnoliopsida > Malpighiales > Euphorbiaceae > Mallotus > Mallotus nudiflorus. Next base: position 3,500,458 of record CANTUR010000461.1, read on the forward strand.
AAAAAAAATAAATAAGCCCAAAAAAAAAAACATGCCAAAATAATTAAATAAAAGATCAAACAACTAATTAAATTAATTCCTTTTAAAAAATCCTAATTTTCATTAACATGCAACCTAAATTAATGTACTTCCACCATTGATTTTAATTAATTACCCAATTGAAATCCTAATTTTACTAACTAATTAATCAACAAAAATATACAGTCACACACATAATTCCATTATTCCCACTATTTGGGCTATTATAATAATTCATAGAAAATAATAACAGAAATAATTAATACACCCCAAAAAAACATAAATAAAATAAAACAATAAATAAAAAATAAAAACCCTAAAAACTATATCTCTACAAGATCTTATCCATGGCATTCCATGCACTTCTTATAAGTTTAGTCCTCCAAACATGATCATCATGTATTTTCCTCCATAATCACCATAAAAAAAGAACAAAAATTATGATTAGTGAATAAATTATAACAATAATTTAAATAAAATTAAGAATCAATAAAATCAAAAGAGAAAGAAATAAATCAAGTCAAATAGAATAGGGAGAAGATGATGCTTATGGATGATTTCAATGGAGTACTCCTCAAATTTTGTAAAATCATCGCTCTTGATAGGTCTTCAAATCTCGTTCTTCAAAAATCCTCCAAAGATCTTCAATTAATCAATTAAGTAAAAGGGGAATTTTTGTAAAGAATGCTTTTTCAAAACAATTAACAAAGGAAAAGAGTTAATAATGCTTTTTCCCAAGAAAATTCACAAGCCAAAAGACAATTTGGCGTAGAGAATGCTCTTCAAAATATCAAAATAAAAGTTATGAATAAGAGTACTGCTCCTCCAAGGATCCCCCTTAAAGAAGCCAAAATACCTCATTTTATAGTAAAACAGACCTTCAAACCCTACGTATAAATTGATTTTTTAAAAAATTTCTATATCCTTAAAAATATCAGATAAATATCAAAAATAATTTTAAGAAAATTTCAGACCAATCAGGATTCAAGAAAAAAATATTTTTATTTTCTGAAAAATCAGAAAACTAGATGAAAAACTCTAATTCCGATCAAAATTGTGTAATTCCGATCGAAATTACACAATTTTGATTGGAATTAGTGTAATTCCAATTGGAATTATATAATTCTGACCACTTTTTTTACTTTTAATTACAAAAAGGTCCTTGAAAGAATTTAAGTTTTGCAATTAGGTCCTTAAAAGCATTGCAATTTAGTCCATGAAAACATTAAATTCTTTCTTTGAAAAATGTAATCAGACCTCTGAAGTTTCAAAGTTTAAGTATTAAAGACCTATTCGTGACATTTTCATCATTGGAGTCCTTTGTCGTATCTATAACTCATCATCCCAAAATTGGGTGCTTACAATAGTCACTTTTAATATGTCGCGGTTTCTTATATTTATAACAAGTAACCTCTTTGATTTTCTTCTTGTTTTCTCCTTCATACTTCTTGTTGAAATCTCTTATTCTTGAAGAATTTTTCTTTCTTAAGAAATTTTTGAAACTTCTAGTGAGCATGGCAATTTCATCATTTTCATCACTAGAGCCTTCATCATTTTCCTCTTTAGTATCATCTTGTGAGGCTTCTATTGCTATGCTCTTCTTTTTCTCATTTTATTTTTGTTCTTCTCCTCCTTGCTTAATTGTAAGCTCATGTGTTAGGAGCATTCTAATAAGCACATCAGTTGAGAGTGTTGAATGGTCTTGAGCTTCCTCAATTGAAGTAACCCGAGATTCCCAATCTTTCTTAGGTAGGATTCTTAGAATCTTATTGCTTACCTTTTCCTTGGTGAAATGTTTACCAAGTTTCTTGAGGTTTGTGAGAAGAACACTGAGTCAACTTGTCATCTTTATTATTGACTCTTGAAGCTTCATTTTGAAGAGTTCATATTCATACATGTTAAGTTAAACCTTCTTGCTTCTAACTTGCATGTTGCCTTCATAATGATTTTTCAAGGTCACCCACATTTCCTTGGTTGACATGCAATGTTGAAGCTTGCCTCCTTCTTCTCTTGTCATGGAAGAGACTACAGTGATCATAGCCTTTTTGTTTTTATGATTTTCCTCCTTTTTTTTATCATTATTCCATTGGCTTCTTGCAAGAGTAGTTACCACACCATCAATGGTAGTTATAGGTGGTTTCCAACCTTTTAGGACAATATCCCAAAGTTTGATGGAATCACAATAAAGTTATAGCTCCATTTTGAACTTCCAATGAGGATAGTCACTACCATAGAAGAATGGTTTAAGTGAAGAAATGTTTTGTGATTCACTCCCCATAATCTTGTATTCTGGCAATAAAGTTCCTAGAATTCAAACTCTGATAGTAATTGAAAGAGCCTTAGGGGGGTGAATAAGGCTAATGAGAATTTTAGTAAAATAAAAATGATTTTAAGAAATTAAACAAAAATTGAATGAATGTTGAGAAGGAAGAATGAAGAACACAATGAATTAAGGAGTTAAAATTCAACAACAATCCTACATCTCTACCTAACTTATCTCCAAGTTAGGATTTTCAATCACCCATAATCTTATTCATAAGATTGAAATTACATAATAGTTTTATGGCTCACTCTTACAACCTTATAAATTGAGTTTTCAAGGCTCACTTAAAAATCAAATCCCAAGTGTTTTAATGGACAACACTTAAACCAATTCCTTTTAGAATATAATCTTACTTCCCGTTTTCTTAATCCTAGAAAATAGAAGAACAAGAATTTCTATTCTAACACACACTAACTCTTATAAGAGTTATATAAATATAAAAAATTGTTTAAGACAGAATTTGAGAGCTTAATTGAATGCTTAAGAGAGAATGAATGATAAATAAGTTTCTTAAACCTTTAATTGAACTCTATGGAGTGTTTATATAGATAAACACTAAAAAATATGGTTGTTGGCTATATCAAACATGTCTCTAACATCTTTTATTGATTTTTGAATCATTTTGGACTTATTTTTATCAGAATGTGGCTCACGATCATGAGGAGCAAAATACTAGTCGTTGCATTAAGAAATGACCATTTGAAGCTATCAGGACTACCCTTACGATATGCTCAAGATTGTGAGGGTAGCTCATGAGGAGCTTTGGAAATTTTGGCTCAAAATGAGCACTAATAGGGAATAGCTTATGTCTGGCTCATGAGATGGTCATGAGTGAGACTAAAGATGATCAAATTAGCCTAAAATTTTTGCATAAAAGTTGTAGATAATTGTCTTAGCTTTCCATATCACTTTGAATCACCTCAATTGAACCTATGTAGCTTAGGATATTACTAAAATACTAAGAGCTAGGCAAACTAAAATGAAAGCTACATATGCTGACTTCGACTTAAGATTTTTATACCCAAATAAGCTCAGATTTTGACAAGTAAGCTCAATTCAAAAACCTTAAGATGTCTATTTCAAAAGTGAAGAAGATCATTTTCTCATTATAGAGCTTTAAAGCCTCCTTGAATCTCAAAGATTAAATTATCCCAAAAGCGTACTTATCAATCCAGGTTGTGAGACAGCTCATGAGCATATCACACTGTATATTCAAAAATGTATATTTTTGGTATATAATTGTTTCTTAAATATTATGGACTTGCATAGATTTAGATACTTCATCGAAATGCATATTTATACTCTTTTAACAAGTATTTCGTTGTCTCAAATCATTTAACAATTAAACTTTATGATAAACAACTTGCTACACACTTAATTGAAATGATTAGAATAAAAATTGTTTATCAAGGTCGAAAATTAGGAGTTTAATCATGCAAATAGTCAACAAGAGTTGGTTATAGAAATAGGACAAGATGTAAAAGAGAGAAAAATAAAGAAATAGAATAGTTAAATAAATAAATATATATATATATATATAGTATTTGTTTTTAGAAATGTATATATGTAGGTTTGTAGAAGGCACGAGTTGACACAATGGTCCCAACTCGGCACCAGGGCTCTCTGTACTGAGTTGTCATCAAGGGATGACTCGACACCTAGTGTTGCTATACTGAGTCATCATCAAGGGATGATTCGACACACTGACATTCTGTAACGAGTCGACACATAATTATATATATATATATATATATATATATATATATATTGAATAAAAGAAAGAAATATAAAAAAATGAGTATAAATACATGGCACATATGTGAGTTTTGTAAATAAACTACAAATATAAAATATAAATATAGGAAACGATTAACCTAAATGTAAAAAGAATTATTAGCAAAATTATAAATATGACTAATATTAAAATGTGGTTCAATTAATTCCAAATATAATAAAACACAGAAATGTAATAAGATAAAATAATACCTAAATAAAAATGTTTAATCATTACCTTGCTAAATTTAACTGTCTATAGCTCGACCTTGGCAAAATTAGGGTGTAGAGAGAGAGATTGATCGGCCTTGATAAATTGCTTCATCGGTCAAATATGGCTTAAGACAATGTCCATTAACCTTAAAAGTTTTCTGTTTTTCATTAGCAATATCTATTGCACCTTGAGGATGAACTTTGAGAACCTTGAAAGGACATGAGCATCTATACTTCAACTTACCCATAAACAATTTTAGTCTTAAATTATAAAGGAGAACGAGCTCTCCCTTATAAAATTCCTTTTTAGATAAATGCTTATCATGCCATAACTTGGTGCGATCTTTATACAATTTTGTATTTTCATAAGCATTCAATGTTAACTCATATAATTCATTAATTTAAAGTAGTCTCTTCCTAATAGCCTTCTTCAAATCAAAATTCAAAGCGCTTCTTGCCTATTATGCCTTATGCTTTAGTTCAATGGGTAAATGACAAGACTTCTCGTATATCAATTAGTAAGGAGTAAGGCTAATTAGGGTTTTAAAAGCTGTCCTATATGCCCACAAGGCATCATCTAACTTCCATGCCCAATCCTTTCTTGAAGAAGACATTATTTTCTTAAGCATCCACTTTATCTCTCTATTACTAACCTCAACCTGCCCACTTGTTTATGGGTGATAGGGGTGGTAACCTTGTGAGTTACCCCATACTTTTTTAAAAGGGTCTCTATTACTTAATTGTAAAAGTGTGAACCTCTATCACTAATCAATGCTTTAGGAGTGCCAAACCTTGGAAAAATTATTTTTTTAAGCATTTTCTTGACAACCTTAGCATCATTAGTAATGGTTGGTATTGCTTCCACCCACTTCGAGACATAATCAACCATAACCAAGAAATACATATAGCCTAAAGAATTAGGAAATGGACCCATGAAATCTGTACCCTAAACATTAAAAAGCTCAACTTTAAGGATTCCTTTCAAAGGCATCTCATGTTTCCTAGTAATATTACCTACTCTTTGACACCTATCACATGTTAGCACAAATTCTCTAGCATCCTTAAATAAGGTAGGCCACCAAAAACTAAATTGTAGTACCTTAGATACTTTTTTTGATGAACCAAAGTGTCTACCAACATCCAAGGATTGACAATGTCTTAAAACATCTTGAACTTCATCTTGAGGAATACATCTCTTAATAAAACCATCTACACATTTCTTATAAAGCAATGGCTCCTCCCAATAGTAGAATTTACTATCAGGTAAAAACTTTTTCCTTTGTTGATAATCCATCCTATAAGGAAGAATAGCACTCACAAGATAATTGACAATATCCGCAAACTATAGAAGTTCCTTTGACACTAAACTAAGTAAGTGTTCACCATGAAATGTTTTATTAATTGGCATACCATCATCATATTTCTTTAACCCTTCTTGATCTAGGCTTAATAAATGATTCGTAACAAGGTTTTCATTTCTTTTCTTATTTCTCACTTCCCAATCAAATTCTTAAAGTAGTAAAATCCATCTTAGAAGCTTAGGTTTTGCATCATTCTTGCTTAGAAGATACTTAAGTGCAACATGGTCTGAATACACAATCACCTTATATCCCACAAGATATGCTCTAAACTTATAAAATGCATAAACAATAACAAGCAACTCCTTCTCCGTAATGGTATAGTTGATTTGATCCTCATCAAGCACTTTGTTAGCATAGTAGATCATATAAGGTTTGCCTTCTTTCCTTTGACCCAAAATAGCTCGCACTGCATAATTACTTGCATCACACATAATTTCAAATGGTTGCTCCTAATTAGGTGGTTGCAAAATAAGTACTAAAATAAAAGCCCTCTTCAAGGCATCAAATGCATCAGTACATGCCTTATCAAACTTAAAAACAACATCCCTAGTAAGTAATTTGCATAATGACTTTGCTATCTTAGAAAAGTCTTTGATAAATTATCGATAAAAACCCACATGTCCAAGAAAGCTTCTGATATCTTTAACATACTTTGGGGGTAGAAAATTAACAATTACTTCTATCTTTCCCTTATCAACTTCAATACCTCTTATTGATACTAAGTGTCCAAGGACTATTCCTTCTTGTGCCATGAAGTGGCACTTTTCCCAATTCAAGACCAACCCATACTCAATACACCTATCAAGAACTTTAGAGAGATTTTCTAGATAATGGAAAAAATTAGTACCATACACATTAAAGTCATCCATAAAAACCTCTAAATAATCATTAATTAAATTGCTAAATATTGAAAACATGCAGCTTTAAAAAGTTGTAGGTGCATTGCATAACTTAAAAGGCATATGCCTAAAAGCGAAAGTACCTTATGGACATGTATAGGTAGTCTTAGCTTAGTCCTTGGGATGAATAGGAATTTGATAAAAGCCACTAAGTCCATCTAAGAAATAGAAGTAAGAAAAGTTGGGTAATCTCTTAAGAACTTGGTCAATAAAAGGCAAGGAAAATGATCTTTGCTAGTTGCTTTATTTAACTTCCTATAGTCAATACACATACACCATCTCGTGATAATTCTAGTGGGTATTAAGTCATTAGACTCGTTCTTAATAATGGTTAAGCCTTCCTTCTTTGGAACAGCTTGAATGAGGCTCACCCATTTACTATCACTAATAGAATATATGATTCCATTATTAAGCAACTTGGTTACTTCCTTTCTCACCACCTCTTTGAGGGTTGGATTTAGTTGCCTTTGCCCTTCAATGGAAGGCTTGGCATTATCCTCTAAGAGTATTCTATGCATACACACATTAGGGCTAATACCCTTCAAATCATTTATAAAATAGCCAATGGTAGTTTTATGACTAAGCAACACATCATGTAAAGCATTAACATTATTACTAGACAAAGATGAATTCATAATAAAAGGAAATTTAAAGTTAGAGTTAAGAAATGCATATCTTAGATTTGATGGCAAAGGCTTGAGCTTTAGCTTAACTTTTTAATTTAGTGAAGTATACTTTGGATCATCATCCCTCCGTAAAGACTCAAACCTTGAGATCCTATAAGGAGTAAGGTGTTAAGTTTGTTCCAAGAGCCCCACTTTAGCATCTTGTACCATGTATGGCTCAACAGGGTCTTGCTTTAAACATTCATGTATCACCTCACTTATGCATTCATCTATAATATCAATAGAGTCAAGTCTATTTGCCACTTCCATTGGTGTAGACTTCATCATCTTAAACACATCGAATTCCATATGCTCATTATCCACCACCAATGTAATCTTCCCTCTTTTCATATTAATAATTGCTCTTGCCATAATAAAAAATGGTCTCCTAAACAAGATAGGGATATTAAGATCTTCCTCTATGTCCATCATAACAAAATTAGTTGGAATTACAAACTTCCCCACTTTAGTTGGCACATTTTCAAGAATGCCTAATGGATAAGTAATAGATTTGTCTACCATGGAAAGACATATATTTGTAGGCTTAAGTTCTTCGAAATCTAACCTTTTATAAACATAGTAAGGCATAAGGCTAATACTAATACCAATATCATATATAGCTTTATCAAAATAAGTACCTCCAATTACATAAGGAACCATAAAGCAACTAGGATCCTTAAGCTTTGGTGGCGATTTAGAATACATAGCCTTAGATTCTTCAATAAGAGAAACTAACCCATAATCTTCAAGCTTGTTCTTATGAATAATGATATCCTTCAAAAATTTACCCCATGCTGGCATGTCTCTAATGACATCCACAAATGGTATGGTAATGGTAATTTCCTTGAGGTAATTAAGGAATTTGCCAAATTTATGAACCTTTGAGGAAAAGGAAGTGTTTTAAAATCCACTTTAGGTTCATCATCCTTGGGTGGTATAACATCTCTCTTTGTACCCTTCTTTACACTCTCAACATCATTTTTTTTACTAACATCCACATCTTTATCTCCTTCACTAGTTTTAATATCAACCATATCATCAACAACTCACTTTTTTTTACTGGCAACCTTTTTAACCTCCTTACCACTCCTTAAAGTAATTGTTTGGCAAGTCTCCTTTGGTGCAAACTCTGGTTGGCTATGAAGCTACCTTAAAGCTTTAGTATTAGAGGAGGAGGCTTGTTGGGCAATTTGAGTTTCAAGGATACAGTTATGAGTAGCAAGCTATTCTAGTTTAGAGTTTAGTTGCTTAAGTTGCTCCTCATTTTGTTTGCTGATGGTCACTTGTTAGTTGATAAATTGCTCCACAATAGTTTCAAGGTTAGGTTTATGAAGTGTAGGATTAAAGGCTTGTTGTTTCATGAGAAATCCAATTGGGTTTTGGGGTTTGGTGTTTAGGTTAAATAGAGGGTTTAATTGAGAGGATGAATTTGACTATGAGAATCTAGGGTAGTTTCTCCATTGAGGGTTATAAGTATTGGAGTTAAGCCCTATTCTATGAATAAAAGTTCCTTGCACATAACTCACATCCTCATTAGTACTCATATTACATTAAGAATATGAATTAGATCATCCATAAAACTCATAAATAACATTAGCACTTTCCATAAAATTAATTTGAGTTTTACTTACCAACTTGGTGAGAGCATCTACCTTTGCATTCAATAGATTAATAGTGTTATGCTCCAAAACTCCTTTTGCTTTTGCCATTATTGGTTCATCACCTATGTACCTTTAAGATGCAAGTTCTTCAAGTAAAATAATAGCCTTTTAGCCATTTTACCCATCCACCCATTTTCCATCGGAAGCTGTATTAACAATGTTCCTATTCTCATCTATCAATCCGTTATAGAAAATTTATAGGATCATCCAATCCAGTAATCTATGATGTGGGCATTACCTTTGAAGTTCCTTGAACCTCTCCCAAGCTGCATAGATTGTCTCACTTCCATTTTGCTTGAAAGTTGTAATCTTATGGCGAAACTTGGCTATCTTATGTGGTGGAAAATATTTATAAAGAAATGCTTGCTTCAATTGGTATTATGTTGTGGTTGATTCACTTGGAAAACTAGTAAGCCTAAGTTGTGTTTTATCCTAAATTGAAAATGGGAAAAGTCTAAGCCTTATTGCATCATTAGTCACACCATTTATTTTGAAAGTTACACACTATGAGTGACCTTCTATTTGTTTGGGATGTGTAGCAGGGTATGTTTTCATGAGACATGGTAACTATACCGAATAGGGACAAATAATTAGTCTCGGGGGGATGAGACACTTTTAATTTTATGGATTCACCACCTAATTTTTAGAAAATTAGGAAAAGAAAGGGACGACATTGGGTCATTGAGCAAGTATTGTCCCTAATAGAGATTTTCGGGTTCTGGGGATCATGTCTACTTTTTGACTATTTCTCATTATACAATATTTGATGTATAGTTATCGTAATACCCTAGTTTCGGTAATGACATTTTGTATAGCATTCACACAGTACATCATATAGTATAAGATAATAAAGCTAAAAATTTTATTACATCGCTTTCTTGATAAAATACATATGAAAAAGGAAAGATTGCAAAAAGATAAATCTAATATGATTGATCTACAAGAGTAACACGACCATTCATATAGCTTGCTCGATGAATGATAAGATGATCATGCTTACAATGATTATTTATGCTATGATGATGTATGATGATAATATAAAGGATGCATGAGGCCATCATTGGACCGAGAGCATGATGACTCTATTTCGAGACATGAACTTCTTCATGTTATTGATATTTACTGTATGATTTCATGATTTCGAAAATAGAGGATGTAGAATGATGATGTGAAATGAGCATAATAAAGCATATATTATTCACATAGCATACAAGATTGCTAGTCTCATCACACAAGCACAACAGTATTCCCAAAGGCTGGCGATAGTAAAATAAAAAGTAATGCGATAAAATAAATGTGCTAAAATAATTATATGGTCCTCAAACTTGACTAAGCTTATGTGAGCTTTAAAGCTTTAGGTTTGAGAGATTATAAAGCTTTCCTCGTTGAGAGGTTCAAAATGACAGCAGAATGATGCTAAATTGTATACCTTTAAAGCATACTTTGACAAAGATGAGGTTGGTTTAGTGGAAAAGGGATCTAACAACCTAAGGGAGAGGTTGTGGGAGAGCAAAAATATATGGAAAGGGGTTTTCAGCACCTTCGATCGGACTGAATTTTGAGTGTGTATGTATTTCCACTTGCTTCCCCCTCCAAAATGGGGTGTGAAGTGGTCTATTTATAGGGAAAATTGGGTAAAATAAGGTGGTAGGGGCATGGTTATGAATGTATAATGAGGATTTTGTACGTGGCCATGCCCACGCGCATACATGCTCTTCCACGCACACTTTGACACTTTATGCACACTTCCTAGGTTTTATGTGCATTGTTATAGGGTTGGTTCTTAGGGTTTTTGGGTCTTCTGGACGTGTTTCCAAAGTCCATTTTTCCAAATTCAGCCTTAATTTTAGCACATGACTTCTAAGGGCATTTACACGTACTTCTAAGCGATACACGTTGATACTCGGGTTGTGTTGGACCATTTTGAGACCACTTCCGAAGGTTTTGAAACCTTCCAGATATGCTTCTAAAGTTCATTTTATTAAAATAGATTTTTATTTTTTCACGAAGCTAGGTCCCAATTTAATGAAATGAGCATCGGCCCAACTAGTTGAGTATTCTGAGGGGAGTTTTCTTAAAATAAACCTCTCATTATTTTGATAATTCATATTTTGCAAGGTCAGAGTACAAATTAATGGCTCGGTGATCAATTTTGCACACTGGTGGGGTCGGTTAGGTTTTTTAAAGTTGCATACTTCAGAGGTATTATAAACGAGCATACTTTAGTCATCTCGGGGATTTGTTTCATTATTGGACCTTTTTGGGGACAGTCAAATTTGAGGTATGATAGTTGCCCCCTACTTCACGTGTGTTGCATAGCCACTTAGTGCTAGTGTCAATACACGTGAAGCAAAATGCAAAGATGCAAAAAACATTTTAGTAGGGAGAAAGGAACTTACCTATGGGTTGTCTTTAGACGTCTTGTCAAGATTTGACTGTTATTATTGCATTTTTTTTATTGTTGTTATTCTATGACTTGGTCATCATGTAAGTTGCTATTTGGGACATATGCAAGCTTGTGATTCATGCAAAGTGCATTGGGATTTATGTGACTATAACCTTCTTAGGTGTCACACAAATGAAGATGCTACTAAGCAAAAAGAGATGTGACTATAGTCTTTTTAGGTGTCACACAAATGAACATGCGATTATAACCTTCTTAGGTGTCAAGTGAATGAATATACGATTATAACCTTCTTAGGTGTCACATGAAATGAAGATGCTACTGAGCAAAAAGAGATGCAACTATAACCTTTTTAGGTGTCACGCAAATGAACATGTAATTATAACCTTTTTAAGTGTCACAGAAATGACCACGCGACTATAACCTTCTTAGGTGTCATGCGAAATAAGGATACTACTAAGCAAATGAGAATGCTCCTAGGCAGTGAAAGTGCTTTTAAGCAGTGAGAAGATGCTTCTAAGCAATGAGAAAGTGCTTTTAAGCAACGAGAAAGTGCTTCTAAGCAATGTGAATGCTCCTAAGCAATGTGAATGCTTCTAAGTAATGTGAATACTCCTAAGCAATGTGAATGCTTCTAAGCAATGAGTTAGTGCTTCTAAGCAATAATAGTGCTTCTAGGCAATGTGTGAGTGCTTTTAAGCAGTAAAAGTGCTTATAAGCGATGTGAATGCTTCTAAATAATGTGAAGATGTTTCTAAGCAATGTGAATTCTCCTAAGCAATATGAATGCTTGTAAGCAGTGAAAGTGCTTTTAAGCAATGTGAGAGTGCTTCTAAGCAGTGAAAGTGCTCCGAAATAATGTGAATGTTTCTAAACAATATGAATGAGATAGTAATGATGATGTAACAATGATGCAATAATGATACATTAATGATGTAGTGATAATATAGTAGTGATGTCGTTATTTGTCATGTTGAGGATGTTATTTTGATGATTTGGAGAGAGATATCCTTATAGTGGATTTTCCTTACTCTTCTTCTTTTCTAAGATGTTAATTTTCTTGAAGGAAGTAGTGCACGCATAGTGTCTTTAGATAGATTGAGTCCACATCAGTGTACTTTTATGTGAGTTTGGTGCATGTCTTATGCTTAAATGGAAGTTTAGGACTGTAGAAGTGAGTGTGCAAAGTCTCAAAGTGCATTTAAAGCCATAGAAGAGTCTGTGGAAGGGGGAAGTGCACGTGACTACATGTGGGAGGCGTGTGATCACATGCTTGTGCATGTGGTCACACACCTGGCGCATGGTCACGCACTTCCTCCCCTCCAGGCCTATTTAAATGGCTATTTTGGAGGTTTGGGGAGGCTTTGTCTAGACTTCTTTGAGTGTTTTCCAACTTTTCTTAACCCTTTTTGGGTTTTAAGTGCTATCTGCTCTATTTTTGCTTATGTACTTTCATTTTCTTTTATGTGAAATAGAGTTCCCTAACATTCTTGAGGGTTTGAAGGACATTTTTATTGATGTTGATATTGAGGGTGACTTTACAGAGGCCACTAGAGTTAGGACATCCACTATAGGGACTAACACATATGGTGCTCTGAGTTCTCAACCATCCAGGCTTTCTCGGGGAGATCTGATCCCTGTTGTTTATAGCTTGGAGATTTATGCTTGGGTGCATCATTATCATGAGGTAGGTCCCTCTTTGCCCTTATTTTTTGAAGCTTATTTATTGGTTGTTTTGCTATTTATTTTGTTGTATGAGGTTGTTATAGCTGTAGCTCTTGATATAACTATCTATGTAGCTTTATTATAAATACTGATGGCTAATAACTCTTGCTTTATTTTCTTTTCATGATTGTTTGCTTGCTGCAATGCTTCTTTTTTTCCCTTTATTATTGTTTTAATCTTGTTAAATGATAAAGAGAGAGATATGTTAGTATTTAGTAGCTGTGCAAATTTTTGATAGTGTACTTATTATTTGTAGCCTCATAGGTATGTTACTGTGCTACCTAGTAGTTTTAATAGAGTCAACATGTATTATCAGTGTCTCCCAATGTGTGTGAAGCAGATGATTACTAGGAAGGGCTTTGATGGAGTCATTATTACATTATCTTATGACTCATATGCGTCAAGTCAGATTTCTATGTATGTATTAATAAAGTGTGGATGGACACGATGCATACTTTCCATCTGCCTATCATGGAGATGACTATTACCTATTTTTATTTTACTGCTATCACGGGCTTGAGCCTTTCTAGAGAGCCTATTCCTTTCATTGAGGAGTGTTATACTACTGTGGCTAGGAGGCACCTTACGGTGGATTTGCTTGGGGTAGTCATACTTATGAAGTTTGGTTGCCCATATCTCGCTCGATACATGGAGTTTATTTCTTTCGTGTGGACTTTATATGATGATGGTCTTATCTCAGCAAAGTAACTGGCTTGTTGCTTTTTGGTTTATTCGTTGAGTGATGTTATCTTCCTGAACACTTTGGATATGGGTGATATGCGATTGTTGTATGGCTTGAGAGATCTAGATGGCTTGTCGGGCTATTGCTGGGGCACTGTTGCCTTTGCTCATATGTACTCAGGCCTTAATGTAGCATGTTGAGGTGGCTTAAGGATTTGTGGATGCTTGTTCATGCTGGACGTGAGTAGAAGTTCTGTTGTTTATTCTTTTGCTTTTGGGTTTGTTATTTCTAACCTTTTAATTTTAACAGACCTGGGCATCTGAGTTCGAGACTCTCCCCCGTCTGTCCATCAAGCATTTCCAGGAGGATGGCTTCCCTCATTATCCTTGTTGGATTAAGAAGACTACTGATTTGATTGATGATTACACGATAGCTTGGGATTATATAGGGAAGTTGTCCCTCGATCAGGTATGTTTGATTCCTGCTATGTTACTCATTTCTTTCTTAGGGATCTTTTGTTTATTATTGCCCTTTGAGTAGATCTTTCTTCGCTGGTGGGTGGCAAGGTCTCATTGGGCAATATAGATGGTGGCTGTATGACAGCTAAAGGAGTAACAAGTGTTGCTCTCTGGCCTAATCGACAGAGTGTGGTATTTGGGCAAGCAAGTCCATCATTGGTGGGATGGCCCATATATGAGTAGAGTTCCCATCCCTCCCCTTAGTGACATGTTCTAGGGCCATGAGCTTTGTGGTGATGATCTTGTACTGTTATGATAGGATTCCCCTCTAAGAGCCTCTTGGAGAGTGTGGGTTTGCCTTATGTTGATGTATTGATCCCTTAGTTGATTGATGTCATAGCTAATGGGACCTTTCCTTCAGCTCCACCTCCTCAAGCAGATGCATCTCATCCTTTAAGTTTGAGGATTAAGCCATCACACGGGTCGTCAAGAGTGGCTTCTTCTAATTCGGTAAGTCTTTATTCCTATTTTAGTGTAAGCATGTAGTAAACTTTATTATTAATAATCTATATTTGACATGAGTTATGAGAACTTATCTACAATAATGTCAGAGAAGATTTAGATCTCATTTTAAGGAGGATGAGTGCACGTTCAGAACTGAGGCGACTGCTCATGCCAATGGTATGGCTTCCGGTAGTACTATTCTTGGGGACTTGACGATTCAGCCATCTTTGTCTTTACTTGGGATGGATATCCTTGGTAGAGTAGTGAGTTTTGATTTGCCTAGACTTGGCTTCCCTCAGTTGGGTATTGCTCTTGTTGATGCTACCCATGTTTGTGTTCTCCACTTCTTCTTGCCTGTGTTTCATTTATTTAGTGAGTGGTGGTTGACTTATTTGCTTGCTTTTGTAGATTCCTGTCTCCTCTGGTCAGTACTGGTATACTATTATAGGGAGTGCGTAGGAGTGTTTTTTGGAGTTTGCTACCACTCAGAGGGTATGCCTTATTTATTGTACCTATTTATTTTATGCATATGTTTTATGTATGAGTATATATTAGGCAATATATAATGCAGCTCGAGCACCATCTTGCTAGTCTTGAATGGGAGTGAGAGCGTGCAACTTATCATGACTGCATCAGTGAGCTAGAGTTAGGTTCATATGTGGGGGATGCTTGAACAAGATTAGTGCTTACATCTAATGGCAGCCATGATTGATGTAGTTTTTTTAGGAGCTAAGTGTAGGACTTTTGGCTTGTGGTTTACTTATTGTATAATTTTCCCGAGGTTATGGACTTTGGGTGTTTTATCTGGGCATTTGTCCTACATGCTGTATGATGCTTGTACAATGATGATTGTATATGCTTCTTGCTGGGTATCATTGATGATGATGTTTGCCATTATTACTGTTTGCCTCTTTTCCCTTTTTTACTTAAGGCGTCTCCTTTTGGAGCTTTTTGCACTTAGCTAGATTTTTTTTTGTTCCTTTTTTGCTTAGGGTGTCTCCTTTCAGAGCTTTTCACACCTAGTTGGGTTCTTTTTTTTTTTTGGCTTTGACAATAGTGGCTGATCTCAAAAAGAGAGCTTAGAGAGGGTGGTAAGAACCATGGTCATGTAATGAAAGAAAATGCAAAGCATGCTTGATGCAATTCATGATGATAAAATGTGTTGCACTTTTTAGAGACACTTTGTAGAAATTGGCAATCATTCTCATTTTACTGTAATCATTTAAGAAAAGCATAGGTGCATTCATACAAATTTCAAAATTAAGGTTACCCCTGTCCTTAACTAACCATCTCAGGTTTTTTAGTTAATTATTTTCTCTCTTTCTTTAATTTTTATTTGAGCTACCATTTTTAGGTTTTCAACTCAGCAGGATGATTTTTTTTATGCCTTAGATGTAGTACTTCTTCAGGCAATCTGTATTGATAAGTTCAGAGAATTCGTTGCCTTCAGAATCCATCAGTTTGATTGCTTCTTTTAATAAGACATGTTTAACTAGGTATGGGCCTTCCCAGTTTGGTCTGAATTTCGTTCTAGGGTCTGGAACATTCTATCTTACTTGCTTTAGCACCCAATCTCCTATTTTCACACTCTTATGTTTTACTCTTCTGTTGAAGCTATTGGCCAATTGATCTTGATACAACTATGTGTGGTATAGAGCCTTGAGTCTTTAGCTATCTAAGAGAGTAAGATTGTCGTGCCTTTATTGAGCCCACTATACTTCTGGCAATTCAAATTTGATTGCTACCCGAAGAGACTTGATCTCTATTTCGACTGGAAGAACTGCTTTTAATTTATACACCAGTGAGAAAAGAGTTGCTCCTTTTGAAGTTCCAATTGTTGTTTGGTACCCCCATAAGGTGTGTGGTAGTATATTTGCCTAATCTCAGTAAGTTTAAGTCATCTTTGACAAGATCTTTTTTATGTTCTTATTTACAGCTTCGATGACCTCATTTGCTTGTGGTCAATAAGGAGAAGATTTGTGATGTTTCACCTTATAACTCCTTAGTAGCTCTCTAACTTCCCCTTGGAATTGGACACCGTTGTCAAAGATGATATGATAGGGGATCCCATATTGATAGAGCAGGTTTCTTTTGATGAACTTAGCCGCTTGCTTGGCTCTTATCCTTGGGAATGATTCTGCTTTGACCCATTTTGTAAAGTAGTCCACTACCATTTGGGTGAACCTATGTCCGTTTGAGGCTGTCGAGTGGAATTCCCCAATTTTGTCGAGTCCTCAAATAAAGAAGGGCCATAGAGAGGAGATGTAGTGTAGTTCTCTTAGGGGAAGGTGACTGACATTCCTGTGGATCTAACACTTATGGCATTTCCTCACAAATTTGATGCAGTCTTCAATCATCGTTATCTAGAAGAACCCTTGTCTGATTAGCTTCTTAGCCAGGATTGCTCCATTCATATATGGACAATAAACACCCTTGTGTACTTCTTCTACTGCTCTTGCAGCCTCAGTTTCATCTAGACATCAGAGTTGTAAACCATCTGAGGTTCTCATGTATAACACACCCTGGTGCAATATGAATTTTGATACTAGTCGTTGAATGACTACTTTGTCTCTTTCATCTGCTTGATCAAGATAGGCTCATTGCTTTAGATATCTCTGGATGTCGTAGAACCAGGGCTTTTCAACTGCTTCTATTTTTGTTATTCTATAATTTTTATAATAAGGTTTTCCTAATCTGAGTAGAATTAGAGGCTTCATATGCATTTTGGATGGTCCTTCCCATACTGATGTTAGGAAAGTAAGTGCATCTGCCATTTGTTTGTGATTCTTGGGGAGATGAAATGAATTTGCATTTTCGGAAGGACATGGTGAGTAGCTTCAAATGGTCCAGAGAAGGCTTTAAGTGCTGCTCTTTCAGTTCCCACTCTTTCGTGGCATGATTGATTACTAGCATGGAATCTATGAAGATTTCGACTTCTGTGACATCCAGGGCTATCAATGCTTCTATTCCGAGTGTGCATGCCTTATATTCTGCTTCATTATTTGTGACTTTGAACTCAAGCTTTTTAGCAATTGGTACTACTTCACCTTTTGGAGATTATAGTATGACACTGATTGCTGCGCTGAACTAATTGACTACTCTGTCAAAGTACATGCACCATCTTTGGATCTCAATGGTTAAGCTGAGGTCATTTGAGAAGTCCAATTGGATTTCTCCTGAGTCTGGAATGGGGTTGAGAGCTAGAAATTTAGCCACTGCCCTCCCTTTTACTGCCTTTTTAGTCAGATATTGCATGTCAAATTCTATTAACAGTACAAGCCACTTGGCAAGTTTCCCCACTAGAAGGGAGCTTTATAGTGGTACTTTATTGGGTCCATTGTAGACACGACCTGAATTCTGTAGGATTAAAAGTAGTGTCTAAGTTTCTTCATTGTCCATACCATTATTAGTGATATGCACTAGGTCAATCATGTATCACCATGTTTTGACTTTATCATTTTATTTAATAAAGAGGCATTTTTCATTATCATTTTGTGTTATGATAATTACTTGAATAGTCAATTCTTACTAAGGTCATCAAGTATGTGACTTGATAGTAAAACCCTTAGATTAAATATGAATTCTATTCAAATTATCCCTAGTCATAACAATATGTTATGGCTAGTATGATGTTGATTGATTATTATGTTTTACTGATCATGAATATGAGATATTAAGTCAACTCATAGGTACTTATTTGGGAAATAATGTACTGGACTGATCCATCATGAGAATACTACATAGATAATTTTCATAAGTAATTCTCATTATAATAATATTGATTTAGTCCTTTGACCTTAAAATCATCATGGATTTCTACATAACTATTATATATTTTGACACAACCTAACATTGTCTTTAATAGGATGATTAAATAGACTGTTGTTGGATATGAAATGAGTTATGTAAGGAATGTGAGTGATTGAGAAGGAATTTGTCCCTCATTTAATCTGAGTAAGATATCTATGGGCCCCTTGATAAGATAGACTGAGGAAAATGCATGGCCATGCTAAAGTGAATTGATAAAGAGTTATCATTCTCAGTCTACTTAGAGTCAAGAAATAATATGATTGAATTATATAAGGATGACAGAAACTATGCCTTATATTCAATCAAGATATCATGTGACAAAGGGATTATAATATTTATTATAAATTAGGTTATGTCGGATTATTGATTTCACATGACTTGGGTAGTCATAATATCTTGCTAGAGGCCACTTATGATTTGTAGGCCTAAATAGATATTTAAGGCCCACTGCCAATGTCATGTGAACCTATAGGGTCACACTTAGAACAGGCCCAAAAACAGATATGGGTTTGAGAAGCCCAAATATGCTTTGTGGAAATAAATAAATAGTTTATTTATTTAAGGTAAAGGTTATTTTAAATAAATATAATATTATTTCTAATTTAATTTTAAATAAAATCAGAAAATAATAATTGAGAAATAACCAAAAAGTTGTTTTGGTAAGTGAAACCCTAATTAGAGGTCTATAAATATGTTATATTCTCTAGGGTATTACTAACTCAATCAGTAGCTACCACATGTAATTTGTTTTTCTCCTCTTAGAAAAACTAAATCACAGAGTGTTTTATTCTTGATTTGTGAGAAATCAAGAGAAGTGCTAGCATACAAAGTTTTTGTTTTAATCAAAGGTTGTTCGTGTGGATGCTTGTGGAGGATGGATTCTTTTAAAGACGTCTTGATCTGAACTACCAAAATCAAAAGCTCAAGGTAAGGTGTCACCAGAGTGAACCTCCTCTCTACCTTTCAGAAATCTTTCCTCTTCTGCTTTTATGGTAAGATTTTAGTTTTAAATCAATTAATTGAATTACCTGGATCCGGGTTAGGGTTTGTGATTAAAAGTTTTAGTTTTCGCTGCATTTTTGAATCAGGAATCCCAATAACCATTTCCAGGCATATCTATTTGACTTGGTTGTACTTTTCCTCATATGGCAGCATCTTCTTGCTCAAGAAGTATACTGCATGTTCTACTTTTTTTCTCCCTCTTGGGCTAACATTGCACCGAGTACATTCCTTTCAATGGCCAGACATAGGGTTAGTGGTATCTGTGGTTTAGGTAGTCTTAAAACTAGTGGGTTGGCTAGGTAGCTTTTGATCTTATCAAATGCTAGTTGATACTATTCATTCCATTCAACTGGCTAATCTTTTCTGAGTAGCTTAAAGATCGGTTCACACACTACTGTCAACTTAGCAATAAATCTACTGATGAACTATAGTTTCCCTAGAAACCCTCTGATTTCTTTCTCTATTTTTGGCACTTGAATCTCTCTGATGGCTTTTGCTTTGTCTAAATCCATTTTAATCTCGTTTTGACTAATAATATACCCTAGTATCTTTCCTGAAATGACCCGAAATATGCATTTCTTTGGATTTGGCCTGAGATTGTACTTTTTGACCCTTATGAGGAACTTTTCAAGATCAAAGGGGCATTCTTCCCTAGTTCTTGACTTGACCATCATGTTGTCGACGTATACCTCCACTTCTTTGTGTATTATGTTATGGAACATTGCAGTTGCCATTCTCTGGTAGGTTGCCCTTATATTCTTTAGTCTAAAAGGCATTACTCTGTAGTAGTAAGTACCTTATTCTGTTATGAAAGTTGTCTTTGTTTTGTCGATAATGGCCATTAGGATCTAATTATACCTAGAGAATCCATCCATGAAGGAGTACATTGCACATATGGTGGCACTGTCAATCAATAGTTCTATATGGGGTAATGGAAAATCATCCTTCAGGCAGGCCTTGTTCATATCTCTGTAGTCAATGCAAATTCTAACCCTTCAATCTTTCTTCAGTACTAGCACCATATTTCCTAACCATTTTGGATAGTCTACTATCTTTAAAAATTTTCCTTGATCTTTTTCTTAATGTCTTTTTTCACTAGTTGGGCCAATTATGGTCTGGGTCTTCTTAGTTTTTGCTTAATTGGTTTACACCCTTCTTTGGTAGGAATGAAGTGTTGAGCAATGTCTCTATCAATACCAGACATATTATCGTATATCCAGGCAAATACTTTTGAATATTTTATTAATATTTTTTCAATTTCTCTCGTCTCTTAAGGGGTAACATCTTTCAAAATATGTAGAATGCATGGTTTAGATTCCATGCCAATGTTGAATGATTCAGTGCCAATGTTGAATGATTCAGTGCATACAGAATGAATGTCAAATATGCTAATGTTTTTATCAATGCAATGCACACTACCATCATGAAAGACATTAAACAAGTAAGCAAAATCAAATTTCATTGCATTAACTTTAGAGTTCATTACATCATCATTTTCAAACAAGGAAAAAGTAGAGAGATCATCATCAACAATGTCTTTGAACAAGATGTCATCAATGCTCGATTCGAGGATAGCAACAGCTTGAGCATGATTGATAGCTTTACTCTCAGATTCTATCTCTAGGTTTTTTATCAGCTCACAGATGTCAGTCTCGGTGATCATGTTTGGTAAGTGCTTTTCCTTGAGGGTGTCATTGAAGATCTCAAACCCCAGTTTCTTAATTTTTTTGCTCATTCACTCCTTAACTTGTCTTTGATAGACTTGGGTTGAGCTTTCAGCCAAAAAAGAGGTTAACTTCTTAGCCCCAATATCCTTTTTAGGATCGTCAAAGTCGTACCATATATCAATCCCTATGACTTGCAGGTTCTAAAGATGAATAGTACTAATTATCCCATCTTCCTTATCTAATTCTTCTCATCATCCTGAGGGTACTATGTCTTTTAAGAGTGATTGGGTAGTAGGAGGTGCTATGTACTTGACTTTGTAATTGAACTTCCTAGATGGCTGGCCCAGTAAATCCTATACTTTATGGTTACTGCTGAGGTTTTTGTCTGTGTTTGAATAGAGGCAATCAATTACTTTACTGTTCATAGGGAGAGTTGTATCCCTAGCTCTTTTTTTTGCATTATCAAGTGGGGAAGGAATTTTCAAGGCATTGGAATGTATTCAAAGGTAAAAGGGCATTGCTCATCTTCACTAGAATCATGAGGCTTAAGAATAATATTTGAGGGTTTCTCCTCTGAAGGCTTATCTTAGGTTTCTTGTATGGCTTGGATTGACTGTTCAACCAGGTCTTATAGTAGATTAAAGGAGATTATGCTGATGGGTGGTGGAGGAATGTTTTGATAGTTTGGGAGAGGATTGGTCTTGATACTAGATCATTTTTCTGGGTCATCAATTTTTCTAGAGTCAATAAGGTCTTAAATTGCATTTTTAAGAGTTTTGCATGTATCAATGGTGTGGCCAGGCATCTGGTGAAAATGTCAGAGCAAGTTTTAGTTAATCTAAAGTGGTAGTGGGTTTGGAAGAGGCCTAGGCTTTTATGGCTATAGGAGGTTCTTTTGTTGAAGCCTTTGGAATACTTTGGATAGTATGAGGTTAAAGTTTGAGAATTTTCTTTATGCTTTGATGACATTGATAAATGGTGAGTTGTGGGTGTTAGGTTGGATCATGTTTATTTTTATGGCTCGGGTGAGTGTGTTTTGGATTTTAGTTGGGTATTGGGGCAAAAAGTGTTTCTATCTTGCTAAGGTTCCTCATCCTTCATTTTGATTCCAGCATGGTAGAGAGCTATGAAGTTAGGATAATGAGCAATGATCATCTGTTTTCATAAGTATGGTAGTCCCCCTTTGATTATCAGCTCTATTTGCTCATCCTTAGGAGGACAGTTTCTCATATTAACTACTTTTCCCCTTCATATGGTGACATAATCAGAGAAAGCTTCACCAGGTTTCTGCCTTATAGTCTCAATGTCCCATCAAGTGATGTCTAATTGAGTATTGTATTCATACTGCTTAATAAACTTCTGCGTTTGCAGTAGCCAATCGCTTTTGATTTAATCATCAAGGTTAAAGAACCATGCCCTCGATCCTTCCTCTAGTGATGTGAAGAAGAATAAAAAAATCTATGATTCTGTAAGCTTTGTGGCAGCCATAAAGGTAGCATATTGCCTTAGATGGACCTTAGACCACCTCTTCCATCAAACTTAGCAAAGTTTGGTAGCTTAAAATCATCTAGAAGTGGCTCATCTTTGAACAGTGCCAGGTTGGTGAAGCTTTTGGAGCCATGAGTTCCTTTGTCTTTGAAGGTGAATTCCAACTGAGCCATCCTGTTAGCTAATAGATTAACCTCCCATGTCGATTCAGGTTTGGTCATGTCAGTAATTTTTTCAACTTTTGGTGCATTAGTAGTTATTGTCATCATCAACTTGAACTGGAGTGAGGGGAATTCCCTTTGCTTTATCTACCCTTGGGTGAATAGATGAAGATGCTTCATTCAGGGGTGTGCTATTCCCATCTTGGGCACTTTTGGCTTTGATTTAGGCTTGGAGGATTTCAACAATAATGCCATCAGTGAGCAACTGTTGGATCCCCTCTTCTAGCTTTTCTTCAAATTGCTGATAGGAGGTATTTTCTTGGTCACTCATGTTTGAATGTTATATTCCTTTACATTTATTATGGTTAGCTAAATGAATGATGCATGATGTGTGCCTACAAAAGAAAAGGGTGAGCATGTATGCATGGAGTGGATGCAAAAATTGTATAATGGAAAAATGATTATTCTTGCAAGAAATAGTGGTTAGTACATGCTATCTACATGTATGTGATGCATGCATGATTAAAGTTGGTTAGTTTTCCTGTACAGTGAATAAACCAATCACAAGCAAGCTCTTGCTTCCAACCTTATTTCTCTACAAGGTCATTCAGTCTCTTTCCTAGGTGTATTTTGAACCTATAGTCATAAGGGGACTATGGTTTCGCTCTTGAAACTAGGTTGTTTCGATTTATGTTGGTTAGAACCAAAAAGTAAACTAAGGAACGATATTTAAATGTGCTTGAGGTAGTCACATGATGTCAATGTAAGGGTCAATTATTGGGATTTAAATGTTGTCCAGAGCTCGCATGCACCTGTATGCATAGGACCAAGGTCAATCAAAAGGAGTCTGAGTTCTTGCCCCCATATCGATATTTAATATGTTTACCAGGAGTCATGAAAGTATCGTTTGATAGTTTACAGTTTGATTTTATCGACTAAAGGTCCATGATCTAGTTGGATTCCTAACCCTTTCATTTGATCTGATAAGGATAAATGGACAACAACTCGTAGGTCCTGTCATTGAGGGATGTCATTATTTGTTAATTTGCATAGACTATTCAAGCTGAGGTACATAATTCTTATCATTCCTTATGCTTTGGGCTCACATAAAGTAGATGAGAATCATGTGGTCTTGAGCATAAATTTTCTATGAAAACTGACATTATGACATCATTCAATGATAGACTCTAGGAGGGTCATGTCATTTATGAATATCAAGTCAAATGGACAGCGTTAGGATAAGGATAGCATGCATAGCTTGTTGGAATCCTAGTTGATGTTGTTACTAGCTTATTTACATGAACTAAGTCAGAGTGAAAGGCTAAGGGTTCTTTTATCTAGAATGCCTCCATATGACTAGGGTTACGGACTCTAGTAAATGAGTCTAACATTCTTTTGATAACTCGGTCACCCCCCTTAAGGACTTAGGTTACAAACTCTGGTTAGATGAGTCCGGTGAATGCACGAGTAAAGACTAAAGGTGATAATACTATATCTTCATCGCCCCGTGACTAGAGTGGAATCATGGTGTTGATGTCATTTAGTATTATCGAGGCTTTGAGGGACAAGTGGCGCACATGTGATATGTAGTGCAAATGTAGTGGTGAGGAGCTCTACACGATTGAGTTTTGCATAATGAGAAATAGTCATTTTCTAGTTGATCCCTCTTACTTAGAAGTCCCCAGTGGAGTCGCCACTATGAGTGACCTTTTATTTGTTAGGGATGTGTAGCGGGGTATTTTTTAAGGGGACATGGCAACTTTACTGAATAGGGATAAATGATTGGTCTTGAGGGGATGAGACACTTTTGATTTTGTGGAGTCACCACCTAATTTTTAGAAAATTAGGAAAAGAAAGTAACAATATTGGGTCACTTAGCAAGTATTGTTCCCAACAGAGATTTCAAGGTTTGGGGTCCTCAGATTTGACTAAGGTTGTGTGAGCTTTGAAGCCTTAGCTTCGAGAGATTATCAAGCTTTTCTCGTCAAAAGGTTCAAAATAACAACTGAATAATGCTAAATTGTACAGCTTTGAAGCATGCTTTGATAAAGATGAGGCTTGGTTTGGTGGAAAAAGGATCTAAGAACCTAAGGGAAAGACTATGGGGGAGTAAAAACTATCTAGAAAGGGGTTTCTAGTGCCTTTGATCGGACTGACTTTTAAGTGTGTGTATGTGTTTCCACTTGCTCCCCCCTCCAAAATGGGGTTTTCAGGGGTCTATTTATAGGGAAAATTGGTAAGAATAAGGTGGTAGGGGCGTGGTCACACACGTATAATAAGGTTTTTTATATGGCCATGCCAAGTACGCGTGGTCGCGTGCAATGTGTGCGTGGTCACGTGCTTGGTGCATGGCCACGTGCGCACGCATGCTTCCACATGCACTTCGACACTTTATGCACACTTCTTGGGTTTTACATGCACTGTTATAAGGTTGGTTCCTAGGGTTTTTGGGTCTTCTAGATGTGTTTCTGAAGTCCATTTTGCCGAATTCGGCCTCAATTTTAGTAAATTTCACCTAGGGGCATTTACGCACACTTCTGAGCAATATGTGTTGATACTTAGGTTGTATTGGACCATTTCGGGACCACTTCTGGAGGTTTTAGAGCCCTTCAGATGTGTTTTCAAAGTCCATTTTGTTAAAATAGATTTCCATTTTTTCACGAAGCTGGGTCTCGGTCTAACGAAATGCACACCGACCCGACAAGTTGAGTATTCTGAGGGGAGTTTTCTCAAAATAAACCTCTCACTGTTCTGATAATTCATATTTTGCAAGGTCAGAGTACAACTTAATGGCTCGTTGATCAATTTTGCATATTAGTGGGGTTAGTTAGGTTTTTTAAGGTTGCACACTTCAAAGGTGTTACGAACGAGTAGACTCTAGTCATCTTGAGGATTCATTTTATCATTGGACCTTTTTGGGGACAGTTAAATTTGAGATATGACACACACATTAAGGAAAGTTAATATGTGAGCATAAGGGTTCTCTCCTTGCAAATCTTTAAACTAATTATTCTGTACCATTTGAATGATACTTAGCTTAATTTTAAAGTTATTATTATTAATGGTTTGGTCCACTATCCCACTGAAACTACCTAAGATGTCAAGCATGGCAAATTCGCCTAATGTTCTTCTTTTCGATTCAACTATATTATTAAATTCCCTTCGATTCACTCTTCTATGTCTTTGATCCCTATGTAAATCTTGTAAAGTTAATTCAATTTTAGGATTAAAGTAATTAGTAAGCATACAAAATCAAAATCAAACATTCGCAATTAAGGAAATGATAAATTATAAATTATAAAAACTAATAAAAAATTAAAGCCCAAAAAAACTTTTCTCTACCCTAAGTTAATAAAAATCACTAAATAAATTCCCTAGCAATGACTCCAAAATTTGATGCAAATCAAATTAAACCTTAGTCTCTAAGACTAAGTATATAGTAAGTAGGGTGTCAAACACTGAGGAATTCAAAGTAAATTTTGTATTAATTGGATAAATACTTGGATGGATAGGCAAAAGATATTAAAATAATATTAATTTATTCTAGCTAACTTGAAGTTACTAATTACTAACTATACTAATTAAATTGATTATACTAATAACGATTTTAAGCAATGTATGTTAGAATTACAATTTAGAATTAATTAAGAACTATAAATGTTAACAATACATGAAATTACATGTATTGATTGGATAATAAAGCCAATGATCCTTAAAGGAAACTCTCGTTGTCAGTTAAGGGTATTTTCATTTAGAGTCCACACACACTCTCGTGAAATTGCAGAGATAAACAAAAACCATCAAGTTTTATGCCAATTGTTTATCTCATTAAAGTGAATTTATTATTTCCAAGTATTATTCTAACCTCTAAGTAATTTCAATTGCATTTCCATCACAATGTCCCAATTCTCATTATGACCAATTGATTAACAAGTTATAAATGGCGATCAAGCATACATAACACAATTCAAAACTCAATTAAAATTAAATCAACTATGAATTATAAAAGATAAAAATGAAGTTCATAGATTAATTCATCATTGTAGTTCTATATACAAAGACTTAGCCAAAATACATAATGAACAAAGTTAAAGAACAACGAGGAAGAATTTGTAACATCAAGTAACTAAATAGAAAAGAAAAAGGAAAAGATTGAATTGATAAACCCTTTATTACTTCTTCTAGGAATTACTTGATATCGAATGGTCCTCTTCCTTGAACTTTTGGCTATACCCCTTTTCTTTACACTTCAATTTCTTGTAATAATACTAAATAATGATATTAATATTTCTAAGTAAAAAGTAAGTGTTTTTATCTACCTAAAACAGAGCCAATTTTATGTATTTATAGGCTTCTTGGAACTATAATTCATGCCTCTTCAAATGGGTGTAAAAGTCAAAAGGTGTGTTGAAAAGCTGTGAGGGATAAGTCGGCACCACTATGTTGACTCGGCATAAGATGTCTCCATCATAACTCAGCATGGGTATGACGAGTCGACATAGTCTCTTCCTTTACCAAATGGTTGGTGATGACTAGGAACAGGTGTGACAAGTCAACACCAAGGTTGCTATCACAACTTGGTAGTAATGTGTCGAGTTAACACCCCTGTTCAGAGCTCCTTTCAACTCTTCATGCATCATTCTTCATTCTAGTCAATCTAAATACACTTCCATGCATGAATTAAGCCTAAGAAAACCTATAAAACACAAAATTAACATAAGAACAACATAAACAAATCTAAATAGAAATCATGCATAAAAACTTAAATAAACATAACAAAAAACTAAAGAAAACTAAACTATAACTACCTTAAAGAACTATGCTAATTTGCATTATAACAATCATCCCACCATAACTTTTTATGAATATAGTTTCTTAGTCTATTGTCCATCTTGTCTAGGTTAGTTTTTTTTTTTGTTAATAGGGAGGTCATATAACCTAAACTTTGATGGACTATATAACAGAGGGTAGTCATCCCTTTTAAATCGACAATGATAGAAATTGAACCCTTTACCTCATGATACTCTTGGAGGGAAGATACCATGTAATGACTTTTTTATTAGTAGTCTAGTTTAATTTTTATAATAGGCATTAAATGTTGAAATAATTTAATGTAGTTTAAAGTATAAAGCATATAAATACAAGAGAAATGTATATCTCACTTTGTTTTCATGGAAAACAAGTGGAAAAATATGTTAGAGAACAACACAGGCAAGTACATAGCCATGTTGGGTGGATTTAACATAGGCAGTGGTCACATTATTGGAAGCATGGGCATGTTCCAAACCATGTGTCCAGCAAGAATTTTATTCATAAAGTTACATGATCTAAAACATGAGCATGTTCCAAACTATGTAGCCAATAAAGATTTCATCCAGAAAGCTGACAGTCTGAAACACAAACATGTTCCCGGGTCTCAATCTTCCAAAGATATACATGGGTAGGAACATAGGCAAATGTAGGCATGTTACAAGGTTTGTTAATAGACATAACTTAATACAAGTTTATGTATTCTAGTGTGTTCTAGAATAAGATATGAAAAACTTGTTTTGAGTTATAACCATTCAATGAATGGTCATGACTTTTCATTGGATGATTGTATCTTGAATTAAAAGATATAGATAGGCCTATAAATACACATCTCTTGCATATTAAAATTATTATTAACTTTTTTATTCCTTTTCTTTTATTTATTCTATATTCTAGAAAGGATCTTTAGGAAAAACTTAAGATTGTTTGTCACACCTGTGTCTGAGAAATTCATCGTCATTATAGGAAATAATAATAATAATGATGATGAATCTAAGATTAAGAGTACCTTTTGTCAATATTACTTATGGTACTTATAAATAATGATAATGATAATAATATTATTAATTTTAGATAAATGTATATGTATATATCTATATATGTGTTTATAGGAAATTAAAAAAAAAGAGGGACTTAAGACTTTGATGCACATGTAAACTTGGGAATTAGAATGGAAGTGTGAGGAAAAGAAAGTTTAAGGGTTAAAAAAAGAAAACGAAGTAGGAGTTAGCAAAATTAGGGGAGTCTAAAAACATGACTCATCAAGTTAATTAAGAGAAGAATATTTCTCTCAAGCTCTGGTTTTTTTGGAATAAAAAAAAGGAACGTAGTGAAGAGAGGAAATGGAATAAGAGTGAATAGCTACAATCTTAAAGGCAATCTAGTTTGCACATGGAAGAAAAGGGATTCTCATTACTTGATTTTGGTTTACAAGCAAGCAACTATGACTTTCTTCCCTAAGAACTGAAGATTAAAGAGAAAAACAGAATCAAACAAGAATAGAAAAGAAATGAATGGAGTTTAGTAGTGGATTCAGGTAAGTTAAGAAGGAGTGATAGTTTAATTATTGATTCAAAGTCTTAATGGCTTTAAATTTAGTTGCATGTATAAGTTTAGAAAAGTTATAAATATAAAGATAATTAAAAGTAAGTTTGGAATGAATCAAAGTCCAAACTAATTCTAACATGAATTTATGTGTAAAAAACTTAACTCTTTACACAAAAAAAGAAGGAAGCTTGTGATTTGTTGTTAGGAATTGATTGGGGATTGAATAAAGAGTCTATCAAAGTAGCGAGGGGGAAAGAACAAAGGCTACACTTGACTGTGAGTTAACTCTATCGATCCTATAGTTATTTTTAACTCTTTATTGCTTGCTAAAATTTTGAACTCCTGGTGTTGTTTTCCTTGCAAAATTTGAATGTATTATGAATAATTCTCCTTACTGGAATTCAATGTTGTTAGTGCTATAAAATTAGATTTTTGTTGAACCATTTCTATTGTTAGAAATCAGTGCTTTAGAGATTGTCTTTCTTTGCTGAATTTTAATTCCTAGACAGCCTTGAAAGTGATTATTTTCTTATGTTAATTCCTTTGGAAATCAGTTGTATAGTCTCCTCTCGAATTATATTTAAATAATCCTACTTAAATTACCATGAACTTTATAATTTTGTTGTCAATTAATTTGCTATCATACACATTGAGTTTTGCTACAGAATTTATGTGTGTAATATTTACATATATCAAAGTTGATTTTTATTGTATTTTGAATAATAAATCAATTTAATTTTAGTGGAATTTGATCTTAATTAGGAAATATATTAGTTTAATATTCTATTTAGGATTTCTTTGTTTTTAGTATATTTTTAGGAATTTTTATATGTTATTGATTAATCTTCCCTTTTTATAGTTAAGCTTAAAAAGGAATTCTAAAAAGTCAAAGGATTATATGACACCACTTCAACATGGGGGTGTGCATCCGGTGTTGTTCCCCTATTGAAACCGTGCAAGGACCTACAATGGTGTTCAACTCGTGTCGAAGAGCTGTAGTGCGACACTATATCAACACGCCCATGTCGAAGCTGTGTCAAATAAAAGAAGTTTTCCTTTTTGAAAAGGACTTGAGAATTGAAGGGTAATTAGGGCTCTATCATTCAATGCGTATAAAAGGGGACACTAAGAAGTGTTTTGGAATTCAATTCTACATTCTTGAAGTCACAAACAAGAGCTTAATAAGGCAAACAAGGGTTTGAAGATTCCATCGACACTGAAATGAGTTTTATCTATTCTTCTTCTTCAGTCTCTTGTTATTTATTTTATTGTTTGTAAAATTATGTGTGGCTAGACTTTTTTTAGGGTTTAGGCTAGGAGTAGTTATTCTATAATATGATTGAACACAAGTTTTATTAATTTGGTTTTCAATTAATTCTATATGTTGAGCTTAATGTTTTGTTATCATTCTAGGCCTATTTTATTGCACATTTATCAATAAATTAACTAATAAGAGTTAGGGGAATTTACTAGCTTAAGACTCATAAGACTTAGACCACTCGACCACGAGAGTAGGCAAGCTCTTCGGGGGACCATGACAGTAGGCAGGGTCTACAATGGTAAATTAATTATTAAGTAACTTAATTAGTTTTAATTAACTTTTTAACCACGAGAGTAGGTTAAACTTTAATCTTAATATGCCTAATTGAGCTCAAGAGAATCTTTAGATATTTTAGAACAATTACCCTTAATTGAAATCAAGGTGTTCATGATCTAATTGGAATAGTAAAACTAAACCTAAGCTCTAGTTTTTATCATTTAGTTTTCTCCTAACTACAGTTGTTTAGATTTATATTTTTTTTCCCTAAATTACTTATTTGATTTGCTAGCTAAGAATATAAGTAAAAAAATTGGTATTCAATATTCAATTCTCATGGGAATGATATCTTTTGTATTACAATTTATTATTTTTGTGCTTACACATTTTGAACAAAACAAGAATTTTATAAGTGGAAGGTGTAGAAATGCAGCTTGATTAATTTTAATTAAAATGTCTTAAAATAGAACAAGAAAAAAAAAGAAAAAAAAAGTGCACTTGCTATTAAAGTATTCACCCATTGAACTAAGAATGTAGTTATATATATATATATATATATCTTCGTTCTAATCGTCATCTTATTGCTGTTGAGTTGAATGGTTGATAACCTGTGAGTTTGGTGATACTTTTCTTAAGTTCTAATTGATTTATACTGAAGATTAATTGTCCTTTCTAGCTATAATTGACCTGAACATATAATCCTTTGAATTACACAAAAAAGAGTTGAACAAGTAGGAGTCATGGAATTGTGTTTTGGTAATGACTTGTTGATGACCAAAGTGAAGTCTTAATTACTAAAAACTATGCTGAATTAAACTTTTAAGAACTAAAAATAGTCATTGACAATAATTCATTTTAATCAGGATACAATATCTAGGACTTGAATTAAAGTTTGAGAGTTTAAAGCACATTTGTGTAATAGATCGCAATAATGTAAATAATCTTATATTTTTTGTTTAGTTAAGTTATGGCACATCTTTTCTTTTAAAATAATGAACAAGTTTTATGATTAAATTTATACCTGTAAGGAATAGCTATAAGAATTTAATTTCCAAAGAACATAATTCTCAATTATATACATAAATAATTTATTAAACCATTGGCAAGGAAGTAAATTGGAAATGTTAAAATTGAGAACATACATGCAATTGAATAAGGGTATTAAGACAATGTCTGGGAAATGGCTGGGTTATGTGAATTGTAAGATAATGTCCGGGACATTACATTTCACATTGTGAATTGATTTGATGTAGGACTATACTTGGGGTACAACTATCAAAATGAAATGATGAAAATTAATTATTCGAGCCATTTTATTTATAACTATCTTTGGGATAGCACTCGGGATCAAATATGCTTTTTGGATGGTTCCGAGTGGTTAACTGTATGCATACATAGTAATTAGACCTTCAGTGTGCTTATAGTACCTGGTATCCATCTGTATATGTGCATTTATGTTGGTTAACTTTATTAATTACTAGATTTGTTTAAATTAAGAATTTATCTTTAATGTTATAAACATTATGCTTAGAGGTTGAAATTTGAGTTATATTTAGCCCAATGATTATCATTGGAACACATTTTGAAATCGATGGTTAATAATTTCATTTGGATTCTTGCATAAAACTAGAAAGAATAATAAACAACTAATAATTAGAATTCCAATGCCTTAGATAAATATTTAAATTTTGAATAATATGAATATTCGATATTTTATTTAGTTATTTAATAAATATAACTCTTTTTTAATTTTTCTGCTTGTTCATACATGATTCTACTTTCTTATTTGCTTATTCACTCACTTGGTGTTTTCTTTGAAAATACTCATACCTCATTACTTTTCTTTATTAGGTTGACTGTGTTATTACTAGTTAGAATTGTTTGTGTATTTATAAGAGTAGTAAAGATGTCATGCGATTATATAGTTATAAACTAAGAAGTGCAACAAGATGAGATGGTTATTGAATACTCTATAGGACACAATGTTGATACAGAGTTAGACTCTGTTCCTTTTTGTACCTTAGAATAGAGAGAGCACCATGGGATCACATTATTATGGTGGTTCTTATGATCTACGAGATTGCCTTTGATGTTTGTGTTTCTTTGATCCTAGACTAGTGCTGATGGTGACTTAAAAACAACCTTTTTTATTTTGAATATATAGCCCTATGATGTATATATATAACTGTTATATATAGGGTTACTTGATTGTAGTTGATTACAACCTTACCTTTTTGGTGTAATTATTTTGTATATATTTTAGTTGTAATCAGTACTTTGTCATTGTAGGGATGTATATAGTAATGTGAATAGTTTAAGAAACAAATGGTAGCTTCCTATTGTTCTCCTTAATGTTAAGTATCAAATATAAAAATTAAGTCTAGATTTAATATTAATGGAATCCTGCTAAATGCATAGGTTGAGTTTCATTATGTTTAAGATAGTAAACTAAATTAAATTAACTTAACCTTACCTGCAGTTATTTATTCCACTAAATACAACTCTTATTCTATTTGGTTTAAGATTATTATTTAGGTATTAATTCTTAGAGTGCTGCCTTATCCTGTATGCTTCCTTATTGGATGTTTGAGGGTAACATTCCAATAGGGGTGCTTATAGGGTTGGGTGTCATAATTTTTGGTTTCAAAGCCCAGATTTATGAATTTGAGGTTTGATAAGTAAAAAAAACTACTTAAATTAGGAAATATCAAAATTTGGTGGATATTAGCTAGTGAATGGAAATTTTATTGGTAAGGATTATTAAAGAGTTTTGATTTTGGATTTCAGGAGAATGGCAAGGACAAGAGGTGGTAAAATAGGTGGTCGGGGCAGAGGCAGAGCTAGAGGTTAAGGTTGGGGTGCCTAGGTCAATAGAACTAAGTTAGTGGCTATAGTAGGATGTTCAAATAGGAGTCGAGCATCGCAGTGAGAATCATTCCCCGTTATCAACCTCTATTGGCAATAAGAGGGATTATGCGTAGAGAGCTCAAATATGTAGTGAGCAGGGCAGTTCTTTGTCAGCTGCCTCGATATTGAACTTTAAGAATGTGCTTAAAAGGGTGCGTAACTATCAACCACCAATGCCACCAGTACAAGTGAACATAGTAGACCCTCCAATTCCACTGGTTGTGCATATAGATGCTACAAACTTAACACGCACCATGGCAACAGTATATATATATATATATATATATATATATATATATATATATATATATATATATAAGCCTAGAGATATAATTGAGCATGCTAAGAAATGCAGTACGTATGATTTCTACAGTATGTTAGACCCTGGTCAAATAGATATATGGTTAAAGATCATAGAGAAAGCGTTCAATACATTATAATTAAATGATGAGGAGAAGGTTAGTAATGTGTATGGCTTGTTATTTGATAAAGCTGATGATTGGTTGAGATGAATTAAGAACCTAATGATGGAGGGCTAACATGGCAAATTTTCAAGGAAGAGTTTAATAAAGAGTATTTGATAGAGAATTATAAAATGGAGAAGTTAACAACATTCATCTCCTTAGTAAAGGATCGATGACGATAAAAGAATACATGGATAAATTTGAAAATTTATATAAGCACACAAAGGACATTTATCCTACCGAGGAGAAGAAGGGTGAAAAGTTTCAAGATGGTTTACATATGTCCTTATGGAGAAAGCCGAATTTGTATATAGGCACTACGTTCTGAGGATGGGTTGAAAAGGCAATGGAATAAGAAAAAGTTGGATAAGGAACTGGAGACTGTGTTAAGTGCTAAATCCAATCAATAAGTTTGACCATCTAGATAGCCTTGGAATGGGACTAGGAAATTAAGATTTTATCTTTATTCCTAAAACAATATGGGTATAGGAAGGAGTAACAGACCCTAAGGTGGTGCCACCCAACTAGGTTAGAGTTGGTTGTGCCACCTAACTCGCAAGTAGGAGGAAATATAACATTATGGTCTAATATTTGCAAGAAAAATCATATAGGGAATTATAGAAATAGTGGAATTTGATATTTTAAATGCAATGAAGTTAGGCATTATATAAGAGAGTGCACTAAGGCAATGCCAATGGAGTGCTCAGTGCAAGGATCGAGTAATCCTTACAATGTGAGAGGTGGTAGACCACAAAATCTACAAAGACTAGTAACCACTCAAAATGAAGTGAGTAGAGTAGTAAGGACATCATAGAATAAGAATATAGAACAGGGTGCTACTGGCAATGCACAATAAGTAAGAGTATACGTTGTCACTGAGCACGAAGTTGAGAATGCACTTAATGTAATCACGGGTATAGCTTACATCTTTGATAAACTAGCTCATATTTTAATTAACCTTAGAACTACATTCTTATTTATGCCAAGTGCATATGTAATGGTGAGTATGCCAATGGGAACTAGTATGGTGTGTGAGAATACATATAGGGATGTTTTAGTAAAAATTGGTGAAAGTGAAATGAAATGGAATTTTATATCCCTACTTATCAATGAATTTAATTGTATCCTAGGAATGGATATGTTGATTTGATATAAAGAAAAAGTGGATTGCTACAAGAAAATAATGGAATTCGAAGGAGAAAATGGAGAGAGGATTAGATTTTCAGGAGAAAAACAATAAGGCACTACCTGAATCATCTCAGCTATGCTAGCAATGAAGTATATAAGGAAAGGTTGTGAAGCTTACCTAGCATCTGTCATTGATAAGGAACAATAAAAAGTTCCATTAAGGATTTGTTGGTCATGAATGAATTTAATGGTGTATTTATTAAGGAATTATTGGGTGTGCTGCCAAAAAGAGAAATTGAGTTTGAAATTGAACCTTTGCTAAGAACAACACCTATATCACAAGCACCGTACAAAATGGCCCCTACTAAATTGCAAGAATTAAAGGTGCAATTATAGGAATTATTGGATAGAGGATTTATCCGACCTAGTTTCTCTCCCTGGAGTGCGCTGATATTATTTGTTAAGAAAAAGGATGGAACGCTCTAATTGTGTTTTGATTATAGGCAATTGAATACTATGACTATTCAAAATAAGTATCCGTTGCTAAGAATTGAATATCTATTTGATCAATTACAAGGAGTGACAATATTTTCAAAGATTGATTTGAGATCTGGTTATGATCAATTAATAATTAAAGAGTTTGATATACCTAAAACATTATGAATTTTTAGTGATGTTGTTTGGACTAACTAATGCCCCTACTATATTTATGGATATGATGAATTGGGTATTCAAGTGATATCTGGATAAGATTATGATTATGTTCATCGATGACATTTTGGTATATTCTAGGACAAGGAATGAACATATGGAACACCTGAGGATAGTGTTAAAATTTAAAAGGAAAGGAAATTATACACCAAATTTCGTAAATGTGAATTTTGGTTGGATAGGGTGATTTTCTTAAGACAGGTAATATTGGTTGAAGGGGTGTATGTTGACCCTAATAAGATAGCTACAATTGTAACTTGGGAATTGCCAAAAAGTGTTACTAAGATACGAAGTTTTACAGGCTTAGCAAGTTATTATATGAGGTTCATACAAGATTTTCCATTATCATGTCACCTTTGACAAAGTTGCTAAGGAAGAATGTGAAATTTGTTTGGACATCAGAATGTCAACAGAGTTTCAAGACACTAAAATAAAAATTGATCACTATTGACCCTTTGCATGATTAATCTTAATTCAACTATTGTTTTAACCTTAATAATCAATTTTGAATCACTAATGCTCTTTGTTTAAGTATGTTTATAAGCATAGGTACCTAATTACACTCAATGAAAAAAATGTTAATTGACCATAATTTAAATCAAGTTTGAGGGCATTCTAAAAAAATTTAAAGCCTTCAAATACCCCTAATTATGTCCCTTAATGCATAGGAAATGAATTGGGCACAAAGGAGGTCGTTCGGAGGCAAAATGGTTGTGTTTTCTTAAAGCCAACCTACACTCACGATCCTAAGGGCCATGCTCACAATCCCTAGCAAACCATGAGTGTAACCTTAAAATCCCAAGCTTATGCTCATGGTCTCAATGTGCCTCTTGCCTAAATTATGAGAAAGAAGGCCAATACGCTCACGATCTACACTCACTACCCTGAGCAGATCATGGGCATGACCAATGGTCACTTTTACAAGTAACAATTATATTTTTCAACACTCATGATCCCAAGCCTATGCTCACTATCCTGAGTGTTTGAAATTGTACAAAAGTTAAAAATTCATTAAATGAAGAAAAAAGAGGTTGGGGAAAAATTTAATGACTCACAACAACTATTTTTCACTCTCCAACTACAAATTCAAGCCTTGGAACTTCATTTAAGAAGTTAGAGACTTGGTGGAGCAAATTTATTAATCAAATTCATTGAGCCAAATTTTAATTCTTTCACTTTCCTTTTTATATATTCATCTATTGTAAATAAACTTTTATTAAGTTTATAATTACTCATATAGTGAGTGTGGGTGAGTACTCTATTTTAGGATTTCTCTTCTTCTTATTTCTTAGGATTAAAAAAGGGAAGTGAAGATCTAAGTAGAGGAATTGGTTTAATTATTTACCATTTAAAACACTTATGTTTTTTATTTTAAGAGTGAGCCAAGAAAACTCTTTGTGTAAATGTTTAAGTGTGAGTCTTAAAAACACTTGGGAAAAAGTTTTGATGAGCCTTGAAAACTCAAGTTGTAAAGGTTTGAGTTGAACTTAGAAAAACTCGTCTGTTAACTCAATCTAGTGGAATAAATTGGAGTGGGTGTTGAAAATCCTAACTTGGGGATAAGTTAGGTGGAGACGTAGGATTGGTTGAGAATACAAAATCCTTAAATTCTTATGTTCATCTCCTTTTCTTAATTATCCTTTAA
Source organism: Mallotus nudiflorus (assembly GCA_947683625.1). Classification (NCBI taxonomy): domain Eukaryota; kingdom Viridiplantae; phylum Streptophyta; class Magnoliopsida; order Malpighiales; family Euphorbiaceae; genus Mallotus; species Mallotus nudiflorus. Next base: position 3,538,021 of record CANTUR010000461.1, read on the forward strand.
ATTTGTTTTTAATTGCCTTAATCTTTTATTAGCCCTATTCACCCTCCCTCTAGGGCTCTTTTATTTGGTATCAAAGCTTGGATTCTAGGTACTTAATGGCTAGAATTCAAGATCATGGGGAGTGAATCTTTTTCTTTCCAAACCTTAACACCATTTTTTTTATAGAAGTGATTACCCACATTGGAAGTATAAAATAAAGCTTTATCTTATTGATCTAATTAGATTGTGGGATGTAGTGTTAAAAGGTTGGGAGCATCCTAGAGGAAAAGTGGATGAAATTAAAGTCATACATGAAAGAAGCAAATGTTCATAAGAGTAAAAAGAAAAAAAAGCACAAAAATAAAAAGGTAATGATTTTTCTTATTACTTCCATGTTAAAAGAAAAAGGAGGCAAACATCAACATTGAATTTCTACCAATGAGATATAGGAAACCTTAGAGAATCATTATGAATGCAACATCCAAGTGTGATCTAAGAAAGTTCAACTCCATGTTTATGAGTATGAACTCTTCAAGATAAAGACTCATGAGATCATCATCAAAATGACAAATTGATTGAATTCCCTCTTGATAACCTTAAGTAAATTGGTCAAGCATTACTCAAAAGAAGAAGTCAACACTAAAATTCTAATAGTGCTACCTAAGAAGGATTGGGAGTCAAGAGTAAATTCAATTGAAGAATCTCATGATCTCTTCAAGCTTTCAACAGACATCCTCATTGGTAAGCTTATCACTCATAAGCTAACCTTAAGACAAAGGGAAGAGGAATAAGAAGACAAAAAGAAAAAGAAGAGTCTTACATTTAAAGCATCATAAGACTCAAGTGATGAAAGTGAACTTGAAGACTTAAATAAAGATGATGAGGATATTGCATCATTCACTAAACACTTCATAGAGTACTTAAAGAAGAAAAACTTGAGCAAATATAAGGAATCTAAAAGAGGTGGATTTAAGAAGGCTAAAGAAGTCATATGCTTCAAGTACAAAAGGTCCGATCACATTCAAGATAAATGACCTAAGCCCAAGCACAAGCACAAAGGAGAGGAAAAAAACTTTTAAAGCTACTTGGGATGACTCATCCGAATCCGAGATGGAGGAGGAGTACCAAAAGGCCTCAAACCTTTGCTTCATGGCCTTGGAGGACAACTTTAAGGTACCTCCCTTATCAAAATCCTATTATGATAATTCTTGTGATGATTTGTACTTTGATAAGCTTAATGATGCTGAGGAACTTGATGATGATAGTTCTTTATTTAGAAAACTAGTTTCGCAATGTCAAAAGTTGCTTTCTAAAAAAAAGTTTTAAAAAGAAAGTTTTCAAAGTTATCCAAAAATTTTGAGGATTTGAAATTGGAATTTTCAAATGTTAGTTCTTTAAATGAAAAATTAACTCTTGATTTGAAAACATCTATCTCTTTCAAAAAAGATCTTAAAAATGTTAAAAAAGAAAATGAGTTGCTTTCAAGAGATATTTTAGAACTCAAAAATACATTTTCTATATTCCAAAAAGAAAAAGAGACCATTGATCATCTTTTAGATAGTCAAAGGCCTCATTTCTATTCTAACACTCACTAACTCTTAGAAGAGTTATACAAAAATAAAATGAATTTTGAAAGAGTTTATAGAGCTTAATTGAATGCTTGAAAGTATATAATGAATAAACAAATTTCTTAACATGAAAATAATCTTCAAAGGTTATATTTATACTTAAGCAATTCAATTATAGTTATTGAAAGCAATAATATCATTTCTAACTAAATCAAAGTCCATTTGAATGTAATTTGGACTTTGGGGCTGTAATTTGTCAAGTCCCGATCGGGATTACATCATTTGTGGTCGGTACGCTTCAAAAGTAGTCATTTCATATTTAAATTTCTTTGGTCCTAAGTATGGTCCTAGTCAGGACATGGCTTGGGATTAGTTCTGCCTGAAAATTAAAGTTTTGTAGAGTTAGGTTCCGGTCATGACCCTCTATCCTAATTGGGAATGCCTAGTCCCTAGCAATGTCTCGATAGGGACATAGATCTAGATATTCACTGTCCCAAAATTCATTTGAGCATAATTCACTCCTTCTGTCTTGGACTTGGTCTCGGATAGGACTAAGTTCGGGATAGGTTCCAAAATTACTAAAAATGTGCAATTCAATCACTATCTCGAGTTTGATCGAGATAGTGCATGTGATGTCTTTTTAAGATGTTTTTTCTTGAATAATTCATTATTATTTTGACTTCTAAATGATTCCTAACTTATACACACTTGAAGTAAACACATTAGTTGCTCAAAATTAAGTTTTTTAAAATTAAAATCAAGATTGATAACTTGCTAATGTTGATAATCTCCCCCCCTTTTTATTTTAACAAACTTATTTTGAGTTTGATAAAAATAATATAAAGTGTAGTGTGTAATAGATAATAATTGTGATATTAATAATGATATTAAATGAAATAAAATATATTTATTTATTTCTCCGCATATGAACATGGACATGATAAGATATATAAATTTATAATTTATTCTCCATGACAAAAATAGAAATAACATAAGATATATCATGAGAGAATTATGGCCTAACATAACAAATGCGTTAAAAACATAAAAAAATTATCATTTAAAGAAATGTTAGGCAATATAAAGGAAATAATTTCAAACATATATGCATATAGTGCTACTAAAATGCATCACAAAAATAGTAAATATAGCACTTATGTTAAAGCTTACCAAACTTAACTATCACATGATCATATAGAGCTTAGCTAGCTAATCATACATGATCATGTGGCACTTAGCATATTACATACACAAACACTAATCACAATTATCATATAGCTTCTTCTCCCCCTTTGTCAAAGATAAAAGGAAAAAAGAGAGATATAAAGGGAAATGAACCTAAAGGAATAAAAAAGTCATTAAAGGGAATTAAAAGATCACGAACCAAAACAATGAAAAACATAGATACACCAAATCTTTTTGGAATTTATGGCACACATAAACATGGTAAGTAAAGCAAACCCTTTTTATTACATATGATATATGGCAAAACTAGCTATACTGGCAATGTTACTATGCATGCATAAACAAAATTATGTAATAATAATATTCAAATAATTTTCTCTTCCCATATAATAGAATAAAAAAATTGATATTATGGACACACTATCACAAAGTTATAAACACATTCTTTGTTAAACATACTTATGCAAGAAATTAACTAAATATATATGCAAACTCAAATATTTCTCCCCCTTTATCAAAAATAAAAAAGAATGAATACTAAAGAAATTGACATTTTGAAGAAAGGAAAAATTCATTAATAAGGAAAATTCATACAACACAAAGATAAAATATTGAAAATGAACAAAAAATAAACAAAACATAAACAAACAGAAAATAAGACTAAAAAATAGATTAGTAGATAAAGGCTCATATATAGAAAATAAACTAAATAAATACTAAAAATAAAACAAACGAAAAGTACAAATAATATCTATTCTAGTGGAGGAGATGAAGGATGAGGAGGATAGGTGCAAGTATAGCCTTGTTTCTTATGAATATGAGCAATGTTGCCATTAATTTTATTGAAACAAACATTAAAATTGGATTCAACTTCAACAAAGCGAGAATTGAAGTTTGATTCCATTAAGGACATTCGTTCAAAGATTTGTCCAACCCAAAGTGGTTCACCATTTTGAGCTTGAGCACATTGAGTTGATGTACCTGTATTTTTTATTCTTTTCTTTAGAGGAGCATCATGTGTTTGAAGTTCTTGTTCTTCTTCCCCAATGTCTTGACCTTCGTACTCTTTTAATTCTTGAAACATAGCTTTAATATTTTCACTTGCTCCAAGGTCGTGTTTCCAAATCCAAACACCATTAATATAAGTGAATTGGTTGGAATTTTTTATAAAAGATTCATCAAGAAGTATAGGCTTGGTAGAGGGTAGAGGATTGAGATTAACATTGTAGAATTTAGCTAACTTTATGACAATTGCACCGATGTTACCATCACCAATTAGCCAAATTCTCCATTGTAAAAATCTCCTTAAAACAATCTTTTCATCATGATAAAAGTAATAGAGAATGAAAAGATTATCAAGAGAAAGAGTTTCATTAAGAAAGAGCTCTACCATTAATAGAATAGGTAATGAAACGGTAATGTACCAAAGTGCTTTGGATTTGATGTGTGAGTCTTTATTATGTCCAACGAAGAATTAAGGAGCATTAAAGGCCTTGATTTAATCCTAAAAAGAAGAAGCAAGCTAATGAGGGTTAACTTGCATATGCCCCTCTTGAGAAAAACCAAAAAGAGTATCAAACTCTTGATGTGTCATGAAGCGATCTCTTCCTCCCAATTTGAATTGCATCGAGAAGTAAGGATTAGCATCATCATACTTGACGGAACGAAGAGTGTATGATGAAAGAAATTCAACAATGAGTGAAGGATAAGATGGAAAAGGTGTGAAAGCAAAATCATATATCCCACCTTTTAGAAAAAGATCCTTGACTTCATCATAGCAACCAATTGCTTTGAGAATAGGTTCATCCATGAATCTTGAGGGAATAAAGGTTCTTCTTTGAAATTGTGATCCTCTCTTCTTGAAATCTTGAGAAGAATATAAGAATGGAAAGTGTGTTCTTTTGGGTTTATCATTCTTTGAAGGAGGATTTTGAGAAGAGGAAGGAACCTTGCTTGGTTTCTTAGGAGCCATAGAGAGAGAGGAGAAAAATATAAAAGGAAATTTATAGAGAAAGGGAATATTGATTGAGTGGAGAATTAAGTAAAAATAGAGTGGTACTTATAGGCAAAAGATTAAGGTTGAAAATAGTTCAAAATTTAAATTTGAATTGAATAGGAACCTCAAAAATCATTCTTAATTATGATTGGGGAGTTAAAGAGTTGAAAAGATTGGAAATCCTAATCTTATTAAGATTGATGTCCTAGTCAGGACATGCTCTTATCCCACTCGGGACATAATTTCCTGAGTGATATCCCGATTGGGATAACATTCGGGATCAATTCTATGCAAAAACATAAAATTAACAGAATAATGTCCCGATCGAGATATGATCTAATCTTGGGCGGGATCGAGTCCCTAACAACAAAAGATTGGAAATTCTTTGCAATTAAATCCAAAAAATTCTAAATTAAGTCCTTACAAATTAATTGCATTTTATTTTGAATTAAATAAGAGATATTGTGAAGGATTAAATGAGTTATATGAAATGAACTCATTTCACAAAGGATATATTATGCTGAAAATTAAAATAATTAATCGAATGAATAAAATTTTCATTAATTAATTATTAATTTTGGAAAATAGGAAGAATTAAAAAAATAGGAAGAAAAAAATGATTTTGCAAAATATTTTGAAAATAAAGATCAAATTCAAAATAATTAATGTAATTCAAATAAACACCACATGATTTCACATAAGAAAGATGAAGGCAATCAATAAAATACCAAAAATATACTATTGAATAAGTGTTATATACCAAAAATAAATATAAAGAAAACTTAAATGAAACCAATAATTAATCTAGCAATTTTTAACACAAAATCAAGACAGACTAAAACCATCAATCATGCTAAGTTCATATTTAATGAAATTCAATCTCTCTTCATTAAGAGGTTTGGTGAAGATATCAACAAGTTAATTATTTGTATTAACAAAATCAATTAAGATATCACCAATTTGAACATGATCACGTAAAAAATGATGTCGAATGTTTATATGCTTAGTTCTAGAATGTTGAATGGGATTTTTGCTAAGGTTTATAGTACTTATATTGTCACATTTGATAGGAATGTGATCAAGTTTTATACCACAGTCCAATAATTATTGTTTTTGCTATAAGTCTTGTGAACAATAAAGACTTGTTGCAATATATTCATCTTCAGTAGTGGATAAGGCAAGCAAAACTTATTTCTTGCTAAACTAAGAAACTAAACACTATCCTAAAAATTAAAAAGTTCTAGAAGTGCTCTTTCTATCTAGTAAGCTATGGGCAAAGTCTGCATCCAAATAGCTAATTAAATCAAAGGAGGAACTTCTAGGATACCAAAGTCCTAAATGCATTGTTCCACACAGATATTTAAAAATCCTTTTGATAGCATTCAAATGAGACTCCTTAGGATTAGATAGAAATATAGCACATAAGCAAGTAGCAAATATAATATTAGGTCTACTAGTAATTAAATAGAGAAGGGATCTTATTATACCTCTAAATCGCTTATCACCAACAAGTTTGCCATTTTTATCCTTATTGAGTTTAGTTGTGGTGCTCATTAGAGTTTTGCTTGTCTTAGCTCCGTCCATGCCAAAATTCTTAAGAGCCTCTTTTGCATATTTGGTTTGATTGATGAAAATCCCATCTTTACATTGCCTAATTTGAAGTCCAAGAAAGAACTTGAGTTCCCCCATCATACTCATCTCAAATTCTCCTTGCATTAACTTGGAGAATTCCTTACACTAGCAATGGTTAATAGCACTAAAAGTAAAGTCATCAACATAAATTTAAATAATTAATAAATAATGGTTGGATTTCTGTATGAAACGAGTTGTGTCAACTTTCCCTTTAGAGAATCCTTTCTCTAATAAAAAATTGTTCAATCTTTCATACCAAGCTTTTAGAGCTTGTTTCAATCCATATAATAATTTTGACAATTTAAAAACATGATTTAGAGAATCAAAATTTTCAAAACCCAGAGGTTGCTCAACATATACCTCCTCTTCAATGAAATCAATTATAAATTCACTTTTGACATCCATTTAATAAAGTTTAAAATCCATAAATGATCCAAATGTAAGTAGCATTCTAATAGCTTCTAACCTTGCAACCGAGGTAAAGGTTTCATCATATTTAATGTCTTTCTCTTGATTATTAGTTTTAGATACTAGTTTAACTTTGTTCCTAGTTATGATACCTTATTCATTCATCTTATTTCTAAACACCCATTTAGTGCTTATAATAGGATGGTGTTTTAGTCTAGGAACCAAGGTCCAAATCTTGTTTCTCTTAAATTAATTTAACTCATCTTGCATAGCAATGACACAAAACTTATCACTCAATGCATCATCAACATTTTTGGGCTCTATTTGACAAATCAAGGCTAAATTTACAATAGACTTGAGTTTAAATCTAGTAATTACCCCTTTTGTAGTGTCACCTATGTTGAGGTCTTGAGGATGAGCTTTCTTATAATGCCAATCCTTTAGAAGTTCATCCTTCAAGGTAGGTTGAGATATATCCTTATTGTCCTCCTTGCTTGGACCTTTAAGTTCGAAAGGCTTACTAGCATTTTCTTTTTAATTATCTATAATCTCATTGTCACCTACAAGATCATCAACACTACAAACATCCTTTCTAGGATCAAGTACAACATGCATTGAGTCTTCAACTACTAGAGTCTTTTTACTAAACACTCTACATGCTTTGCTAGAGGTGGAATAGCCTAGGAAAATTCCTTCATCGGCTTTAGAGTCAAATTTTCCAAGATTATCCTTCATATTCAATATAAAGCACTTGCATCCAAATACTCTGACAAATGATATTTTGGGTTTTCTATTGTTCTATAGCTCATAAGAAGTTTTATTTAAAATTGGTCTTTTGAAAACTTTATTTGAAATATAATAAAATGTGTTAACGGCTTCCACCTAAAAGTATAAAGGCAAATTATATTCATGAAGCATTATTTTAGCCATTTCCATAAGAGTTCTATTTTTCCTTTTAACTACCCCATTTTGTTGAGGAGTTCTAGGAGAAGAAAATGTATGTGAAATGCCATATTCATTGTAATTCATTTTCAAATTCAGTTCCATGATCACTTTTAATAGAAGAAATACAAAAACCTTTTTCATTTTGAACTCTTTTTGCAAAATTTTCAAAAGCTTTAAATGCATCATTCTTATAAGCAAGAAAATATACCTAAGTAAATCTAGAGTAATCTTCAACTAATACATATGCATAGTGCATTCCACTGAGATTGGCTACTCTAATTGGTCCAAACAAATCCATATGTATAAGTTTAAGTGGTCTAGAAGTATAAACTACATTTTTTAGCTTAAATGAGGACTTGAATTGTTTTCCCTTTTAACAAACATCACAAGGTTTGTCCTTAGTGAATTTAACCTTAGGTAAACTAATCATAAGTTCATGTTTACAAAGATCATTCATAAGCTCAAAATTTGTATGTCCTAACCTTCTATGCCATGTCCATGTGTCATGGGAAATAAAAATTAAGCATTTTATATCTTTGATATTAATCTTGTTCAAATCAATAACATAAACATTGTTTATTCTTTCACTACTAAAAATTACTTTGTCTTCGTCAAGACTACTAACAAAGCAATTTCTAGGATAGAAAGTCACTTTATTTTCCATATCACATAATTAACTTATACTAAGCAAATTATGTTTAAGACCATTAACAAGCAATACATGATGTATAGATAACGATTGAGGATTAACTATTTCTCCAATACCTATTATCTTTCCTTTGGCATTATCTCTGATGTGACATGTCCTCCATCTTTTACATCAAGCTTGTTGAATTGCTTCTAGTCTCCCATCATATATCTTGAACATCCACTATTAAGATACCACTTGCTTTTCATTCTTGAGGATTTCAAGCACACCTACACAAAATAATTTAATTGTTCTTTTAAACCCAAACCTTTCTTGGTCTAGGTTGGATAGTGTCAAGATAATCCAAAGGAAGTAAATTCATGTGTAATCTTTTATAAAAGCACACATTGTTGGTATGTCCCTTGATCATGCAATATGAACATACAACATTTTTAAATTTGTTTTTCCTAGGATGATATGCTTTCTTAGTGTGTGAAATATTCCTTTTGTGTTGTGGTGGTGTGCGTCTCTTATTATTTTGAGTCATAGTATGAGACATGCATTAACAATGGTAATGTTTATTTTGATACGATTATGCAACATATTTAGGTGCATTGTGTTGTGCAACATGCTTATGAGTGTTGTGTCTAGTGTAAGCATGTTTGGGTTATGCTTTTCTAGTATGAGATACCTCTTTATGTCATATAGAGTTAAGTCATAAGACTTTCCTTTAATATTTGACATATGAGACTTATTAGCTTTGAGGCTTGAGTCTCAATTGGTTTAGAGGTAGAATGAATGAAATTGCATGATGCTTTAATAAATTTAATATGTGATGATGATGATGATGATGACAAGGCCATTCCAATAGTGTATCTAATTCCATGAGTATTTCTATAAAATTCTTAAGAGTCAAGTAAATGATCTAAACAATCTTTTCCTCTTTAGAATTTTGATATGAAATTTTTTAGCTCAACTGCCTCATTAGAAAGCTTATGATTTTTATCACTTGCTTTCTTGAGTTTTTCTTTCAAGAAATTAGAAAATTTTAAATTACTAGCATCTTTAAGATTAGAAAATTCAACTTTTAACTTCTTAAATTCCTTGGTTAAGCTATTTAACTCATGCTTATAATGCTTTTTTTAGAAAGTAAGCTTTTGTACTTAAGCAACAGTTTGCTTACAATAGAGCTCTCAACATCATCATTATTATTATCATATTCATCACAAGCACAATACTCATCACAAGAAGAGTTAGAAGTAGAGAACACCTCATTTAAATCTTTGAGAGCCATGAAGTAAAGATTGGCTACTTCTTGTTATTCCTCTGCCATATAGCTTTGAAGGCCTTTTTTTTTTCTCCTTTACTCCTTTATTTTTGAATTTAAGTTTAGGGCACTCACTTCAGATATGACCTAGTTTTTTGCATTCATATATACTAACTTCTTTTGTTTTCTTTTTACCTTCCCCTTTATACTTCTTGTTAAAGTCCCTTGCTCTTGAGAAATTTTCTTTCTCAAAAACTTCTTAAAGTTCCTAGTGAGCATGGCAATATCACCATCTTCATCACTAGAACCTTTAATATTTTCATCTTTACTTTCTTCTTGTGAAACCTTTAATGCTATGCTCTTTTTCTGTTATTCCTTCTCTTCTTGCTCTTCACCTCTTTGCTTAATTATGATATCATATGTCAAGAGCTTACCAATAAACACATCAGTTGAGAGGGTAGACAGGTTTTGAGCATACTCAATTGAATTGACTCAAGATTTGTAATCCTCTTTAAGTAGGATTTTTAAAATTTTATTGTTCACCTCTTCCTTGGAGAAATGTTTCTCAAGTTTCTTGAGGGTTGTAAGGAGAGCATTGAGATGGTTTTTCATCTCCATTATTGATTCTTGAGGCTTCATTTTAAAGAGTTCATATTCATACATATGAAGTTGAACATTTTTCTTCTTACTTATACATTGCCTTCATAGTGATTCTCTAAGATTTCCCACATTTCCTTGGCCAAAATGTAATGTTGAAGCTTGCCTCCTACTTCTCTTATCATGAAAGAGAATAGAGTGATCATAGCTTTCTTGTTTTTGTAGTTTTCTTTCTTTTGATCATTACTCTAATCACTCCTTGAAAGAGTAGTTTGTACACCATTAATGATAGTTTTTAGTGGTTTTCATCCTTTAAGAACAACTTCCCATAGTCTAATGGAATCACAATCTAGATATAGTTCCATTTTGAACTTTTAAAAAGGATAATCATTACCATCAAAGAATGGTCTAACTGAAGACATATTTTGAGATTCACTCCCCCATGATCTTGTTTTCTAGCAATTACATTCCTAGAATCCAAGCTCTGGTAACAATTAAAAGTGCCCTAGAGGGGGGGTGAGTAGGGTTATCAAACAATAATAAAAAATTAAAAGATTTAAGCAAGAATTAAAAGAATGTTGAGAAGGAAGAATGACGAACACAGGAATTTAAAGAGTTCAGATTCTCAACAATCCTATGTCTCCACCTAACTTATCCCTAAGTTAGGATTTTGAATCACCACAATCTATTCTCTTAGATTTATTCTTACAACTTAAATGTAATTTGGACTTTTAAGCTATAATTTGTCAAGTCCCAATTAGGATTACATCATTCCTGGTTAGGATGCTTCAACAGCAGCCATTTGTAGTCATTTCATATTTGAATTTCTCTGCTCTCAGTTGGGACATGGCTCGGGATTAGTTCTTCTTGAAAATTAAAGTTTTGTAGAGTTAAGTCCCATTTATGACCCTATGTCCTGCCTAGGACTGTTGGTCCCGATCAATGTCCCAGTCGGGACATAGATCTGGATATTCACTATCCTAAAATTCATTTAAGCATAATTCACTCCTTCTGTCTCAGACTTGATCCCGGTCAGAACAGAGTTCAGGATGGGTTTTAAAATTACTAAAAATGTGCAATTTGGTCCCTATCTTGAGTTCAATTGAGATAGTGCTTGTGATGTCTTTCTGAGATGCTTTTTCTTGTATAATTCATCATTATTTTGACTTTTAAATGATTCCTAACTTATACACACTTGAAGCATACACATTAGTTTCTCAAAATTAAGTTTGTTATTATTAGAATCAAGATTGATAACTTGCTAAGGTCAACAAAGAGTGAGACAAGAAAACTCTTTATGCAAAGGTTTAAGTGTGAGCCTTAAAAACACTTGCGAAAAGGTTTTGAATGATCCTTAAAAAATCAAGTTGTAAAGGTTTGAGTTCAGCCTAGAAAAATTCTTGTGTAAACTCAATCTAGTAAAATAGATGGGAGTGGGTGTTGAAAATCCTAACTTGGGGATAAGTTAGGTGGAGACATAGGATTGGTTGAGAATCCGAACTCTTTAAATTCTTATGTTCATCTCCTTTTCTTAAGTATCCTTTAAATATGCTTCTAATTATCTTAACCCTTTATTAGCCCTATTCACCCTCCCTTCAGGGATCTTTCATTTGGTATCAAAGCTTAGGTTCTAGGTACTTAATTACTAGAACTCAAGATCTTAAGGAGTGAATCTTTTTCTTTCCAAACCTTAAGACCATTTTCTTATGGAAGTGATCACCCACATTGAAAGCATAAAATGGAGCTCTATCAGGATAATGATCCAATTCAATTGTGGGAAGTAGTGGTAAAAGGTTAGGAGCATCCTAGAGGAAAATTGAATAACGTTGAAGTCATACTTGAAAGAAGCAAGTAATCATAAGAGCAAAGAGTCAAAAATCACAAAAATAAAAAGGCAATGATTGTTCTTATTACTTCTATGTCAAAAAAGGAGGTAAACTCCAACATTGCATTTCAGCCAAGGAGATGTGGGAGACCTTTGAGAATCATTATAAAGGCAACATCTAAGTGAGACCTAAGAAAATTCAACTCCATGTCTATAAGTATGAACTCTTCAAAATGAAGCCTTATGAGAGCATCACCAAAATGACAAATTGATTGAATGTCGTCTTGACAACCTTAAAGAAGTTAGGTAAGCACTACTCAAAAGAAGAAGTCAACACTAAGATTCTAAGAGTACTACCTAAGAAGGATTGGGAGTTAAGAGTACCTTCAATTGAAAAATCTCATGATCTCTCCAAGCTTTCAACTGACATCCTCATTAGTAACCTTCTTACTCATGAGCTTAACTTAAGACAAAGGGAAGAGGAATAAGAAGACAAAGAGAAAAAGAAGAGTCTTGCATTTAAAGTGTAAACAACGGGGTTTAGTGCGCGCCTAAGATTTTAGCAACCACGACATTGTTTGGGCTCAGGGCTCTAGAGAACACAATAACCATTATCACAAAGACAAGGTGTGGAGATGAAGAGTCACCACCTAGGGTAATAATGGGGACAAATCATTTTGGTGGTACTCGATTCTCTAAAAGAAAGCTAGCACCACAACCAGGAAATTCTGGGAATGGAATACTAACTTCTTCAGTCTTGTGTTCATTTAGAATTATTTTATAAATTACTATCTTATTCTCTATTTACACACAATTAAACCTTAATTAAACATCCATCTAGCCCTAAAGCAAACTAGTCATAAAACTGCATGTAAAAAATGTATACGAAGTGCATCGTCCCTAAGTTTAAACTATGTTAATTTTATTTTAAAGTTTCGCTAATTTTACATTTTTATTTACAAGTGAAATGGACTAAAGATGGTCTTACATTTTAAGATAAGTAATGAGCCTAAGTCTACTTGTTTTAATTCTAAAAAGTGGGCTTAAATTTATTAATTTTAAGAAATAAAATAGAAATAAATTAGTGGGCTTAATTCTACTTAATTTTTAATTAAGTGATCCTAAATCTATTTATTTTAAAAAAAAATGCTTTAATGGGTTGAGCTAAGTCTAAATAAATTTTAATTAAAAAAATAGGCCTAAGTCTAAATTAATCTAATTAGGCCTAAATTGATTAAAATTAATTAACCTAAAAATCCAATTAAAAGCCTATTTATTAAATGGATTAGAACCTAATGTGAGCTTGGGGCCCAAAAAGAATAAACATGCAAACAAGCCCAAACAACAAATTAAAGCAAATAATGAATCAAAAACATACATTCAGTGATTTCTAACCTAATTTTAATTACATGTAACCTAAATTAATCTAAAGCCACTATTGATTTTATTAGGGTTTTATCAAATGAACCTAATTTACTAATTAATTTTAACAGTTCAGAAAATTAAAGAGTTTCATTATTCCTACTATCTGGGCTATTATAAAATCTACCCAAAAATAATAAAGAAAATAAAATTAAAGTTACAACCCCTAAGAAAATAAATTAAACAAATTCAAAACCTAAAAAATAAATTAGATAGAACAAACCAAATACAAAAAATACATAAGAATTAAATTGGGATCCTGATTCTTGATTTTCATTCATGGATTCTCCATGGATTTTTCTTGGTTTAATCCTGTGTTCATCATCATAGAAACATGAAACATATAGAATTAAAAAAAAAAGATTAGAATGAATGAACAAAGAAAACAAAATAAAGAAAATTAAACAAAAAAACATAGAAATAATGAAATAAAAAATAATAAAATAATATAAAGAAAAGAATTAATAATAAAAAAAATGAGTAAAAGAAGGATGTTATGCAGATGTTGTTTGAATGCCTCTCAGAATGAGATTTCACTGTCTTGAGAAAATTAACTATGTATTTTCTAGATTTCTGGACCTTAAAAAGAACGTATTTTTTTTAAAAGGTTTTTTTTTCTCTTTTTCTTCTTTTCTCTTCTCTTTTTCGTCTCTATGTTTTTTCAATCAAATCTTTCTTTTGCAATAGCTATTAGGGTTTTCTCTTTTTTCTCTCTTTATGCAGTGTCCCCTCAGGGTCTTTCTCTCTTTTTCTTTTCTCTTTATGCCATCCTCTCCTCATTTCTTTCTGACAAACTTTTCTTTTTATATCATGTTCTAACCCTAGCTAACCAGTTACGTGATCACTAGAGAGGCAGCTTTGGTCCTCCTCTCAAAACAAATAGGATAAGAATTTTAATTTCAAAAATTATATGCGTAAGAGACACGTACTGGATAGATCAATATCAAAATTAATTTATTTATTAAAAATAAATAAAATTTGGACCAATCATAATTAAAAAAATTGAGAAAATAATTTTTTTCTAACATTTTTGTTCCTTGGCATTACAGAATGTCAACCGGTATTGTGTAATGCCGATTGGCATTACAAAATGTCAATCGGCATTATGCAAGGCCAATTGGCATTACTTTCAAATAAACCCTGCAAACTTTAATTTTTTACAATTAAACCTAAAATACGTTCCAATTTAGTCCCTAAAATCGTGAAACTTAACACTAAAGGTCAATTTTGACTAAATTTTCATCACACAGGCTGTCGCACGCGTGCACAATTGCATCCCAAAATTAGGTGCTTACATAAAGCATCATAACACTCAAGTGATAAAAGTGAACTTCAAGACTTAAATGAAGATGATAAGAATATTGCATCATTCACTAAACACTTTATGGAGTATTTAAAAAAGAAAAAATTGAGAAAACACAAGGAATCTAAGAGAGGTGAATTCAAGAAGGCTAAGGAAGTCATATGCTTCAAGTGCAAGAGGTTCAATCACATTCAAGATGAATGTCATAAGCTCAAGCATAAGCATAAGGGAGCAAAGAAAAGGAGAAATTTTTTTAAAGAGACTTAGGATGACTCATCCGAATTTGAGATGCAACAGTACCAAAAGGCATCAAACCTTTGCTTCATGGCCTTAAAGGATAAATTTGAGGTACCTCCCTTGTATAAATCCTTTTTATGATAATTCTTATGATGATTTGTGCTTTGATGAGCTTAATGATGATAAGGAACTTGATGATGATCACTCTTTACTTAGAAAATTAGTTTTGCATTGTAAAAAGTTGCTTTTTAAGAAAAAATTTTATAAACAAAAGTTTTCAAAGTTATCCAAAAATTTTGAGGATTTGAAACTGGAATTTTCAAATGTTTGTTCTTCAAATGAAAAATTAACTCTTGATTTGAAAACATCTATCTCTTTGAAAGAAGATCTTGAAAATGTAGAACAAAAAAAGAGTTGCTTTCAAGAGAGATTTTAGAACTCAAAAACATATTTTCTATATCTAAAAAGAAAAAGAGACCCTTGATCATCTTTTAAATAGTCAAATGCCTCTTGGTTTGACATATGGTCTTGGTTTTTCAAATGGAGCTTCTACATCATCAAGTCCCCCCAAATTTATCAAGGCTACTCCTGCTTCTTCCCCCACTCCTTATGAGAGCTCTAAAGCTCATGAGTTCAAAACCAAGAGTTTCATAAATTCTAGGGGCATTAAAAAGCCTCTAAAGGCCAATAGTTTCAAATCTCAAGGTTTTAAAGCTAACTTCATCATGCATTCATGTATAACAATATAAAGGCATACACATATGCACCTTAGATCTCAAAAATTTATGCATTATTATAATTATGAGATGAATAATCATCCTAGAAATCTTATGTCTAAAAAAGCCACCAATCATTATAATCATGTTAAACTTACATATATTGATCGACAAAATAAATTTTCAAATAGTAGATGCATTTATTACATGAAATTAGGACACACTAGCAATGTGTGTTCCTATAGACTACTTCACCTTAACCTTCAATCTAAAAATTATTTTGAGACAAAAAAACCTACACTAACTAAAGTTTGGGGTAAAAAAGGTGTTTGATCTCATTTTGAGTAGGAATGGTTAAAGTTGACCTTATGCTAATTATTGATAAATAGATAAAAATAATTTACTTAGTTTATCAATAAACATGCAAGCATAAATTTGTCAAAAAAGAATTTGACCTTTTGCACGATCAAAATACTTTTCAAAAATTGCATAATTTTAATATGCATTTCTCTCATTATTTTTCATTTGACATCATCTTTAACTTAGTATACCTTACTCTTTAAAAGATATCTCTAGACTACATATTGAGAATCATGATTGTCATTGTCATTCCTTAATACAGTTGGCATATGCTTCACTTTTCATAATTAACTCTCCATTTGATTTTTCATTTGGCATCAATAGGCATGATTTTTGTTTAATTATTTTTCAATTGGTATCCTTAATTGTTCATTTAATTTCATTCATTTTATTTCTCTTATGTTTTACTTAGTATCTTCCTTTTTAGTTACCTCCCTTTTTCATTTTGACAAAGAGGGAGAGAAACTTGGCATTTTGAATGATAATAATTATGCTTGAATTATAAATAGAATGCCAAAAGGGGAGAAACTAAATATTTATTATGATTAAGTGATATTTGACATGCTTTACCCACCTTAGCATATATTTAGGGGGAGAAATTTCAAAACTCCTTAGTATACGATTGAGTGGGACTATCATAAAAAATATGCACATATATGCACATAGTGTTTTTAATTATCATTCAAAAATTAATTATTAAAGTCAAAAAGGGAGAGATTGTTGGCCCTTTTTATGATCAAGGTTATGATCAATCTTAATTCAACCATTATTTTGACCTTAACAATCAATTTTGAATCACTAATGCTCTTTGTTTAAGTGTGATTATAAGCATAGGTACCTAATTACGCTCAATGAAAGAAATGTTAATTGACCATGCTTTAAATCAAGTTTGAGGGCATTTTAAACACATTTGAAGCTTTTAAATACCGCTACACATGTCCCCTATAGCATGGGAAATGAACCAGGTGCAAAGGAGGTCGTTCGAAGGCAAAACAGTTGCATTTTCTTAAGCCCAGCCTATGCTCACAATCCTGAGGGCTACACTTATGATCCCGAGCAAACCATGAGTGTACCCTTACAATCCAAAGCCTATGCTCATGGTTCCTATGTGCCTCATGCCTAAATTATGAGAAAGAAGGTTGATACACTCACGGTTTATGCTCATAATCCCAAGTACACCATGAGCGTCACCAATGGCCACTTTTGAAAGTAACGGTCATATTTTTCAATGCCCATGATCCTGAGCCTATGGTTATGATCCTGAGCATATGAAATCCTACAAAAACTGAAAATGCATTAAATGAAGAAGAAAGAGGTTAGGGATGAATTTAATGACTCCCAACAACTATTTTTCACTCTCCAATTATAAATTGAAGCCTTTGAACTTTATTTAAGAAATTAGAGAGTTGGTGGAGCAAATTTATTTATCAAATTCATTGAGCCAAATTTTAATTCTTTCACTTTCCTTTTTATGTATTCATCTCTTGTAAATAAACTCTTGTTGAGTTTATAATTACTCATCTAGTGAGTGCTCTAGCTTAAGATTTATCCTTTACTTATTTCTTAGGATTAAGAAAGGAAAGTGAGCATTTAAGTTAAGGAATTTGTTTAAGTTTTTACTATTAAAACACTTGGGTTTTTGTTTTAAGAGTGAGCCAAGAAAACTCTTTGTGTAGAGGTTTAAATGTGAGCCTTGAAAACTTAAGTTACAAAGGTTTGAGTTGAGCCTAAAAAACCTTTTATGCAAACTTAATCTAATGGATTATATTTGAGTGGGTATTGAAAATCCTAACCTAGGGATAAGTTAGGTGGACACATAGGATTAGTTGAGAATCCGAACTCCTTAAACTCTTATATTCATCTCTTCTTCTCAATCATCCTTTAAATTTGCTTTTAATTATCTTAATCTTTCATTAGCCCTGTTCACACCCCCCCCCTCTAAGGCTCTTTCAATCACTATGCCAATATTATCATTACCTGTGAAAGGAGGAAAGTACGTGGTGTATAATATTGTGATTTTATAAGTGCATGGGTTGACAAGTAATAAAGTGATAAGTAGGGTATCGTCTCTATAAGGATTGGGGACTAAGCAATATTAATCTTAATTGTATATGTTTAGAGTTGTAAATGGTTAGTTTTTCAAAGTATGTAAATAAATAAATTAACAATTAAACTAAAGAATGTAAGTAAGGCTATTACATATCAAAATAATAAGAAAACAAACAGTATTGAAGGCATGTTGTTAAGAGAAATGGCATACCACATTTTCATTTAGCAAATAACATAATGGTTCAAGTTCCTATGCACACCTCAAGCTTCCAAAAATCAAATTAACAATCTCTCTTGAGCAAGGTTAATCTCACTTATGAAATTTCATTATACAACTTAATTCTCATCATCATCATACAATAACAATAAATCTAACTTAGAAGGCATTCAACAAACTTACAGCGGATTATATCTAAATAAGCTTTCTCAAGCCATTGAAAGATCTAATAAGTGTATATAGGTCTACTGAATCTACCAACTCTTATTGCATAAATTCAAACAAAGAATACATTTGGCCATAATACATCACTCAACAAGCTTAATTTACACAATATGTTATTAATAAACAAGAACTAATATATTAAATGAACTTAATTCAAATAGGTTTCCAAAAATCCCAATAATATATAAAAACTTAGCCACTCATGGTTATAAAAACCAAGATTCAATATTCAATTGCACACAAGAGACTAGAATAAGGTAAGAGTAAGAAATGATATCCAAAGGAGCTTGAATCTTCTAATGGGTCTCTCTCCTTCGGCTTCTTTTTCTCCTCATTTTCTCCTTCTCTCTCTCCCTCCTTTTCTTTTATGTGTGAGTAAGATTATATATGTGTGAATCTGACCTCCTCCTAAAGTAATGCTTGCCTTTTGTTCTTTTTAGCCCTTCCAGAATAAGTCCTTTCACCTCCCCCTAGATATTTTCTCAAATTTAGTATATCTCATCATGTTCTATGCTAGAAATGATGAGACCACGATCGTGGAAGACTTGTACTCACATATAAAGGGCCTACTAGAAAGGGTCGTGCTCGTGATAGAAGGTTGGCTTAATGGACAACTGTGATCCCACTCTAGGCTACACTCACGACAGGCTTAACATCACTCGAGGCTTGGCATTTTGGGCATCACGTGATTGTGTTTCAGGCCACGATCGCATCATTTGTTCTGCCCAGTTGCACTCTACTCTTTTTCTCTTCTTTTTCTGCTTTTTTCTCCTTAAATCACCTCCAAAATCCTTTTCCCTAACAAAATAAAGACAACACAAAAGTATCTAATTATATATCATTTCCTATACTAAATGCTATTCAAAATATACAAATTATATACCTAAAATTATGCATAATTTGACATCAACATATAATGATGCTGCTAGGCAAGGACTGGGTTGTGTATTAATGCAAGATGGAAAGGTGATAGCTTATGCATCAAGGCAACTAACACCCTATGAGAAAAATTATACCATATATGATTTGGAATTAGCTACAGTGATATTTGCATTGAAAATGTGGAGAAATCATTTGTATAGAGAGATATGTCAAATACTCACATATCATAAAACCTTAAAGTACATCTTAAGGCAGAAAGAGTTAAATCTTAGGAAAAACATTGAGTGGAGTTATTAAAAGATTATGATTGTAAAATAGAATACCACCCAGGAAAAGCTAATGTGGTTGCGGATGCCTTAAGTCAGAAATCGAGTGGAAATTTATATTATATCCACACTATTAGGATGCCTTAATTAATAGAATTAAGAAAATTAGGTGTTGAACTTAAATTAGGCATTTTTGTAGGATTATTAGCTACACTAAGAGTAAGGCCAATGGTGATGGAAAGGATATTACAAGCATAGTTAATAGATGAAGAAATAAAGAGGATGTGTGGTAACGTAAAAAGTGGAAAGGTAAAAGATTTGAGTTGTGACAATAGAGGAGTTTAGAAATTTGGAAATAGACTCTATGTACCAAATGTTGGTGATTTGAGGAAGGAATTAATAGAAGAGGCACATTGTTTGGCATATGCCATGTATCTAGGAAGCACAAAAATGTATAGGAATATAAAGGGAAATTATTAGTGAAAAGGAATGAAAAGTGATATAGCTAAATTTTTTTTCAAATTGCTTAACTTATTAGCAAGTTAAGGCTGAACATAAACATCCTACTAGATTACTGCAATCCTTACCAAACTCATAATGAAAGTGGGAACATATTATAATGGACTTTATAATAGGATTGTTGAGGACACAATAGGGAAATGATTCAATTTAGGTAATTATTGATCAATTAAGAAAATCTACACATTTCATTCCCATTAAGATTAGATATGCCTGAATAAATTGGAAGAGTTATATGTTAAAGAAATTATCATGTTATATGGAGCACCAACATCTATCATATCAGATCATGATCCAAGGTTTGCATCATGATTTTTTCTAAGTTTACAAGGAGCTTTAGGCACAAAATTGAAATTTGGTATTGCTTTCCATCCTCAGACGGATGGACAGTCAGAACGTACCATATAAGTACTATAGGATATGCTAAGGGCTAGTGCTTTAGACTTAGGAGGCAATTGGGATAAGCAAATCCCATTAATGGAATTTGCTTATAATAATAACTACCATAGTTGTAAAGGAATGGCACTTTTTAAAGCTTTGTATAGAAGAAAGTGTAGAATAACGATCTGTTGGGACAAAGTTGGTGAAAGAAAGTTTCTTAGTCTAAAGTTGATTCAAATTGCAACAGATAATTTATAAGTGGTCTGACCTAATTTAAAAATACAACAGGGTAGGAAAAGAAGTTACGCAAATCTTAAACATGATGACATCAAATATGAAGTAGGGGAAAAAGTATTTTTAAAAGTATTAACATTGAAGGGCATATTAAGATTCAACAAACGTGGAAAATTAAGTCCAAGATTCATAGGGCCATATAAAGTGATTGAACGTGTTAGGCCAGTAGCTTATCGTTTAGCCTTACCACCTAACCTAGCAAGAATCCATGACGTCTTCCATGTGTTAATGTTGGGAAGATATATAAGTGACCCTTCTCATGTACAGTAAGAATAATCAATTGAATTAAAAGAAAATTTGAGTTATGAAGAGGAGCTGATAACCATATTGGCGAAGGACCAAAAATTTTTATGAAATAAAGTCATTCCCCTAGTTAAAGTCCAATGGCAGAATCATTCTTGTGAAGAAGCAACATAGGAAAGAGAGGAGGATATAAAGCACAAGTATCCACATTTATTATTCTCTGTGATAGACTGAACAGAGAAAAGAGCAACTGAATTTCGAGGAGGAAATTCTTGTTAGAGGAGAAAAATTGTCTTGTGTCTAAGAAATTCACCGTCATTGTGGGAAATAAAAAATATATATATAATCATATAAAATTAAAAGTACCTCTTGTCTATATTACTTATGGTACTTATAAATAATGATAATGATAATAATAGTATTAATTTTAGATAAATGTATATGTATATATGTGTGTAGGAAAAAAAAAAGAGGGACTTAGGACTAAATTGATATAAATGAAAACTTGGGACTTGGGACTAAATTGATATAAATGTAAACTTGGGAATTAGGATGGAAGTGTGAGAAAAGTAATTTTAAGGGTTAAAAAAAAGAAAAGAAAGTAGGAGCTGGCAAAATTAGGGGAGTCTAAAAATGTGACTCATTAAGTTAATCAATAGAACAACATTTCTCTTAAGCTCTGTTTTTTTTAGAACAAAAAGAAAAAGGGAAACTTAAAGAAGAGTGGAAATGGAACAAGAGTGAACAACAACAATCTTGAAGGCAATCTAGTTTGCATATGGAACAAAAGGCATTCTCATCACTTAATTTCTACTTTATAAGCAAGCAGTTGTGGTTTTCTTCTTTAAGAACCAATTATCAAAGAGAATATCAAAATCAAACAAGAATAAAAAAAATGGATGGAGTTTAGTTATAGATTAAGGTAAATTAAGAAAAAGTGATAGTTTAAGTATTGATTCAAATTCTTGAATGGCTTTAAATTTAATTGCATGCATAGGTTTAGTAGAGTTGTAATTACAAAGATAATTAGAAGTAAGTTTGGAATGAATCATAGTCTAAACTGATTCTAAGCTAAGTTTATATGTAAAAAGCTTAACTCTTTAAGCGAATAAAATTGAAGGAAGCTTTTGATTTGTTGTTAGGAATTGATAAGGGATTGAACGAAGAGTCTGTCAAAGTAGCGGGGGGAAAGAATAAAGGCTACACTTGACTGTGAGTGAACTCCACTGATCCTATAGTTATTTTTTAACTCTTTGTTGCTTGCTAAAATTTTGAACACTTGGTTTTGTTTTCCTTACGAAATTTGAATGTATTGTGGACTATTCTCTTTACTGGAATTATGTGTTATTAGTGTTGTTCCCTTTCATGAAAATTGGATTTTCGCTAAACCATTTCTATTATTAGAAATTAGTGCTTTGGAGATTGCCTTTCTTTGCTAAATTTTAATTCCTAGATAGCCCCAAAAGTGATTAATTTCTTATGTTAATTCCTTTGAAACTCAGTTGTATAGTCTCCTCTCGAATTTTGTTCAAATAATCCTTTTTTAATCACTATGAACTCCATAATTTGATTGGTGTTGCAAAGCTTTATTCTAATGGTCATCTTGTTGCTGTTGAGTTGAATGGTTGTTAACTTATGAGTTTTGTTAGTTTTATGATACTTTTCTTATGTTCTAATTGATTTATACTAAAGATTAATTGTCCTTTCTAGTTTTAATTGACTCAAACATATATTTATGTGAATTACACATAAAAAAAAAAAGCCGAACAAGCAAGAGTTGTGGAATTATGTTTTGGTAATGACTTGTTGATGACCAAAGTAAAGTCTTTATTGCTAAAGACAATGCTGAATTGAACTTTTAGGAATTGAAAATAGTCATTGACAGTAATTCATTTTAATCATGATACAACATATAGGACTTGAATCAATGTTTAAGAGTTTAAAGCACATTTGTGTAATAGGCCTCAATAATGTAAATAATATGATATTTTCTATTTACTTAAGTTATAACATATCTTTTCTTTTAGAATAATGAACAATTTTTATGATTAAATTTATACTTGTAAAGGAATAGCTATGATAATTTAATTTCCAAAGAACACAATTTTGAATTATATACATAAATAATTTATTAAACAATGGGCAAAGAAGTAAATTGGAAATGTTAAAATTAAGCACATACATGCAATTGAATAAGGGTAGTAAGACCATGTCTGGGATATGGCTATGTCCTGTGAATTGTAAGACAATGTCCAGGACACTGCATTTCACATTGTGAATTGATTTGATGTAAAATTATACATAGGTTATAGCTATCGAAATGAATTGACAAAAATTAATTATTCAAAATGGTCATTTTATTTATAATTGTCTTTGGGACAATGCTCAGGTTCAAATATGCTTTTAAGGCAATTCTGAGTGGTTAACTGTATGCATACATATTAATTAGACCTTCATTATGCTGATGGTACCCGATAACCACATGTACATGTGCATTTATGCTCATTAACTTTATTAATTACTAGACTTGTTTAAATTAAGAATTTATCTTTAATGTTATAAACATTATTCTTAGAGGTTAAAATTTAAGATATATTAACCCAATGATTATCCTTGGAACACATTTTGAAATGGGTGGTTAATAATTTCATTTAGATTCTCGCATAAAACTAGCAAGAATAATAAACAACTAATAATTAGAATTCCAATGCCTTAAATAAATAATTAAATTTTGAATAATATGAATATTCAATATTTTATTTAGTTATTTATTAAATATAACTCTTCTTTAATTTATTCACTTGTTCATACCGTGATTCCACTTTATTGTTTTCTTTGTTCACTCATTGAGTATTTTCTTTGAAAATACTCATGTCTCATTGCTTTTCTTTTTCAAGTTGACTATGTTAGTACTAGTTAGAATTGTTTGTACATTTATAAGAGTAGTAAAGATGTCATGTGATTATATGGTTATGAGCCAAGAAGTGCAACAAGATGAGGCAATTATTAAATACTCCCAGGACACAGTGTTAATATAGAGTTAGACTAGAAGGTGCAGGTAGAACTTGCAACTATACCTTTTGGTACCTTGACACAGAGAGAGAACTTTGGGGATTGTGTTATTACAAGGGTTCTTGTGATCTATGAGACTGCCTTTAATGTTCATGTTTCTCTGATCCTAGACTAGTACCGATGGTGACTTAAAAATAATCTTTTTTATTTTGAATATGTAGTCATATGATATATGTATATAACTATGGTAGACAGGGTTACTTAATTGTAGTTGATTACAACCTTACCCTTTTGGTGTAATTATTTTGTAAATATTTTGGTTGTAATTAGTACTCTATCTTTTCAGTGATGTATATAGTAATGTGAATAGTTTAAGAAATAAATGGTAGCTTCTTGTTATTCTCCTTAATGTCAAGTATCACATAAAATACTTAAAAAGAGGTTTATATTGAAATTTATATTAAGTTTGGATGCAATATTAATGGAATCTAGCTAAATGCATAGGTTGAGTTTCATTATGTTTAGGATAGTAAACTAAATTAAATTAAATGAAATTAACCTCACCAGTAATTAGGTATTCCATTATATACAACTCTTATTCTATTTAGTTCATGATTATTATTCAAGTATTAATTCTCAGAGTGCTAACTTATCCTGTATGCTTCCCTATTGGATGTTCAAGGGTAACATTCCAATAGAGGTACTTATGGGGTTGGGTGTCACATTGTTGCTATCTAAGTTTCTCAGGCATTGTTGTATCCTAAAAGTGTTTTACCATCAACAACCCGAAGCAAACATATAGTGGGGCAATAAACAATTAAAAGAAAGTGATTTTATCATGCCTCAAAGCCATATATACACCTATTACCATAAGAAATTTTAAGTGTTTATTATCATTTTGTCAGAATAGATACAAATTCTAATTCTGCTTTTAAGATTATGAATTAAGAATTTATGAAATTAGATAGATTTGATGGGATAAACTTTACCCAAGAGAGAGACAAAATGTTATTCCTTCTTACCACTTTGAAAATTGCCTATGTGTTGGATAAGAATTTGTCTGCACTTCCTTCACCATAAACTAATAATGATGAAGAATAAAACAAGCAAGGAAGAAGCGTGAAGATGATGAATTTTTTTGTAGAGGCCATATTCTCAATTCCTTAACATATCATCTTTGTGATATATTTTCCTCCATGAACGCTCCACAAGCAATTTGGGCTGCACTAGAGGCAAAGTATAACATAAAAAAATAAGGTGCTAATAAATTTCTTATCTCTAAATTCTTTGATTTTACTAATTTTAATAATCGCTCAATTTTGGATCAAATACATGAACTTTAAATTCTATTTTCAAAACTAAAGGATTTGAAGGTTGATGTTTCTGAACCATTACAAGTTTGTGCTATAATTGTAAAAATTCCTACTAGTTGGAATGAATATAAGAAGAAGTTGTTATATACTATTTAAAATTTTACTTTAGATCAACTTATGAAACACTTGAGTATTGAAGAAGAATCATGTGTACGTGAAAAGAAATTTATTTATGAGTCTGATCATAAAGTTAATTACATTAACGAAAAGAATAAAAAATAAAAGAATAAAAGAAAAATTCTTAAGGTTGTTTAAGATTTCCAAGAAAGGGATGACTTATTGTAATTGTGGCAAGAAAAGGCACTTCAAACATGAATGCAGATTAAGGAAGAAACATAAATTAAATAATTTTGCACCTATAACTAATAGTGCTAATGCTATTAAACAAGATATTACAGAAATATTTGCAATAATTTTTGAATTGCACATTTGAATGATCACAGAAGTTCATATGACAGCAATAAACAAGTTAAATGATTGGTGGTTTGATTCTGAATGGGAAACCATAATATTGCAAAGGTTCTTGGAAAAGGAAGCATTGAATTAGTGTTTACTTCTGGAAATAAAATTTAATTTGTTAATGTGTTGCATGTTCTAGAAATTAGAAAGAATTTAGTTTCTACAAATTTACTTTATAAGAAAGGGGTAAAGGCTATGTTAGGGTATGATAATTTAATTTTAACCAAGAGTGGGATGTTTGTTGGAAAGGGTTATTCATGTGATCGTACGTTTGAATTAAGTGTTGTTGATGTTAATTACAATAATAATAATAATAATAATAATAATACACATGTTTCTGTTTATACTGTTGAGTTATCTTTATCATTATGGCATGATCGTTTGGCTTATATAAGTTTTAATAATTTAAAACTTATAGTAAAAGCATTTAAGCAAAAGGAGGGTATAGACTATTTTGATACATATGCTCATATGGCTAGAGTAACCTCCATTAGAGTGCTTTTAGCTCCATTGATATATGATTTGTATGTACATTAAATGGGTATTAAAACAACCTTCTTGAATGGTAATTTAGATGAGGAAGTTTATATAGAGCAACTGGAAGGATTTGTTTTACCTAGAAATGAACATAAAGTGTGTAAATTAATTATATCATTTTATGGTTTAAAACAAGCTTTAAAGCAATAGCATGAAAAGTTTGAATATGTGATTTTAGAGTATGGTTTTAAACATAATAATACTAACAAGTGCATATATTCTAAATTCACTAAAAAGTTTAAAGTTATTATTTGTCTTTATGTTAATGACATGCTTATTATTAGGATAAATTTAGATAGTTTTAATGATACAAAGAAGTATTTATCCTCAAGGTTTAAAATGAAAGATTTGAATGAGGTAGATACTATCACGACCCAAAACAAGGGCCATGACCGGCGCTAGGGAACGGGAATTCTTTCGAATCCGGAACCCGTAGCAAGCCTTAAAATAAAAAAAAACATGCAATAATAATATTAATAACATAAATAAAGTATTCTGCAGCGGAAATAAAATCATAAATATTGAAATAATAATCCACCAAATGAAATTAAATCGAATAACTCATCTCATATATAAATAACCTTTTAATACAAATTCCAGTTCAAATCTTTAAAATACATAACTCACACAAATATAATACATAAACTCCATAACTGTTTACAACTACTGCAGTGTTTAGATTATAAAATAAGGCTCAGATAAACAGTTTACATAGTGAAGCCGAGCGGAAGAAATTCGGTGTATGGGTCTGCTACTGAGGTCTGAAGACGATGACTCTCCTGAAAAATAGTCAATGAAGGTGAGTCAGACCTCACTGAGTGAATTGTTATAATATATATACATGCATACTAAATGACAATGCACACAGTCAATGGTATATATATATAATAAATATATATATAGGCAATTACACACAGATGCAACAAAATCATTTTATATATTTTATAAAAATCATTGTTTATGAAGGATCAAATAAAACCCTAGAAAATCGCAACCTCAAGCAGTGTTAGACAACACTCTAGCCATACAGGCTCACTTATTCCAAATATATTCACTTGTTCCATTTGGACAGTAGACTAGCCTCGAGACACTAAGTCAACCGAGCTCCAGCAGTCTGACTGTCAGTGTGATTGGCCCCGAGACACTTGGTCAATCGAGCTCCAGTAATCACACTCCCAAATCATATCATGCATCAGATAAATCAATCAATCCAATCATTATCCACAAATAGGTTAGTATTATAGCCTAAATGCTATCAGTGTACCGATACGTACTCGGTTATAGTGCTGCCCACTAGGTAGCACGTTCTATTGATATCCTTCATTTTAAATATAAAACATACATTCATAAAAATAAATGATGGATGAATTTGAAATAAACAGCAACATAAACCATATATATACTAGAAATATACCAAAAGTAAACTAGGTATATTTTGAGTATATATACTTCAAATAAATTTAATTTAATTACAAAATAAACTAGAAATAAACCATAAATAAACCTAAAACATATTTTAAGAATAACTTATTAATAGAACATGCATATAGTTAAAATATACCAAAAGTAAACTTAAGTAATACTTAAATCATTTATGCATATTTATCAAAATAAATCATACATTTCTAAAATCATGCATCCTAGAACATATATATATAAAATAACAACTCATTGATTATTGCGCTCCTCAAGATAGGTTCGACAGGCCTGATCCACTAGGCCTCGGTCTCGGCGCAACTAAACAAACAAATGATAACAGGAAATCAGAATAATTCTATCGAAATTTCTAGAAACTCGATCTAGAATACTAAACACAGAATTAGAATCAGAATTCGACCAAACATCACGTTTTACGAGAATTCTATCGAAAATCCGACAGAACCTCCCCTGTAAAATGGGCATCTCTCAGTAGAGCCAGTCCTGCAAAGAAACACACTTCGAACAAATTCAATTCACAACCACAATCCCTCAGTCGGACTCCAAACTACAATTCACAGACCGAGGTTCACAATTCACAGAATAATTACAAAAATATCAAAAATATCCTTTTATAATAAAAACACATTTTATCAATCCAATTTACATAATTAACCCTAAAACATGTTAAAACCCAATAAAAACTCATTTATTTAGGAAAATCGTATAATATATATATAATTGAAAATAATTTACGAAAAATAGTTTTAATTAGTTAAAAATACTAAATAATTTGTAGAAATCATTTTTATACCCTAAATAACTATTAAAACCAATTTAATTACATTTTTAGCCAATTTTAGCATAAAATTACCAAAATACCCCTATATATACATTTACTAAAATTAATAAAAAATCCACCAAAAATAATATAATTACTCAAAATTAATTTTCTCAGCATATAATTCAATAATATCAATAAATATACTCACTTAACCAATTAATTTCAATTAAACACATAATTAACCTAATTTTTCAAAAATTACATAAACTTAATAAATTCCAAATAAATATATAAAATTCACAAAAATTACCAATAAATTTCTAAAATGCATTTTAACACCTATAATTACCATAAAACACAATTTCATAATTTAATTAATTAATTTTCGAAAATTAGAAAATAATAATAAAATAATTAAAAATTCCCAAAAATCAAAATAAATTCCAAAAATTCCAAAAAAAATTCACAGAGGTAGATTAAGCTACTAAGATCAAAGTTTGTGAAGGGAGTTTGCTTGAATCAATCAAATTGGAGCTCAAAAAAATTCAAAAACTCAAAGTGACCGAAAATGTAAAATCAAAACCTAGGAAAATCTAGACCGTTTTAAGTGAAACAAAGCTTGGAATCACACTCACCAGAGCTCAAGGAGAAGATAGAGACTGGCGATGTGAAAAATGGTGGCCAGAATCGTGAGAAATGGAGATGGCTCAACTTTCGATCATCCGACTTTTTCGAGCTTCGAACAGCGCCGGAGAAGGAAGAGAAGGCGGCGGAACTGGCTGGTGAGGAGGTTGTCGATGGCGGAAGGGCTAGAGACACTCTGATCGGAGAAGAAACGGACGATGAGGGTGAGGGACGATCGGGAAGAAGAGGAGGAAGAAAGGGGCAATTCTGTAATTAATGTGAACTTTAGTTTTTTTGTTAAATATGTATGTATATATATAACTGTACTATTTATTATAATAATATATAATCTCACACACATTAAATATACACCACACACATATTTTAATAATATATACACATATATAATTAATTAATTAATATTAAAACTAAATATTAAAAATTAATTTAGTTAATTAAACCCTAATTTATTTTTAAATAAATATACATACATACATTTTATTTAGCACTTTAAATTATATATGAGTTCATGCAAATTCGTAAAACCATTTAAAATAATTAATATTAAATTATTTACGTCTTAATTTCCCTGAAAATATAATTCTCGGGAAAATTTTACGTAAAGAACTTAAAATAATATAAAATAATTAAAATTAGCTTTAATAAATAACAACTCATAAAAATATCATAAATAGGTATAAAAATTATTAACACAGCATATCCTGATGCAGTTTAAAATTATTTAAAAACTCAGGATATTACAGTCTTCCCCCCTTACAAGAATTCGTCCCCGAATTCTAGAAAAGAATAATTACCAGATCAATAAGGGAAAAGATACGAGTAAGAAGCTCGCATCTCAGCTTCAGTCTCCCACATATGCTCCTCAACTCTATTGCTACGCCATAGAACCTTGACCATCAGAATCTGTTTTGATCACAACTTTCGAACTTGATAGTCAATGATCGCCACAGGTTCTTCCACAAACGTCAAATCTTCATTCACTTCTACACTGTTGGGCTGCAACACGTGTGAAGGGTCTGATACATACTTCGTCAGCATCGAGATATGGAATACCGGATGCACTTGGGACATACTCGGAGGCAAAGCCAACCGATATGCAACAGTGCCAACTCTCTCCAGAATCTCAAACGGTCTGATATATCTCAGTGCTAACTTACCCTTCCTGCCAAATCTCATAACACCCTTCATCAGAGACACCTTCAAAAAAACAAAGTCTCCAACCTGAAACTCTATATCTCTGCGCCTAGGATCCGCATAACTCTTCTGCCTGCTAACTGTGGTCTCTAATCTATGCTTAATCATGGTGACTTTCTTTGCAGCATCCTGAACCACCTCAGGTCCAGTCAAAGCTCTCTCCCCAATCTCATCCCAACTCAGAGTGGATCTGCATTTCCTTCCATACAACACCTCATACGATGCCATGCCAATACTGCTATGGTAGCTGTTATTATATGCAAACTCAACAAGTGGCAAATGATCATCCCAGCTACCTCCCAAATCCAAGACACACATCCTTAACATATCTTCCAATGTCTGGATCGTCCTCTCAGACTAACCATCTATCTGAGGATGAAAAGTAGTACTGAAATCCAATCTAGTGCGCATCGCTTCCTGCAACTTCTACCAAAAATGAGAGGTAAAAACTGAACCTCTGTCTGACACAATGGACATAGGTACTCCATGAAGGCACACAATATGCTTCACATATAGCTTCACCAATCTAGCTACAGAATAAGTGGCTTTCACAGGCAAGAAATGTGCAGACTTGATCAACCTGTCTACAATCACCCAGATAGAATCGTATCCATCCTTAGAACGAGGTAAACCAACCATAAAATCCATAGCTATCCTTTCCCACTTCCACTTGGGAATAGGAAGAGGCTGAAGCTTCCCATAAGGCTTTTGATGTTCAGCTTTCACTTGCTGACACGTCAGGCACATAGCAACATATTCAGTGACATCCTTCTTCAGTCCGTCCTACTAGTACAAATATCTGATACTATGGTACATCTTAGTGACACCCAGATGTACGATATAAACTGTAGAATGTGCTTCCTCTAGGATCTCTTCTCTTAAACCATCCACATCAGGAACACACAATCTACCACTGATCCACAATACACCATCATCATTAAGTGTGAAATCAGTGAACTTCCCTGCCCGAACATTCTCTGTAAGCTCTTCTAGAATAGGATCTCAGCTCTGAGCTGCTTTAATCCTATCCCCCAGTACAGATCGCACCTTAAATTGAGCTAGCAGTCCACCTGACCTACTTATCTTCATCATCAGACCTTGATCCACTAACAGATGCAACTCCTGGATCAACGGTCTCCTTTCAACACTAATGTGAGCAAGACTGCCTGAGGACTTTCTACTCAAGGCATCTGCTACTACATTAGCCTTGCCCGGATGATATAAAATCTCACAATCATAATCCTTCAACAATTCCAACCATCTCCTCTGCCTCAAATTCAGATCTCTCTACTGGAAAATGTACTTAAGGCTCTTGTGATCAATAAAAATCTCACAAGTCACCCCGTACAAATAATGTCTCTAAATCTTTAGAGCAAAGATCACTGCAGCCATTTCAAGGTCATGTGTAGAATAGTTCTGCTCATGCTTCTTCAACTACCTCGAAGCATAGGCTATCACCTTACCATTCTGCATCAACACACAACCAAGGCCAACTCTAGAGGCATCACAATAAACTGTGAACTTATCCACACTATTAGGCAAAGCTAGCACTGGGGCTATGGTCAACTTCTCCTTCAGCAACTGAAAACTATTCTCACAAGCTTCAGACCACTCAAATCTTACATTCTTCTGAGTCAAGTGAGTCATAGGGGCTGTAATTCTAGAAAAATCCTGTATAAACCGCCTATAATACCCGGTTAAACCTAAAAAACTCTGAATCTCAATAACAGAAGTCAATCTAGGCCACTCAGACACTGCCTCAATCTTCTGTGGATCAACTTGGATACCTCTTTAGACACCACGTGTCTAAGAAAAGAAACACTCTCCATCCAAAAATCACACTTCAAGAATTTAGCACAAAGTTGATGATCTCTCAGTGTCTGCATTACAGTCCTCAAGTGATATACATGCTCCTCCATACTCCTCGAATAAACCAGTATATCATCGATGAAGACTACCACAAACTAATCCATATACGGTCTGAATACCTTATTCATCATGTCCATAAAAGTTGTTGGTGCATTAGTCAAACCAAAAGACACCACCAGAAACTCATAATGGCATATCGAGTGCGGAATGCCGTTTTAGGAACATTGGCTTCACTATTCTCAGCTGATGATAACCCGACCTCAAATCAATTTTGGACAAGAACTATGCAGCCTGTAGCTGATCAAATAAGTCATCTATCCTTAGGAGAGGATACTTATTCTTCACTGTCACCTTATTAAGCTCTCTATAGTCAATGCACAGTCTCAGGGTACCATCCTTCTTCTTCACAAACAGGACTGGTACACCCCAAGGAGAAACGCTGGGTTTGATGAAACCCTTATCCAACAACTCTTGCAACTGCTCCTTCAACTCTGTAGGAGCCATTTTGTAGGGTGGCATAGATATAGGAGTAGTACCTGGAACCACATCTATACAGAACTCAAGCTCTCTGTGAGGTGGTAAAACTGGCAACTCCTCATGAAAAACATCAGGAAACTCACAGGCAATAGGAACATCTGTGAGTGACAACTTCTCCACCGAACTATCCCTGACTAATGCCAAATATCCCTGACATCCTTTCCTCAGTAACTTCCTAGCCGTAATAGCAGAAATGAGATTCTGAGGTGCTGAACTCCTATCATCCACAAACTTAAATTCTTCTTCATCAGGAATTCTGAAAGTCACCTCTTTATTCCGATAATCCACCACGGCATAATGCTGAGATAACCAATCCATACCCAGAATTACATCAAACTCCATCACATCCAATAGAATCAAATTAGCAGGCAATTCTCTATCTCCCACGAGAACTGGACAACCAGAAAGAACAATATCGGCGTCCAAAGAATCACTCAGAGGAGTGGCAACAGACAAAGGAAAAGCCATCCTTGAAGCTTGCCAACAAGACTTAAAAGCAAAAATGGGAGAAACGAATGAATGCGTGGCACCCAGATCAAACAGAACCCATGCATCCAGGTAACAGACAGAAATAATACCTGCCACAACTGCATTAGATGCCTGAGCATCCTGCTGAGTGAGATGGAAAACTCTGGCCTGTCCTCGACCTCCCTACTGACTAGTAGAAGCCTGACTAACACCTCTAGCACCTCCTCTGATACCTCTACCATGACCCTGCTGCGGAATAAGCTGAGTAGAACTTTGATGCTGGGCTGGAGGCAACTGAAATGGTACGGGTGCAACACTAGCAATCGACTGCTATGAAAATCATGGAATTTACACCTGCTGATACCCAGAGTAAGGACATGATCTAGCATAATGTCCTGTCTGCCCGCATCTGAAGCATGTTAGTGGTGTCAGGTAACACAGTCCCTAATGGACTCTACCGCAGGTCTGGCAAACACTGGTAGCTGTCCTAAAACTACGACTACTGCTGCTGCTCAAAGCACCTTACCTGAATCTGAATGGCCAACACTGACCTCCACGGCCATGTCTACTGCTCCGATGCACTTGCTGCTGCTGCCTCTGACTCTGCTAAGTCGGACCTCTCTGCTAACTACTCGAACCAACATGAAAAATTGAATACGAAGTACCCTGTAATCCACTCGACTGAACACCCAGCTAGTAATAATCAAGCATAGCTCCCTGCCTGACTAGCCTCAGCTCAATCTCCTTGGCCAACTCAATAACCGGCTCTAGAGTAAGGCCCGCTGTAGGCATACCAGTAAATGCTGAACCCAATCTGGTGACATAGGTAGTGATTGTAAAATACTAGTCTCGCATCAGATCCTCTACATATCTACCCAGTCGGAGGAACTCTCGGGTGTACTCCTCAACTGATCGATCACCGAGAGAAATACAAGTCAACAGGAGACGATAACTTATATGGAGTGGCTCTAGATAGAATCTCCTCATAAACCGCTCTCTGAACTGAGCCCAGGTCATCATCATCATATAAGGCTGGATCATCTAAATAAACCAGTCCAAGGTTGGTCCCTCAACAGACAGCTCGACTATCATAATCTGTTGGTACTCGGTGTGAGCAGTCCGAGTCCTAGTCTCGATCGTGTGCAGAAAGTCTAACGAATCGAAAGTCCCATCAAAGGCAATCCTTCCAACTCTGGCATAAAATAGAGTTGCCTCAGGGTCTGACATACCCTGTTGATAGGTAGACTGAACAGGCTAAATAACCGGAGGTACAGGAACATCCTCAAACTCAAGCTCTACAAGCTCCTCATCCTGTATCTCTCTCTGCCTACGGCGACCGCTCCTCGAGGTCTACCTCTGCCATGACCTCTGTGCCTAACTGGCGGCTCAGGAGGTAAAACCTCATCCTGGAAGGACTCATCATCCTCAGCCTCAACGACCGTGGAGCGACACGCACTCGCCTCCTCATTCTGAAAAGACAAACAGAATGATTCAGACAAAACAGACAATGGAGGAATAATGTAGAAAACTAAAGTAAGGAATACTTATCAAGACATACTCGAACCTAATTCACTGCAGTAGTTTCCAAAAGAAAATATAACACTAAAACTAGGGCCACAACTCAATCAACTAAAGCCCTGACACAAAACTCCACTACGATACCAACTTTGTCACAACCCAAAACAGGGGCCATGACCGGCGCTAGGGAACGGGAATTCTTTCGAATCTGGAACCCGTAGCAAGCCTTAAAATAAAAAAAACATGCAATAATAATAATAACATAAATAAAGTATTCTGCAGCAAAAATAAAATCATAAATATTGAAATAATAATCCACCAAATGAAATTAAATCGAACAACTCATCTCATATATAAATAAACTTTTAATACAAATTCTAGTTCAAATCTTTAAAATACATAACTCATACAAATATAATATATAAACTCCATAACTGTTTACAACTACTGCAATGCCTAGATTATAAAATAAGGCTCAGATAAGCAGTTTACATAGTGAACCCGGGGCGGAAGAAATCCGGCGTATGGGTCTGCTACTGAGTTCTGAAGACGGTGACTCTCTTGAAAAATAGTCAACGGAGGGGAGTCAGACCTCACTGAGTGAATTGTTATAATATATATACATACATACTAAATGACAATACACACAGCCAATGGTATATATATAATAAATATATATACAGGCAATTCCACACAGATGCAACAAAATCATTTTATATATTTTATGAAAATCACTGTTTATGAAGGATCAAATAGAACCCTAGAAAATCGTAACCTCAAGTAGTGTTAGACAACACTCTAGCCATACAGGCTCACTTATTCCAAATATATTCACTTATTCCAAATATATTCACTTATTCCAAATATATTCACTTATTCCATTTGGACAGTAGACTAGCCCCGAGACACTAAGTCAACTGAGCTCCAGCAGTCTGACTGTCAGTGTGATTGGCCCCGAGACACTTGGTCAACCGAGCTCCAGCAATCACACTCCTAAATCATATCACGCATCAGATAAATCAATCAAACCAATCAATATCCACAAATAGGTTAGTATTATAACCTAAATGCTATCAGCGTATCGGTACATACTAGGTCCTAATGCTGCCCACTAGGTAGCACGTTCTATTGATATCCTTCATTTTAAATATAAAACATACATTCATAAAAATAAATGATGGATGAATTTGAAATAAACAGCAACATAAACCATACATATACTAGAAATATACCAAAAGTAAACCAAGTATATTTCGAGTATATATACTTCAAATAAATTTAATTACAAAATAAACTAGAAATAAACCATAAATAAACCTAAAAAACATTTTAAGAATAACTTATTAATAAAACATGCATATAGTTTGAAAATATACCAAAAATATACCAAAAGTAAACTTATGTAATACTTAAATCATTTATGCATATGTATCAAAATAAATCATACATTTCTAAAATCATGCATCCTAGAACATATATATATAAAATAACAACTCATTGATTATTGCGCTCCTCAAGATAGGACCGATGGGCCTGGTCCACTAGGCCTCGATCTCGATATAATTAAACAAACAAATGATAACAGGAAATCAGAATAATTCTATCAAAATTTCTAGAAACTCGATCTAGAATACTAGACACAGAATTAGAATTAGAATTCGACCAGACATCACGTTTTATGAGAATTCTACCGAAAATCCGGCAGAACCTCCCCTGAAAAATGGACATGTCTCTACTCAAGGAGTAGAGCCGATCCTGCAAAGAAACACACTTTGAACAAATTCAATTCACAACCACAATCCCTTGGTCGGACTCCAAACTACAATTCACAGACCGAAGTTCACAATTCACAGAACAATTACAAAAATATTGAAAATGCCCTTTTATAATAAAAACACATTTTATCAATCCAATTTACATAATTAACCCTAAAACATGTTAAAAACCGATAAAAACTCATTTATTTAGAAAAATCGTATAATATATATATAATTGAAAATAATTTACGAAAAATAGTTTTAATTAGTTAAAAATACTAAAGAACTTGTAGAAATCATTTTTATACCCTAAATAACTATAAAAACTAATTTAATTACATTTTTAGCTAATTTAGCATAAAAATACCAAAATACCCCTATATATACATTTACTAAAATTAATCAAAAATCCACCAAAAATAATATAATTACTCAAAATTAATTTTCTCAACATATAATTCAATAATATCAATAAATATACTCAATTAACCAATTAATTTCAATTAAACACATAATTAACCTAATTTTTCAAAATTACATAAACTTAATAAATTCCAAATAAATATATAAAATTCACAAAAATTACCAATAAATTTATAAAATGCATTTCAACACCTATAATTACCATAAAACACAATTTCATAATTTAATTAATTAATTTTTGAAAATTAGAAAATAATCAAAAATTCCCAAAAATCAAAATAAATTCCAAAAATTCCACAAAAATTCAAAGAGGTAGATTAAGCTACTAAGATCAAAGTTTGTGAAGGGATTTTACTTGAATCAATCAAATTGAAGCTCAAAAAAATTTGAAAACTCAAAGTGGCCGAAAATGTAAAATCAAAACCTAGGAAAATCTAGACCGTTTTAAGTGAAACAAAGCTTGGAATCACACTCACTAGAGCTCAAGGAGAAGATAGAGACTGGCGGTGTGAAAAATGGTGGCCAGAATCGTGAGAAACGGAGATGGCTTAACTTTCGGTCATTCGGCTTTTTCGAGCTTCGAACGGCGCCGGAGAAGGAAGAGAAGGTGGTAGAGCTGGCTAGTGAGGAGGTTGTCAATGGAAGAAGGGCTGGAGGTGCTCTGATCGGAGAAGAAACGGACGGTGAGGGTGAGGGACGATCGGGAAGAAGAGGAGGAAGAAAGGGGCAATTCTGTAATTAATATGAACTTTAGTTTTTTGTTAAATATATGTGTATCTATATAACTATACTATTTATTATAATAATATATAATCTTACACACATTAAATATACACCACACACATATTTTAATAATATATACACATATATAATTAATTAATTAATATTAAAACTAAATATTAAAAATTAATTAATTAATTAAACCCTAATTTATTTTTAAATAAATATACATACATACATTTTATTTAGCACTTTAAAATTATATATGAGTTCATATAAATTCATAAAACCATTTAAAATAATTAATATTAAATTATTTACGTCTTAATTTCCCCGAAAATATAATTTCCGGGAAAATTTTACGTAAAGAACTTAAAATAATATAAAATAATTAAAATTAGCTTTAATAAATAACAACTCATAAAAATATCATAAATATGTATAAAAATTATTAACACTGCATATCCCGATGCAGTTTAAAATTATTTAAAAACTCGGGATATTGCAGATACAATCTTGGGTATTAAAGTTAGAATGCATATTGGGGTTTACTGATTGTCAATCTCATTATATTGACAAAATTTTGAATAAGTTTAGTCAGTTAAATATTAAAGATGCAAACACCCCTTACGATGTATCATCTAAGATTGTTAAGAATGTTGGTAGAATAATAGTACAAGTTGAATATGCTAGTGTTATAGGTAGCTTAATGTATGCAATGCATTGCACAAGGCCTAATATTGCTTTTGCAATTTGTAAATTATCAAGAGTCACTAGTAATCGTAGTGTTAATTATTGGAAAGCAATAGCGAGGGTACTTGGATATTTAAAGAAAACTATAAATCTCATATTATTTTATACTAGTTTTCCAACCGTATTAGAAAGTTATATATTTGCTAGTTGGATAACTAGTGCAAGTGATAATAAATCCACCTCTGGTTGGATTTTTACACTTGGTAGTGATGTTTTTTCTTAGGCATCAAAGAAATAGATGTGTATTACTCATTCAACAATGGAATCCAAATTCATAGCTTTAGTAGCTGCAGGTAAAAAGGCAGATTGGCTGAGAAATGTATTATTATTTATAGGGTTGCGGCCACAACTGTTGCCAACCATTTCATTATACTATGATAGCCAAGCAGATATGTTTAAAGCTTTTAGTAAAATATACAATGGAAAGTCTAGACATATAAGTTTAAGACATGAGTTTATAAGGCAATTAATTAGTGTTGGTATTATTATCATAATGTATGTAAGGTCTTGTAAAAACTTGGTAGATCCATTTACAAAAGGGCTCCCAAGAGATATGGTTAAAAGTACTTCTGTCGAAATAGGATTAAGACCTTTTAACTAAATTTATCAACTGATGGGAACCCAACTTCCTATTAGCACTACCACTAAGAAAGAAGTTTAATGGGTAATAATAAGTTAATTGATAAGTAGTACTAATGTTAATAATTTAGTACTAAATTATTATGAGGATAAGTGGTTTTACTCTTAATGAAGTTCAAAGGTTTAAATATTTATGGATCTAGGAATAAGATTAAGGGAACTTAACCTATATGAAAATAAGAAGTGGTGTCACTTCAACAAAGTAGTGAAACTTTATAACTATTTAGGAATTCAAGGTTGTAGCACAAGGCCATATTAGTACTAAGACTTTGTGAACCTATGAAAGAAATTAAAGTATCATGTGTGTGATGTTTCTGTTTCTAATATTAAGAAATCATCATTTAAGGCTTAATCACCATTAACAATTGTTTTGGTTTAAAAGGTATGCCACCATTGATTTTATTAAGGACTTGAAATGTTTACACTAAGTAATAGTTTAAATCAAAAGATACTATTACTATGCATGCAACTTATTTTAATACTTTACACTTTAAACTAAGTAGGGGACTGTTGAACAAATTTAATATAGTTTGAAGTATAAAGTGTTGAACCTTAAACAGTAAAATAATATTTTTTATGGTCATAAGAAATTAAGTAAAATTATATTTAATTTGTGTGTTTAAGTGATTATATTTAGGTTAATTAATATTATAAATTCAAGTTCAATCTCAAGTAATGAAAAGTCAAGTTGTTAAATTTCTAAGTCTGCAGCTCTGTCATGAGTGGTAATAAAGCCATCATTAGTAATAACAGGGACAAAATTGAAGATCAAATTTTTCGCCAAAAATCCAAAGTCAAATTTGGTAAACTATGATGGGATTCTTCATTTTTAATGGTCATAAGCAAATCCCAATGATTGCAAAAAAATTTTAGAGCAAAATTATGAAGTTCCAAATTGCAAAATTCCCGACAACAGTCATGACTAATGTCACCACCAGCGTCATGAGCAAATGAAGTCATGAGACACCTATCATGAGTGGTGACAAAGTTGTCATTAGTAATGATGATCAATTCTAAAAATTCCTAAGAGTTGTCACCACTAGCTTTATAAGCATCAGAAGTCATGAAAACACGAAATTTAAAATTTCATCTCAGTGCCCGATTGTCATAACCAATGATGATTTAATAACAAGCATGCAGAGTGCTTTTCTGGGTGGTTTCAAATGACTCTATTTATATTAAATGCATCTCTAACAACTCTTTTTCTCTTAGTGGGTTTAAATACAACTCATAATGATGCTAGAAAAGAAGAAGGAAGTTTTGCAAACATCTTTAGAGCTATCTTTGAGCATTCAATCTTGAATTTATTCTTCAACCACCCAAGTTCTCAATCTTTAATTCTTGTAATTGCTTTCTATCTCAATAGTGTTCATGAATGTGAGTTGGTGAGTGGTTAAAACCATTATTCAAAAGCTAAATAGTGAGATTGAGTGAGTTGGCTTAGGATTTTATTCACTCATAAGCTAAGAGGATTATTCTTAGAAAGTGGGTTTGAGTG
Source organism: Mallotus nudiflorus (assembly GCA_947683625.1). Classification (NCBI taxonomy): domain Eukaryota; kingdom Viridiplantae; phylum Streptophyta; class Magnoliopsida; order Malpighiales; family Euphorbiaceae; genus Mallotus; species Mallotus nudiflorus. The sequence continues at coordinate 3,578,767 of CANTUR010000461.1, forward strand.
TGAGCAACTAAAAACACTTGGGTTAGAGTGTGAGCCTTATGAAAACACTTAGGTTAAGTGTGAACCTTGGGAAAACACTTGGGTAGCTTGGTTTAAGCTTGTAAGGGTTTGATCTACACCTTGAAGTAGATTGATAGTGGATTAAGACTCTCAATTTGTGGTTGGGGAGAGAACATAGGCTTGGAGGGTTAAACCTCTATAAATTCCTTATGTTTTTATTGCTCATAATCTTTATTTATTTTAGCTTAAATTCTATTTTAAGTTTGCTCTTAATTGTAAAATCAAAATTACCCACCTAGCTCAAAAAGCAAATTCACCCCCCTATTGGCACTTATGGAATTACATTTGGTATTAGAGCTTTGGTCTCCATTTTTGAAGATTTAACCATCTTGGAGAAAATATCATGGCCTCCACAAGTCAAGTTATTACCACCCCTGATGTTCATGGTCCTAGCTACACAACACCTCTATTTTTTTATGGTGCTGATTATGCATATTGGAGAAATAAAATGGAGATGTTCTTGGATAGTGAAGGAGTCAATTTATGAGATATTATTGAAGAAGGTTGGATTCCTCCAACAAAGAAAGACAATGAAGGCAATGAGGTGATAATTCCTAGAAAGGAATATAGTAATAAGCAATCTAAAGCCAACTTGAAAAATAGGAAAATAATTACCATTCTCTATTGTGGCTTGAGTATAGAAGAATACAATGGAATAGAGCATTTAAAGTTAGCCAAAGAGATTTAGGAATTTCTAAAGACTAAGCATTAAGGCACTAGTCAAGTCAAGAATAAGAAATTGCAAATGCTTGGAAGAGAGTATAAATTATTTGAGATGAAGTCTTATGAGAAAATTAGTAATATGTATAGTAGGTTTAGCACTCTCATAAACTCTATGAGAAAACTTGGGAAGAAATTTTTGAATGAAGATGTTAATAATAAAATTCTTATAAGTTTGCTTTAAAAGGTTTAGGAAGCTAAGATAGTTTCAATTAAAGGAGCAAATGATCTCTCCATTCTACCTACGGATGAGCTTCTAGGGAAGCTTCCTACTCATGAAATCAAAATGAATTAAGTGGTAAAGGAAAAAATAGCTAAAAATGACAAAAGTATTGATTTCAAAGCAAGTAAAGACAATAGTGATAGTGACTCAAGTGAGAATGAAGATGAGTACACAATGATTTTTAGAAAAATAAGAAATATCATTATGAATAAGAGAAGGGGATTTAAGAAGCAAACACTTACAACAACTTGGGATGATTCTAGTGATGAAGAAACTGATGGAGAAGTTGCAAATCTTTGCTTCATGGCCTTAGAGGAACCTTTAAGTGATAAGGTACCTTGAATCTTGCTTTTTGTTCCTTAGTCTCCAACAAGGAGAATATTGGATCATATGGGCCCTTCTTTGCTGTAACTTTTATTTTTAGACCCTTTTTTGTCGGCTCTTGAGTGGTTTCCATAGTGACAGACCAATTAAAAATGAATATTGTTTCAACTATTTTAGAGTCCTACTATAGATGAGAAGATGATGGGAGATGATAATGAAATGATATGGGATTGGATTAAAATAAAAAGGAAAAAGGAATAAAAAAAATAGGTTAAAGGAGAAAAGGGAAAGTGGTAGGTGGCTCTAGGAGGAAAAAGGAGAAAAGATTAGGTTAAAGAAAAAGATGCTTTAAATACACCCCAATTCTAACCCTAGTCGCATCACTAGTGACGAAAGAGGTGTCACAACTAATGAAAAAAAATATTTTTATGGCTGTTAAAGTCCATTTGTTAATGAATGATGATATAGAAAGTTATGATCATGATTAAGTGGTTATGATTAAAAAAATGAAATGACAATTATTATGGAACTTTTCTGCCCCCAAAAAAATTAAATGCATAAAAAACTAATTGCATATGAATTATAACTTGTGATTGGTTTTTCATAGTAGTGAAAATTTACAACACTAAAGATAATTTTAAGTAGAAAACATGAATTTATTTGAATCAAGAAAAGAGCCTTCACTGTAAGTAACTAATATGTCATGATCATGAATTAAATTCAGGATTTTAAAAAATAAAGCTTTGAACTTGGGTTAAGCCATTTCTATCACAATAGGGACTAATTCAATATTGCACCATAATCAATCAAAGTTCAAAGATATAGCAAATTAACCACTCAAGGTTCAAACAACTGATTATAATAACACAAACAAGTTCGTATGCAACAATTAAGGAAGTCTAGTAAAGGTTACCTCCTTTTTGGGTTAAATAAGCTTTTCACTTGGTTACCCATTTTACAAGCTCCATATACCTTATCCTTTTCAAACTTCACTTTAGGAACGATAATGCCATGATCACCTTTATTTAGATCTCCAATGAGCTCTATGCTAGTGTAAGCACCCAATTTTGTGAAGCAATTGTGCACAATTGCGATGTAAGCTCCTATGATGAAATTCATTCAAAAATTGAACTTGGTTGTCAATTTTCTGGACTTTAAGGAACAAATTGCAACATTTTTTAGGATTTAATTGCAAATAAGTCAATTTTTCAAGGGTCTTTTGGTAACTAAAAGTTAAAAAAAATTAGGATAGGCATTTAAAATGCCAATCGGCATTATACAATGCCGGTCAGCATTGCATAGTGCCAACGCGCAATAAGTCTTTTTTTTATTTTTCGCATATTTTTTATTTTTTATTGATTTTTTTAGTGTTTTGATTAGTTAAAAATTCAAAATTTATCTTTAAGATTATCTTATAAGGTTTTTTTTTAATGCAGAAGGTTTTTTAAATTAAAAAACAAACGCTATTTGATCATCAGATGAGTCTGTTCCTCCTTTGGAGGAAGTCAGTACGTGCAGACTCTACGTTTAAAAGCAGAGTCTACATGCGTGTGTGAGGAGGATTTTAGGGGGAGAAGATTTTTCTTTCTTTGAGAGACTCACACAAATGAGAGTTTTTACAAACAGAAAAAAACGCAGAAACCCTAAAAATTTAGACATGAAGAATAACCCGCACACACCCTGCTCTTTTAAAAAACCTCCAATTTTGGAAACTACCAGTGTCTTCAAAAGTAATCAAATCCCAGTCCAGAATCAACAACAAGTCAATTTCAATAGTGAAAATCCTAGTCTGAGGGGCCAAAACAAGGCATTTGCACAGCATCATTATAGTGTTCTTTTTATTTTCTTTTGTTCTTTCCTTAATGATTTTTATTTTATTATTGTTATTGATTGGAGTATTAAATTTCACTAATCTAATTTTTTGTTTTTTTTTAATGTTCAATTGTGGATTGAGGGGGTTACTGCTTGTGTTCAAATGAACAGAAGATCCATGGAATGCTATGGAATAACATGTATTGTTTTCCAGTAGAATTTAGGGTTTTGTCTTTATTTTTCCATTTTTTATGTTCTTTATAATTATTTTAATTTTTGGGTGTATACTCATTTAAATTTAATTTTTGTACGTAGTTTGTAATAGCCCCAATAGTAGGAATAATGAAAAATTTAATTTTCTGTACTTTAAAATTAATTAGTAATTAAGTTCAATTGGATATAAAAATTAATTAAAATCAATTGTGGCAGTAGCTTAAATAGAGTTTGCATGTAATTAATTTAGGGTTTTTTTAGAAAATCACTGTAATGTTTATTTGATCCATTTTTTTGTGTTTTATTTGTTTTAGGCTTTTTTTTTATGTTTTTATCCTTTTGGGCCCCAAGCCCACGTTTAGGTCTAACCCACTTAATAAATAGGCTTAAAAAATGATTTAGGTTTTTAAATAATTAAAATCAACTTGGGCCTATTAGGTTAATTAGATTTTAGGCTCACTTAATTTCATTTTTTTTAAAATAAATAGACCTAGGCCCACATTTCACTTAAAATAAGACTAAGTTAGACTTAGGCTCATTAATTTGATTTTCCTTTAAAATTGAATAGAGTTAAGCCCATTCCTTAGACAAAATAAAATAAACAGATCTAGGCTCACTAATTAATAAAAATGTAGGCCCACCTATAGTCCATTCCTCATTTGTAAATAATATGTAGACTTAGCTAACTTATAAACTAAAACTAACATAGTTTAGACATAGGGACATTGCCTTTTTATGCATTTTTAGTTGTAATTTTATTAACTTGTTGCATTTTGGGTTAAATGGATGTTAATTGGAGTTTAATAAAATTTCATGTAATTAGAGAATGAAATAATCATTTACAAAATTATTCTAAAAGAATACAAGACTAATAGAAGTTAGTATTCCGTATCCAGAATCTCCTGGTTGTGGTGCTAGCTTTCTTTTAGAGAATCAAGTACCACCTTTTCGATTTGTCCTAGTTATTACCCTGGGTGGTGACTCCTTATCTCCACACAATGTCTTTGTGATAGTGGTTAGTGTGTTCTCTAAGGCCTTGAGCCTAAACAGTGTCGTGGTTGCTAAAATCTTGGATGCGTACTAAACCCCACAATCTACAGTCATGATTTAATTAGCAATGTATTCCTAATCCGAATCCAATAATGGACCAAATTGCAAGAAAGAAAAGATGGATAAAAAGTAAGTAAATTATAAGGATTAAAATGAATATTCTCCACTTTATATATTCTTTCCCTTTTGTCGATCACTTCACTTCTCTTCCTATTCTTTTCTTCTTCTTCTTTTTCAATTGATCTTGATTTTTCTTTTCTTGATTTCTTCACCATTTGTTGTCTGATTTACAATATGTCTGATCCTATGGCCTCCTCGTCACACGGACAATATGAAGGCGTTGAGACTTCAGAATGTTAGAGGATTCTGCCTCTTCGTTTTCCTTAGAATAATCTGGAACTTTGAGAAGACTCAACTATCTTTCCTTTGACTCATTTATATACCCACAGGTGCAGAGATGTGGGTAATGAGGTAACTTTTCTTACTTCTGTTTATTTCTGCAAAAATATTACCTATATAATTAGTAATTAGAGTTAGTTTCACAGTAAAGATTGACATTAACATGTATATTAGTCAGAAATTAATATGAAAATGCATGATAAATTGAAATTAACTCTGAAAGTACAAAATTTGACTCTCGAGTTGTCAAAATGGAGGATCGGATGTCTGGAATTCCAGATTTTCGATCAGTCAAGTTAATGATGATCGGCATAGTAGATTACCGATCGGTAATCTGGAATGCTGATCGAAAAAAAATTTATTTTGTTTATTTTTTATTTTTTATTAATTTAGGGGCAATTAATTAATTAATTAACTAACTAATCAAATCCTTCAATTTAAATTCTTTGATTAATTAATTAATCTTTCAATTAATTAATTATTATTTTCTTTTTGAAATTGAAACAGCATCCGATGAAGTTCATGGGCTATTTCAATCTAGCCCGGGAATTATTTCACAGATTGTCGAAGTAGGTGGCACATCTTATTTGGGCTTCAGGATTTAGGCATTTTATTACTGCACTTCTGACTGTTCAAGGCCGATCTTACCGTTATTCTTTATTTTCTTTGATCGAGTGATGGATGGATACTACCCACACTTTTCATACTTATGTGGGTGAGCTGACCATTTCACCTATGAATTTCCCTGCTATCACCGAGATTGCCTTTAGAGGATCCCCAGTTCCATTTGACATCAGCTATTGTAGTCTTCCAAAGCATGCACGGAGTCAGTACGTATGAGATTTGATCGGGTTCACCCCAGTATGGAAGAATCAGAAGAACGTTTTTCTTTCATCATTAGTTGAGGGATTTAGACGCCTTCCTACTTTTACTCCTCGTCAGATTATTCATAAGGCGAGGTGTTTCTTTTTGATATTATTAAGCATGACCCACTTTTGTGAGACCGTTCATGAGGTCAGTATTGCTCTGTTAGGTCATCTTTGTGACTTGGATCGAGTTGCCACACTTGATTAGGGATCTACTGCACTCGCTTATATTTATTACAGATTGGACACTATCTGTAGAGGTGATGTCATGATGTGTGGCTTTTGGCACATCTTGCATGTATGTTCTCCTTCATTTGATCTTTATAGTCTTGCTCTTCTTTGCCTTTTTCTGATATGTTCTCTTTTTTCCAGATCTAAAGCATAGAGATCGGGCTGATTCAACGCTTTAACGCTATCAGTTCTGATATGACCTTTCCTCTGATGACTAGATGGGTTCTCCCCACCTTACTACCGTGATTAGTTGAACATTGTCGAGTGGCACCTAGTAAGGAAAAAGAAAATAAAATCATTAGTATGGTACAGTTTAATAGAGATTAGACTTAATTTACATAAATTGCAGATAAACTTTGATTGGTTGGAGGGTGCTGAGGACATCCAGCAATATGATTTCATGGCGGCTGCAGCTCACTTGGAGCCTATGAGGATCCTGCTCTCTGGTTATGGCTATCTGATGTTGTATTTAAGGGAGCGAGTGTATGGCTGGTCTTCTGGCCTTTCTCGACGATGCATTCCATCTGATGTCCCTTCCTCTATGCTCCACAGCTCGCATCTTACAGGTTCAGAGTTGAGAGATGCACTACAAGGATATATTGCCTTAGATTTTCTTGAGCATTCTCGACATTATCAACAGTTTATTCGTGAGAGCCTCCTAGAGCATGTTCCTATTGACGATGATGAGATAATTTCTTGTTATTTTAGCTTCTATTTCTATAACCTATGAATCACTCCTTCTCTTTATAGTTTGAGGAGGTTCACTCTCTTGCTGATGCAGATGAGGAGACTGAGATTGCTCCAGAGACTAAGGTTGTTCCTGATATTGAAAGCCCTAAGCCCAGACCTAGTCCTAGTCATCATGCTCAGCACGTTGGGTCTAGTCGTGATGGGGCCTTTATCGGTGCTACGCTTGATGATGTCTCTCTTCCAGAAAAGTCTATATTCTACTGGGCTCCTACTATTCAGGCTCCAGTTGAGGAGCAGATGCAGTTTGGTGATGCTCAGCTTCCTAGCTTTTACCTACCAGATGCTTCCCATGTGAGTCTGTTTGCTTTATTTCTTGTATAGATTTGTACACTTGACATTGATATTAATAAAATTTTACAAAACAGATTCCCCGAACATAGACAGAGTATCTATATGGACTTGCCTCATCTTAGAGATTATTTATGATGCAGGTTATAAACAGTTGGCGGGTAAGCGCCTTCACTAAGACAATGTAAATGTATGCATGTTATACATGTAATGCATATGATATGGTGTTTTCTGTGTATGCAGAGCTATTCCAGTGGTCTAGAGCAGGAGAATGAGATGCTTCGTTGGTAGCTTGCAAACTTGGGCTTTGATCCATATAGTGCTGGGACTTCATCTGCCAGATCTCCAGACACTTATCATCATGATGACCCTACCAGAGGATGAAGCCTATGGCCTGATACCAAAGCACAAGATGAGTGATTTAGAGTTTCTGTATTCCTAACTTTCTACATGTCTGTATCTAACTGCTCTCTATTATACTACTATTTTAACCAACTCTACAAGTTGGATGCACTTCTTTCTGGATTTACAATTCCTGCAGACTTGTTGAAGTTAGTTTCAACCATGATGAATGTACAAAAGTACATTATAATGTTGAAAATTTAGCATGTACTTAACGAATCTCACTATTTTTTATTTTTATGATTATCACTTATTTGCCATTTGCAAAGGTCAGAGGCATTGTTAACCATCTTATGTTGAGAGTATAGCATTTACCAAGTGAAGAGCTTACTTTCACACCTAATTTTAAGGAAAATTTGCTAAACAAAACTTGTGGAAATTAAGCATAAAAATATTGAATTCGGAGTATCAAAACAGTCTTTGAATTATTTTTATGCTTTTCTTCCTTATCCAAGTATTCCCCCACCTTTCTCATATTACTCAGCATGGATACTCATACTCTTATAGAACATTGGAGTAAATAGAGCAACTTTTTTTTCTTTTTTTTATTATTATTTTTTTTTAACGTGGGTCCTCTTTTAGTATTCCTTTGCCTTTCTTGTATTACTCAGCATGGATACCGCCAGAGGTTCACGTTGATACTCTTGCTCATTTTTCGGCATTGGAGTACATTATGCTTGCTCTTATTCTGATTCTCCTCTTAGTGTTCCCCCGCCTTTCTCCTATTACTCAGCATGGATACCGTTGAGGGATTTGTACACGTACTCATTTCTGAGCATTGGAGTAGATTATATGCACATTTGTTATTCAAAAGACTAAAATGACACTTTAAAATTCAACCAATTTATACTGCAAGTTCATATATTTTGTCTTTGCATATTCTTCCCCTTATTTGGGTGTAAAGTAAGCATTAGATTGATTAGAGTTTTTAGAAACTCTTTGCATAGAACTGTTAATAAGACATTTAAATTCTAAGAGGCTAATAAAAGAAAGCACTAAAATTAAAGGTTATGAGATAAGTTTTCGCATATGACATCATGAAGTGGATGAATTTACTCTCAATTTTATAAATTTTCTTTTAATTTTTACTTTACTATAGAATAAAAAAAGAGATAGAGTTATACTACTTCCCTTTGGTATTTGTCAGGCTGTTTGTCACACAGAGTGAGATTTTAACAAGTAATTAGCATTTGTTATCCTAGTCATTCTTATTGATGTATTGATTCCTTTCCTCTTCTTCGTTCTCTTTTATTTTCCCTACATAAAATACCATAAGTTAGTATGGTTTATTTGAAAATGAAGAAATTTTATCAAAACGCAATGTTATTCTTTTGCATTCTTCCCTTTTTAATTATGGTGATGATGTCTCGGATCACAGGATCATGATATTCTGCCATTAAGGTTGTGGATTTAGGCTGAATTTGTCTTTCTGCTATTCTATTGATGCTTCGGTAAAGGGCCTCATTCCTCTTCCCAATGTTTCTTGCAAAAGAAAAGATTTAGGAGTTAGAGGTTTTTATCTCACAATCAAAGAAGTCTTCAGAGTACATTCGTCTCAAGATTTGAGTGCATTTTTTGCCTTTTTTAGGGCCAAGCACATGTATCGCTGACATATTGGACTTTCTCATTACCATATTCCACACCCTCTTGAGGTCACCAAGATAATGCTTCTTGGTAATGTTACTCCTTCTATTTTACCTTTTAGATACTTTACATGTGAATACTCTAACTACTTTCCTGCACTTTTACAATACTAATCTTGAATGTTAGTAGCAAAGTGTTTGCATAATCTTGCCTAGGCTCAAAGACAAGTATTTCACAACAAATGCATGCAAGTGTATGCATATTATGCATGATCCTAACAGGTCTTCTGTTTGGAGCAAAGCTATGTTCATAGTTTGGAGTGTGAGAATGAGGTGCCTTATCAACAGCTTGTAGATGCTTCATTGTTGGTACTTCTAATGTTTGAGCTTCTAATATAGCCTATTGGACAAATAACCAGGCGTGGGATCTATGGGTTTACACTGGAGCTCATGATTGATCGATGCACTATTGAACTTTTCTTTTTGTTATTGCTTCTGCTATGCTTGTAGTATACTCTTTTCTGCCCTGAGACCATTTTCACTAACTTTGAAGTTCTACTATTATATTTATCGTTTTGCCTCTAACTTTTCCCGAAGTTATATTTTGCCCCCAGCTTCATTTTGAATTCATCCTAGCAATCACTTTCTTCATGTGCATAAGAGACTCAGTTTGGTCATTTATTGTTGTTGGCCCTTTGTTTTACTAACCCTATTAGCTGCAATCTCATGTATTGAAGACGCATAGGAGTGGGCGAACTAATTGAAGCGAATTCTGGATGATGAAATCAATTGGACTTGCACTTCGAAGAATTCTTAAGCAGAATATGAGACTTGATACTGATAGTTACAATGTATGGGTTGAAAAGCAAGTTACTGAGCGACCAGGATTCTCAAGGTATAAGGGAACGCTACGCTTACAAGGAAATTACAAAAGAAGTGGCAAAAAGAAAACATAACTAAAATAATGATCTCATAGTTCTAATTTAGCTTTCATCATGTATTGTTTTTCCATTTAGATACTTATGCAGTATGATAAAGACCAATATGTGATGTTTGAACAAAAATTTAAAATTCAATTTTAATCATTCATTAGGGCAAAAATGAGAACATTCATTACATCACATGATATATCTCCTGTTATTAGTCAGTCATGAATTTTCCTCTCTAATTTTTACCTTATTGCTCTTTCTTTCTCTTCTTTTTTTTTCTGTCTTTATTCTTTGTTTTTTATTTTTTTTTCTTTTTTATTTTTTTATTTTTATTTTTTATTTTTTTCACATTTCCTATCTTCAGAAGTTACATCATATGATATATGTATGTTCTTTGAATTTGCATTTGTGCCCATGCTGAATGAATTTAATTGAATTAAATTTATGTCAAACAAATAGATGTAATCAATACTATAATGCACAGTACCATTAGGATGTACATTACATAAGCAAGCATAATCCGAATTTATATCATCGATCACTAAAATTTTATTCAATGAGACAATGAGAAAATTTAATTCCTATTCTAAATGCTAGCGAGGCTAAGTCTCATAGTGGTAGTCCTTGAGGTGGTTGACATAAGAACTCTTTAATAGCAGTACTACCTATCCTCTCAGTTGCCAGCTTCATCACTTCCTCTTTGTTGTCCTTCATCAGATTCTCCACAATCAGCTCCTTAAAGATCTCAAACCTAAGGACATCTGCTCCAGCAACACTGACTAATTCCTTAGCTCTCAGATAGTATTTGCCTTCCCTTGGCTTAATGAAGTTCTGACTCAAAGGACCAACTTTTGCATAAAGCTTCCTCTTTTCTGCATTGAATCTCTTCCTTGCCCTTCTACCTTTTGGCTTTGCTTCCCCTATAAAACCCAATCCTATTGTGTCATCTTGATTTTTAAATCCTGGGAATTTTGGACTTCTTTATTCATTCTTCCCCAGACCTCGTCCAAACCGATAATTCATGCTCTCCATCATTTTTGCTACTCTCAGATCCATTTCAGTCCCATCAAATATCCCAGCAATCTGAAAACTAGGGGGTGCACACACTTGTTTCTGTTTATCCAATATGGATGCCACGCAGCATTGGTCCCAGCTTCTATGGTCATAACTTCTCCTTCATAAGGGAATTTTATCTTTTGATGCACAGTTAAGGGTACTCCTCCCAGGACATGAAACCATGGTTGTCACAACAACAAGGCATAAGTGATTAGAATGTCCAGCATGGTAAACTCAATGGTTGACTCAATAGACACTGTTTTGACCAAAGCCTGAAATGTTCCCTCCACATTCCTAGTACTGTCATCGTAAGCTCTGATTATGAGGTTTAAAGTCGTCAAGTCATCTACTTTCAGACCTAGATTAGGTAAGATCTTTAGCGGGCATACATTTATAGTTGAACCATCATCTACCATTACAAAGTTGGTTCTCTTCCCTTTTACTTCAGCTGGGATAAATAATGCCTTGTTATGATTTCTTCCCTCCAAAGGCAAGTCATCATCTGAGAATGTTATCAGCCCATGTTTCTTTTTTGTCGCCTTTGCTACCATAGCCTCAGGTGTAGATGTCGTTTCAATGCTCATGTTCGACAAAGCTTTAACTAGAGCCCTTCTATGACTACCCGAATGCATCAGTAATTCCCAGATATTGACATTTGCTTTAGCCTTTTTTAGTTGTTCCAAAATCAAATCCCCTTTTTGTTCTTCTTCTATCTCAGCATCTTATGTTTCTTCTCTTTCTGTTACTCTTTTTATTTTCTTTTTGCTGCATTATAATTCTTCCCACTTCTAGTGACATGATTCACTTTAAGATCATCACTCCAGACATCAAAATCGCCTAGGATTTCCTCATTAGAGTCATTCCAAATGTCAATAACTCCAATGATTCAGTCTCTTTTCCCATCTTTCCACACTTCCATTGTGCATGTTTCTTTTCCTTTCAACTCCCTCATTTTGTCCATATATTGGCTTAGTAGCTCTTCAACCCCTTCTTGGGAAAATTCTAGGGTTAAGAATTCATCTTCTTCAAACTCATTATCCCATCCTGTCAGCATGATCTCTTCCATGGGTATGTCAGCAGAAGCAGGTTTAGAATAGAATACTCTATAATCAAACTTGCCCGAAGGTCATCCCAATAAATCTTCAATTCCTCTTGGTGACTGCTCGGGAATTTCAGGCTCTTCTTTTACTGCCTTATCATCAAACTCATCTCCCTAACCTGACTTCTGTAATCAAACTTGCCTGAGGGCTGGCCCAATAAATCTTGTACTCCTCTCTGTGGCTGTCTGAAAGGTTCTCCATTAGGTATAAGGTTAAGGTCCTCGAAGGAGCTTAGCACTTCTTCTTCGCTAACCCCTGAGTTGATCATCATGGTGGCTGGTGGTGGAACATTTTGGTAGTTTGGGAAAGATTTATTTCTGGTGTTTGGGTTAGAATTAGATTTCTCAGGGTCAGTGATTTTTTCAGAGTCTATCAAGTTTTGGATTTTGTGTTCTAGGCAAAAACAGGTATCTGTGGAATGGTAAGCTACTTTATGAAACTTACAGTAACTGTTCGAATCATAGCCAGGGAGATTTGGATTCGAGGGTTTGGAAAAGGTTAAGGGATGAAGCAGAGCCTTTTGGATTAGCCTCTCTAGGACTTTGGAGAGTGGTTGGTTGAAGTTGGAGAACCTTCTAGGTTGCTGAACTGCACATACCTCTATAACTCGACTAGTACTTCCTTGTTGTATGCCCGCAGTTGGGTAGTTTCGAGTTCCTGTGCCTCTAACAGTTTTCTTTTTCTCACTCTCAATTTCCTCAACTTGTAACCCATCATCATACAAATCCACAAAGGTTTTGGGATTCATCATCTGTAGCCTCTCGAAAAAATTAGGTGACACATTATGAACTATCATTCTAACTTGATCTTTTTTAGTAAGCTTGTTTTTCATTATCCCTGCTTTATTAATGAAACGAGTTAAGAAATCAGAAAAAGACTCATTTGAATTCTATTTACTCAACTCCAAATCCCTAATTAACACTTCCAATCGAGTGTTATAATCATATTTTTTCAAGAATGTAGTACATAGTTCCTTCCAATTAGCTCTAACAGACTATTCTAACCAATGGTACCAGTTTACAGTCATTCCTTCTAGTGACAGTACAAACAGCCTAGCAACTATTGACAATGGTGCTTTAGTAGTGCTCATAGTTATTGTGTATTGGCTCAAATGAATTCTAGGGTCTCCTCTCCTATCAAATTTCTATAGTTGAGGCATTTTGAATTTTTCAGGTAACTTGCCACCCTCTATTTGCAACATGTCATCAAAGTCAAAAGAATATTCTTTTCCTTGTCCTCTAATCAGCTCTTCCATCTTGGACATTTTCTGAGTCAATGCTTGCATCTGCTTGGAATCAAGGTCTTGAACCAATTCAAGTGATTCTCTCTTCGCCTTTTCTATTATATAGTTTTTAATGTCTTCCATTCTCACATCAGTAGCAGGCACATTTCTAGGAGCAAGTTGCCCCCCAGTATTGTTAGCAGTAGGTGGAGGAGCTACAGCAACAGGTGGATCTCCTATAGCAGGTGGTTGTTCAACAGTAGCAGTAGGTGATTGTTCAATAATAGTAGCAAGTGGTTATCCAACAATAGCTTGCACTAGTCCGGCCAAAGCCTATCTCAGTTCATCTTGCATCATAGCTCTCATGTCATCCATCAAAGCTCCTTTAATGTCCTCCAAGGTCCACATCTCTGGTTGTTGTTCCATTTCAATCTGTTCAGTCTGAGTTGATTTAGCTTATAGGAATAGTGGATTGATTGGACTCCCCTCTAGTCTCTCCAGTCTATGAAGAATGCTTTGAGCTATGGACTCCGGACTTAAATCAACTCTGGTCAATCTGCCACTTCTTCATCCCCAAACACGAGAAGACCCAGATGAATCTATGATGGCTACAAAACAAGGTATTAGTATGATGCATGGACTATATGTAAGCATGATGCATGTGTTTATGCAAAAAATAGCAGGCAAGCACTTAGCAAGTAGCAAGTATCAAGAAGCAATCAACAAACAACATGCAAGCATAAGCCTTCTAACCTTGCCCCTCCCATACATGTGTTCAATGGCGAGTTTCTTTTCCTAGGATTTTTTGTCTTGGCCTTCATATCAACAGAGGATATTAAGAGCCGACGTGCATGCCAAATCTCCCTTAAAAGAAAAAATCACAAAAGCAGCATTTCTAAATATAAAGGTCTAGCCTAATCCTTATTAGCCTGAATGAGCTTCAAAGGTATAGACCTAGGCTTTTATAAATAGAAATACCTTATGGCAATTCAAACAAACAAGCATTTTAGGTAAAGATCCTAAGGGAAGTAACTAAGCCATTATATATGGTTAGGGTTCGGTGAAAAGTTAAGGTTCCTTTAGCAAGATGCTCTCCATTATGGACTTTGAGTTACAGGCCAAGGTCAGAGGGGCCTAGCATCCTTTACCAACTCGAGAGAAGATTACCCCCCCCTTGGGGACTTGGGTTACAAACTCTGGTTAGATGAGCTCGGTAATCTCTCTTGAACTGAGTTAAGGCTAAGAGTGATGGTTAGCCAATCTAAAACTCCACGAAGCTAGTGGAATCATAGAATCATAAACCAATGCCATTAGTTTAGTAGGGACATGCAGAATGAATGCAAGAATGAAATAATAATAGATAAAACAATTCTAAAGAACACAAGTAGAATCAGTATCTCTTATCCCCAGTGGAGTCGCCACTGTAGACGGTGGGGTTTAGCACGCATCCAAGATTTTAGCAACCATGACACTGTTTAGGCTCAAGGCCTTAGAGAACACACTAACCACTGTCATAAAGATATGGCGTGGAGATGAGGAGTCACCACCCAGGGTAATAACTGGCAATAATAGTACCACCTTTTCGATTTGTCCCAATTATTACCCTGGGTGGTGACTCCTCATCTCCACGCCATGTCTTTGTGACAGTGGTTAGTGTGTTCTCTAGAGCTCTGAGCTCAAACAGTGATGCGGTTGCTCAAATCTTGGACACGTGCTAAACCCTGCCGTCTACAGTGGCGACTCCACTGAGGATAAGAGATACTAATTCTACTTATGTTCTTTAGAATTATTTTATTAATTATTATTTTATTCTTGCATTCATTCTGAATGGCCCTATTAACCGATGGCATTGGTTTATGATTCCATGATTCCACTAGCTTCATGGGGTTGTAGATTGGCTAACCATCACTCTTAGCCTTAACTCGGTCCAAGAGAGATTACAGGGCTCATCTGACCAGATCCAGTAACCCAAGTCCTCAAGGGGGTAGTCTTCTCTCGAGTTTGCAAAGGATGCTGGGCCCCTCTGACCTTGGCTTGTAACTTAAAGTCCATAATGGAGAGCATCTTGCTAAAGGAACCTTGACCTTTTTACCAAACCTTAACCGCATATAATGGCTTAGTTATTTCCCCTAGGATCTACCCAAATTGCTTGTGCATGTTGCCATGAGGTATTTCTATCTGTAAGGGCCCAAGCCCATACTTTTGAAACCCATTTAGGTTAATAAAGATTGGGCTAATCTTTTACACCTAGAAATACTATTTCTATGCTTCTATTGCTTTGAGAGATTCGGCATGCATGTCAAACCCTGATATCCCCTGTTGATATTAAGACCAAGACAAAAAATCCTAGGAAAAGAGACTCGCCATTGAATGCGTGTGCGGGAGGAATAAGGTTAGAAGGATGTATGTATATGTAACTTGTTACTTGCTACTTGTTGCATAGCATGTTCATCATTCATACATGCATCTCATGCATCATACTAACAATTTGTCTTGCAGCCATTATAGATTCATCCAGGTCTTCCTGTGTTTGGAGTCAAAAAGGTGGTAGACTAGTGAGAACTAATTCAAGCCCCTAAGCAGTAGAAAAAGAGATCCTTAGCAGACTGGAAAAGAGCCCCATCAATCCGCTCTATTTGAAAGCCATGCAACCTGAACAAACTAAAAGAATGGAACAACAAGAGGGAGGAATCTTGTAATATCCCGTGTTTTTAAATATTTTAATATTGTACCGGGATATACAGTGTTAATAATTTTTGTATATATATTATGATATTTTTACGAGTTGATATGTATTTAAAACCTATTTTAATTATTGTGTATTATTTATAGTGCTTTACGTAAAATTTTCCCGAGACTTTCATTTTTGGGAAAATTTTCACGTAAATAATTTATTATTAATTATTTTAAATATATTTTCGGACTTGCATGAACTCATACGTATTTTTAAAATACTAAATAAAGCCTATGTGTACTTTTTTATTTAATTAGGGTTTAATTAATACTACCATAATATTTTATTAATTATTTATTAGTTTTATTGTTATTTAATTATTTTTATTTAGTATAAATTACTAAAATATTAAATTATATGTGTGTGGTGTATATTTAATGTGTGTAATTTAATATTATTTTAATATATAGTATAAAGTATATATATATATACATATAATATATCAAAAATCAAACTTTTAAAAAAATTACCATTTTGCCCCCGATCTCTCCTTCTTCCCCGGTCTTCACCCTCACCGCCGTCCGACGCCTGCAACTGTCGATTTCTCACCATTGGTGTGCCATCCGGTGTGCCACCACCTTCCCCAGCCTCTTTCGCCGCCTCTAGCAACTGATTCCGGCGCCTGGAAGCCATTTTTGGCCGGAGAAGTCGAAAGTCGAACCACCGTCGATCACGACGATTCCGGCCACCATTTTTTACACCGCCAGTCTCTTTCTTCTCCTTGAGCTCCGGTGAGTGTGATTCTAGCTTTGGTTTGAGCTGAATTGGTCTTGATTTGCTTAGGTTTTGAATTTTTGATTTCGGCCACATTAGGGTTTTTGATTTTTTTGAGCTTCGAATTGCTTGATTCATGAAAACTCCCTTCACAAATGTTGATCCCAGTAGCTTAATATACATTTTTGAATTTTTTTGGAATTTTTGGAGATTATTTTGATTTTTGGGTATTTTTGAATATTTTAATATTATTTTCTAATTTTCGGAAATTAATTAAATAAATTATGAAATTGTGTTTTATGATAATTATAGGTGTTGAAATGAATTATAGGAATTTATTTGTAATTTTTATGAATTTCTATGTATTTATTTTGAATTATTTAAGTTTATGTAATTTTGGAAAAATAGGGTTAATTGTGTTTTTAATTGAATTTAATTGGTTAATTGAGTTTAATTATTGATATTATTGATAAATATGTTGAGAAAATAAATTTTGGATAATTATACTATTTTTGGTGAATTTTTGAAGTAATTATAGTATATTTATATATATAGCGGTATTTTGGTAATTTTACACAAAATTGGCTAAAAATGTAATTTAATTGGTTTTAATAGTTATTTAAGGTATAAAAATGATTTCTGCAAATTATTTAGTATTTTTAATTAATTAAAACTATTTTTCGTGAATTATTTTTAATTATATATATAATATACAGTTTTTCTAATAAAATGAGTTTTTATCGGTTTTTATTGTGTTTTAAGGTTAATTATGTAATTTTTACCTATAAAATGAATTTCTATGTTATAAGGATATTTTCGAAGTGTGTTTCTTTGCAGGGTCGGCTCTACTCTTTGAGTAGAGAGATGTCCGTTTTACAGGGGAGGTTCTGCCGGATTTTTGATAGAATTCTCGTAAAACGTGATGTCCGGTCGATCCCTAATTCTATTTTTGTGTTTAATATTCTAGATCAAATTCTAGGATTTCTGTTAAGGTTATTCTGATTTTTATCGTTATTGTTTGTTTTGTTGCGTCGAGACCGAGGCCTAGTGGACCAGGCCCGTCGGACCTATCTCGAGGAGCGCACTAAGTGTGAGTTACTATATTATATATATATGTTTAGGATGCATGATTTTAGAAGTATATGTTTTATTTTGATTAATTATGCATAAATAATTTGATTAGTATTTAAGTTTATTTTTAGTTTATTTTTGGTATATATTAAATTATATGCATGTTTTGTTAATAAAATTATATTTAAAATGTTTTCAAATATATTTCTAGCTTAATTTATAATTTGATTTGATTTATTTGACGTATATATACTCGAAATATACCTGGTTTACTTTTGGTATATTTCTAGTATATATATGGTTTATAATGTTATTTTATTTAAATTCATGCATCATTTATTATGAATGGATGTTTTATATTTATTAATGAAGGATATCGATAGAACGTGCTACCTAGTGGGTAGCACTAGGACCGAGTACGTACCGGTACGCTTATAGCAGATAGGTTATATTACTAACCATTTGTGGATATTGATTGGTTATGATTATTTGATATGTGAGATATGGTTTGGAGGTGTGATTGTTGGAGCTCGGTTGACCAAGTGTCTCGGGGCCAATCACACTGGCAGTCAGACTGCTGGAGCTCGGTTGACTTAGTGTCTCGGGGCCAGTCTACTGTCTAAATGGATTAAGTGAATATTTGGAATAAGTGAGCTTGTATGGCTAGAGTGTTGTCTAACACTGTTTTTGAGGTTGCAATATTGTAGGGTTCTGTTTGATCCTTCATAAACAATGATTTTCAATGAAATATATATAAAATGATTTTATTGCATCTGTGTGTATTTGCCTGTATATATACATATTAGATATATAATGTTGATTGTATGCATTGTCATTTAGTATGCATGTATATATATTATAGTAATTCACTCAGTGAGGTCTGACTCCCCTCCGTTGACTATTTTTCAGGAGAGTCATCATCTTCAGACCTCAATAGCAGGCCTGTATGTCGGATTTCTTCCGCCCCGGCTTCTTTATATAAACTGCTTCTCTGTGTCTTGAGTTTTATTTTATCTAGACACTGCAGTAGTCATTAAATATTTAAAGAGATGTTGTATTATATATTTGAACTGGATTTATATTAAAAGATTTATATATATGAAATGATGAGGAATTGATTTAAATCCAGTTGGTGCGTATGCTATTATTATATTTATGACTTTTATTTTTGCTACAATATATAATGTTATTATTACTATTGCATGTTTATTTTATTTATTTTTTTTAGGCTTGCTATGAGTTCCGAATTCGAAAAAATTCCCGTTCCCTAGCGCCGGTCATGGCCCCTGTTTTGGGTCGTGACAAATTTAGACCCTAGAAGATGTCAAAGGAGCATTGATGGATGATATGAGAGCAATGATACAAGACGAGTTAAAACAAGCTCTAGTGGGACTAATGCCACCACCTACTGCTGCTGTACCACCCACTGCGGCCAACCCACCTGCCATGGGTCCACTACCAGTTAACAATGACAATGTTGGAGAAATGAAACTCGAGGATGTTGAGAGTTACATGGTTGAAAAAGCAAAAAAGGAATCACTTGAGCAAGTTTAAGAGCTAAAACCCAAACATATGAAGGCACTAACTCAAAAGATGTCTAAGATGAAGGAGTTGATGAGGGGATAAGGCTTAGGGTACCCGTTTGACTTTGATGATGTGATGTAATTTGAGGAAGACAGGCTACTTGACAAATTCAAAATGCCACAGCTACAGAAGTTTAATGGTACTGGGGATTGGAGGATTCATCTTAATCAATACACAATTACTATAAGTACCACTAAGGCTCCTTTGGCAGTGGTCACTAAGATGTTTGTGCTGTCCTTGGAAGGTATGGCCGTTAATTGGTATCATGGGTTAGAGAAGTCTATCCGAGCATATTGGAGAGAGTTGTGCACTGCTTTTCTAAAGCAACACGACTATAATGCTAGGCTTGAGGTGTCTATAAGAGATCTAGAACTAACCAAGCAAAAGCCTAATGAATCATTTTCAGATTTTCTAACTAGGTTCATGAATAAGGCGGGAATGATGAAGAACAAATTAGTAGAGAAGGACCAGGTTAGAATGATATTCTGAAATGTGTCACCTAACCTAGTGGAGAGGTTGCAAATGATGAATCTTAAGACACTTATTGACCTTTATGATGATGGGTTGCAAGATAAAGAGATCAAAAGTGAGAAAAAGAAAGTCACTAGGAACACTGGAGTGAGAAACTACCCAACTGGGGGCACACAGCAAAGAAATAATAGCCAAGTCATAAGAGTGCATGCTACTCAAAAATCCAGGAGATTCTCCAATTTTAACCAACCTTTGTCAAAAGTCTTAGAGTGCTTGATGCAACCTTTACCTAATCCAAACCCACCAAACCCAAACACCCTAGGCTATAACCCAAACAAACACTACAAATTCCATCAAAACTACAAACACTCCACAAATAACTACATCCGCCTCAAACACGAAATCCAAAACCTCATAGATTCTGGAAAGATCACAGACCCTAAAAAATCAAACCAAAACCCAAACACCCGAAACAATCCTTTCCTAAATTATCGAAACATACAACCCCCAACCACCATGATGATCAACTCAAGAGTGAGCAAAGAAGAAGTGCTAAACTCTTTTAAGGATCTAAGCCTTAAAACTACTGAGAAATCTCCTAATGCTCCCAAAGGTATGGAAGAGGCAGAAGATTTGTTGGGTCAGCCCTTAGGCAAGTTTGACTACAAGGTGTTTTACACTAAACCACCTTCTTTTGACATCCCCTTCGAGTCAATTATACCTACAGGATGGGGTGAGGAGTTTGATGATAAGAAAGTGCAAGAAAACAAAACACATAACGTGGAAGTATGGAAGGATGGAAAGAAAGCAAAACTACTGAATGAGAGTTTCATTAAAAAAGTATATGAAAAATATTACCTCAGTGCAAACGAAAGTATCAATATGCCTGATATGAATGGGAGTAGGGCCTGGTAAGAATAGGAGTAGGATCTATGAGGAATGGATTATTGAGAACATGGTGCAAGACAGCAAGGACGAGGAAGTGCAAGAATAGCCATTATGTCAGGCACCTGAAAGACAACCAGCATAAGACTTAGCATCCTTAGCATCTAGAATAGGAAATAAATTTTCTTATTATCTTTTTTTAATAAAATCTTAGTTTCTTTAGAACTTTTTTTATTTTATGGTCAATGATATAAATTTTGGTTTGGCTTACTTGTGTGATGTGGATTCTGATGGTCTTGTGCATTTTAATAGTGATCGTTCATGCATGTTTGACATTAATTCTATTCAATTAGATTTATTAAATATGGGCACAAATGAACAACCAAAACACATTTCTATATCACATGACATAACTCCTGAAGAGAGGAAAAATTTTGAGAGAATATTAATAAAAAGAAAAGTAGTATTTGCTTGGTCCTATGAGGATATGCTAGGGTTAGATAGGGGAATTACGGAGCATCACATTCCAACATATCCTAAAGCTAAA